>CM029019.1:12163689-12885513 GCA_016801055.1 Panax notoginseng
CAATTAGATGACCAATACCTCTCCTTAGACAGAACTTTCTAGACATTTGCCAATTAATGTTATCTAATAATATTATTCAAATAATATGAATTATTGATCTGATAATGGGAAATACTGTGGTAGTGAAATAATTGAAACAACAGTTAATTAAAATATCAACGCAGCAATTATTGAATCAATAAAATAAAATACTGAACAGTAATTACTGTAACCATTAGTGAGTAGTGCCTTCTTACGTAAGAATCATAATTGGTGCATACAGTGTGCTACTGTGTAACAACGCGTATTACTGTGTTTTAACCACGGGTATTCCAACAGTATTAACGGTAACAAACTACGCCGTTATTATATAAAAACATATACTTGTCGTTTTCTTCATCCAATCGCTTTCGTTATGGGGCCCACAAAAGACTGCGCCGTCGTACGAATATTCCCCGACAGGAAGAATATTTCCACGACCAAACGAATATTCCCCGACAACAATGAATATTTTATAACCACTTGCTTATTTAAAATATTTACGCATTTTACCCATAACTAACCTCATTAATCAATTTAACACTTACTATTTCAAAATAATAAATAGAGGGAATTTAAATTTCATTTATTAATAATTTGGGGTCTTACAATTACCTTCGTAATAGTATTTACCTTGGTCAATAGTAATTACTTTCGTCAATAGTAGTTGTCCCTTCAATATTTACCAAGAGTCATTTGACCCTTCGTTAAGACAGAGTCATTTGACCCTTCGTTAAGACCAAGAGGCCACCCTCAGTTTTTCTATAAATAGAGGCCTAGGGCTTCATTATTTTTCACGAATTCATTCAAGCTATAGAGAGAGAAAGTATAGAGAGAATAAGAGAGAGAGAATAAAAGTATTCTGCTACATCACTTTTCCAAAATCCAGTTCTTTTAAGGTAGGGAATATTATTTCTTTTATAATTCATGAAGAGAACTTCTGTTATTCCATTCGTTATTATTCTGTTGGAATAACCAGTATACGCGGTCTACCCTATACTTGGTGACATTCTTCTATTATTCTGTTGGAACATCCTGTCTGTGTGTTTTACACCGGACCTGGTTCCGTTTTATTATTCTGTTGGAACATCCTGTCTGTGTGTTTTACACCGGACCTGGTTCCGGTTTTTATTATTATTCTGTTGGAACATCCTGTCTGTGTGTTTTACACCGGACCTGGTTCCATTATTTATTATTCTGTCGGAATATCCTGTCTGTGCGTTTACGCCGGACCTGGTTCTATTATTTATTATTCTGTTGGAATAACCTGTCTGTGCGGTCTATCGCATGCATGGTGATTTCTTTTGTTATTCCATTCTTTATTATACTCAGTTGGTTAAGTTTTGACTTCTATACTCCATGAAATTTGTGGAATATCCTTGATAGTTGCGTTTCATCCAGTATCTTTTTAAGAAAATATTCTTCTAGCATTTCTTGAATTTTACTCCACAATGCAGTATCATGTTGACAATTTGGAGTTGTTAATTCCTGGATAAATTAATTCTTGAACTTGTTTTATTGAATTCTTATATCATTGTCATCATCCTCATGTTTATAAAATGTTGAAAGTCATCTGTGGCCTGTAGTGCATAGATGGACTTGGTATGATTATGACCAGGGATTATTCGGTATAATCATGACCGTAATGTTACAAATGATGTGGTAAAAGTCCTCATTGGCCCGTAGTGCATTGATGGACAGTTGTTGGCATGATCATGACCATTAATGAATATACGAATATCCTTGGCCGTAGTGCAGGGGTGATTCGATGATGTGGATTATTTTATTAAGCTGAGTCCCGGCGATTACGTGTTGAAAAACTTTTTAAATCATAAAAGATAGTAGAGTTTATTTTCTACTTAACTCTTTTAATGGATTGCTTGTTCCGCTACAGTTAACTTGATGTCTATTATATTTTATCAGTTTAACATTGTTGAAGGCTAATGATAATTTATTCTGCATTATCTTAGTCATAATATTTCTTACTGGGCTATTTGAGCTCACCCTTTCTTTCATGTTCTCTTCAGGAAATGAGAACGTAGCTGGGACAAGTCGGGGTACGGGAGTGATGGTCCGAATGATAGTATTAGTTAGTAGTCTCACTATTCTATGTAATGTGTGTTAATAAATGTATGAGGACTCCTTTTGAGTATGAATACTCTCTAGAAGATAATATTTGTATTCAAACTCCAGTTTATGTTTTGTCGTATGTACACGACAGATGTAATAATCAGTTGTATTTGTATTCTGTACTATGTATCTGACGACCCATGATGGGTGATGTATACCTAATTTTGGGGGGCGTCACAATAATAACCTTAGTTTATGTAACAGAATAATGCATTAGCATTTTATTGTCAAATTCAATTAACATAAATTTTTTTATTATCAACGAAGAAGAAGGACGGAGAAATAATTTTGCATGATTAATGTATTTATGAGAAAAACTTGTGTTAAAAAATAAGTTTAGAGAACACTCACAAAAACTTGATAAATAGAATGTTTAGATCTGCAATTTAGTCTATTCTTTATGAGTTTGTGAGTTTTAAAAAGGAAAGAAAGGAAAGAATGAAGAAAATTTGGAAAAAAGATAAAAAAAATTCTTTAAAAATTTCCTCTCAAAATTTGAAAGATTTAAAAAAAATTACTAAAAACTTGAATGATATTCTAAAATATCAAAAATATTCTTATAATAAATTTTAAAATATATATTTTTTAAAATTAAAATTTTCTTTTAAAGAGAGCTAAGAAAATAAATCTTCTTTCCTTGCTCTCTTTTCTCTCAAAAAATTTAAGTTCCTTTTTTTTTCTTTTCTTTTCTATGTGAAGTCACAACTCACAAACATATTGTTACATATATGTATGTTCGTACTTATCACACACTATCTTTGACACGTGCATGTTAAAGTTTGACAAAAGATATTCCATTCATGCATGATACTCCCTCCATTCCTAAATAATTAACGTTTTGAAAGTTTTCACATTTATTAAGAAAATCATTTATTACTCCAATTTTATCATTAAGATTGATATATATTACCATAATTACCCTTACATTAATTAAAAAAAAATGTACTCCATATAGTTATCTAGATAAATGAAATACTCCATATAGTTGAGGGCAATAGAGGAAAAATTATAATTAATGCTTCCTAGAAACTTGAAAACGTCAAATATATTGGGAAATTTTGAACTCCCTATAACGTCAATTATTTTGAGATGGAGGGAGTAATTGATACCTCCATTACGCTTACCATTTCATCTTTAAAAATATTATATTTAACAACATAATATAATTCATCATAAGTAATTAATAATATAATAAAATATGTTATTGTCATCATTAAATATAATATTTATATCATTAAATATATATTATGAAAGATTGAAAGTTTAGTATAATTCAGTGATTCTAACATCTTTTACCCAATTTTATCCAATATAAATTTAGAACAAAAATATTATATTTTACAATATAATAAATTTGTCATAATTTTGGTACTACCTCCGTTCATTAATATAGGTCGTTTTAGAGTTATGTACAATTATTAAGAAAATGATCGTAAAACATTAAATATATTATCAATTGTCTATATTATCTTTGCATTGGAAAAAAAATAATTATTTATTAGGCAAAAACTAGTGAGAGAATCAAAGTTATATTTAATACTTCGGGTAATATGAAAAACTAAGTAATTAATGTTTACTTAAAATTCTCAAACGACTTATATTTAGGAACACAAATATTTATCTAAAACGACTTATATTAATGAACGGAGGGAGTAATAATTAACAAAATAAGATCTCTCCATCATATTTTTCATTAATTTTGTCTCCTTATACAATTAATGACAAAAGTATTATTTTTATCCGAATACTATTTTTTAGAAGAAAAAATTTATTGAAATTTATTTATCGATTACAATTTTGTAGTACAATAAATTATTTATTTTTCTATATCACTTTTTCAAGAAATTTTATCTCTTTATATTAATAGTTTTCAACTTCCCATAAAGGGATAATCATGGAAATTCATATAAATTTTAATTCTTAAATGATAATATTAAATGATAGTAATAAAATTTATATGAAATTCCATGACTATTCCTTTATAGGAAGTTGAAAACTATTAATATAAGGGAGAAAATTTCTTGAAAAACAATGAAAAAAATTAAGGATGATATAGAAAAATAAATAATTTATTCTCTTAGAAAGTTGTAAACGATAAATAAATTAAAAAAAAAATCTTCTAAAAAGTCAATTATTGTAGAACTGATGCAGTAATAATTAACAAAATGCAAATTAATATTTCTACATGACGTTTTGATATTTTTATATAAAAAATGTCGCTGTAGATATACAGTGACGTGAAAAATATCAGTTTCCAACAAAATAATTAAAACTATGTTTGCTACCAGATGCACTGCACGTGACAGCGGCTAGAGCCACAAAAATAGATTCAATTCCTCGTATAGGCGATTCCGCCCTGCAAATTATATATATAGAGAGAAATACTGCGGCCCGACTCTTTCATTTTACCATTCCGGCATTCCCTTCCCTCGTCGATAGGGTAAAAAGTTTCCGCTCCATTCATACGATACGATTCGATCGCCTCTTCTAAGGTACAATGAAATCCCAGATCTACAGTTCTTCATACAATTATTCGGTCAATATTTAACTATCAAACACTTGTTGTAGTCTTTCACTGAATCCAGTAGTATTCAGCTTTTATTTTAGCTCAATTTAGTTCCTTTCCATGCTTTTGAATTATTCAAACAGTTTATTAATGTGGGTTTGTTGATTTTGGCTCAATTTTGTTGTTTTACATGCTTCTGAATAATTTCAAATAGTTTATTAATGTGGCTTTGTTTTATATGTTTTAGTTGTTTTTCATTCTTGTGAGTAATTTCAAACAGATTATTAATTTGGTTTTTTTTAAACCCAATTGGCTAGTAATGGGTGGAAATGTTGAGGTTATTACCAGTGAGCTTAATCTTGAAAATGTTGATCCTTTGCCGGAAGATTTTGATCCAACAGCCGTAATCAAAGACCCTTTGCCTTCCTTAGCGATGATGCTAAACTGAGCATTAATGGGGAAAAAGCGGAAAAAAATGGTGAAGTGAATAACAGGAGAGAGATTGTACTCGGGAAGAATGTGCATACATCGTGCCTTGAGGTAACTGAACCCGATGTTGATGATGAAGTCACGGGAGAGAGAGAGGCTTACATGGCTGGTGTATTGGCAAGATATAGGAAGGCTTTACTTGAGAGGACAAAGCATCACTTAGGTAATAAGAGTATATTGTATCTTGTAAGTTGTAATGCGCACAATTTGAGATTGTTCTTTCAATCAGTCTGCTGTTGTTTAATGTGCTGAAATATGCATTTCATTACTCTCTCTGTCCCAAATTGAGAGTCCCATTTCCAGTAATAGACTGAAGTGATATGAGGTTCCGAATTTTCCGATTATATATTATATTAAAACTTGTGTTATATGTTATTCTTGGAAATTTATTTTTTTAAACATTGATCTTTCAACATTATTCTTTTTACTTAGGCTTGTGTGAAGTATAGAATACCTCATGTGTGTGCTTGTAGTCAGACGAGATTTTTTGCAAGAATATACTGATAACCATGAGCAAATATGTTTTTATTAGGTAAAAAACTATGAGGATGTATGTTATATAGTTAATACTATAAGGTCATTCATTCTTAACGGGAGCCTGTTAGGGAACAGAATTTTAAACCATGAGTTCATCATACTTTCCAATGGCAGCAATTAGCATCACTGAGACACATAATGATCTGCATTTTCAATAGAAACTCCCACATTATTGATTACAACATAACAGGTAAAAATTTACATAGCGTACATTATGTTTCTAGTGATGTAAAGCTTGTTTTCCCATCAAAAATTCAACTTTGCTATGTTATCCGAATAGTTGAACTGTAAAAGTGCAAAAAAGAAGTTGATTCTGTTTTGATAATTCCTCTAAATAATGGTGTTCATATTATCAGTTTAGTAGCTTTTGTTTCCTTACTCCTTTAATATCTTGTAAAATAAGAGTATATTATCCTTAAATAATTGGGTTCATACTTCAGAATGTGTTTCTACCTTGCATATGGGAATGCTGCTGGTGGAACATTTTTTAGAGACTTGTATATCAACTCACAACTATATTAAATTCTTAATATATTAGAATACATGAATTTGACCTTGATGAGCGTCAAAAGAGTTGAAATATCATAATCTGTTTTATAAAAGTAATGAAAATTTGATAGCTCCTTATAGCGATTTCTGGTTTGTAAAATTGGTTGGCATACTTTCTTATCTAATGTGCTGTACCTATTTTTCTTAACAAATAGCTAATACTGATCCTTCAACTGGTTTTATTTATTTTAACACAACGTATTTGAACCATTTTTCATTATTTACTGTTATTCTTTTTTGGCTTTTTGAGATTACTATAATAAGATCCCAGCTTGGACTTGCTCTTTCTCTCATGTCAATATGAACATTCCCACCTTCTTTTCTCCCTCCCTTCTTTCCTCCCTCCCTCCCTCTCCCCCCCTCTCTTTCTCTCTCTATCTGCACACACACAAACACTCTCGTACATTCTGTGCAGTTACACATTGACGCTGTTCAATTTGTTTTGATACAATTCATGCTTAGTGTTACAAGAGTTGCATTAGATTTCAATATCAGGGGACATTTTCATGTTGATATATTATTTTTTCCTTCCTTGTGGTCACATGAAATCTGTAACAGGTTACCCATATAACCTGGATTTTGATTATGGTGCATTGGGACAGTTGCAACACTTCTCCATCAACAACCTTGGGGATCCGTTTATAGAGAGCAATTATGGTGTCCATTCCAGACAGTTTGAAGTTGGTGTACTGGACTGGTTTGCTCGTCTATGGGAATTGGAGAAGAATGAATACTGGGGTTACATTACAAATTGTGGCACAGAAGGCAATCTTCATGGCATCTTAGTCGGGTTAGTAGCTTCGGGCTTTCGTTCTATGAGATTTTTCCTTCCTGGCAATGCTAATTCTTACACTCTTTAGAAAAATTCTTCCTAAATTAATTCTACAGGAGGGAAGTATTCCCAGACGGAATCTTGTATGCATCACGTGATTCACATTATTCTGTGTTTAAAGCAGCACGAATGTATCGGATGGAATGTGAAAAGGTCAACACCTTAATCTCGGGAGAGATAGATTGTGAAGATTTCAAAGCTAAACTTCTCTGTCACAAGGACAAACCAGCAATTATCAATGTCAACATTGGTACGTAGTTACATCTCTCCCTATATTATATTTTTGTTTGTTTGTGTATGTGTGTGTGACATCATGCTAAACCACAAAGTTCTGCAGGAACAACTGTAAAAGGTGCTGTTGATGATCTTGATCTGGTTATCAAGACCCTTGAAGAAACAGGGTTTAGCCATGACCGGTTCTATATCCACTGTGATGGAGCTTTGTTTGGTCTCATGCTGCCTTTTGTCAAGCGTGTAAGTTTTCATTTAATTTGCGAACAAGTATGCACTTTTTAGGTCAGAATATGATATTCTCCAAAATGTTGCTTTTGTTATGTGCATATAGGATGCATAAAATGCCCATCAGTTGATCAACGCATCTCCTTCTGCTGATGTGTTGCTCTTGATTTAAAACTTCCCAGTGCTCCGAATATGTTTGCATAGGTGCAGCTTGATTTTATCAGATATTTAAAAACTTAAAATCTCCAAGTTCGAAGGCCTGCCTTTATTAGCTATCCTGTTCATTTTTTTAAAAAAAATCACGTAAGATTGCGGGAGGAATGTTAAAGTTATTGTGGTTTACTCCAAGACACACCGGGAATCATAACAAAAAAACTTTCCTTGTTCAAAAAACTAAAATTGGTACTTTTTCCCAAAATGATAGTCCCACTTGAATTTTTTCATGCATGTTAAGGTTGCCAATCAACACGTGGACATAATTTTTTATGGAATTTATTCCAAGTCACAAGTTTCAATCAGTGTCATTTGCAAATCTTAACATGCAATAAAAGTTTAATTGAGACTCTCATTTTGGGATGGACGATGGAGGGAGTATTGTTATTGGTCATGCGTGGTTGGTGAGTATATCATTGTATTATATGAAGAAATTAAAATCCTTGTGCGGATGACAGGCACCAAAAGTTTCTTTCAAAAAGCCCATCGGAAGTGTCAGTGTGTCGGGACACAAATTTGTGGGTTGCCCAATGCCTTGTGGTGTCCAGATAACAAGATTAGAGCACATCAATGCTCTCTCGAGGAATGTGGAGTACCTTGCTTCTAGAGATGCAACTATCATGGGTAGCCGCAATGGGCATGCTCCAATCTTCCTTTGGTATACCTTAAACCGCAAGGGATACCGGGGATTCCAGAAAGAAGTCCAGAAATGCCTTAGGAATGCATACTACTTGAAGGATCGCCTTAGAGATGCGGGGATTGGGGCAATGCTGAATGAACTCAGCAGCACGGTTGTGTTTGAGCGCCCACAAGATGAGGACTTCATTCGCAAGTGGCAACTCGCTTGCCAGGGGAACATTGCTCATGTTGTAGTAATGCCCAACATCACTGTTGAGAAACTTGATGGTTTCTTGAATGAACTCATTGAGAAGCATGCTTTGTGGTATAAAAATGGGACGCTTGAGTCGCCTTGCGTTGCATCCGACCTAGGTAAGGAAAATTGTCTTTGTGGTTTACATGAGTGACAACGATAGTAGTGCTTTCAGAGCAACATGCTTTTGTTGTTTGTTTGTCGGTATCAAAAACTCTAGTAGTTTGTATTAAATAATAGATGCATTCCATATGCTCTTACATTTATATTCTTGGGTGCTCATTCTAAGACCTTAATTGTTTAAATTTGAGATTCGAGTAAGATAAGTTAGTTAAAACCTTCCTCGGAATATGTTGTTTATGATTACTTTGAGATTTTAGCAAGATTATCAGTGGAATATGATTTTGGAAAGTATTCGATCAACAGAATATGTTCATTCTTCACATGTAGAACATGAAAAGAGAATTACCAGAACTTTTCAAAACCGAAAGTACCTATCTTGCTTTACTAGTCGGCATATATGTCAAAATTCATAATCTTCCTTGTGTGGACTATGTTTTTTATCGAAAGAAAAGGGTGCATATTCCAGGAATTTTTTGTCGGATTTTTAGGAATTTGATTAGTCATCATGCATATTAATTTAACGTAAGGAGCATAATTCTAGAGGATTATATTTTTCATAAATTTCAAGCCCTGCTTTATTATTATTATTATTAGTATTTAGTAGTAGTAATTTGTAGAGAGTGGCAGTAAGTAATCCCAGCAGCACTTTGTGGCTTTCAATTACCTTTTGTTCCGGAATCCCAATTCCACACATTTGCTTTCCCTTGCTTTGCTTTCCCCTTTATTCTCTTTCCTTTTCCTTTTTCTGTTTTTACGCGTCTGTACTGTACTGTACTGTACTGCCTTTAGTCCAAAATATTTATTTTTTTAATAATAATATTTGAACAAAAATAAACAGGACTAAATTTGTCCCAATTTAGTCTAGGTAGTTTTTTGAGATGCTGTGTGTATAATTTTAGCATTGAAAAATAATTTATATATTATTATCTCATGTATTCACAAAAGGAGACTTAAATAGTTTTCAAGTTTTGATGATCATTAATTACTTAAACAATTACCAATAATTTTAAAAAAATTAATTACAACTTTATGGTTATAATAAGTGGAAAATTATATATGGTGATGCTAATTAAAGCTAATAAGTAATATATACTTGTAGCAAGATTAATAAAAATTCGCTTAATCCCAAATTAAAGAACATAAGCAGCTTGTATCTAAGAGGAATAATAATATTATTAACTTAATTTCTTAAATAAAAACAATTAAAAAAGATGATCTAGCTAGTATGTATGTCTTGAGAATTATATATAGATGTAGTCATGTAGAAATAACAAAACAATAACCACTTTTTACGTAATATTTATTTGGAGAAAACTTTAATTAATTTAATTAGGCGGGGTTTCACTTATTTCTAGCTTTAATTTGATAATTATCAACTACTAATTAAGATTACCATATGATGATAAATTAAAAATAATATTCTAAGCATATCAATGAGTTGACCCGCGCATTCGCACAAATCTTTAATTATATAATTACAGATATTGGCATCATTGTAGATTCCCACTACTACCTACTATAATATATATATATATATATATATATATATATATATATATATATATATATAGACAAATATAATAATATGGGTAATTAGACAAATGCTGTCTAATTTTACGTACAATTTATCAATGTTTTTTCTTGGTAAAGTAAGTAGACATGCAGTTTTTGAAATTTTTATACTCTCAGTTCCATTCCAAAAAATAAGAACAAAAGAATTCAAGTGTACCGAAGAAAATATTTTAATATTCTAAAATGGAGGGAGTATTTTAAAATTGTCGCAACCCTTTTTCTTATTCTTGGAAGCGCAAAGCTAGGAAATTGGACTCTCGTTTTGCTACGCTTACTGTTTTCTATAATTAATCTAGTGTTTTTTTTTTGGCAAACATTATCATTGATGTCCAAGAAAATATATTGTGCCCCAGGAGAGAGCTGCTACATATGCTTAATTTCCATGGCAACCACTAAATTAACTTTTATATATCAAAGAAAATTAAGAAACTACAAACAAGCATATATATATATATATGTATGTATATATGTAGCTCCTGTAGGCTATATATATATAACAAAAGTGGAAAAACTGTTTTTAAAAAAAACAAAACAACATACATGCATAAAACAATACAAAAAGTTACCCCAATCCAGCAGAACCAACCAACTTGGTTAAGCCAAAAGTGATCCCCATAGCTAACCATCCTCCAACCAAAACCCTAAATATAGACTTTACTATAGGTGTCTTCCCCAGCACGGCACTCAACCCTCCAAACCCTAACAATGCAAAACTCACTGCTGCTATCACCACCACCAACCTCACATGATAATCCATCAAAAACGCCGCCGCCATCAGTGGCACCACGGCCCCTAACGCGAACGCTAAGGCCGAAGCCACTGCGGCTCTAACCGGACTCGGCAAGTTCTTTTTCATGGCATCCAAATCATCTTTTCCCACATTCCCATGCAAGCCCTCCCTCTTAATCTGTCCCATTTCTGTGTCATATTGGGAGTACACCGACACAAATTCTCCGATTGCCATGCTACAAGCTCCGGCAACTAAACCCGCGATTCCGGTGAGGATCATCGTTTTGTTGTCCTCCCGGACGGCTCCAACTCCCATCATCAGTGATGCAGTTGAGAGCAAACCATCGTTTGCTCCCAACACGGCGGCTCTAAGCCACTGTGCTCTTTTCGAGTAATCAAAACTTTCCTCTATTTCGGGATTTGTTGTGGTTTGTCCTTCAAGATCTTGGTTGGGTTGGTCATGAACTTTAATGACAGAGGCCATATGTATATTGAGAATTAAAATTATATGAAAATGGGGAAGAAATTAAAAAGAATTATAGCTAGCTAGGAATTGAGTTTATATATGTTTGTATAAACGTCTGTGAATTGAATATGGATATGGTGAAATGTGGAGGACACACGCCAAAATGGAGTGGCTATTTATAAGGAGTTGTACAGTTGGATTTTTATTTTATTAATTTGTTTTTTTTAATTAAAAAAAAAGGTGTCGTATTGGGAAAATGTTGATGGCCATTAATTTAGCTTTTAGTGGCTAGTGATATGTCTTGTTTTAGAGGAATGTGGAATCTGTACGTGTTTACACTACTTTAAAGTTACAATTATATATATATATATATATATATATATATATATATATATATATATATATATATATATATATATATATATATATTGCATTATTTAATTAATCTTTTTCGGATGAAAATTAAAATTCTGCTCAAGCACGCTAGATTTTACTTTATAAAAACAGATTTTTTGCTACATGAAAAAGTGAAATGATGTGAAAAGGGTTAGCAGCCTGCAGGTTTATGCCATTTTATTAATTTACATTGTTAGATTTAAGTTGGATAATACACACAATCTCACACAAAATAGATGAAGAACGAAAAAGTTAGAACACGTTATATATCTAAATTCATCGAATTGCATGTGGCTAATTTTGATCACATTCTACATTAATGATTCGCGCATTAAATAATATTTGTATAGCCCTAATTACAATAACATGAGCCCTAATATAAATATTAGTAAAATCTAAGATTGATTTACTAATAAATTCACAAGCCAAATATACATGTTGTTTGGCTCACCGACCATCAAGGCAGCCGTTAGCTCACTAGGAAGTGAGATCCCTGACTATCCTGCCATAATGACCATTGATCAGACTCACTGAAATATGAGTCAATCCCAACATATATACATGCATCAAATTCATTGCACCCAGTTGAAGCAAAACAGAAACATTATTAATTATCAAATGTGAAACCCTAACAAACTAGAGAACTTAAAATCTTGAAATGAAACCCTTTTTATTCTCAAAATTTTTGTCTGTTAGGACTTATCACGAGCTATGAATGATTGATTATTTGTTTTTAACTATATAAGAAATGAAGAGAGAGAAAGACGTAGAGAGAAGCTAAAATTGTAATACAATCCAACAAAGATGGTTTTTTTTCGTGTATGATTTTATTATTTCTATATTTTCCCCCAATGCCGTTAACATTTTCTACTAAATTAAGAAGATAGATTAAAAATAGATATTTTAATAATACACGTAATTCGAAAGGTCTATTGGCATTTTGGCATTTGTTTGTTTGATCTTAATTCACTGCCTCCAGTTCACTCGAGAGAGCCGGGCTATATATATATATATATATATATATATATATATATATATATATATATATATATATATATATATATATAGAAGAAACCAAATATTTGAATCCTTACAAAAAGTTTGTTCAGAAGAATATACAGGGCAACACTAGTTTTTATATGATTCGTTTTTACATGAAGGTGAGACTCATTACATGCTCATTAGAATCTGAATTCTGATGACAATAGAAATTGAAATATATCAAAATTATGAATATAAACAAAATAAAATTATTATTTCTTAAATTTTATCGTTATAAGTGTATCTCTAATTTTAAAACGAAATAATTAATTAATGATTGTCCTCTTTGTTAAAACTTATCTTCTCCTCTCGGTCAGACAATTAATATAATGATAACATGCATATTTGATACACACTAATATGCCTAACAATTTTGAAGTATGGGATAAGATTATCGAGGACTAGACTAATATGAGTGAGTTGCATGATTTGTTTAGGTCTTTGCTTTAGTTTGGGTTTGGACCACGTAGCGTTTGAATTACACTAAAAACCATCTTATTCTTTCCTGACGAAAGAATAGCATATTTTTTGCGAGGGGAATACATACCCAAATTAATTTGCTAATCATATAATTGATAATCAAGTCAACTTTCCGTTTAATTTCAGTGTAGTTTTTATTTTATTTTTTCTTTTGGGCTTTGGCCCCATATTTTATCCACCCCCCACCCCACCCCCCACCCCCCACCCTCAAAAAAAGGGTCCTTAACACTAATATACAATAATTAGAAAGTATTTATAAAAACAATACATACACAAAATAATTACAAAAAGACTTAAATATAATTTACTACCCTAAACTATGGCAATATTCCACTTCGGTGATCCACCTTTCAATTTTGTCAATTAGGTGATTGAACTATCAATTTTTTTCGATTTCATTCAATTGGGTCTGTCACGTCAGAAATTGCTGACGTGGCATCCTAATAGGCAGCAAGAGTGCTTATGTGTAAAAACATTATATATTTTTAATGAGATCAAAGGACAAAAAGGTAAAATAAAAAATAAAACAACTAAAAATTACACAAATAATATAAATTAGTTGTATAATTATTTATTTATAGTTATATAATAATATAAATTATTATATAAATAATATAATAATTATTTTTATTAAAATTAATTATTTTTATTAAAAAAACTGCGTTTTTTTAATTTTTTTATTAAAAAAAATTGTGTTTAATATTAATGATAATAAAAATAAAAATATTAATGATAATAAAAATAAAAATAAAAGTGCAGTTTTTTTTAATAAAAAAAATAATAATTAAGAAACTAAAAAAAACGTTGTTGCTTTATTTTAAAAAAAAGCAATTGGTTGGTTTTTTTTTAATAAAATAATTATTATTCTTAATAAAAATAATTATTAAAAATAATAAAAATAAAAACGCAGTTGCTTTATTTTTAAAAAAAAATGCAGTTGGTTGGTTTTTTTTTTAATAAAATAATTATTATTTTTTTATTAAAAAAACTGCACTTTTATTTTTATTTTTATTATCATTAATATTTTTATTTTATTATCATTAATATTAAACACAATTTTTTTTAATAAAAAAATTAAAAAAAACACAATTTTTTTAATAAAAATAATTATTATATTATTTATATAATAATTTATATTATTTATATAACTATAAATAAATAATTATACAACTAATTTATATTATTTGTGTAATTTTTAGTTGTTTTATTTCTTATTTTACCTTTTTGTCCTTTGATCTCATTAAAAATATATAATATTTTTACACATAAGCACTCCTGCTGCCTATTAGGATGCCACGTCAGCAATTTCTGATGTGGCAGACTCAATTGAATGAAATCGAAAAAAATTGATAGTTCAATCACCTAATTGACAAAATTAAAAGGTGGATCACCGAAGTGGAATATGACCTATAGTTTAGGGTAGTAAATCATATTTAAGCCTTACAAAAATAACGCAATTCATATTAATAAGGAAACCTAAAATTAAGGAGAAATATCTGCCATAACTAATCATTCAAATTCAAATATCTAGGATCTAACCACAAAAATAAATTCAAATATTCAAATTCAAATTTCATAGGAAAGACTGCACAAATTTTGTACTTTGCAGGAGGTGGCGGAGGCAATTTTCAGAGGAGGTGAAAGCTTTGGAGGAGGTGATAGCGTCGGAGGAGGTGGTAACGGTGGCTTCAGAGGCGGCGGTGATGGCTATGGAGGAGGTAACAATGGCGGTTGTGGCGGAGATGGTGGTGGTGACTCAAGTGGTGGTTACAGAGACGATGGAGGTGGAGGTGGAGGCTGGGGCGGTAGTGGCGAGAGCAACCATTTTCTGGTAGTAAAAGGAAATTCTCAAGATACTGCAGAGGAGAAGATCGTTAGTAATGTCATGGTAACCAAACTTTTATAACAAGGTAACCAAACTTTTATACTAAGGTAACCAAACTTTTATACCAAGGTAACCAAACCTTGGTAATTACCAAGGTAACCAAACTTTTATACTGAGGTAACAAAACTTTTATACTAAGGTAACCAAACTTTTATACCAAGATAACCAAAATTTTTATACTAAGGTAACAAAACTTTTATACCAAGATAACCAAAACTTTTATACTAAGGTAACCAAACTTTTATACCAAGGTAACCAAATTGTCATACCAAGGTAACCAAATATTTATACCAAGGTTACCTTGGTATGAATGTTTGGTTACCTTGGTGTGAAGGTTTGGTTACCAACTGCACTATGAAAAAACTGATGGTGTGGAAGTGGATTGGTTACCTTGATATGACAGTTTGGTTACCTTGGTATAAAAGTTTGGTTACCTTAGTATAAAATTTTGGTTACCTTAGTATAAAAGTTTGGTTACCAAACTTTTATACTGAGGTAACCAAACTTTTATACTAAGGTAAACACCAATCAACACCAATCAACAAAAAAAGTGATCATAAATTCATAATCAAAAGCACATTTTGCATAAAATTAAGATCATAAACCCCAAATGAATGAAATTAAAGAGAAAACCTTAAAAACTGGTGCTCGAGAGAGAGAGAGGTAAAATAGAAGTACTTACGAAAACAGAGTACAAAGAAATATGAAGAACAATTGAAGGAATGAAAGAAAGAGAAAAAATTACAGAATAAAAGAAAATGGAAGAAATGACGTTTTCATCTTTTATACAAAAATGGCAGAAATGGCGTCTTCATCTTTTATACAAAAATGGCAGAAATGGCGTCTTCATCTTTTGAAGAAAAAATGACAGAATAGAAGAAAATGAGAGAGAAAATGGCAAAATGGCGTCTTCATCTTCTCTCTTCACTGGCGTCTTCATCTTCTCTATTCACTCTTCAGCTTTTGTCTTTAAATATGAAAATAGAAGAATAAAATTGCAGTGACGTACATAAAATGGCAGTAGGAGGAGATGAGAGAGAAAATGGCACCTACAAAAACTAATCCCCTAAATTAAGGAATCTTAATTACACTGATATTGCCATGTCAGTCATTACATATTAATCCCTTAATTTAAGGACCTTTAATTATGTTAAGATTGAAAATAAAAATAAAAAAGTGTAATACTTTTGTAATTATTTTATAGGTGTATGATTTTTATAATTATTTTTAAAAATGTACTACTATATGTAATTTATCAAAAAAAAAAAAAAACAAATAAACCCAACTTTCCTAGATTACTAACAGATGGAGGTCAATCAAAATACAAATAGTTAACATTCAAATATATTTATGTCCAATTTTCATGTCCGCGTAGTTAATGTTATAAACGAGCCAAACAGCTCGGGCTCAACTCGAAAAAATACGAGCGAAACTCAAATTCGTTAATAATATGATCTAAATCTGAGCATTAAAAATAGTTCGAATAAAAATATGAATAGAATCTGAGCAAGGTTATTCTCGACTCGTTTAAGATTCAAATTACTCGAATTTTTGATTGTGATTCGATACATACTCGGTTGATACATATTCAATTAGATGTTCGATACATTTTCTTATAATCTATACAAATTTAAATCAAATTAGAATAATTAATTATTATTTTGTTTAATTTTTAATTTTAATTGTGATTTTATATTTGTAAAGTTTAATAATAAATATATTTTCTCATTTATAAGTAAAATAACGAATTTAATCTATAATTATATTTATTATAAAACTAGTTATTATGTAGAGAATCGAATTCGAGCATAAATTTAAAACTCGCAAGCAGTTTGAATAAATATTCGAGTCGAGTAGATCGAATTCGAGTAATAAATATTCGAGTCAAATCTGAGTAAAATTTTCAAATATAATTCGAATTCAAGCAACTCTCTATTCGCTTCCGTTCGACTCGTTTACACCCTTACGCGTAGCCAATATATACGCGTAGCCAATATATACATCATCCGTTCCAAAATATGACAGTTAAGGCCATCATAACATAACAAAATTGGTTCACAACTGCTCTTGAGAACTCAGAAACCTTATTATCAATTAGAATCAACTTTTGATAATCAAACATAAAACCCAGAATATCCTCTTTTATTAATATAACTCAATATTTCCCTAATTCAAAAAACAAATCCATGTAGCTGGAACTGGAATACAAGCATTGCTAGTTTGTAGCAAAGATAATCGCACGGCAACGTCTTTTTGAAAACAAAAGGGCAAGAAGACATATTAATATAACTTCACACCAATCACTTCAGTTTCGCAAATAGCTTAGGTGCAACCTGTGTTTCAAAAACATAAAAAAAGTTTTAGTAGACATTAGCATTGATATAACAAATACCACCTATTCAAACAGCACAAAGGGACTGACAAGAAGGAAAAATAATATTGACTTACACATTTGTCCACACATTGCCAATAATCAAAATATTGCCCAGTGCAATGCTTGTGCCCAGATTCATCACCTTGAATCCTTTTTACACATGCCTATAAAAGTGCAACCAATTGAAATTAGTAACAGCAACTTGAGAGATCCATACAAAATTATATACCGAACAAAGGATATAGATACTTCTCTCTGTCCCAGTTCAAAGGCTCCTGTCTTTTCAGTGATGTTCCAATAGGGTATCATTTTAAAAAGTAAAGCTATTTCCGATTTATCATCAACGTCACCATGCAACATGTACATAAAATGATCTGTGCTATTTTAATTAGTGGAACTGGCTTGTGCAGGATTTGGGTAGAAAATATATGACAACTTGGTCCATCTACAAGCCCACTATGCATCTAAAAGAAACTCAAAAACTCCTAGAGAGAGGAGTACCAAATTCAATGAGGAAACTAGAGCTCAATCATGAGGATCGTACTAAGTCAAGTTTAATTTATGCATAAGCTAAAACTGCCCAAATACTCAATCTTGAGTTCTCAGACTCATTTGCTCCAATATATATATATATATATATATATATATATATATATATATATATATGAGTTTGGCTCATGTATTGTAAACAAAATCATATGCACACACCCAACAAATATATGGACATACTGATTTAAAAGAAAAAGACAAGCACTAAAGCTCAGGGGTGCACAGCACACTCAGCACAACACATACTAGAGCAGAAACATTAGCAGATATAGGTAGATGCCACTGAACAAACCCTTCAGATGATCAATAAATCTTAGGGTGACACAACTTCCTTGAAGCATACAAGAAAATAAGAACTTTAAAGTAAATTGTCTCGACTCTTGAATACAAAATTGGCGTCCTTGTTCTCATTAGACAACAAGCCACTGCTTGTTTTCTCCCTCACCCTGCACCTGCAACCCCTCTCTCATTAGTTTTAGCTAGTCAAATAAACAATTGACTTGGTGGCACAAGGGATGTACAGGACTAAGAACAGAAGCAGGAAATGTGGCCAATCTCTAAAATTGCTCTCTTTATTCCGACTCTTATGGCCAGAAAAAAACTCTTCAAATCTCAGTCCATAACTCTAATTATGAAACATAAAACTAACTCAAATTGTACATTTTGGTTTTTAATCCCAGGATGACATCAGGACTAGACATCAGTACCAGTAGTCCTGATGTTCCAGAACCATGTTCCTAGAATCATCACTCTCAAGTCCCAAGTATAAACAAATTTCGACTAGCATATTGTTGTGTACAAGGGAAACAATGCATGGTAACAGGGAATAACTATAAGGTTGAGGCAGATACAAGTAATGAAATACTGAAATTCATGTGTGTGAGAATCACCTGGTAGTCAAGCAAAGGTTTGACACACTTGGGCTTGCATGAATCTTCCATGTACTTCTTCTGATCAACAGGATCCTCATCTGCCCTAAATAGAGGAAAAAGTAAGTTCATTATTAGCACTTTAACAGATAGAGCATACTTTTAATAAATAAAAATGTACAGACTGTAATAACTCTAGAAAGAAGATAGGTCCCTGGAATATGCATCCTGACATATAATTCTAGCACTGGTTACTAGCTTTTGACATATGAGAAAGAAAAAATGTCACGGAACATAGCCCAGATTTATCAGTGCAGCAATCTCAAACTTTCAGCTGATTGGTCTGAGACAGCATGTCAGCTTACCGCATAAAGGTTACACTATTGAATATTCTGCCAGAAACATGTACTGTGACCTTGATGAGTTCTCATGCCCCATTTTGATGTTAATTTTATTCAAAAACAGCTGCCAACAGCTCTTAGAAGTAACAAATTACTCTAGAAATTAGTGGAAGGAAGATACGAGTTATAAGCTGGGGAAAGGGTGGACCATAAGCTGCAACCAGGAAGGATCCAACAATATACATATTAGGCATAAAGTTTAATCCAGTATCTTTTTGCATGTATTCAGAGGCAGTCTCCAGAAGCGGTTAAAGAAGCGGTATTTCGAGAAAAATTGTGCACAGATGGGAAAAGGCTTCCAACTCAATGTTGTAGGCACTATGAAGTAGTTAAGATAGCAAACTATCATTTTATCCATCATGTGGAAGCAGCAAAAGATCCTATCCTATTGACATTTTCTAGATGATTCAGATGTGTCTGTTATACCGATGCAGTTAAAAGAAATCTGAAGTGCATCATTCTTGGGATAATATGGTGCTTTGGACCCAAAAAAAAATGAATTGCACGTTGAGGACATAATTTGAAGACACCGAAATCAAGCTTATTGAGTTTGGGTTTCACAAAGGTTCTTTATACCCTCTCCTTGCTTCTTTATATTTTGCCCATACATAGGTTGCAGCCCTAGATGAGCAACTCTAAAAAAATATTTCTACTAACAAAACAAACTTAAGTAAATAAGAGAAAAGATTAAGATAGGTCTGAAAGAGTGAAAGTTCAAATAAACAATGATGACAACACACGAGTCCCAACCCTCATATCATGCTAAAGAGTTGATCAAAACAGGATTTTTCCACTCAAGGAATGCAAATGTCCCGATAAACAGAAGGCCTTCATTACGATAGGCCCTCCAGAGTTTCTATCACTATTAAATAATTACAATGACTAAAAAACAGGCAGCTTTTTACTTGCAAAGTACCATCATAAATCTTAGCACTGTACATTGGAAGATTGGATCATTTCTCATTTAGATCATACTCCCTCCCATCCAACAATGAATTTCCACTTAAGTATGAAACCTCTAAATAATAATAAATGGGTAATATTCACAGCTTATTTAAATATAGACATTTTGATTTGAAAGTTAACTCATACTTTAAGTGAACCCTCATTATACTTCTAACCTCTAAACCTCACCCAAAACTACTGTTGGCCGTTATCCAATATTAAAGTAAACACGCTGTTGGCCCAAACAAGTATTTTATGAAGTTCAGGGTATTTTTAATAGCTATTAAGCATGACATTCTTTTCTTCTTTTCTTTTTTTTTTTAAAGAAATTAAGCATGACCATATTCTAGAATTGATAATGTAAGAAAAAAAAATCACATACATTTAATACCTATATTTATAGGTATACACCTCAATTAAAAAAGGTAAAACTTACATTGGAAATGAAGACAAGTCACTAAAAATCAGCGCTTCTCAAATTCACCTGCATATACATTAATACATATAAAAAAACAATCAAAACCAAAAATTTCCAGTTTTATATATCTATATGCGTAAAAATGAAACCCTAAGATTACAGATCGATCGAATATATGATAGATCACAAGATTTAAAAAAATTCAAAATAGTAAGAAATATAAGCGGAGCTAAAATAAGTGAGAAGAGATAAAAAGATTGTACCTTGATTAATGGGGGTTAAGATTGAGCCGCCGCAGTATTGCTGAAGCTGCAAAGCAAAAGGAAGGAGAGCTTTATTTCTGGTCTTCTCGAAGTGGCTGGCTGCCCGCTTGGGGATAAATTAACTTGCGCGGGGTGCACATGATATGCACCCCTTCACTTGTTTTGGGTTATGATGGGCTTTTTGGGCTGGCAGTGGTTTGGATTGGGTTTTTGCCTATATGTATTATCTTAGGTCTAGTTTTTATTGCTATGGACCTATTGTCCAATATTAGTTCTTTAATGTTGCATAGAATGTGCACTATTTCCGTTGTAGACAGTAGCCGTCATGCATACTTTTTTGTTATCGTTTAATTTTTATTATTTTTAAAAAATAATAATTTAACAAAATACTTTCAAATAATATGTTCTACTTTCACCAATATTTAGTCTATGCTTTGCTATCCTTTGCACCAAAAAATAAAATAAAGGAAATTAATATTTTCACATATATTTTTTGATATTTCTTCGTGATTTTTCTTATATAAATATACAGTGTGTCTCACCTTCACGTGAAAAGAAATCACGTAGAAATATCAAAAAAACATGCGGAACTACGTAAAATGTTTTAAATATTTGTTTTAGTAAAAGTTTTATGAACAAAGAAGAAGTCTAAATGTTTGATAAAATTGAGTAATTAAGATCTGAATGATTAATATATTTTAATAAATTAGATCATCTAAATGAAATAACATCCGAATCTAAAAACTGTTTGATAACTAAAAAGTGTAAAATATTTGAATGACATTATTTTGCCGTTTTAACCCTCTAAATTATTTAAAAATTTTATTTGAATGGTCTTAAATTTTGAAATTGGAGGAGTACATTATTTATTAAGGCTATTTTTGTTTATAAATTTTAAATCTTAACTATTAACATATAACTTTTAATAGTTAAAATTTGAGTTTCTGTCTTAATGATCAAGAGGTATTAAAAGACAATTTTTTTATCAAACATTTATCTTCAACCGAATAAGAGGCAGATAAATTAAGAAAACATTACCTAAATTAACACCTAAGTCCACCTCCAAATGGAGTTCAAAGGGAAGGTTGGGGTATAGTGGGGGTGTGGGAGGAGGAGGTGGGTTGGAAGTTTTACAAGACATGGTCGGCTCTCACTTTACTTTTAATTTGATTTGATGGATTCCATCAAACAATGGAATTCCATTTCTTTCTAGAAAAGATTGCTTCTAGAGAATCCATGTTAGAGGCTTATGGCTACCGTCTCTAATCTCTATATAGACGAACAAAGTTAGACATGACAACAATATCGGTATAGAAAAAAGGAAAGAAATTTAAACAAATTTTTTTAAAAAAAAATAAAGAAAAAGATATGAATAGAAATTTATTACAATTTGATGACATAGTCTAAAAACTCATGATTTATTTAGTTATTAGGGTTTAAAGCATGTGTTTGGGCATCATTTGTGCATTATGTTTGAATTGTAAATACTGTATTTGCATGCGTTTGAAAGTTTAAACGTATTTTAAAATTTATTATTTGTTTATTAGTTGTTGATGCCGAATACAATTAATTTAACTTATAAATATTATATTTAGGGCTCAAACGCATTGTATTAAAAATAATATGATAAATTTAATACATTTAAAAGTTCAAATACTACTATTACAAACATAAATAACTCAACTAGTTAACTACTAAATAAATTAGTTTTATTTCAATTAAAATTTTAAACGCACTAAATCGTTTATAACATGTTATAGTAGTAAGTATTAAATTTTAATGAATAATGTCAGAGACACAATTTATTCTATAATTATTTTATAATTTATTGATGTGACATACTCCCCCTTATCTTTTATGTGGAGCCGAATACTATATTAAATTAATTTATTTAATAGTAATATGCTGAGGTAGAATATGTCACATCAATAAATTATAAAATAATTACTCCATCCGTCCTATGATAAAAGTCTTTATTATACTATTTTTGGTAGTCCCATGTTAAATATCCACTTTCTTTTAATAACCAAACTTTTACACATTTTTTTTCTATTATGCCCGTAACATTAAATATCTCATACTTTTCCTATTATAATTATCTCTCCATATTTAATAAGTATGGAGAGAGAATATTTTGAATTGAATAGTTAGAAAGTTATTCTCTCACCTATATTGAAAATAATTAATGACATATTATTATGGATAATTTTATTATTTTATTCTTTTTTTTAATATGCCTAAAAATTTTACCAAATTTTTTATCATGAGACGGAGGGAATATAAAATAAGTTGTGTGTATATTATTACTCAATTTTTAAGGGGGTCCCGTTGAGACAGGGAAATTGCCATTACTAATCAAAGCCAAATCCTAAAGATTCCTTCTCCATGTACATGCCTTTTTCTCGGCTACCAAACAGGTCATAACATAAAAAGGCGTACCGAAATTTAAAGTTCATTTCATTTGAATTTCACTTTCATTTAGCCACTCCTAATCACAAGTCATAAGTCACAAGTCATATATATACTACAACATCTCTTTAATGGGGAAACACTGAAAAAAGTGAGCTTTGCCATCGCCCATCAGATTCAGTCATCCTCCCATTACATAGCAGGTATGCTACAATCTCTCTCTTTACCTAGAAGATACTTGATTCTGGGAAAGTGTTCATCTGTTTATTGATTGTCTTTTTATCTAGTTTTTCTTCTCTGTCGGTAATTTATTTTAGATTGATAGAACTATGCATGTATAGTTTTGTATGTATAGTTAGTTATATGTTTGTAAATCTCGGTCTACTTCAAATGGGTGCACTGTTGCTGTTTAGTTGGCAAGAATTTCCGACGAAAATAGTAAAAAGATTTGATTTTTCATTTTATTTGCTGGATTTTGAATTATATTTTCTTGTTTCATTGTTTGGGATAATTAGCCGACCAAATTGATTGCACCTGTTTGTGATCCGTATGTTCCATTATTTTCACGCTAATATGTAGTTAGTTTGAAAGGATTTAGAAATAAGCACATTTGTGAGAAGGGAGAAGTAATTTTGAAATGCCAATGGAGATAAAATGACAAATTGGAACTATACGTTGTCGATCAATAGCCATCAGTGAAGAAGAATTACTTGGTAGTATTGATGGTGATGGTTGGTAAAGAAAGATTTTGAATTGATGCAAGAAAGTAAAAAACATTAGTTTGTGGTTTAGTGAGAGGATATTTCGCTAAGCAGATTAGAATTTGTAGCTAACAGCAAAAAACATTAGTGGATTTTGTATTGGTGAATGGAAAGTTGTGATCCGTACTATATAAATGTTTCTTTTAATGATGATTCAGATATATGTTTGTCTTTTTTCTTTTTACAAGTTTGATGTCATACCTTTGAACGATTATAATTTGTTTGTATACCAGCAATACATATGCATTTATGGTTATAAAAGAAATTTGTTTCATTGTTATAAGTTCATGTTTAACCCGTTAATTCGGACCATATGCCTAATTTTCAACTTAATTGTTCCTCTTGAAAGGTTATACACAATGGCGGACGCTGACGATATTCAACCCCTTGTGTGCGACAATGGAACTGGAATGGTTAAGGTTAGTGAATAAGTTATTCTATTGAAGGTCGCAGGCCTGTTTTTTCTTCTCAATGAACAGGTTTAAATTTGAATTTGGGAGTTTACCAAATGATGCTCTTTTAGTCATTCAAATGTCTGTGCAGTGATGTTTATATTTTGTAGTCACTCAAGATTTTCTTCCACTTTCAATTGGTATATTAAACAACAAAAATGATTTCATTTACATGTTTAAGCCTAAGTCTGCCGTAGCAGGTCTCATTTGCTTCAAGAAAACAAATGTTTACTTGAACTATATCCTTAAATTTTGGTATGCAGGCTGGATTTGCCGGGGATGATGCTCCTAGGGCTGTGTTCCCCAGTATTGTTGGCCGACCTCGACATACTGGTGTGATGGTTGGAATGGGTCAGAAGGATGCCTATGTTGGCGACGAAGCACAGTCAAAAAGAGGTATCCTTACCTTGAAATATCCAATTGAACATGGAATAGTTAGCAACTGGGATGACATGGAGAAGATCTGGCATCATACTTTCTATAATGAGCTTCGTGTAGCCCCTGAAGAGCACCCAGTATTACTTACAGAAGCACCACTGAACCCAAAGGCAAATAGAGAGAAGATGACCCAAATCATGTTTGAGACCTTCAATGTGCCTGCCATGTATGTTGCTATCCAAGCTGTGCTGTCTCTTTGCTAGTGGCCGTACAACAGGTTTGTCCTTTATGGTGTTTCAGTTTTTAGAATTATTTTCTCAATGTAACTATTGAGATTATTCAGGAGTGAGCTTTCAGCAGAACTCAATGAAGTCGTTCATGACTAATTGACGACGGTCACAAAATGTTCATTCTCATTTAGGGTCATCAATGGTGAAATTAGGAAATTCATTGCTAAATGCCAAGTACTACCATTATTTTTGAAGTGAATGACTTTTATTTACTTTTTTGGGTGGGGTTGGGGGTGTTTAAGGGCCTATAAGCTATAGGATGAGTTTATACAGGTCACCATATTATCATATATATATATATATATATTGTTATTTCCATAAGTAAAATTGTTAGTTTCACAAGATCCACTCTCTAATGAAAAAGTAAGTGGGTGCCACACCCGTGAGAAAGGACCTTGTAACCAACAAATTCACTTGAGGAAATAATAATTCCCAAGAATAAATGGCAAACTAATTAACTTGGGAATGACTTGGTGAATTGTTGATTTGGGCATGATTGATCGTAGTACTTTTGTTTTCTAATTATATGAACACAGAATATCTGGGCTTCATATACATTTCTTATATCTGTCTATTCTTCATATTAACTGGATAATGGTTGTTTGAAAAGGTATTGTTTTGGATTCTGGTGATGGTGTTAGCCACACAGTGCCAATTTATGAAGGCTATGCCCTTCCCCATGCAATCCTTCGGTTGGACCTTGCTGGTCGTGATCTTACAGATAGTTTGATGAAGATCCTAACTGAGAGAGGATATATGTTCACTACAACTGCTGAACGGGAAATTGTTCGAGATATGAAGGAGAAACTTGCTTACGTTGCTCTTGACTATGAGCAAGAATTGGAGACTGCCAAGAGCAGCTCTGCTGTAGAGAAAAACTATGAGTTGCCAGATGGGCAGGTGATCACCATTGGAGCTGAGAGATTCCGCTGTCCAGAAGTCCTATTCCAGCCATCAATGATTGGAATGGAATCTGCTGGAATCCATGAAACTACCTACAACTCCATTATGAAGTGCGATGTTGATATCAGGAAGGATCTCTATGGTAATATTGTCCTTAGTGGTGGATCGACCATGTTCCCTGGTATCGCTGATCGTATGAGCAAAGAAATTACTGCCCTTGCTCCCAGTAGCATGAAGATCAAAGTGGTGGCCCCTCCCGAGAGGAAGTACAGTGTTTGGATTGGAGGATCAATCTTAGCTTCTCTCAGCACCTTCCAGCAGGTAATGGTCTTTTGTGTGTGTGTGTGTGTGCGCGCATGTGTGACTAAATTTTTTTTTCTGGTTGGTTAATCACATTGAAAAAGAAAAATTACAGAAAAATTGAGACTCTAATCTAATGGGGATATCGATAAACAAACTGATTAATATGCAAACAGCTTTAGTTAATGAAAAAAATGCAAATTTCTTTAGGTTGCGTTGCTTATGTTATTTTAATTGTGGCAGATGTGGATATCCAAGGGTGAATATGATGAATCAGGTCCATCAATTGTTCATCGGAAATGCTTCTAAGCTGGATAAAGAAGAGATTGGTTGTTTCCTTGTTGTCTTCTTTGCCAGGCTCTATGTCATATGCGAGTTTACCATTGTTGAATTTGGAACTTGGGCTAGCCCCAGAGAAGGGAGATTACTAATTGAATGCTTGAGGTTATAAGTGAATTCTGATTGGTCTTAGACTCTTAGGAGTTGAGCCACCACTGGTGATGAAGGATGGAATTGGATTTTAGGTAGTATCCTGGTTGCTTGTTAGTCAGTTTGTTATTATTCGGGGATGGCAGTTTTGGATCTTCTATTTTTGGAGAGAAAGGTGGTTTTATTCTCTTTCTTCTCCACCTTTTCTTCCCTGCATTTTGGGTTGTTTTTGTTGAAATATATTGTACTAGTAATTTGATATCAGACCCAGTTTGTTTGATAAATTATCAGAATGAAATTTGTGCTAGTGAACATTTCTCTCCAGTATGATGTGGTTTAACAATTCTGCAGATGTTTGGCTACCTTACTTAATTAGACCATTAGCCTTTATATTTTTTTCTTCATTGGGTTCCTATGCAAAGATGATGGATGTTTGTGGTATATATCTGGTTGTTATGGTGTCACTTGCGGGTAATATTACCCTCTTGCGAGCATCTAAAGTGGTGGTACTGGTACAATATACCTATCAGAGCATTTGGATATGTTCTAGTGCTTTTCATGTGCATATGTAAATTCATGAATTCTATTACTTAATTTGGTTGATACGTGGATGTCAATGTCATAATGCCCTTGATTGAGATGGAAGCTTGAAAATGTGCTATTTGAGAAGGAAGCTTTTGGGCATCTTGCTAAATTTGTGTCTTGTGGTTACTTTCTCAGATAGTGCAAATGAAGTTATCTTTTTCTACCTGCAACTGGGTGGATTTTGAACAATTACAGTCACTTTGGAAGATGACCAATCTTATTCAGTGGTCCAAATTATTATTTCATTCCTTTCTAGGAATTTTTATTATATCATACAATGGATCCTGAGAAATTCATTTCTGTTATTGAATTTTAGGAAACATGGAAAATTTATGCCAGAAAATATTCCCAGAACCTCCTCATAGGTAGAATTGAAATGTTAGTTTCTTTACCTCTCTCCTATGCCCAAGACAAATGTCTAAATTGACACATTTGGATAATTGGGATGCTTTAATATTTTTGAACTTGCATTGTTATGGCACTAGTTTAAATTGATGCCTGCAATTTTAGACACCAAACTTGGAAGTACTGGGGGGTGGGGTGGGGTGGGGGGGTCCTAATATATTTTTGACTCGAGACATTTCATAGTTGTAAAACAAACTACAGACTTGAAACAACCCCTCGGACCCTTAAAATAAGTATAGAAAACTGGTAAACAGGAAGATTATAAAGTACAATTGGCCACAACAATTTCAATGGTACTTTTACAAGGATTCTATCAAGAGGATAATGAAACATATGGACTATGTATGCATAGACAGTTGAAGAAAGCATTGTTTTTGTTCTTTTGAGTATACGTATGGCAAATACTGCCATACAAAAGCTTTATAAGATATGCTTGTGGCAATATGTCTCGTTCAAATTTTAGTTCTCTCTATCTCCTTCCTTAGCAGATTTCTCTACAAGTTGTCTTGAGGAGATGTGGAATATATCCTTTTCTGCGAACCTTAGAATCCCATGCCTTAATAAGGTCCCATATTCCCTTTTCATTCTCTTTCTTTAATGCACTGACCACCACTGTATATATATCTAGTACAAGTGCATTGGAATTCATACTGAAAAAGATTGAGGGCTTCGAGGTTGTCATCCAATATAGGCGATGATGGATCATGCAGCCGAAGCACAGAGGACAGATTTAATGACAGTCATTCGCCACGTTCTTAACGAGCAATCTAAGTACCCTGAGGCTCGTGGTGATTTTACCCTGTTGCTATATCACATAGTTCTTGGCTGTAAATTTGTCTGCAGGGCTGTTAACAAGGTCTTTTGTCTTTCTATATGAATTTCAGTTTATGGAAACAAGTTTTGATGATTTTTTTTTGGATATTTACACCCATAAACGATTGGCTTCTCAGGCAGGTCTAGCAAAACTTATTGGACTTGCAGGAGAGACAAATGTTCAGGTCTGCTCTCTCTTAAATCAGTGAAAATTTTCATAATTTGTACATTTCCCTTCTCTACTTTTTCTTTAAGTTTTATATGTTAATACATATTTTAACGTGATTATGTAGTTTCATTTTCAGGGTGAAGAACAAAAGAAACTAGATGTACTCTCCAATGAAGTTTTTGTGAAGGCCCTAGTCAGCAGTGGACGTACAGTAAGCATTTTCCACAAGTTCTTTTATACTTCATATAACATGTAAATGCAATATATTTGTAATAAATTGTCAACAGTTACTTCAGTCAACTACTACGAAGCACCTTAATGAAATATCAACTTTTAAATAAAATTTATTTTTTCTAGTGCATTCTTGTTTCGGAAGAGGATGAAGAAGCTACATTTGTAGAGCCAACTATGCATGGAAGGTTTTGGCTGATTTTCTCTCCTCTTGTGTTTCTTAATGTGTCAACATTTTTTCTAATGCGTGTTCTTCAATTTTACCGAGTTTGCAGATATTGTGTTGTTTTTGATCCTTTAGATGGATCCTCAAACATCGACTGTGGTGTGTCTGTCGGAACAGTAGGATTACTCATCCCATATTATTATTCAATTTAAGATCTCATACCGTGTAATTATGAGTTGATACTAGTTAAATCTTGCATTATACTAACAGCGTTGGCTTTAATTTACACTTCTACCTATAGATTTTCGGGGTTTATATGGTGAAAGATAAGAATAAACCAACTTTAGATGATGTATTGCTACCTGGGAAGAATATGTTGGCAGCGGGCTACTGCATGTATGGAAGCTCTTGCATGGTAGTTTTCACCAACTTTTACCATAGTTTGAATATACTGCTATAATGTAATAGATTACATAGATGACAATGTCATGTCATCGATATGGAGTAACTTGATAAACTTTGACACGTCTTTTTTTTTTTTAAATTCATTTTGTTTGTGCAAGTGTTTGAATACATAATAGGACTCCTCTGCATCCCAATTTAACAGTTGTTTGCTGGTCGCCTCGATGGTTTTTGAGCTTATATCTCGGAAATTCAGCCTCAGGCAGTAAGAAATAAGATCAATTATTTATTTTGGAATTTGATGATGGTTGCAGCTAGTACTTAGCACAGGAAATGGTGTAAATGGTTTCACGCTTGATCCTTCTCTTGGGGAGTTCATACTAACACACCCAGATATCAAGGTACAGACTTTTTGCTAGATTGTAGTAGAACATGACGTCCTCTATATTTGATTATTCTGTAACCAGTATTTTCTACCTTTTGATGCATCAAAGTCTAGTTAAAATTTCAAGATAGAGAACTAGATTTCCTTTTTCATCTTTCATCTTTGATCTATTATCTCTGTGTAACCATAGCGCGATCGTTATAGTTCTGTTACATTCCCGCATGAACAGATTCCAAAGAACGGAAAGATATATTCCATAAATGAAGGAAACACCAAAAATTGGGATGAGCCAACTGCAAAGTATGTATAACTCAATTAGGTAATTTAGGCCTTTGCTGTTAGCTCCATAAACCTCTAATAAGCTTCCCTGTACTCTTATGACTTTCAGATACGTTGAAAAATGCAAATTCCCTAAGTATGGTTCTCCGCCAAAGTCCCTAAGATACATCGGAAGGTAGATTTATTTTCAAGGCCACAAATTTTAGCATATTTCTTGTTTGATAAAATTTGTAAACTAGCTGAGGATTTTGAGACACCCTTTAACATTTTTCTTTCTTTAACAGAAGTAAATAAAGTTTTCAACAACTTATTCACTTTATGCAGCATGGTAGCAGATGTTCATCGAACATTACTTTATGGTGGTATTTTTCTATACCCTGCTGACAAGAAAAGCCCAAATGGAAAGCTGCGGTGTGTCTCATTCCAAATTACTCACACAGACACAGACACAGACACAGACACAAATGCCATATTAAAGTATTGATCGTTCCTTATATAATGGTAATTCACATTTCCTGTTAAGCACATGACATTGTGCCTAACAAAGCTCGAGTTATCTGTACAGTGTCCTCTATGAGGTCTTTCCAATGGCATACTTGATGGAGCAAGCAGGAGGTCAAGCTTTTACTGGCAAGCAACGAGTATTTGATCCTACGCTCCCTCTAATTTCCATTTCATATATTTCATCTATTTCTTACCAAACAAAACTAAATTTGGCAAATGTCAAATGAAAAAAATGGATTTACGTCCATTTTGTCTCTAATTTAAATTTCAGTTGAGAGTAGAAGTGGTATGGTTGGCTTTGCAGGCACTTGAGTTGGTACCCAAGAAGATACATGAGCGCTCGTCGATTTTTCTTGGAAGTTACGAGGATGTGGAGGAAATTAAGGCACTCTATGCTGCTGCTGGTGGTGGTAGCTGATTAGTGAATGATATATTATATATGTTGCAACTAAACATTTCTTTGTGAATGATCTTTCTTCTTCTCATTATGGTAGTGCTTTTAGCATTGGTACTGCCTTTCTTTCTTATGCTCCACTGGTTCGTGTGTGCTGCTGTGCAATTTAGTTGCTCCTGTTGAAATTTGAATAATGACAAATTACTAGAAAGTTTAACTAACTGTGTAAAAATGGCTACAAATTTGGCGTATTAAGAGAAGAAGAAGACCCCTCTATTTGCGGAAGCCAAACTTGCTATATTGTTAAAGTTCAGGCTATTTTGCAACAGAGCATAAAAATTGGCTCAAACTCAACCCTTTCACATAATTAACAAGTTCGAGTCGAGCTGAGCTTTTGAAAAGCCTAATATAAACAACTCTTAGGTGAAAAAGAAAAAGATGGGCATTATGTAGTATTGATCTATCTAATATTATGATTATATAATTATTTTATTTATTAAACGTAAATTTATTGATTTCTGTTATGCATATATAAGAACCCAAATTTTTATAATGTATGACCCCAAGTTTGAGAATATTCTATATTAATTGTATAGAAATTTTTATTGAAAAAAATTAAACAACTCCCCCCTCTCCCACCCCCTCCCCCTCCCCCTCCCCCTCCCCCTCCCCCTATTTCTCTTCTTAGTTGAATTGAACAAAATAAAGTACAAAAAGATAAAACTGAAAAAAAAGGAAACTTTTTTTCTGTTTTCCCTTCTATTTGGGGGCCGCCGGATCTTGTAAATCACTCTTTCCTTCCCTTCAAAATATACTTTCCCCGTCCCCTCTCTTTCTGCTTGCTTCTCTCTCCAAACCAAACACAGACAAAAACTCAGCTGAAGAGAAGAAAATGATTGCGGTAAAATGGTGGAACAATTGCTTCCCCCTGGATTTGTGGGTAATTCTCTCTCCTCTTTGTTCTGTCTCCTACAACTCGTACATAATAATCTTAATATCCCAAAATCACCACCATTTTAGCCATGTTACTGTAATTTCTTTTTTGGGTTCGTAGCAGATTTTGGTATAAACAATCTTACACCATTTCTTGTTTTTGCATACAAATTCAACCCAGAAAAATAATAGTTGGTTTGTGTGCCAAGAGTAAATCCAAGAGCTGAAAGAAAAATATTGTTGGATTAAAGTGCTTTTTTCTTTTGTGTGGAAAAATTTCTACTTATCTTGGAATTGAAATCATGATACAGTAGTTTCATGTGGGTTTTAGACTTGCAAGAATCTATGCAAGCTAGTAGCCAGCAGATCCCCTTGCGGCCTTGCCTTACTAGAGTAGTGTAATGGTTAAACCCAACAAGTTCACAACTTTTTTATTTTCCCTTATAAGATCAAGAATATTCAAGGATCTGACCAGTTAGTTTCTATTCTTGACGATAATAACGCAGATGAGAAATTGAAGAATTTTTGTAGTGATGACGATGGATGGATCCAATTTTGTGGATGAAAGTGAATACGGGTGTAGTAAAGGTAGGAGCCGTTAGAAAGGACTCCGTGTACTTTTGTTTCATACATGGGAAAGGATGCTTTATTGGGTTATAGTAGTGGTAATGGAACAAGAAATTTGGTAATTTTGCACAAGAAAGGCAATCGGAAGGCTACATTTAAGGTTATAGCTGAGAAAGGTTATGTGAGGATAATTATGAACAATTATTTTATCAGGAAACGTGCTCATATCACATTGGGAACCAGTTGTATATTTCTAGCGATTGGGATCTTCAACAGTCATTGCAGTTGTCTCGTAGATGTAAAGACGATTTTGAGCCACAAAAGGTCAGGTCTTATGAACCTGATGATCTTGTTGAAGAAAATGAAGGTGTTTACAGTGATCAAAATTACAAAATTGAAAAGGACCAGGGGGAACTTTTGTGTTAGGTGGGGTCTCTGCAAGGAAAAAACAAGAGGAAGAACACAAAGTTTTGAGCTTTTGTGTGCTTTGGTAGCTCTGCAAACATTTTGAACTATGACTAAATTGGATTCTCATCAACCTATTGTCTTACCAACAGGAATTATGTTTCTGGTGAGGCTGCTCTGTTACTGGATAAATGGAGGATATCTCATTCACTTTACTTGGAAGAACAGAAATTACCATTCAGGCTTAGATGCTGGAGTTGGACAAGCAGCGGTTTAAGTCGTTGAGGTCTAGCCAGCAAGAAGACTGGAGCGTGATAAGATGAGGTATGAGAATGAGCGGTTAGCATTAGAACTCAAGAACAGGGAAATGAAATGTGCTGTTTGTGCATTGTGCCTCCATTTATGCCAGGTTAATTCTTCAAAAACTTAATCATCTCTTTTCAGTAAACTCTTATGTACATCAGAAATGAAGTAAATATAGTATGGTGGTATCTTCAAATGCATTGGCTATCTAGGTTAAAAATTTTGCACCATCTTCATGTGATAAACTGTACAACCTCAAGTTTTGTTTAATTATTGTGGGAGTATTGTTTTCTAAGGTATCTTGGCATTCTCTTTTAATATTGAATGCACCATTGCTTGTTGTTCGGTCTCTTGCTAGATGTCCTTTCTGCAATTCTCCACATAATTATCTTATTTAGGGATTTGTTCATTTGACAAGGTGTCCTTTACTCCAAATTTTAGTTATGGATTTGTCCTTTACTAAACCATTTTGTATATAGTTTTTTTTATAGAAAAATTTGGCTTAGATTTATATGTTTCCTTGGTACAGGCTGTTGGGGTAGACTTACTAGCACTTCTAAACTATATTATCTATCAAACCATCCTTAAGATTTAAAGGTCTATTCAAGGACGTAACTATAGTGACTTCTTTGTTCCTGCTGCATTAACTCGCCTTAGGCGATTATGCTTTATGAACTGGCATATTGTGTGCCGCAAGACATAACACACTTTTTGAATACATAAATATTTTGAGAACAGTGTGTAAGCTGCTTTAGTAACTTGTGATTTTTTATTTTACCAAAAAAGGGGAAAAAAAGGAACCATATGATATGTATTAATTTTTTAAAGTAATTAATCAAACAGATTTACGGCAATGTTCTCTCTCTCTCTCTCTCTCATCTTTATATTAACTCGGGAAAATATTCTAAATTTGTTATGATGTTCTCCAAAGGAAAAAGAAAAAAGAAAAGAAAAGCCAACGGTGATCGTAAAAAATTGGAATATAAAAAGCCTTCCTAACATAGATATTTGCATCTTTCACTCCATAAGTTTGTTGTAGCTTCGCATTTAGTGGTATTCTTTAGATATTTGATGTGACATAGCATAACTCATCCATGCCCTTTCAGTAATCAGGTTAAAGGCGCAGCTTTCCATTGTAAACACGCATTCATAAATTTGGTTTTACAACTTTGGTGCCTCAAGCCTTGAGCAATTGAGAAAATTCCTCTTATTCATCACTAGAATGAAAATTTGATCTTATCTTTGCATATTCTAAGATTGCCAAATATCTTAGTACGACAAAAAACATGTCTGTTTCCGGAGCACTCGAGGTAGTGCGTAGGTAACATTAAATGACAACCATATTTCAACTTCCTATTAATCTTATCATCTTTGACCTTCTTCGAGCATTTATATCCTAAACGATTCCCCTATTGAAATTAAAGTTCAGCATTAACTAGAAATTATAAAATAGTGGTGAAAATAACAAAACGAAACCAAATCATAACTCATAAGTGAGCTAAATTGAAGAACCTGGCTGTTGTTATCAGTCTAGTCCAGCCACGTGGATGCATTTTTAGACCCATGAACTCTGTTAGGTTAGGTGCTCTCCCAATATATATCGCTACTTTCCTTTCACCTTCCATATGGAAAAGAAGACATTTCTGGTCATTTTTCTGCACTCGAGAAATTAGGTCTTGATTCGCTCTGGAGATTGGCTTGAAGACTTGAGGTAATCTTTGGTTTCTTAATGGCTATCCTTTTTTTTGTGAGAACGTGCATTTATCTGGTGTATTGTGATCAATCAATTCAGAATTTTTTTTTATTCTAACAATCTAAATCTCCTGATCTGATCTTTATGTACATAATATGCACAGATATACTCTATAGGACCAGATCTATCAATTTGATGCTTATGAGGAAAACACAGTAAAATGATTACTTTACTATTCTGTACTCCCTCGGTTCCATAAAAAGATTCTCAATTGCAAAAATATGTTGTTCTACAAAAAAGTCCTCTTTTTATTGATAGTATTATAAAATGACACACTGCCCTCATGTTTATCATCATAATTTCTTTTTAATGCTACCATTGCAAAACCAAAATCTTAATATTTAAAGGGTAAACATGCAATAAAAATACATCCTTAAAATTTGCAAATTTTGCAAATTGGACTCTTTTGTGGAATTGAGGGAGTATTTAACGGCCTATTTTTCTACCTTTATGATTTCTGCAGAGAAATATTCTTGTTGAATGTTTCTGTTATTTTATTTTATTGTTGTTCTCTATTAAATGTGTGAAGTAACTTCAAATAGGTTATTATTTCATGTAGTTGAAAGAAACATAATTGGTGGAATTTAAATTTTGATGAGAAATTTCCTCTGGATTTTTTGCTTAGATAGCTAACAATGGAGGGAAACTCATCAGCAAATGTTAGTTTGAAGCCAGAGGATGTGTATCCTTCTCTAGACATGCAAGGAACAATGCAATTTAATCATCAACAGGACCCACATCCACACCAGAGTTCTATGATCCAGCCACGGCAAATTCCAGATATCTTTGATTTGGGGGGTCAGAACATGCCACAATCTCACCAACCAGCAGCATCGCGTTTTGATCTTAACAAGGAGGTTGAGGGGTTGAAGGATTCTGCTGGTGGTGATGGCAGCGAAAATGTTTCAGAAGAAGGTTTTAACGGGCAAAATGAAGGTGGCAGAGAGGAAAATGATTCTCCCTGGAAGCGTGTGAAATGGACAAACGAGATGGGGAAGCTTTTGATAACTGCTGTTTCTTATGCTGCAGAGGGTAGTTCCTCTGATCTTAATGGTGATGGAAGAACAAATTTTTCGGATCTGTCAAAGAGAGGTAAATGGAGGGCTATTTCGAAGGTCATGGTTGAGAGAGGATTCGTGGTGTCACCTCAGCAATGCGAGTATAAATTCAATGATCTGAACAAAAAGTATAGGAGACTGAATGATATACTTGGAAGAGGCACTTGTTGCAATGTTGTTGAGCACCCAAAACATTTGGAAAAGTTGGACCTGCCGCTCAGAGCAAAAGAGGAAGTTTTGAAGATTTTATCTTGCAAACAATTGTTTTATCAAGAAATGTGCTCATACCACAATGGGAATCGTTTATTTCTTCCTCATGATTGGGCTCTTCGTCGCTCATTGCAGGTGGCTCTTAAAGAAAAGTACTGTTTTTCACTTCACGAGGATAGGTTCTACAACCGTAACAAATCTGTGGAGGTAGATGAAGATACAGAAAGTAACGATGAATTTAGAGCGAAGAGGCAGAAAAGATTGCAAGATTATGAAGTTGGGAGTTTTGATGATGCCTCAAACATGAAATCAGGGGGTCCTCGTCCACCTAATGATCGTGCCAGTGCTTATGCCTCAAACATGAAGTTGGGGGATCCTCGTCCACCTAATGATCGAGCCAGTGCAAATCGGTGGATACTGTCTCGAATGTTGCAGTTGCAAGAGCAGAGATTAGATATTCAAGTACAGACGCTGGAGTTTGAGAAGAGTAAACTTGCGTGGCAGAAACGTAACAGGAAGGACGATATGAAGCTGGACAAGATGAGGCTGGAAAATGAGCGTTTGAAGCTTGAGAATGTGCGTTTGGAAGCAGAACTTAAACGCCGAGAAATGGGTCTGGTTTCAACCAAATGAAGTCTTTATGGGCTGTTATCCGCTTTATGGTTTTGTGCTTCTTCCTTAATAAAGACAACTTGTGTCAAACATTATCTAGCTAAACCTAGGTAATGGCATCATGGCACAACTTGATTGTTGTTTTCAGTTAATTTATGCTTTCCCCTTTTCTCTTTCATCTGAAGTAGATTAAATGTTATGGTGGAGACGTTATTTTGGTTATGGTTGTTAAGCATGATATATATTGTTAAGCTTATGCTCTAATGGCTTAAATTACTATGGGTATGGTTGTTAAAGCATGATTGATATACATTGTTAGGCTTATGCTCTAATGGCTTAAATTTGATATAAAACATTACAAGTGTTTCCCCTGATATATTGACATCTTAGTTTGGTTGTTTGTGAATTATGATTATGATCCTTGAGAAGGGTCAAAGGAGAATCTTTAAGTATGTTTAGACCCCATGCTTAGCTAGTAAAACTCGGCAAATGTTGAGTTGTAGTTTTGCTGGAGATGCATATGTATACACTCGAGGATGTGCGGGTGCGTGTGCAGGTTTTTCTTGTTGCTTTTTTTTTGTGTGTGTGGAACATACAGATGGAGTATAAGGTATCCCAAGCTCTAAGTAAGGCCCGTTGTGCCTACTTACCATTACATAGTTGGTTCTTTATATAGCTTGCTTGCTTGTTGCCTGTGCGGCTGTGCCTGTAGGTGAGTTTGTAAAGGTTTAGATTCTTTTGGCAATAGGCCAGTACCAGTAGCATTGTACCTATTCAGTTTAAATAAAAATAAAAATTAGATTATTATAATTAATTAATTATTATTATTTGACTTATACAATGGTTGGTAGTTGGTACATAAAAATTACAGCTAGCCTGTGATTGATGATGTTGCAGCTGTTAAATTTAAATACAAATTAAGTCGAATTAATTAATTAATTAATTTGTACAAAAACAGGCTACAAATTAATCACTGCCAGTCATTGCATGCATTTATTTCCTTATTTTTTTCAATACCATAGATAGAATATCGGAACCTTGAAATGTTTAAAAGGTGTACAAATAAATTAACCCCGGCCTATTTTGACAACAAATTCTCTACATAAATCAGTTCAAACAAAAGAAACAAAGAGAGATTTCATTGTTAGAGAATAAAATATATATATATATATATAAAAAAATGGGAGCTTGTGCTAGTGTACCTAAGGGCATGAGGGACCAAAATGCGGCTCCGGCACCGGAGCCGCAAAAGGAGGAAATCGTCGACCACAAAGAGGCGAAGATGGACGGAGAAGAAAATAAGAGAGAAATTAGCGAGGTAGATAAAAAGGTTGTTGAAGAGGGAGACAAGGCCCAATCTCTTCGTTCCTTGCTAAATGAGGTAAAATTTATTCGATACATTCAACAAAATTAATTTCTTTAATACTTCTTTTGTTTTAAATTATAAAATCATTGTAAATTTTTAAAGTTCATTTAAAATATTTTTAAATTCAAAATTTAGTCACAAAAGTTGTAAAATAATAAATCTAACCATAAATAGTACTTTATAGATAGCTTATAATATATATTCATTATTATAATAAATAAAATTAAATAAATTTATGTCATTTTTGAGGTTAAAAATACGTTAAGTCGACGTCAAAAAATTAATAATAATCTCGTATTTTTTTAAACGGAGGGACTATATAGGAACAACAAATTGGTAAAGGTTTGGACTTTTTTTTTAATAAAAAAATGTTTATAATAATCAAAATATCTAGCAGGCATAAATTAACTATGCTTAGGGATCTTGAAGATATGGAATGACTGAATGAGTACAAATCCCTCACTCATGCTTAGGGCTTGTTTGGTTGATCAGAGAATAATATATATATATATATATATATATATATATATATATATTTTATTTAATGCATGGCATGCAGAATGAAACACCAAAAGAGTCGATTAACGATGAGAAGACCACCCAAACAGAAGCGGTTCCATCGGAGCCTGTAAATGTGGAAATGCCCAAGCCTGACGAGCTTCCGGTTTCCGCTGCGACGACACCATTTGAAGAGGTCTCCAAAGATATTGAGGAGAAGAAAACAAAAGTAGACAAAAATGATCAATACAGCTAATTAATTATAATTATAATTAACTCATTATTGCTATATATGTCCACACACAATAGAACTCATGAAAAAAATGATGCAGAAAAAGGCTATCTGCATAAATTGGTGCACAAATGTTAAGACTAAATGATACTCCTTTGCATGAAATGGGTTTCTGTCCTTTTTTAATTAAGTTATTCTTTTTGAGTGGTGTTATGTATTGAAAAAGCATTTTTGTCAAATTATAATTGGTGGATATATATATATATATATATATATATAGAGAGAGAGAGAGAGAGAGAGAGAGAGAGAGGGAATCATACAAACTTTTACATTGGTCACAATATCCCAACTTTCTCAACATAATAATTTTGAAAGAAATAAGAAGTTATCCAAATTTTTTTCTTGAAAATTACAGAAATAACAATTATCATGAAAAAACATTAAATAAAAAATATTACATAAATACATTTTATTTTAATGCTATGTGCACAAATTATAAAATTCATGAAAAGTGATGCATAATAGTGCTATTTGTACAAATCAATGGACAAACAGTTATGCGGAAAGGATAAGACTTGTGGAGAAATGCAAGGTAGATTCATAACAGAAACAGTTACCAAACACCGAGTATTTTCTACTTATAATTTCAAAAAAAAAAAAGAGTAAAAGTAAAAATAAAAAGTTAAAAACAGTTACCAAAACGGACACGGACCCTGATGGTAAGATTACACTAATTACCAAACTGAAAGAATGTTAATGTTCCTATCTCAATATTGCACATTATTTGAAACCAAACCCATGAATTAATCTCATTATACTCATGCGTCATTTTATTTTATAAAATATCTCCATTATTTAATTTAAAATTCTAACAAATTCCATTATTTAGCTTGAATAATAATTATCTTATATTTGTAGAGTCGTAATATATTTGATGAGTTAATTGTTATCTGTAATATAAAGTATTATTTAATATATATAGATATAAAAATGAAATAAAACAGAAACCAATTATAGAATGAAAATCATATATATTTGATGAGTTAATTGTTATCTGTAATATAAAGTATTATTTAATATATATAGATATAAAAATTATATAAAACAGAAACCAATTATAAAATGAAAATCATATAAATTCGAGTCCTTTGAATTCACAAAGTCTCCTTAAAGCTAGGATTGATCATTCGGTTTTAACCGAACCGAATAGGCTATTCGGTTATAACCGAATACCGAAATAATCACAATTTCAATATCCGAAAAACTAACCGAATTTTGAAAATAACCGAATACCGAATTACCGAATTAAAAATTCGGTAATCCGGTTAATAACCGAACCAGCCAAAATTAAAACTAATTAAAAGCAAAATCACCAAATCAGCTGAATAAAAATCAATAAAATCTGCCCAATTCGAAGTTACAATCCAAAATAGCAAACCCAAATGAGTAGAGCATGAACCATGAACCCAGATTATCTTTAGCTGACTCAGATTCTGGCGATTTTATTGTATTCCGGCAGGACATGAAACCTCATTTTGGATCTTTAGTGCTACCGATATGGTTAACCATCTGTGCTGTTGGTTTTGCTTTCTACTTTTGTTTTTCTGGCTCGCATAGGCCATGACCTCGAACTGGAAATAGATCTGGTTCATACTCCTGCTTCGTCGCCACTGCCACAGCCTCTCGCCGTCCTCCTCTCCGCCTCCGTCTCCGTCATCCGCGGTCTGGGAGTTCGAGTCTAAGGAGTTGCCGATGGAACTGAGAGACTGAGACTTGGAGTTGCCGAGTTGGAGTCTTCGAGAACGACAAGAAGGACTGAGCAGAGAGCAGAGCAGTAGTCTAAATTAAATGGGCTAAATTAGTAATGATTAATGAATATTGAATGGGCCGGCTGAGTTTGCTGAGAATTTAGTAAAGTGTTGTTCGGTTATTCGGTTAACCGAATAACCCAAAAGTAAAACCCGTACAACCTAACCGAAAATCGTAAAAAATTCGGATATAACCGAAATATTGAAAATAATCGAATTATCAAAAAAATTCTGTTAAATTATTTCAGTTCGGTTTGGTAATTCGGTTATACCCGTTTTTTGCTCAGTCTTACTTAAAGCAAATTTATTCCCTCACAGGTGCTAAGGATTAATTGAATAATTGTTTCCCAAGATAAAACGGATTTCAAGTTCTTAATTAGAAGCACTTCAAAATTAAGAACACATTGAACCAATTTCTATGTTATGTACTGAACTTTATAAATGATGCATGAAAATGGTGCATGAATATACTTACAAACAGAAACGGGAAAACTATTGATGCAGAACGGAACGGGAAAATATTGAAGCGTAGAACGAGAAATTATACTGCAGAACGCGACGGACTGGAATTTTTCAGAATGGAAAAATTTTCTGCGGGACGAGACAGAAATTTTGAAGAACGGGAGGGAAAATTTCATACTGTTTTAGTGCGCCCAAATAGATTAATTTATAATCCAAATAGGCAGTTTATTACCGTTGGCACACATCAAAACTACGCAGTATTGATAATAACTTAAACAAAATTTGATAATTTATTAAACAGATTTTGTCCAAAAAATTATATATCATGGCCCGAGCCTGGCCCTGCCCGACCGAACGACGGTGCGCGTGTGGGTTTGAACCAAGCCTTGGTTAGATCCTCTCCCTTCCACAAAAGTGGGGTGCCCCTTGGGGCCCTTCCCATTGAGCAAACATCTCATATATAAAGACTTCATTTTTTCCACTAATGCCCCATGTGGGACTTTTATAATTTACAACATTTCAAGTAGGTGACTTTGGAGTCAATTTTCTTATTCAATTCTTAATAGATTTGAACACATAAATATACCACGTTATATTCTTCGTTGAGGAGAACGCATTTGTGCAAAAATTCGATATTTTCGGAATATGGGTCCTACAATAAATTAAGTCTCAAAATGCTTTAATATTTATTTTGTCAAACCCATTTTCAACAATCCCCCACATGAATGTAAAATTGACTTTACAATATGTAAAATATGTTATGAATATGAAGACACTAGTTCGAGTACATGAAAAAAGATATTTCATCAGGTTAAGTAGCCTAGTGGCTTTGAACTTGCCCTAATAAAATCTATCAGATTTACTTGGCTAATCAGTAGAATTGATGTCTTTGAACTGCCAGCTTTTCGTGTAAACCAAGACAATAGAATTCACAAAATATCTTTTCAGACATAGTTGGTTCTCACGTTTGTGTTCATTTTGGCCTTGAAACACCTCTTGATTCCGTGAGTATATTAGAGAATTCAGCCTTCAAAATTCTCACAGAAGTGGCCCCCTTCTTACTCACGTAGGTGACTTCTATCAAGAGTATCCTGCAATATCCCACTTGAAGGTATTTCAAGATATAAAAGTCATTAAAAACGTAACTTATCCTGATTCTTGCGACAGATGTGCACTGTTTTCATTATAGGAATGGTTAGGAGTAAATATCTCCTTAGTGCTTTACTAAGTACTATATAGTTTGGTTTGCCCATTGAACCTAGATTTTGGGATCTCCAGTCAACTAGGTTGGGTTTCCACTATGACGACTATTAATTAAACAATAGGCTTTAAACCCATTCCCTTCGATGAACTTTCCACCTGCTCTCTTGTTAAACCTTTCGTAAGCGGATCCGCAATATTATCTTTTGACTTTACATAATCAATTGAGATAATTCTATTTGAGAGCAATTGTCCAACGATATTATGTCTTCGTCGTATATGGCTTGACTTACCGTTATATAGATGATTCTGTGCTTTTCCAATTGCTGATTGGCTATCACAGTGTATACATATAGCTGGCACATGTTTTGACCAATTTGGAATATCCTCTAAGAAATTACGAAGCCACTCTGCTTCTTCTCCAGCTTTGTCTAAAGCAATGAATTTTGATTCCATTGTTGACCTTGCAATACATGTTTGTTTTGAGGATTTCCAAGATACCGATGCACTACCAAGTGTAAAAACATATCCACTTGTGGATTTTGAATCTTTAGTATCAGATATCCAATTAGCATCAGTATATCCTTTCAATACTGTTGGATATCTTGTATAGTGAAGTCCATAATTTTGAGTATGTTTTAAATATCCCAAAACTCTTAAAATAGCTTTCCAATGATCTTTACCTGGATTACTCGTATACCGACTTAGCTTACTTACTGAATAAGCTATATCTGGTCTAGTACAGTTCATGACATACATTAAACTGCCTATTCTACGAGAATATTCTAATTGAGATATGTTGTTACCTCTATTTTTGGCTAGATGAAGATTTATATCAACTGGGGTCTTATTTAGAATTATATTATACTTATTAAAATTTTCAAGTAATTTTTCAATATAATGAATTTGAGATAATATAATTCCATCAGATGTTCTAGAAATTTTGATTCCTAATATTATATCAGCAACCCCCAAGTTTTTCATGTCAAACCTATTTGACAGCATACGTTTGGTAGAGGTGATAACTTTATTGTTGCTACCCATGATTAACATATCATCCACATAAAGACAAACAATGACATATTCCTTTTGAGTACTTTTGACATAAACACATTTGTCACACTCATTGATTTTAAATCCATTTGATAACATAACATTATCAAATTTCACATGCCATTGTTTTGGTGCTTGTTTTAATCCATACAAGGATTTAACAAGTTTGCATACTTTCCTCTCTTGTCCAAGAGCTATGAAACCTTCAGGTTGTTCCATATATATTTCTTCATCTAATTCACCATTTAAGAATGCAGTCTTTACATCCATTTGATGTATTTCAAGTCTATTTAAAGATGCTATCACTATTAGCATTCGAATAGATGTAATTCTTGTAACAGGTGAATAAGTGTCGAAATAATTCAATCCTTCCTTTTGCCTATATCCTTTAACAACAAGCCTTGATTTATATTTATCAATTGAACCATCAGCTTTCATCTTCTTTTTGAAGATCCATTTATACCCTAAGGGTTTGGAACCAAGTGGAAGGTCCACCAATTCCCATGTATGATTTTGCATAATGGACTCAATTTCACTATTAATTGCTTCTTTCCAATGAGAAGCATCTAGAGAAGATATTGCTTCCTTATACGTTTGAGGATTGTTTTCTAACAAAAATGTTAGAAAATTCAGACCAAAAGACTTTGAAGTCCTTGCCCTTTTGCTACGTCTAGGTTCATCAAATACAAACTCTTTGTCTATATTTTCAGGATTATTACTAGTAGCACCCAAAGGTGTATTGTTTAAATTTGAATCATTATTTATATTATATGGAAGAATATTTTCAAAGAATGATGCATCACTTGATTTAATAAATGTATTAATATGAATATCAGAAATTTCAGATTTATGCATAAGAAAGCGATAAGCACTGTTGTTATTTGCATAACCAATGAATACACAGTCAATTATTTTTGGTCCTATCTTAACCTTTTTAGGTTTAGGAACCATCACTTTTTCTAGACACCCCCACACTCTTAAGTATTTATAGCAAGGTCTATGACCTTTCCATAATTCATAAGGTGTTTTGTGAGTTTTCTTATGAGGTACTTTGTTAAGAATATAATTTGCAGAAAGCAAAGCTTCCCCCCACAAATTCTGAGGTGCTCCAGAACTGTTTAACATAACATTCAACATTTCTTTCAATGTTCGGTTCTTGCGTTCAGCAATACCATTAGATTGAGGTGAATAAGGAGCGGTAGTTTGGTGAATAATATCATGAGTAGAGCATATCTCTTCAAATGGTGATTCATATTTACCACCTCTATCACTTCTTATTGCTTTAATCTTTTTGCTAAGTTGATTTTCAACTTCATTTTTATAAAGTTGAAACATTTCTACAGCCTCATCTTTGCTTCTCAGCAAATATACATAACAATATCTTGTGCAATCATTAATAAAGGTAATGAAATATTTTTCCCCACCTCTCGTTTGCACAAACTTTAAGTCACATATATCAATGTGAATTAAATCTAAAGGTTCAGTTTTCCTTTCAATAGAATGAAAAGGTAATCTTGCCATTTTTGATTCCATACAAATTTCACATTTATGTTTTTGATTAATATCAAATTTAGGCAAGAATTCTAAATTAATTAATCTACGCAAAGTATTATAATTAACATGTCCTAATCTAGCATGCCACATATTTGAAGATTCTAACAAGTAAACAGAAGAATTAATTTTATTATTATCAATAGACTTCGGTACAACAGTCATAACATTCATCTTAAAGAGCCCATAAGCCATATAGCCATTTCCCACAAACATCATTTTTAGTAAGTACAAATTTATCAGACACAAACACCAACTTGAAGCCATTCTGTGAGACACCGAATTTTATGAAATAAAAGTATTCAATTTTTCTATTTTGGTAAATAGTTAAATTGATAAAAGTTTAAAGTTAAGGGTAATATGTGAATTTTTTTTTGAAAAGTAAGCAAGTTGATATAAAATATTCGTTGTGTCGGGAAATATTCGATTAGTCGGGGAATTTTTTTTTTGTCGGGGAATATTCGTACGACGGTACAATCATTGGTGGACCCCACAACGGAATTATTATCGGATTGAGAAAACGATAGAAATATTTTTATGAAAATAACGGCGGAAGTTTTACCGTTAACTGTTGAAACACCCGGTGTTAAAAGTACAGTAATACGCGTGGTTGCATAGTAGCACACGATACTAATTATTGATGTTTATGTGATAAGTCACTCAGTTTTATTTTATTGGTATTATTAATATAATAAAACAGAAAAACTTTTTATATAAAACAGAATACTTTTATAAAGTTATTCGTTTTATTAGGCTAATAGTAAAATCTTTTTATATAAAACAAAATATTTTTATAAAGTTATCTGTTTTATTAGACAATAATTAGAATATATTATATTTTATTATGCATAATATTTACATAGTGCATGCATAGTATTTGCATAGTAAAATCTTTTATAAAGTTATTCGTTTTATTAGATTATAAATAGAATATATTATATTTTATTTAAAAGATTTTGCTTTAAATATAGACCATCAGATTAAAGTAAATCAATCTAGACCGTTCATGAGTTAGTTACTATGCAGTCCACTTTTCTATAAATAGAAGCTCATTCCATCATTATTTTCTTACGAATTCACTGAAACTCTAGAGAGAGAAATTATAGAGAGAGAGAAGAAAAGTATTCTGTGACGCCCCCAAAATTAGGTATACATCACCCATCTTGGGTCGTCAGATACATAGTACAGAATAAAATACAACTTACTAATACAACTGTCGTGTACAATACGACAAAACATAAACTGTGAGTTTGAATACAAATATTATCTTCTAGAGAGTATTCATACTCAAAAGGAGTCCTCGTTACATTTATTAACACACCATTACATAGAATAGTGAGGACTACTAATTAATACTATCATTCGGACCATCACTCCGTTCCCCGACTTGCCCCAGCTACGTTCTCATTTCCTGAAGAGAACAATGAAAGAAAGGGTGAGCTCAACTAGCCTAGTAAGAAATATTATGACTAAGATAATGCAGAATAAATTATCATTAGCCTTCAACAATGTTAAACTGATAAAATATAATAGACATCAAGTTTAACTGTAGCGGAATAAGCAATCCATTAAAAGAGTCAAGTATAAAATAAACTCTACTATCTTTTATGATTTAAAAGGTTTTCCAACACTGTGATCGCTGGGACTCAGCTTAATAAAATAATTCACATCATCGAATCACCCCTGTACTACGGCCAAGGATATTTGTATATTCATTAATGGTCATGATCATGCCAACAACTGTCCATCAATACACTACGGGCCAATGAGGACTTTCACCACATCATTTGTAACATTACGGTCATGATTACACCGAATAATCCTTGGTCATAATCATACCAAGTCCATCTATGCACTACAGGCCACAGATGACTTTCAACAGAATATAAACATGAGGATGATGACAATGATATAAGAATTCAATAAAACAAGTTCAAGAATTAATTTATCCAGGAATTAATAACGTCCAAATTGTCAACATGATACTGCTTTGTGGAGTAAACTTCAAGACTGATCAGGAGAATATTTTCATGAATAGATACTAGATGAAGCGCAAATATCAAGGATATTCCACTAATTTCATGGAGTATAGAAGTCAAAGTTTTAATCAACTGAGTATAATAAAGAATGGAATAACAAAAGAAATCACCATGCATGCGATAGACCGCACAGACAGGTTATTCCAACAGAATAATAAATAATAGAACCAGGTCCGGCGTAAACGCACAGACAGGATATTCCGACAGAATAATAAATAATGGAACCAGGTCCGGTGTAAAACACATAGACATGATGTTCCAACAGAATAATAATAAAAATGGAACCAGGTCCGGTGTAAAACACACAGACAGGATGTTCCAACAGAATAATAATAAAGACGGAACCAGGTCCGGTGTAAAACACACAGACAGGATGTTCCAACAGAATAATAGAAGAATGTCACCAAGTATAGGGTAGACCGCGTATACTGGTTATTCCAACAGAATAATAAAGAATGGAATAACAGAAGTTCTCTTCATGAATATAAAAGAAATAATATTCCCTACCTTAAAAGAACTGGATATTGAAAAAGTGAAGTAGTAGAATACTTTTATTCTCTATCTCTTATTCTCTCTATACTTTCTCTCTCTATAGCTTGAATGAATTCGTGAAAAATAATGAAGCCCTAGGCCTCTATTTATAGAAAAACTGAAGGTGACTCTTGGTCTTAACGAAGGGTCAAATGACTCTTGGTCTTAACGAAGGGTCAAATGACTCTTGGTAATATTGAAAGGACAACTACTATTGACGAAAGTAATTACTATTGACCAAGGTAAATACTATTGACGAAGGTAATTACTATTGACCAAGGTAAATACTATTGACCAAGGTAAATACTATTGACGAAGGTAATTACTATTGGCGAAGAGACTCTTAGATGATGACATATGGGCCCCCCATAAAAAATAACTAAACTTACCACCACGTCTCAATTATTGATTTAATAATATAACATATTATACAGATGATACTATGACAATAATTCAAGAGATATGATGCAGCAATTACTGTAGCAATAATTGAGTATAGCTGAGTAACTTCTCACATAAGCATCAATAATCAATACCGTGTGCTACTATGCAACCACGCGTATTACTGTACTTTTACTACCGGGTAGTTCAACAGTTTTAACGGTTTTAACGGTAACACCTCAGCCGTTATTTTTATAAAAAGATAATTTTGTCGTTTTCTAACTACGACTATACTTCTGTTGTGGGGTCCACCAATAATTGTGTCGTCGTACGAATATTCCTCGACAAAAAGAATATTTCCCGACCAAACGAATATTTTAAAATAACTTGCTTACTTTGCAAAATTTATAAATATTACCCACAACTATAACATTATATCAAATTAACTCCATAATATTCAAAAATAATATTTATAGAAAATTCATCTTTATTTATAAAAGTTAGGGTCTTACAACCTCCCCTTCTTATGAAATTTCGCCCTCGAAATTAGGGTACATACCTGGTATGTCGAAGAGGTAAGGATACCTTGATTTCATTTCAGATTCTAACTCCCAGGTCATCAATACGTGGTAATGGGTACCTATTTTTGATGGTGACATGATTCAACTCCCGATAATCAATACAAAGTCGCATACTCCCATCTTTCTTCTTCACGAACAGAACAGGAGCACCACAAGGAGAAGTACTAGGACGAATAAAACCAATGTCTAATAATTCCTGCAGTTGGGTCTTTAAATCCTGAAGTTCAATAGGAGCCATTCGATATGGGGCTTTAGAAATGGGTTTTGTACCGGGTTCAAGGTCGATACAAAATTCAATTTCACGCTCTGGGGGTAAGCCAGGAAGTTCTTCGGGAAATACGTCAGGAAATTTATTAACAACAGAAATATCATTCAAAGCTGACGTATTTTTGTTTAGATCTGTGACATGAGCTAAGAAAGCTTGACATCCGTTTTTCAATAAATGAATAGCTTTATGGCTTGAGATGACAGCGATTGATTTTAATGGTTTGGTTGCTTGAATTCGCATAATAGGTCGATTAGGAATATGAAAGCTAACAACCTTACGAAAATAATTAATTTTTGCATGATGAGTAGTTAACCAATCAATCCCTAGAATCACGTCAAATGCAAGTATTTTTAATGAAATCAGATCGACAGGTAATGTGTGGGTACCAACTTGAACCAAACAAGACATATAAACCGTGGATGTAATGAAGATTTCTCCCAATAGAGTTTCAACAGCTAAGTCAAAGTATAATTTTCCCGGAATCAAATTTAATCGATGAGCGCAAGTAGGAGAAATAAAAGAATGGGTAGAACCGGTATCAAATAAAGTATAGACTTCGTTAGAGTTTATGACGTGATGACCTCATTCGGGTTCCTTACTTTCTGGGAGTTCACAACAAACGCTCTCCCTTGCACAACCGGTTTTGAATTTTCTGGGACAGCCTTTGGTGCCTCCATCCTAGCTGAATTTGTCTTCGCTAAACGATAAAATCGGGCTAAATGACCTTCTCTTCCATAATTATAACATGCTTTGGACGGCATCGCGCAGTTTGGACTGATGTGCCCCTCCCCTCCGCATTTAAAACATATGATAGGTGGTCGTTCTCCTTCCTTAACGATAGGTGCTGGTGCTGACGTCTTTCCATCATTGTTGAATCTCCTCTTCTTGAAATGCCCATTCTTATTGTTTTGGCCCTGATTACCACCGAAGTGGTTACCATTTCTGGCCTGTTGATTCCCTCCACGCTTGTTGTCACCGCTTCGATGACTGCTCTCACTGGTATTATCATTTTGCCGGCTGCTCTCTTTTGGTTGCGTTGTCTCGTTATCGCGCTCCACCAACTGAGCCCTATTTACAACATCTGAATACAAACACAGTTTATGAGAAACAAGATGTTGACGTATCTCCGGCTTCAAACCTCTTAAAAACATCTGCGTCATTCTTTCTTCATTATCCACCAGGTGGGACGCAAACCGAGATAACTCCACAAATTTTGCCTCGTACTGCGACACGGTCATATTATTCTGCTCCAATTTGATGAACTCCACCTCTTTCATGTGACGAATACTCTCGAGAAAGTATTTATCGTTAAACAGCTCTTGGAACTTCTTCCAGGATATCTTCAGTGCGGCAGGTTGAGTACGCTTTATCGATTCCCACCAGTAATCTGCCTCTCCTCGCAACATAAAGGCGGCAAAGGGAACCTTTTGCTCCTCGGAGCAACCCAAGACATCAAATATCTTGGTGATCTGCTTTATCCATGTTTCAGCTACAAGTAGTTTGGGTTCTCCCTTAAACTCCGGTGGTCCCAGCTCCTTAAACTGTTTAGCGGTGACCGCTAGAGAGTTTCCAGTATTTCCACCTACGTTGTGGACAGGAGCCGCTTTCACCTGTTGTTGCATGAATTGCATAAAGCCTCTGAACATTTGATCATTCATCATTTGGTCAGTATTGTTGTTTGCATGAGGATTGTCACCTTCCTGATGTACATTATCCTGATTATTGATATGTGGTGAATCAACAGTCACCTGTGCTCCATTGCTATTCTCAACATTCTCAGATGCCATTTTCAGATACTGTCACAAAATAAAAATTAATTGATATGTCATATTTTATCCTTATATTATGACCGACCAATTAAATACCATGCAAATAAACTTAGGTAGGTCATACTAGCGAAGGAATTCTCCGTCTCTCCCCTCCTAGTTCTATTCTCACATCTTAGCCAGGGATCATATCCCTAAGCTTTGATACCAACTGTGACGCCCCCAAAATTAGGTATACATCACCCATCTTGGGTCGTCAGATACATAGTACAGAATACAATACAACTTACTAATACAACTGTCGTGTACAATACGACAAAACATAAACTGTGAGTTTGAATACAAATATTATCTTCTAGAGAGTATTCATACTCAAAAGGAGTCCTCGTTACATTTATTAACACACCATTACATAGAATAGTGAGGACTACTAACTAATACTATCATTCGGACCATCACTCCGTTCTCCGACTTGCCCCAGCTACGTTCTCATTTCCTGAAGAGAACAGTGAAAGAAAGGGTGAGCTCAACTAGCCCAGTAAGAAATATTATGACTAAGATAATGCAGAATAAATTATCATTAGCCTTCAACAATGTTAAACTGATAAAATATAATAGACATCAAGTTTAACTGTAGCGGAATAAGCAATCCATTAAAAGAGTCAAGTATAAAATAAACTCTACTATCTTTTATGATTTAAAAGGTTTTTCAACACTGTAATCGCTGGGACTCAGCTTAATAAAATAATTCACATCATCGAATCACCCCTGCACTACGGCCAATGATATTCGTATATTTATTAATGGTCATGATCATGCCAACAACTGTCCATCAATGCACTACGGGCCAATGAGGACTTTTACCACATTATTTGTAACATTACGGTCATGATTACACCGAATAATCCCTGGTCATAATCATACCAAGTCCATATATGCACTACAGGCCACAGATGACTTTCAACATAATATAAACATGAGGATGATGACAATGATATAAGAATTCAATAAAACAAGTTCAAGAATTAATTTATCCAGGAATTAATAACGTCCAAATTGTCAACATGATACTGCTTTGTGGAGTAAACTTCAAGACTGATCAGGAGAATATTTTTATGAATAGATACTAGATGAAGCGCAAATGTCAAGGATATTCCACTAATTTCATGGAGTATAGAAGTCAAAGTTTTAATCAACTGAGTATAATAAAGAATGGAATAACAAAAGAAATCACCATGCATGCGATAGACCGCACAGACAGGTTATTCCAACAGAATAATAAATAATGGAACCAGGTCCGGCGTAAACGCACAAACAGGATATTCCGACAGAATAATAAATAATGGAACCAGGTCCGGTGTAAAACACACAGACAGGATGTTCCAACAGAATAATAGAAGAATGTCACCAAGTATAGGGTAGACCGCGTATACTGGTTATTCCAACAGAATAATAAAGAATGGAATAATAGAAGTTCTCTTCATGAATATAAAAGAAATAATATTTCCTACCTTAAAAGAACTGGATATTGGAAAAGTGAAGTAGCAGAATACTTTTATTCTCTATCTCTTATTCTCTCTATACTTTCTCTCTCTATAGCTTGAATGAATTCGTGAAAAATAATGAAGCCCTAGGCCTCTATTTATAGAAAAACTGAAGGTGACTCTTGGTCTTAACGAAGTGTGACAACCCCAAAATAGGTCCATTCCACCCAACCCATTCTGAGTCGTCAAATACATGGTACAGAAAATAACTACAACTTTATTACAACAATTGTCGTGCAAAATACAACAACACATATGCTGTGAGTTTGGATACAAATATATACCAAATGTGACTCATGTTCCAACCGTGGACATCACCTCACAATAACACCTTACATAAAGGTATAGTCAAAAACTGTTTTAGAAATTAGAATCTTTGGGAAGTGCTCAAGGAAACCTTCGTACATGGGAGGCCACGCATCTAGGTTATGATAGATATCATATGGCCACAGAATTATCCTTGGTTGACCCAATAGACCCCAAAGAAAAACGAGAAGATTACTATCATATTCTTCCCAATGGTGAGTCTTCGCTTGACTTATCATTATCTCCACTGTCTCTAATTGAGAATTATACTTCAAACAAATACCAAGATTATATAGGTAGTGCCCATAGATATACTCAGCAAGTGGATGAGCACAACCCTGTCTTATGATGACACGAGGTTGTATGTCATTAGACATCTTGTATGATAGTGACAAAACACCCTTCCAACGTTGGGTTCGCCTCACCCTATTTTCTTCACCAAATATAACTACTAAATGATGACCACCGTTCTATTCCCTTGTTACCCCCGCTCGACCCAGCTACACTCTTATTACCTGAAAGGAATTGTGAAGCAAAAGGGTGAGCACAACTAGCTCAGTAAAGAATATCATGACTAAAGATAATTCAATTATCAATAGTCTTCATCAACAATAAATCAGAGATTTAGAACATATGGTAAATGATAAAAATTTCAACCATAGTTGCAGCGGAACGAGCAATCCATTAGAAGAGTCAAATAGACTATAAAGTCTATTATCTTCTCCATGTTAAAAATCCACCAACAATATTTTATCCATGTAACATCACTCAACAGTTCCTTTCCACAATCATATGAATAACTCATAATCATAATTGTGACTATAAATTTTTCTTCGCACCCAGGACGAAGAATATTTTCATCACCTGTCTTTACCTGAAACATCAAAGATCATGGTTATACCAAATCACAGTTCCTGTTTATAATCATACTAACAAATCCATCTTTGCACTACGGGCCAAAGATATTCATCAACAAACCATCTTTGCACTACGGGCCAAAGATATTCAACAACAGTTCATCTTTGCACTACAGGCCAAAGATATTCATCAACAGGCCATCTTTGCACTACATGCCAAAGATATTCATCAACAATTCATATTTGCACTACAGGCCAAATATATTCATATCTCAAAGAAATATATAATCATTTCAGAATTTATATAAACAATAATTATAACCATGTTGATCAATTCACCTTTGCACTTAAGCTTAAGATATTCAATTATAAATTCAATGGTCATGATCATACCAGTCACAATTCAACTTTGCACTACAGGCCAAAGAGAACCCTAATCATGATCATACCAATAATCTACCCATCTTTACACTCCAGTGAAAGAGAATTTCAACATCAGGGTTATAAAAATGTTATATATGATGATAAAAATAATATGATCAACATATAGTTTTAATCTCAAGAGTAATATTCGTAATTCATGAATAGTAAATCGTGAATAGTAACTCATGAATAGTAACCCCGACACAAAAGATAGAAATTCCACAATAAAATCCATACCAATATTTCGGTATAATGATATTGAAAGAATAACATTACTTAAATTTATAAATAATTTATTTTAATTGTTTACACTTTACTAATTAATGCATTTAATCATCATAAAATGTCAACTCTTACAATTTCATCATCAATAACCAAAACCCTCATCAAAAATCTGCATATACCTCATATAGGATTCTCAAGCCATAAAATCCTATTTTCCAATTTTCTTTCTTCACAAAACATATTTAATTCATTTACTCATAACTAGACCATTTTTATGAAAAATACCAAATCAGTTCCAAAAATATTTCTTTTCTGGGATTTAGCATAATATAGTCCCATAGTGAACATATATTTTTCTCAGAATTTTTAAAAGTCATTTACTATTTTTCATATGGCCAAAATAGCCGAATATTTAGACATTTATCAAAAATTATACTTTTATCTAAAAATTCTGAAATTCACAGAGTATACTCCTATCATATTCATGTACTCCCAATAAAAATTTCATCAATTTTGGAGTTAACCACAAGGAATTATAAGCGGTTACTTTTAAAATAGTCTTTTCTCATAAAATTCATAACTCTCAATCTATACATCCAAAAATCACCATTTTTGGACACAATCAAGAAAACTCATCAAAATATCATTTCAAATTTTTTTCCAGAATTTTTGAAGATCAAAAAAATTACGAAACTGAAAATCATAACAACCCTTAAAATCCCTTAATATCCCTTACAATCCCTTACTATCCCTTACTATCCCTTACCTCAAAAGAGCAGTACTTCTGACTGGATATCGGATATGATGCTGAAGAAAACTTGCACTGATGAATAGCAACTCACCAAGTATCTAAAAACTCACAAAATATGCTTCATAATATAGAGAGAGAAAGAGAGAAAGCTTATGTTTCTGGTGTGATTTTCAATTCTAACTTAGCCCTCTATTTATAGGAAAATTTTGGTAGGTTTGACCTGCAACCTGATGGCTTTACCTGCTACTATTTCCACCCACCACATTTGAAATATAATTCAGCACATTTCTTCACCAACCACAAGTGGGGCCCACCAATTCTAGAATTTTCCATCAAAATGATAAACTCCGAAAATTCAACAATTTCTGAACCAGTCATCTTGTAAAATTCATAATAAATCATACGTTCATTTTTAACGGTTCAAAATTTGTGGACATATACTCAACTTATATATCTATAACATATCCAAAAATTACCACGATCCAACGGTCGGATTAAAAATTATAACCCCCGCAAAATATCTCAAAAACCCTGATTTTTAATACCTCCATTCCGACAAAAATACGGATAAAAATCTCAACATTAACTCCTTCATTTTTAACCACAAAAATATATCCCTCATTTATATCCACATAAAATAAATATTTTCTTATCATATGAATCAATAATTAATTATTCACAAATAATATTACAGAATCACATTTATGACAACCAGGCCGTTCCCAGGAAAGAGGGGGCTTTCCAATAAGGATTTCTCCTTACTAGCGCGCAATTAGATGACCAAACCTCTCCTTAGACAGAACTTTCTAGACATTGCCAATAATGCTATCTAATAATACTATTCAAATAATATGAATTATTGATCTGATAATGGGAAATACTGTGCAGTGACAATTATTGAACAACAATAATATAAAATTTCAACGTAGCAATTATTGAATCAATAAAATAAAATATTGAACAATAATTACTGTAACAATTATTGAGTAGTGCCTTCTTACGTAAGAATCAATAATTTCAAAAATACTATGCAATACCGTGTGCTACTGTGCAATAACGCGTATTACTGTATTTTAACCACCGGGTATTCCAACAGTGTTAACGGTAACAACTACGTCGTTATTTGTAAAAACTCAAATTTGTCGTTTTCTTCACCCGACAGTTATTCTGTTATGGGGCCCACAAATGGCTGCGCCGTCGTACGAATATTCCCCGACAGAAAGAATATTCCACGACCAAACGAATATTCCCCGACAACAATGATTATTTTATAACCACTTGCTTATTTTGAAAAAAAATCATATTTCACTCATAACTTTAAACTTTTATCAATTTAACCATTTACTGAATAGTAATTATAAGAAAAATTGAATACTTTTATTTCATAAAATTCGGGGTCTTACAATCTCCCCTCCTTATGAAATTTCGTCCTCGAAATTTACGTACCTGGTATTTCAAAGAATTGAGAATACCTTCCTTTCATTTCAGATTCCATCTTCCCTGTCATCATAATTTCTCCATTGCTCATCTCCTGTATTTCAAATATCATTCTAGAATACAGCTTCAAAACAAGGGTTAATTTAACAAATTAACATATCACATAATATCCCGATATTATGACTGACCAACAAATAAGCTTAGGTAGGACACACTAGCGAAGGATTTACTCATCTCTCCCCTCCTAGTTATATTCCCCGATCTCCGCCAGAGATCATATCCCTAAGCTCTGATACCACCTGTGACAAATGTCCCATCAGTGGACAGCACCTCACAGTGGTACCTATCAGTTTGCCACCGCAGAACGGCGTCCCCTACGGAGAGTCTGGCTTCGGTGCATCCCCCATCAACAGGAAGTCACCAGCGAGAGGCTCGGGGCTCTTTACTTATAGCTCTGATACCACCTGTGACAACCCCAAAATAGGTCCATTCCACCCAACCCATTCTGAGTCGTCAAATACATGGTACAGAAAATAACTACAACTTTATTACAACAATTGTCGTGCAAAATACAACAACACATATGCTGTGAGTTTGGATACAAATATATACCAAATGTGACTCATGTTCCAACCGTGGACATCACCTCACAATAACACCTTACATAAAGGTATAGTCAAAAACTGTTTTAGAAATTAGAATCTTTGGGAAGTGCTCAAGGAAACCTTCGTACATGGGAGGCCACGCATCTAGGTTATGATAGATATCATATGGCCACAGAATTATCCTTGGTTGACCCAATAGACCCCAAAGAAAAACGAGAAGATTACTATCATATTCTTCCCAATGGTGAGTCTTCTCTTGACTTATCATTATCTCCACTGTCTCTAATTGAGAATTATACTTCAAACAAACACCAAGATTATATAGGTAGTGCCCATAGATATACTCAGCAAGTGGATGAGCACAACCCTGTCTTATGATGACACGAGGTTGTATGTCATTAGACATCTTGTATGATAGTGACAAAACACCCTTCCAACGTTGGGTTCGCCTCACCCTATTTTCTTCACCAAATATAACTACTAAATGATGACCACCGTTCTATTCCCTTGTTACCCCCGCTCGACCCAGCTACACTCTTATTACCTGAAAGGAATTGTGAAGCAAAAGGGTGAGCACAACTAGCTCAGTAAAGAATATCATGACTAAAGATAATTCAATTATCAATAGCCTTCATCAACAATAAATCAGAGATTTAGAACATATGGTAAATGATAAAAATTTCAACCATAGTTGCAGCGGAACGAGCAATCCATTAGAAGAGTCAAATAGACTATAAAGTCTATTATCTTCTCCATGTTAAAAATCCACCAACAATATTTTATCCATGTAACATCACTCAACAGTTCCTTTCCACAATCATATGAATAACTCATAATCATAATTGTGACTATAAATTTTTCTTCGCACCCAGGACGAAGAATATTTTCATCACCTGTCTTTACCTGAAACATCAAAGATCATGGTTATACCAAATCACAGTTCCTGTTTATAATCATACTAACAAATCATCTTTGCACTACGGGCCAAAGATATTCATCAACAAACCATCTTTGCACTACGGGCCAAAGATATTCAACAACAGTTCATCTTTGCACTACAGGCCAAAGATATTCATCAACAGGCCATCTTTGCACTACATGCCAAAGATATTCATCAACAATTCATATTTGCACTACAGGCCAAATATATTCATATCTCAAAGAAATATATAATCATTTCAGAATTTATATAAACAATAATTATAACCATGTTGATCAATTCACCTTTGCACTTAAGCTTAAGATATTCAATTATAAATTCAATGGTCATGATCATACCAGTCACAATTCAACTTTGCACTACAGGCCAAAGAGAACCCTAGTCATGATCATACCAATAATCTACCCATCTTTACACTCCAGTGAAAGAGAATTTCAACATCAGGGTTATAAAAATGTTATATATGATGATAAAAATAATATGATCAACATATAGTTTTAATCTCAAGAGTAATATTCGTAATTCATGAATAGTAAATCGTGAATAGTAACTCATGAATAGTAACCCCGACACAAAAGATAGAAATTCCACAATAAAATCCATACCAATATTTCGGTATAATGATATTGAAAGAATAACATTACTTAAATTTATAAACAATTTATTTTAATTGTTTACACTTTACTAATTAATGCATTTAATCATCATAAAATGCCAACTCTTACAATTTCATCATCAATAACCAAAACCCTCATCAAAAATCTGCATATACCTCATATAGGATTCTCAAGCCATAAAATCCTATTTTCCAATTTTCTTTCTTCACAAAACATATTTAATTCATTTACTCATAACTAGACCATTTTTATGAAAAATACCAAATCAGTTCCAAAAATATTTCTTTTCTGGGATTTAGCATAATATAGTCCCATAGTGAACATATATTTTTCTCAGAATTTTTAAAAGTCATTTACTATTTTTCATATGGCCAAAATAGCCGAATATTTAGACATTTATCAAAAATTATACTTTTGTCTAAAAATTCTGAAATTTACAGAGTATACTTCTATCATATACATGTACTCCCAATAAAAATTCATCAATTTTGGAGTTAACCACAAGGAATTATAAGCGGTTACTTTTAAAATAGTCTTTTCTCATAAAATTCATAACTCTCAATCTATACATCCAAAAATCACCATTTTTGGACACAATCAAGAAAACTCATCAAAATATCATTTCAAATTTTTCCAGAATTTTTGAAGATCAAAAAAATTACGAAACTGAAAATCATAACAACCCTTAAAATCCCTTAATATCCCTTACAATCCCTTACTATCCCTTACTATCCCTTACCTCAAAAGAGCAGTACTTCTGACTGGATATCGGATATGATGCTGAAGGAAACTTGCACTGATGAATAGCAACTCACCAAGTATCTAAAAACTCACAAAATATGCTTCATAATATAGAGAGAGAAAGAGAGAAAGCTTATGTTTCTGGTGTGATTTTCAATTCTAACTTAGCCCTCTATTTATAGGAAAATTTTGGTAGGTTTGACCTGCAACCTGATGGCTTTACCTGCTACTATTTCCACCCACCACATTTGAAATATAATTCAGCACATTTCTTCACCAACCACAAGTGGGGCCCACCAATTCTAGAATTTTCCACCAAAATGATAAACTCCGAAAATTCAACAATTTCTGAACCAGTCATCTCGTAAAATTCATAATAAATCATACGTTCATTTTTAACGGTTCAAAATTTGTGGACATATACTCAACTTATATATGTATAACATATCCAAAAATTACCACGATCCAACGGTCGGATTAAAAATTATAACCCCCGCAAAATATCTCAAAAACCCTGATTTTTAATACCTCCATTCCGACAAAAATACGGATAAAAATCTCAACATTAACTCCTTCATTTTTTAACCACAAAAATATATCCCTCATTTATATCCACATAAAATAAATATTTTCTTATCATATGAATCAATAATTAATTATTCACAAATAATATTACAGAATCACATTTATGACAACCAGGCCGTTCCCAGGAAAGAGGGGGCTTTCCAATAAGGATTTCTCCTTACTGGCGCGCAATTAGATGACCAAACCTCTCCTTAGACAGAACTTTCTAGACATTGCCAATAATGCTATCTAATAATACTATTCAAATAATATGAATTATTGATCTGATAATGGGAAATACTGTGCAGTGACAATTATTGAACAACAATAATATAAAATTTCAACGTAGCAATTATTGAATCAATAAAATAAAATATTGAACAGTAATTACTGTAACAATTATTGAGTAGTGCCTTCTTACGTAAGAATCAATAATTTCAAAAATACTATGCAATACCGTGTGCTACTGTGCAATAACGCGTATTACTGTATTTTAACCACCGGGTATTCCAACAGTGTTAACGGTAACAACTACGCCGTTATTTGTAAAAACTCAAATTTGTCGTTTTCTTCACCCGACAGTTATTCTGTTATGGGGCCCACAAATAGCTGCGCCGTCGTACGAATATTCCCCGACAGAAAGAATATTCCACGACCAAACGAATATTCCCCGACAACAATGATTATTTTATAACCACTTGCTTATTTTGAAAAAAAATCATATTTCACTCATAACTTTAAACTTTTATCAATTTAACCATTTACTGAATAGTAATTATAAGAAAAATTGAATACTTTTATTTCATAAAATTCGGGGTCTTACAATCTCCCCTCCTTATGAAATTTCGTCCTCGAAATTTACGTACCTGGTATTTCAAAGAATTGAGAATACCTTCCTTTCATTTCAGATTCCATCTTCCCTGTCATCATAATTTCTCCATTGCTCATCTCCTGTATTTCAAATATCATTCTAGAATACAGCTTCAAAACAAGGGTTAATTTAACAAATTAACATATCACATAATATCCCGATATTATGACTGACCAACAAATAAGCTTAGGTAGGACACACTAGCGAAGGATTTACTCATCTCTCCCCTCCTAGTTATATTCCCCGATCTCCGCCAGAGATCATATCCCTAAGCTCTGATACCACCTGTGACAAATGTCCCATCAGTGGACAGCACCTCACAGTGGTACCTATCAGTTTGCCACCGCAGAACGGCGTCCCCTACGGAGAGTCTGGCTTCGGTGCATCCCCCATCAACAGGAAGTCACCAGCGAGAGGCTCGGGGCTCTTTACTTATAGCTCTGATACCACCTGTGACAACCCCAAAATAGGTCCATTCCACCCAACCCATTCTGAGTCGTCAAATACATGGTACAGAAAATAACTACAACTTTATTACAACAATTGTCGTGCAAAATACAACAACACATATGCTGTGAGTTTGGATACAAATATATACCAAATGTGACTCATGTTCCAACCGTGGACATCACCTCACAATAACACCTTACATAAAGGTATAGTCAAAAACTGTTTTAGAAATTAGAATCTTTGGGAAGTGCTCAAGGAAACCTTCGTACATGGGAGGCCACGCATCTAGGTTATGATAGATATCATATGGCCACAGAATTATCCTTGGTTGACCCAATAGACCCCAAAGAAAAACGAGAAGATTACTATCATATTCTTCCCAATGGTGAGTCTTCTCTTGACTTATCATTATCTCCACTGTCTCTAATTGAGAATTATACTTCAAACAAACACCAAGATTATATAGGTAGTGCCCATAGATATACTCAGCAAGTGGATGAGCACAACCCTGTCTTATGATGACACGAGGTTGTATGTCATTAGACATCTTGTATGATAGTGACAAAACACCCTTCCAACGTTGGGTTCGCCTCACCCTATTTTCTTCACCAAATATAACTACTAAATGATGACCACCGTTCTATTCCCTTGTTACCCCCGCTCGACCCAGCTACACTCTTATTACCTGAAAGGAATTGTGAAGCAAAAGGGTGAGCACAACTAGCTCAGTAAAGAATATCATGACTAAAGATAATTCAATTATCAATAGCCTTCATCAACAATAAATCAGAGATTTAGAACATATGGTAAATGATAAAAATTTCAACCATAGTTGCAGCGGAACGAGCAATCCATTAGAAGAGTCAAATAGACTATAAAGTCTATTATCTTCTCCATGTTAAAAATCCACCAACAATATTTTATCCATGTAACATCACTCAACAGTTCCTTTTCACAATCATATGAATAACTCATAATCATAATTGTGACTATAAATTTTTCTTCGCACCCAGGACGAAGAATATTTTCATCACCTGTCTTTACCTGAAACATCAAAGATCATGGTTATACCAAATCACAGTTCCTGTTTATAATCATACTAACAAATCCATCTTTGCACTACGGGCCAAAGATATTCATCAACAAACCATCTTTGCACTACGGGCCAAAGATATTCAACAACAGTTCATCTTTGCACTACAGGCCAAAGATATTCATCAACAGGCCATCTTTGCACTACATGCCAAAGATATTCATCAACAATTCATATTTGCACTACAGGCCAAATATATTCATATCTCAAAGAAATATATAATCATTTCAGAATTTATATAAACAATAATTATAACCATGTTGATCAATTCACCTTTGCACTTAAGCTTAAGATATTCAATTATAAATTCAATGGTCATGATCATACCAGTCACAATTCAACTTTGCACTACAGGCCAAAGAGAACCCTAGTCATGATCATACCAATAATCTACCCATCTTTACACTCCAGTGAAAGAGAATTTCAACATCAGGGTTATAAAAATGTTATATATGATGATAAAAATAATATGATCAACATATAGTTTTAATCTCAAGAGTAATATTCGTAATTCATGAATAGTAAATCGTGAATAGTAACTCATGAATAGTAACCCCGACACAAAAGATAGAAATTCCACAATAAAATCCATACCAATATTTCGGTATAATGATATTGAAAGAATAACATTACTTAAATTTATAAATAATTTATTTTAATTGTTTACACTTTACTAATTAATGCATTTAATCATCATAAAATGTCAACTCTTACAATTTCATCATCAATAACCAAAACCCTCATCAAAAATCTGCATATACCTCATATAGGATTCTCAAGCCATAAAATCCTATTTTCCAATTTTCTTTCTTCACAAAACATATTTAATTCATTTACTCATAACTAGACCATTTTTATGAAAAATACCAAATCAGTTCCAAAAATATTTCTTTTCTGGGATTTAGCATAATATAGTCCCATAGTGAACATATATTTTTCTCAGAATTTTTAAAAGTCATTTACTATTTTTCATATGGCCAAAATAGCCGAATATTTAGACATTTATCAAAAATTATACTTTTATCTAAAAATTCTGAAATTCACAGAGTATACTCCTATCATATTCATGTACTCCCAATAAAAATTTCATCAATTTTGGAGTTAACCACAAGGAATTATAAGCGGTTACTTTTAAAATAGTCTTTTCTCATAAAATTCATAACTCTCAATCTATACATCCAAAAATCACCATTTTTGGACACAATCAAGAAAACTCATCAAAATATCATTTCAAATTTTTTTCCAGAATTTTTGAAGATCAAAAAAATTACGAAACTGAAAATCATAACAACCCTTAAAAAAATCCCTTAATATCCCTTACTATCCCTTACCTCAAAAGAGCAGTACTTCTGACTGGATATCGGATATGATGCTGAAGAAAATTTGCACTGATGAATAGCAACTCACCAAGTATCTAAAAACTCACAAAATATGCTTCATAATATAGAGAGAGAAAGAGAGAAAGCTTATGTTTCTGGTGTGATTTTCAATTCTAACTTAGCCCTCTATTTATAGGAAAATTTTGGTAGGTTTGACCTGCAACCTGATGGCTTTACCTGCTACTATTTCCACCCACCACATTTGAAATATAATTCAGCACATTTCTTCACCAACCACAAGTGGGGCCCACCAATTCTAGAATTTTCCATCAAAATGATAAACTCCGAAAATTCAACAATTTCTGAACCAGTCATCTTGTAAAATTCATAATAAATCATACGTTCATTTTTAACGGTTCAAAATTTGTGGACATATACTCAACTTATATATGTATAACATATCCAAAAATTACCACGATCCAACGGTCGGATTAAAAATTATAACCCCCGCAAAATATCTCAAAAACCCTGATTTTTAATACCTCCATTCCGACAAAAATACGGATAAAAATCTCAACATTAACTCCTTCATTTTTTAACCACAAAAATATATCCCTCATTTATATCCACATAAAATAAATATTTTCTTATCATATGAATCAATAATTAATTATTCACAAATAATATTACAGAATCACATTTATGACAACCAGGCCGTTCCCAGGAAAGAGGGGGCTTTCCAATAAGGATTTCTCCTTACTAGCGCGCAATTAGATGACCAAACCTCTCCTTAGACAGAACTTTCTAGACATTGCCAATAATGCTATCTAATAATACTATTCAAATAATATGAATTATTGATCTGATAATGGGAAATACTGTGCAGTGACAATTATTGAACAACAATAATATAAAATTTCAACGTAGCAATTATTGAATCAATAAAATAAAATATTGAACAATAATTACTGTAACAATTATTGAGTAGTGCCTTCTTACGTAAGAATCAATAATTTCAAAAATACTATGCAATACTGTGTGCTACTGTGCAATAACGCGTATTACTGTATTTTAACCACCGGGTATTCCAACAGTGTTAACGGTAACAACTACGTCGTTATTTGTAAAAACTCAAATTTGTCGTTTTCTTCACCCGACAGTTATTCTGTTATGTGGCCCACAAATGGCTGCGCCGTCGTACGAATATTCCCCGACAGAAAGAATATTCCACGACCAAACGAATATTCCCCGACAACAATGATTATTTTATAACCACTTGCTTATTTTGAAAAAAAATCATATTTCACTCATAACTTTAAACTTTTATCAATTTAACCATTTACTGAATAGTAATTATAAGAAAAATTGAATACTTTTATTTCATAAAATTCGGGGTCTTACACGAAGGGTCAAATGACTCTTGGTCTTAACGAAGGGTCAAATGACTCTTGGTAATATTGAAGGGACAACTACTATTGACGAAAGTAATTACTATTGACCAAGGTAAATACTATTGACGAAGGTAATTACTATTGACCAAGGTAAATACTATTGACAAAGGTAAATACTATTGACGAAAAGACTCTTAGATGATGACATATGGGCCCCCCATAAAAAAATAACTAAACTTACCACCACGTCTCAATTATTGATTTAATAATATAACATATTATACAGATGATACTATGACAATAATTCAAGAGATATGATACAGCAATTACTGTAGCAATAATTGAGTATAGCTGAGTAACTTCTCACGTAAGCATCAATAATCAATACCGTGTGCTACTATGCAACCACGCGTATTACTGTACTTTTACTACCGGGTAGTTCAACAGTTTTAACGGTTTTAACGGTAACACCTCAGCCGTTATTTTTATAGAAAGATAATTTTGTCGTTTTCTAACTATGACTATACTTCTGTTGTGGGGTCCACCAATGATTGTGCCGTCGTACGAATATTCCTCGACAAAAAGAATATTCCCCGACCAAATGAATATTTTAAAACAACTTGCTTACTTTGCAAAATTTATAAATATTACTTACAACTATAACATTATATCAAATTAACTCCATAATATTCAAAAATGATATTTATAGAAAATTCATCTTTATTTATAAAAGTTGGGGTCTTACATATTCTGCTACTTCACTACTCCGATATCAAATTTCTTTTACGGTAAGGGATATTATTTGTTGTACCCGTAAGGGGTATTATTTCTTTTGTATTCATGAAGAGAACTTCTGTTATTCCATTCTTTATTATTTTGTTGGAATAACCTGTATACGCGGACTACCCTATACTTGGTGAAATTCTTCTGTTATTCTATTCTTTATTATTATGTTGGAATAACCTATTTATGCGAAGTACCGCATACATGGTGAAATTCTTCTATTATTCTGTTCTTTATTATTCTATCGAAATATCATGTCTGTGCGTTTACGCCGGACCTGGTTCGATTATTTATTATTCTGTCGGAATATCCTGTCTGTGCGTTTTACGCCGAACCTGGTTCTATTATTTATTATTCTATCGGAATATCATGTCTGTGCGTTTTACGCTGGACCTGGTTCCATTCTTTATTATTCTGTTGGAATATCCTGTCTGTGCGTTTTAAGCCGGACCTGGTTCCGTTATTTATTATTCTGTTGGAATAACCTGCCTGTGCGGTCTATCGCATGCATGGTGATTTCTTTTGTTATTCCATTCTTTATTATACTCAGTTGATTAAAATTTTGACTTCTATACTTCATGAAATTAGTGGAATATCCTTGATATTTGCGCTTCATCCAGTATCTTTTCATGAAAATATTCTTCTGAGCATTCTTGAATTTTACTCTACAAAGCAGTATCATGTTGACAATTTGGACGTTATCAGTTCCTAGATAATTTAATTCTTGAACTTGTTTTATTGAATTTTTATATCATTATCATCATCCTCATGTTTATATTTTGTTGAAAGTCATCTATGGCCTGTAGTGCATAGATGGACTTGGTATGATTATGACCAGGGATTAGTCGGTGTAATCATGAACGTAATGTTACAAATGATGTAGAAAACAAATATCTTCATTGGCCCGTAGTGCATTGATGGACAGTTTTTGGTATGATTATGGCTATGGATTCTCCTTGGCCGTAGTGCAAAGATGAATTATTTTATGACATGATCAGGACCGTTGATGAAAACATGATTATCTTTAGCCGTAGTGCATGGATAATTCGTGGTCGTGATACTAAAGAATATCATTGGTCGTAGTGCAGGGGTGATTCGATGATGTGGATTATTTATTAAGCTGAGTCTCAGCAATAAAAGTGATGAAAAACCTTTTAAATCATAGAAGATAGTAGATTTTATTCCCTACTTGACTCTTCTAATGGATTGCTTGTTCCGCTACAGTTAAACTTGATAGTTATTATATTTTATCAGTTTAACACTGTTGAAAACTAATGATAATTTATTCTGCATTATCTTAGTTAAAATATTTCTTACTGGGCTAGTTGAGCTTACCTTTTTGCTTTCATTGTTCTCTTCAGGAAATGAGAACGTAGCGGGGACTAGTCGGGGAACGGAGTGACGGTTCAGATGATAGTATTAGTAGTCCTCATTATTCTGTTAAATAGTGTGATAATAAATATAATGAGGACTTATTCTAAGAGTGGATATTGTCTAGAAGACATTATTTATATTGAAACTCACAGCTCTCTTGTGGTATATTAAAGATTGTATTTGTATTCTGTACCATGTATCTGGCGACCCAAGATGGGTGATGTATACCTAATTTTGGGGGCGTCACACATTCTTGCTAAGTAGTGACCCAGAAACTAGATTTTTGCGGATATCTGACACATGAAGCACTTCGTTCAAAGTCAGTTCTTTGCCAGATATAATTTTCAGTACAATCTTTCCACGTCCTTCAACCTTTGAACTTGAGGAGTTGCCCATGAATAATTGATCATCATTTTCTACTAGTTTGTAAATAGAAAACATCCATTTGTTGGGACAAATGTGGCGAGTAGCTCCAGTGTCCACCCACCATTCTTTGGGGTTTCCTACCAAGTTACATTCAGATATAACTGCACAAAGATTTATGTCTGAAATATTTTCAGAAAGTTTTTCCAGTTCTGTCACATTTGCTTGAGCCTTTTGTTCTTTCTTGAATTTCTTTGGCTTGCGACATTCATTTGATTGATGTCCTGGAATGCCACAGTTGAAGTATTTGCCTTTGAATTTCTTCTTGGCCTTGAAGGTACCTTTGCCTTCACGCTTCCTTTTGTTATTGTTTGGCCTTTGTTCTACCACATTTGCCTTTGCTTCAATGAAGTTTTTCCCAGTCTTCTTCTCAGATCCTCAATTGTCCTCTTCAATCCTAAGTCGCACAATCAGTTCTTCAAGATTCATTTCTTTGCGTTTATGCTTCAAATAATTCTTGAAGTCTTTCTATGATGGTGGAAATTTTTCAATCATTGCAGCAACTTGAAATGAATCACTTAATGACATTCCTTCAGAATGAATGTCATGTAAAATTACTTGTAATTCTTGAACCTAAGTGATAACTGCTTTAGAATCTACCATTTTATAATCAAGAAATCTACCGACTATGAATTTCTTCATGCCAGCATCTTCAGTTTTATATTTCTTGTCTAAAAATTCCTAAAGTTCTTTTGTAGTTTGAATTGTACAATATACATTCTATAATGTATTATCTAAACCATTCATCACATAGTTTCTGCAAAGGAAATCTGCATGTTTCCATGCATCAACTGCAGCCACCTTTTCCTTGTCAGTTTCTCCTTCAACAAGAGTAAGACAGTCCTCTTGTAGAAACCATGCCAAATTCAATATTGTGAGATAGAAGAGCATTTTTTGTTGCCAACGCTTGAAATCCGTTCCATTGAACCTTTCAGACTTCTCTCCATGAGACATACTCACGGCAGGAATAGTACTATGCCATTTCTGTTATACAAAGAAGACAATTGTCAATAAACAGAAACAAATTTCTGTTTGTATAAGATGTAACAAATTTTGTTTACAAATTTGTTTTGCAGAATATTCTATATGTCAACACAATAGTATATATTAACTTGTAAACAAAATAAACTGTTATATTAATATGCAAACAATAACAGAATATTATGTATATTAACATGCAAACTACATAAATTGTTATATGCAAACAATAACAGAATAAATATAAATCAGTTAATATGTAATATATATAATAACAGAATATATAAATTAACTAACATGTAATATATGTAATATTTCTTTAATATATCTAATAACAGAATACTTTATATTAACATGCACTAAATTTCCAGAATACTATATATTAAAATATAAACATGAATTAACATGCAAAGACAGTATGTTAATAATTTTACAGAATGTTATATATATATACAAAAAAACTTATTTTCTGTTCATATAAAATAATACTGTAATTACAGAAAATATAAATTTGTTTTAAGATTGTTTTCTGTAATATAAAGTATTATTTAATATATATAGATATAAAAATTAAATAAAACAGATACCAATTATAAAATGAAAATCATATAAATCCGAGTCCTTTGAATTCACAAAGTCTCCTTAAAGCAAATTTATTCCCTCACAGGTGCTAAGAATTAATTGAATAATTGCTTGCCAAGATAAAACGGATTTCAATTTCTTCATCAGAAGCACTTCAAAATTAAGAACACATTGAACCAATTTCTATGTTATGTACTGAACTTTATAAATGATGCATAAAAATGGTGCATGAATATACTTACAAATAGAAACGGGAAAACTATTGATGCAGAACGGAACGGGAAAATATTGAAGCGTAGAACGGGAAAGTATACTGCAGAACGGGACAGACTGAAATTTTTCAGAATGGGAAAATTTTCTGCAGAACGGGACGGGACAGAAATTTTGCAGAACGGGAGGGAAAATTTCATACTATTTTAGTGCGCCCAGATAGATTAATTTATAGACCAAATAGGCAGTTTATTACCGTTGGCACGCATCAAAACTACGTAGTATTGATAATAACTTAAACAAAATCTGATAATTTATTAAACAGATTTTGTCCAAAAAATTATATATATCATGACCCACCCGCCTGAGCCCGTCCGGACGACGGCGCACGCGTGTGAGTTTGAATCAAGCCTTGGCTAGGTCATCTCCCTTCCACAAAAGTGGGGTGCCCCTTGGGACCCTTCTCATTGAGCAAACATTCCATATATAAAGACTTCATTTTTCTCACTAATGCCCCATGTGGGACTTTTATAATTTACAACATTTCAAGTAGGTGACTTTGGAGTCAATTTTCCCATTCAATTCTTAATGGATTTGAACACATAAATATACCACGTTATACTCCTCGTTGAGGAGAACGCATTTGTGCAAAAATCCGACATTTTTGGAATGTGGGTCCTACAATAAATTAAGCCTCAAAATGATTTAATATTTATTTTGTCAAATCCATTTCCAACATTAATATGTGTATATTTTTTATTATTTATATTTAGTTCGAAAAGTAATTAATGGCTTTAAATTTGTCCAAAGTGATACGTATGTTGAGTTGGGCCAGCTGGCATATATCTATCACACACACATATATAAGTGAAATATTAATTGTAAATATAATTAATTTTAGAAAATTTTACTATTTGTATTTAATTTGGGAAGCAAATGCCTTATATTTGTGGAGTTGGGATACATATGATTAGTTGGCATATTAATATGTCATTTATGTAAATGATAATCTACAAATATCACTATTTTTTCCTAAACATTACGATTTATGTATAATTAGAAGTAAGTGAGTTTATTTGTAGTGTGCAGAGTCGTGATATATATGATAAGTTGATATATATTTATCATTATATTAAATGATATGGTATAAATGTCATTAATTTTAGAAAATTTCATTATTTTTGTTTACTTTCATATATATATATATATATATATATATATATATATATATATCATGCATAGATTTTCATCAATTAAGCCCTCTCTCTAGTAACTAGCTAGGTCACTGATTTTGCCGTAAATCATCTCCTTCTTTAATTTCACAGCTAATTCTTGTATCTCACAAGCTGGCCTCTAAACTTCGTCTCCCTAGCTACTAGCTAGCTTGTTCTTTTTATTAATTTTAAAAGTATCGATGTTTGAAAACTTGTATGATTGAATGTGTAAATTAAAAGGTATATAGCCGCCAATATGTGTATACATGTGTTTCGGAATTATATATGAAATCTACATGCATGCATGCATGCATATAGGTATTATAATTCTTTTGTGGATTGACTTTATAAATTTGCAAAGGAGGAGCAGAAGATGGAGATGATGTTTACAGAGTACTTTGGATGGTTTTTAGGCAATTAATATCAGGAATGCTATTAAGTAATTAATTTATCAAAATTGAACAATAATTTGATGTGTGTGAAATGTCAAATTAATGATTAATCTTGGTGACATTTTAGTTGATTTGTTTGGAAGCAGATGATTTAGGCTATAAATCGCGTATTATTAATGCATGAAGTACGATTTAGGATATTTATTTTTGGGGTTAAATGATTTTTTGGTCACTGTACTAGGGGTCGATTTTCATTGTGGTTATCAATTTTTTTTTGTTACAAATATATTATTGTACTCGAAAAAACTTACAAAATGGTCATTATTTATGATTCCGTCGAAAAAAGTGACGAGAAGTGTTGAGTAGATTAACGGTTGACAGATGTTAATGACGTGACTGATAACGTGGATCGGGTTAATTAATTTTTTGGTTATTGTATTAGGGGTAGATTTTCAATTTACTTATTGAAACTCTTTTTTGTTACATTCTCGTTATCGAAGTACTAAATATATTATAAATTAGTGATTTTATAATTTTTCGTCTAAAATATTAACAAAAAAGCTTACTTTACAAACATTTGATATATAGATGTGGAATATTCTAATGATGTAGTATGTGTGGGTCAACTTGTAGAAATGAAATAAAATGCTAGAAGAAAAAAATAAATAAAGTTAAACTAATTATTTTAATATTCCATAATATTATAAGAAGATAGTTAAGTTTTAAGAAAAAATGATGAACATAATTTGAAGAAGCAAAAACAATTAAAAAACAAATTTTATCTTCCACTTCTAATCAAAAAAGGACTTATCGAAAAAAATATTGTTCTACACCTTATATACATCAACTCTTTCTCTCATTGTGGACCAAGTCGGAATTACAGTCTCTCATCAAAAATTTAGTTTAGAAAATAGGTTCCACTTATACCTCTGTATAGTCACTGGAAAAAAAGATACGGAGAAAAGAAGAGTTTGTACCCCAGTTCCACATCGAAAGATAGGAAGAAAATTAAAATTTGTCTGCATATAAGGAAATAAATTACTACTAATAGTACCTTTAAGTCATGATCTTTTGGGTGAGTCTGTGGGTGGGCTACGATGACTCAAGAGGATACTATTGTGCCAGTGATTTAAGACCTTATTTGGATGGATTTGATTCGATTCGGACTTAGGATTTGACCTGAAATTTTTTTCGGACTCAAGATTTGACCCGGGTTGTTTCATATGGTATCAAAGTCGACTCTCGAAAGTTCGGATCGAGTCATCCGATCGGGTTGCCAAAGGTGGAGACACGAAGACTTGTGGTATTATCTCACGTCAATGGAGAGATAGAGGTCCGGAGGTGGGGACACGAAGCCATGACGATGGCGACGAAGCTACTTCTTTGATCATTTCGATCAAAATGAGAGTGAAATAATTTCTATTATACACATTTTTGCAATAAATTAGTATTTAATCATGTAGAAAAAAATTAAGTAATTAATACCTGTTTGAAATTTATAAATTTCAAATAAAAAGGAAAACATTTTACTTTCTAAAATGTAAATTAAAAAGAAACGGAGGGAATGTCTTTAAAGTATTTATTGTCTAAACATTTATTCAGAATCCTTAATTGAAAAATAATTTTTAATATTTTAATAAATTCATGCCAATTTTAATTTTGAATTTAAAGAGTTATCAATGCAAATACTGAGTAATGGTTATAGAATTGGCAGATGAAAATTTTGCAAATGTTACACGTATCACGGGTCTAACCTTCCACGTTGAAGGGCTAGTGGCCCATACACATAGCTGTGGAGTTCTTATATATATATATATATATATATATATATATATATATATATATATATATATATATCAAAGCCTCCTCCAAATCTATTAGTATCACAAATTAATAATACCATAACCCTCTTGGAAATTTAATTTACCCTATCTGTACAACAACTTCTCTCTCTTTTTCACTACTCCAAGAACATATCCAAACGACTCGTTCTCCCTCTCTTCCTTATATATTCACCCCTCCTCATTTTCATTTTATTTCATTTTTGTCCCTTTTCTTTGGCCTAACAAGCGAGGAGAAGAATACGACTTTACGTAATTCTTCATCTTCTTGCTTGTTTTAATATTAAACACGTATATTTTGGTTGCTAGGTTTTGAAAAACCCTGAACCATTTAGGGTTTGAAAAGATATATATAGGGAAATGGGGGGTGGTAAAATGAATATGGGGAAAGTGTGCAATGTGATACATGGGCTAAAGCCAACCATACTAATGGTGGTGGTACAGACTACATTTGCTGGTGTGAATGTTTTGTACAAATTGACTGTAAATGATGGTATGGATTTGAGGGTTATGGTCGCTTATCGCTTCATTTTTGCCGCCGCGTTTATTGTTCCGGTTGCACTCGTTGTTGAATGGTTTGTACCCATATATATATATATATATATATATATATATATATATATATATATATATATATATATATGCACGTCTCTCTCTTCTGGTTTGATTTACGGATTGATTGTGTCTACTTACAGAAATTATTAGCAATTAATTATTTTAAGTTTTTTCTTAATCGATCAAGAAACGTTTTCTGATCAGTATTTATTAATTTTGTGATTAATGTTTGAGATTTTTATTATTCTTGTGTTGTTAAATATTCTAGGAACAAAAGGCCACAGCTGACATTGATGGTGCTTCTCCAAGCATTTCTTTGTGGGTTATTAGGGTAAGTTTTTTTTTCTTTTTAATTTCTATTTTTCCCAAAATAGGGTTTCTGTGGTATTATTTTTTTTTTGTTTATAAAATTAAATTTATTAAATTCATATTTTTATATTCTTTGAGGAAGATGAAAAAACAAAATTAGTTTAGCCAGCTGTATAAAATAGTAAATCCTGATGCGTGCTTATTTTTTTTTCCCGTTAATTATAATAGCCGTGCACAAATTCATTTTCTCTTCCCAATCGCTTTACGTGACACTCGTCTTTTTTACCGCCCATAAAAGCCAATCCTTACAACTACCCTCCCTATACCTCTCTCTTTCTCCCCCTCTCTCTCTCTCTCTCTATATATATATATATATATTGTCAATATTAAAATATTTAATTCAAAATTAATTGACATAGACTATGAATACAATAGTCTCTCGAGTTATATATTGAATTTTAGATTTTAGTTGTCTGATATGAGACTTTATATTGCAACACGCTGCCTCACCTCTGCGTAATTTTGAGTGTTGTGTAATTTTGAATAAAACACGTGATCAGTTTTAATTGAATGACGTGTAGCATGTAGGCGTACATGAATAGTGTCTGCTCTAATACTAACTTAAATCACTTACATCACCAAATGATTTTATTATCTCAAGTGAGTTTCCAGTACATAGTATATAGCTACTGTAGTAGTACAAATGATAAATTCTATCTATCTAAATTAGAAATACTTATCTAAGCTTAACTAATACTGGAGACCTATCTATTAGGAAGTTCAATCACAAAAGGAGTGTTTTATACGCACAAACTATACGTGGCTCATGTATTGCATCTCAATAAAAATGTGTAAAGTATAAAAATTTGACAGTAACATTAATTCGTTTTGTTTCTTGTTTAATATTATCTGTATAATTAATTTATAATTTGAGCAAATATAACTACTCGACAAAAATGTTAATTCGTGAAATAAGAAGACAAGTAATTAATGTGAATTTATTTGAGTTTGAAAGTTATATTTATTTTTTTCAAATGGTTTAAAATTGTAGCAACTAGAAGTTGACAAATTTAGAAGAAAAACAATCCAATGCGATTCATTTTGTCATTGATGGAGTATCGTTGTTTTTTTTTTCTTCCATTAATTAGAATATTCTATTCCAATTCAAGAATTATATATTTCAGAGGATCTCTGGCGCAAAATCTGTATTTGCAGTGCTTGGCTTTAACCTCTGCAACATTTGCTTCAGCCACCACCAATCTCATTCCTGCCATTACCTTTGTCTTGGCCATCAGCTTCAGGTACCTCCATATCCATATATTTCTAGATCTCTAGTATGCCTTATTTTTTAGACTAAAAGTCAAACTCAGATACCATATATCTCTATAAAATGATAAACCCAGAGTTTATCTACTATCTTTTAAGTATATACTACTAGTATTAAAGTTCAATTGAACGTACATGCATGTTTTTCAAAAGAGTGACATTCATTTTGGGTCTTGTATATACTTATACAATACATGTAGGCTTGAGAAGCTGGGCTTTGGTAAAGCAGCAGGAAAAGCAAAGGTGTTGGGAACATTAATGTGTATTGTTGGGGCGATGGTCCTCACGTTTTACAGAGGCCCAGATATCAACATCTGGAAAACCAACGTTGACCTTCTCAAAGCCGGTCAAAACCATGCCGGGCACGTGGCAGGGACCCACCCCAATAGGGTTTTGGGTGCCTTGTTGGCAGTTGGCAGCTGTGTTTGTTATGCACTCTGGCTCATTCTTCAGGTACTTAATTAAAAACCTCCCTTGGAAGTAGTAATTAATATATACGGTAGATAACTTATATTTCCACATTAAAAAAAAATTAATATTTTCACATTTATTAAGAAATGTAACTAATGCTTTGCCTAATTGTCTAAATTGAGTATAAATCTCAATATTAATTTTAATTCTAAAATTCATTGAAAAGATTAATGGAAAATTTGGACATAAAAACTTGGAATACAATATGCTCAAAAGCCTTTTTTTCACATTGAAATTGTCTTTATGCATCGATATTGTATGCTACTATGTAACAATGCATGTCAAGTTTTGAAATATGGATTAACATTATAAGGTGAAAATTAAAATTAACTGTAACATTTTTTATGGGACGACAGAAGAGAGTAATTAATTTAGTAGAACTATATAAGTTGAGCAATTATTCATATTATTTTGGTGTTATATATATATATATATATATATATATATATATATATATATATATATGGGACGGGACAGGCAAAGATGATTGAACGATATCCTTGTCCTTACTCCAGCACGGCACTAATGGTTACAATGGGATCAATTCAAAGCATAGTATTTTCCCTTTGCATGGAGAGAGATTGGAGCCAATGGAGGCTAGGATGGAACATTAGACTCCTCACCGTTGCTTTCTCGGTAATATTAATTTACTCCTTATAATTAACTCTATATAAATTCCATAAATTCGTTCTGCAGTAGAATTCTTAAATGGCTGCAAGATTTGCGACATTATAGTCACTACTTGTTATGGATCGGATATATATATATATATATATATATATATATATATATATATTCCTTATTAATGGAAATATTTTTGTGGTTAATGTATATATATAGGGAGTTTTGGCTTCTGGAATGATGTTTACATTGGTTGCATGGTGCGTGCAAATGAGAGGTCCGTTATTCGTATCCGTTTTTAACCCTCTATTGCTTGTGCTTGTGGCCATTGCCGGATCGTTGGTACTCAATGAGAAGTTACACTTAGGAAGGTACACTACTTTGAAATTCTTTTAAAAAAATTTACTATATAGGAAATTTGTATAGTAATATTAGCTGATGTTAAATTCTTACTTTTCTGATTAGTGTACATGTTTTTTAGTAAAAAAATTGGTTATATTTTTGTGACAGTGTGGTTGGAGCAGTGTTGATAGTGTGTGGGTTATACGCAGTGCTATGGGGAAAAGGCAGAGAATTAAAGAGGATTCTTCAGTTGATGCCGGAAAAGAGATCAGCTGAACCGATAGAGATTGTGATAACTTCATCATCAGAAAATAATAAGAGTGGTAGTGATCATAGTAGTCATAGCATAAATGGGGTTGCTTCTAATCGTTCTTCAACGGCGGATATTGAAGACTTGGACAAAGATTTGTTCGTTACAGATAAAGGAGAGGAAGACATGGATTTGCAAACTCAAACATAAGAATTTATGGTTTTAGATATTTTATTTTTCTCAAATTATTTGACGTTTTATATAATTTAAGAGAATTAATCACAATTTTTTCAAAATTATCTATCGTGTGAAAATGTTATAGATGAGAAAGAGAGAGTAAGATAAATATATAGTAAAGGGTATTATAGTAGACAATTAATAATATATTTAATAGAATTTGTTAAATTCACAACATAAAATATTATTTTCACAACAAAAGTGTCGCTATAGATCATCTTATAATGACGGTTTTCACCGTCGTTATATATCTACAGCGATATTTTTATTGTGAAAATAACAAAGTGTTGCGAATTTAACCATTCTCTATTTAATATTATGCAATCATTTATTTAATTCTTGTCAACTCTAAAACATCATATATTATATATTATGGGACGGAAGAAGTATTTGTTATGCATCATTGCTCTCTCTATATATATCACATACAACAGTCACTTTGTAAATATTACTTGCTATATTCTAAAATTAGAGATGCATTTAAATTTTAGGACTAAAGTGACATGATATTTTTAATTTGTCAATTTTATTACTCCTTCCGTCCTAGGATAAAAGTTTTTATATATTACTATTTCAGGTAGTCCCAAGTTAAATATCTACTTACTTTAAATGATCTAATTTTTTTACAATAATTTGTCTATAATACCCTTATTATTAATTGTTATATTTCTATTCTCTATACATATTTATGGAGCATTATTGGTAGTGTGCAGAAAATTATGCAATTAAATAAAAATTTAAATATGGACAATTTTGTCATTTTATCATCTTTCTGAATATGTGCAAAAAGTCAACCCGAACTTTTATCATAGGACGGAGGGAGTATTACTTTCAATCCACTACAAAAAAAGGTGTCATCTCCAATGACCCATCTGCCGTCGGCAATGACACTATTGGCGACGACACTGACCGTCGCTACTCCCGTCGCCCAATAGGTCATCGCCCCTGGCTTCCATCGACCGCCATTGGTAATAACCTTATTGGCGACGGGGTCACTGTCGACGGTTGACCATCGACCATGATTCATTGGCGACGGCTAAGACGATGGACAGTCTGTCTCTAATGGCTATTGTAAATTATTTATTAAAATGGCATTAGCGACGGCCAAGTCGTCACAAGTGACTATTGGGTCATCGACAATGAGTTGTATTATTATTATTATTATTATTAAGAGGATCAATTGCCATCGCCAAAATCGTCGTTGTAGGTTATTTGCGACGGGCAGGCCGTCGTCAATGACCCCGTCATCAATGATCTTATTTTTTAGTTTTTTTTTAAAAATTCTAAATTCTCCTGTTCATTTATATATACATAATTGTACCTGTTATAAACAAATGAAAAATGAATAATTTTTCTTGAATGCATATCAATAACAATCAAATATATATCTTTTGCAATCAACCATCAAATATGTAGACAACGTAATCACATATAAATAAAAGTCGTACGATGTAGATACAAAATGTAATCATCATAAAATTTTCATCAATTTAGCTAAATACATAAACCATCAACCTAACTAGATATAAAACTCTAGTCTGTACAACTCAAAAAATTAAAATATTAATAACGAAGTAGAAAATGGAGCATATCTAAATTATTTTAGTTTGTGTTCTTCAAGTTTTAACAAAGTAGCCAACGGACTGATAACTCAGCCTCCGGATATCAAAATTAAGTCCCGTAAGTTGTAACGCGCGCCAAATATCTATGCAGTGCTATTTCTATGTTTGTGTGTCGTTTCGATGCCCGAGACGAGTTTTGGTTTCTTTTTCGACTATTGTTTAAGTTTACTTAAGTTAGGCAAACAGGTTGATAACTCGGCCTCTGTATATCAGAATCAAGTCCCGTAAGTTATAACGCATGCTTAATATCTATGAGGTGCTATGTCTATGTCTGTGTGTCGTTTTGACGGCCGAGTCGGGTTTTGGTCTCTTTTTCGACTATTGTTCTAAGTTTTATTAAGTTAGACAAACATGCTGATAACTCGGTCTCTGTATATCAGAATCGAGTCCTGTAAGTTGTAACGTGTGTCTAATATTTATGCTGTGATATGTCTATATTTGTGTGTCACTTCGACGCCCAAGGAGGGTTTTGGTCTCTTTTTCAACTATTGGTCTAAGTTTTAACAAGTTAGGCAAATGGGTTTATAACACGACCTCCGTATATTAGAATCGAGTTCCGTAAGTTATAATGCATGTCTAATATCAATGAGGTGTTTATGTTTATGTGTGTGTGTCGTTTCGACGCCCGAGGCGAGTTTTGGTCTCTTTTTCGACTATTGTTTTAAGTTTTCTTAAGTTAGGCAAACAGGCTGATAACTCGGCCTTCATATATCAGAATCGAGTTCCGTAAGTTGTAACACGTGCCTAATATCTATGAGGTGTTATGTCTATGTTTGTGTGTCATTTCGACGCCCGAGGCGGGTTTTGATTTTTTTCCGACTATTGTTCTAATTTTCTTAAGTTAGGCAAACATGCTGATAACTCGACCTCTGTATATCGGAATCGAGTCCTGTAAGTTGTAACGCGTGTCTAATATTTATGCGGTGCTATGTCTATGTTTGTGTGTCATTTCGACCCCCGAGGCGGGTTTTTATCTTTTTTCGACTATTGTTCTAAGTTTTCTTAAGTTAAGCAAACATACTAATAACTCGGCCTCCGTATATCAAAATCGAGTCTCGTAATTTGTGACGCGTGTCTAATATCTATGCGGTGCTATGTCTAGGTTTGTGTGCCATTTTGTCACCCGAGTCTGGTTTTGGTATCTTTTTCGACAATGTGTCTACGTTTTAACAAGTTAGGCAAACGGGTTGATAACTCGGCCTTCGTAAATTAGAATCGAGTCTGGTAAGTTGTAACGTATGCCTAATATCTATGAGGTACTATATTTATGTTTGTGTGTTGTTTTGACCCTCGAGGCGGGTTTTAGTCTCTTTTTTAACTATTGGTTTAAATGTTAACAAGTTAGGCAAATAGGCTGATAACTCGACCTCCGTATATCGGAATCGAGTTCTGTAAGTTGTAACGCGTTCCAAAAATCTATGATGTATTATGTCTATGTCTGTGTGTCATTTCAACGCTCGAGGCGGGTTTTGGTCTCTTTTTCGACTATTATTCTATGTTTTCTTAAGTTAGGCAAACATGCTGATAACTCAGCCTCTGTATATCAGAATCGAGTCCCGTAAGTTGTAACACGTGTCTAATATCTATCTGATGCTATGTCTATGTTTGTGTATCATTTCGTCTCCCAAATCGAGTTTTGGTCTCTTTTTCGATTATTGGTCTAAGTTTTAACAAGTTAGGCAAACGAGCTGATAACACGACCTCCGTATATCAAAATTGAGTCCCGTAAGTTGTAACGCGTGCCTAATATCAATGAGGTGTTATGTCTATGTTTGTGTGTCGTTTCGACGCCCGAGACGGGTTTTGATATCTTTTTTTACTATTGTTCTAAATTTTTTAAGTTAGGCAAACGGACTGATAAATCGGCCTCCGTATATCTAAATCGAGTCCCATACGTTGTAATGCATGCCTAATATCTATAAGTTTCTATATCTATGTTTGTGTATCATTTTAAACCCCAAGACGGGTTTTGGTATCTTATTCGACTATTATTCTAAGTTTTAACAGATCAGGCAAACAGGCTGATAACTCGGCCTCCGTATATCGGTATCGAGTCCTCTAAGTTGTAACACGTGCCTAGTATCTATGAAGTGTAATGTCTATGTTTGTGTGTCATTTCGACGCCCGAGGCGGGTTTTGGTCTCTTTTTTGACTATTGTTCTAAGTTTTCTTAAGTTAGGCAAACGGACTGATAACTCGGCCTTCGTATATCGAAATCGAGTCCTGTAAGTTGTAACATGTGCCTAATATCTATGAGGTATTATGTCTATAATTGTGTGTCGTTTCGACGCTCGAGGCGAGTTTTGGTCTGTTTTTTAACTATTGGTCTAAGTTTTAATAAGTTAGGTAAACGGGCTGATAACTCGGCCTCTGTATATCAGAATCGAGTCCCATAAGTTATAATACGAGCCTAATATCTATGAGGTGTTATGTCTATGTTTGTGTGTCATTTCGACGCCTAAGGCGGGTTTTTGTCTTTTTTCGACTATTATTCTAAGTTTTCTTAAGTTAGGCAAACAGGCTGATAACTCAGCCTCCATATATCGAAATCGAGTCCCGTAAGTTGTAACGCATGTCTAATATCTATGCGATGCTTTGTCTATATTTGTGTGTTGTTTTGACGTCCAATGCGGGTTTTAAACTCTTTTTCGACTATTGGTCTAAGTTTTAACAAGTTAGGCAAACGGGCTCATAACATGGCCTCCGTATATTGGAATCGAGTTTAGTAAGTTGTAACGCGTGCCTAATATTAATGAGGTTTTATTTCTATGTTTTTGTGTCGTTTCGTCGCCCGAGGCAGGTTTTGGTCTCTTTTTTAACTATTGTTCTAAGTTTTTTTAAGCTAGGCAAACAGGCTGATAACTCGGCCTCCGTGTATCGGAATTGAGTTCCATAAGTTGTAATGCGTGTCTAATATCTATGAGGTGTTATGTCTGTATTTGTGTGTCGTTTCGACCCCCTAGTCGGGTTGTGGTCTCTTTTTCGACTATTGGTATAAGTTTTAACAAGTTAGGCAAACGGGCTGATAACTCGGGCTTCGTATATTGGAATTCGAGTCTCGTAAGTTATAATGCGTGCCTAATATCTATGAGGTGTTATGTCTGTGTTTCGGTGTCATTTTAACGCCCGAGGCGGGTTTTGGTCTCTTTTTTGACTATTGTTCTAAATATTTTTAAGTTAGGCAAACGGGCTGATAACTCGGCCTCCTTATATAGGAATTGAGTCTCGTTGAGGTGCTATGTCTATATTTGTGTGTCATTCCGACACCCGGGGGATGGTTTTGGTCTCTTTTTCGACTATTGTTCTACGTTTTCTTAAGTTAGGTAAATGGGCTAGTAACTCAGCCTCCGTATATTGAAATCTAGTTCCGTAAGTTGTAATGCGGGCCTAATATCTATGAGGTACTATGTCTATGTTTGTGTGTCGTTTCAACGCCCGAGGCAGGTTTTGGTCTCTTTTTCGACTATTGTTCTAAGTTTTCTTAAGTTAGGCAAACGGGTTGATAATTCGGCATCCGTATATCAGAATCGAGTCTTATAAGTTGTAACGCGTGCCTAATTTCTATGAGGTGCTATGTCTATGTTTGTGTGTCGTTTCGACGGCTAAAGCGGGTTTTGGTCTCTTTTTGGACTATTGTTCTAAGTTTTCTTAAGTTAAGCAAATGGACTGATAACTCGCCCTCCGTATATTTAAATTGAGTCTCATAAATTCTAACGCGTGTCTAATGTCTATATGGTACTATGTCTATGTTTTTATATCGTTTCGATGCCCGAGAAGGGTTTTGGTTTCTTTTTTGACTATTGGTCTAAGCATTCTTAAGTTAGGCTAGCGGGTTGGTAACTCGGCCTCCGTATATCGGAATTGAGTCCCGTAAGTTGTAGTGTGTGCCTAGTATCTATGCGATGTTATGTTTATGTTTGTGTATCGTTTTGACGTCCAAGGCGGGTTTTGATCTCTTTTTCGACTATTGGTCTAAGTTTTAACAAGTTAGGCAAACGAGCTGATAACTCGGCCTCCGTATATTGAAATCGAATCTCGTAAGTTATTATGCGTGCCTAATATCTATGAGGTGAAAAGTCTATATTTGTGTGTCGTTTTGACGCCCAAGACGGGTTTTGGTCTCTTTTTTTGACTATTGTTCTAAGTTTTCTTAAGTTAGGCAAACATACTGATAACTCGACCTCCATATATCAGAATCGCGTTCCGTAAGTTGTAAGACGTGCCTAATATCAATGAGGTGTTATGTCTATATTTTTTTATCGTTTTGACGCCCGAGGTGAGTTTTGGTCTTTTTTTCGACTATTGTTACAAGTTTTCTTAAGTTAGGCAAACGAGCTGATAACTCGATCTCCGTATATCAGAATCAAGTTCCGTAAGTTGTAATACGTGCCTAATATCTATGAGGTGCTATGTCTATGTTTGTGTGTCATTTCGACGCCCAATGCATGTTTTGGTCTCTTTTTCGACTATTTTTCTAATTTTCAATTGAATAGTTCATTTATAGATATTCAAATGAGCATGAGATAGCCACTCTAAGCACTTTTAATAGTTGATGAGTAAATTATTATGCATTTGCATTGGTCTTTTGTAGCTTAAATAATCTGTATGTTCAAGAATGAAGGAAGATCATTTCTTCCGGTTTTAGCTTAGTAAATGGTCTCCTTTAATTCTTGCATACTAGTATAAGAAAGAGTGGTGTGAGTCCTATACGAAGTCAGCTTCTTGATCTGCTCAACCTTTTATCTAACCAAAACTAAATTACCTAAAAACCCCTATATTTTAAGGCATACCATCTAAAACCCACAAAATTCAAATGATTTCCAATTGTAACTCCAAGTAAGAAGCTCACACTATTAATATGACTCTAGTATACCTCAAAAAAACTTAAATGTAACAACAAATTGCTAAGGGCTAACACATAATATGTAGAGCAGAACCATTTTACACATTATAAATTGCTAACACATAATTCTACACTACTGTGTGCTAACATATAATTGAGATGTATAAGGCTCAAAAAGGGTAGAATATATACTACTTAGTAGAAAAGAAAATAGAAGCTTGAGAACATAAATAAATTGAAGACCCAAATTAAACCCTAACATAAATAAATTGGAACTTACAAATTAAAGGCTAAGAATAAAAAATATTAACTTACTAATTGAAGCCTTAGAAATGGAGAACCAGTAGAGGTGGGAACGAAAAGAGGTGGAGGCGCGTGTTTCTTGTAACAGAGTAGGCCAATGAAAGGGGAGGAAGAAAGGGGAAGGCCAAACGGTGGGAGAGACGACCAGATGGTGAGGAGGACGGCGAGGATGATGGAGATGGCGATGGTGAGGATGAGGTGCAAAGGCAACGACGAAAGAAAGAGAGGGAGAGAACAAATCGAGCAGGAGGAAGAATAGAAAGAAGAAAAAGAAAACTGAATTTTGGGGATTAAATAAAACCTTATTCTCGACGGTAGTGTCGACGATAATAAGCCCGTTGATAATGCCTCAATCTCGATGGCATATACCGTCACCAATGACCTTCGCCATGTCGACCTTAACCTTTGTCTCGCGCGCGAAATGAGAAACTTGGCGCGTATGAGTATTGGAGAGTCATTGCAGATAGGCGTCATTACCGACGGCTTAGTCGTTGACAATGGGGTCACTTGCGACGACGTGAATCCCGTCGACACTGGGCCCGTCGGCTATGACTTCATTTTTTGTAGTGATCTCAAACCACCACAATTTAATTTCTACCTAATACTAAAATTATATTTGAGAATATAAAATTATTCTTAAAATTTGTCGTTTTACAAATGTAACTATAATTTTAGAACAGTGATAACTATTTTATTTTAGAAACTTTATTATTTATATTTAGTTTGAAAAGTAAATGCTTTTATTTGTCGAAGGTTATATATATGTTGAGTTGGCATATATATATATATATATATATATATATATATATATATATATATATATATATATATATATATATGTCATATATCAATGGCACATTGTAAATATAATTAATTTTAGAAATTCTTACTATTTATGTTTAGTTTTAGAAGCAAATTCCTTAATATATTTGCAGAGTTGGGACACAAGTTGAGTTGGCATATATTTGTCATATAAAAATGACATTTTATAAAGAATATTGTTATGATGATTATTATTTTTGATTAAAAAAATGATGTGACAAAGTATAATTAGTTGATCATCCATCATGCATGGGTGAGTCTAGAAATAATAAGTAACCACAATCAACCATATTATTTTGTATCCATCTTTTGTAACCATTCTTTTTTTTACCAAATTACTATTGTTCTATAAATATAACCAGTGGCAGAACCAGAATATTTTTAGAGGGGGTTCAAAATACATCAGTAAAAAAAATTATTTATTGACGCTTGGAGTGCTTCTTTCAAATTTATTTTGCCCAATTATAGTATTTCACAACATCTTATTCCAACCCTTGTCAACTTTGAGTTGTGAGTCTAATGACTTTCAATACATATATATATATATATATATATATATATATATATATATATATATATTAATTTCCTCCGAACTATGAGACCATTAATTAGACTTTAAAGTTTTTAGTCAACTGATTAGTTACTTTTATGGATAAATTACAAATTATAATATTATATATTCAAAACCTTATATTATGGTTCTGGTCATCTTCGTTGGAAACAACTGAGAGGAGCCACTCAAAGTAAGAAACTGAATTAAGTTATTCTCATTTACAAAAAATTGATACCAAGATATGATTAAATCAGTAAGACAAATGAGAGCAATATTAATTAATTAATTATCAAACTTATTTAATATTATTTTATCTTATAATAATATTGTTAATTTATTATAGATGGAAGGACATAAAGAAACAAATGAATTAATACCATCTCATAACAAAAATCAAATTTAACTAATATTAACATGCTACATATTCTAGGGTAGGGGGCCATATGACCCCCTTAGACCCCCTAGTTCCGCCAGTGAATATAACTATTTTTTCAAACAAATTATTACTTATAGTTAATTAGCTAGTTTGAAAAGTAGATGAGCTCATAATATAAGTGGTATTTACACAATGTCATTTATATAAAGATTTGTTTACACAATCTTTATTTAATGCCTAAATATTTATTCAGCTGCATTAATTAAAAATATGTTTTGTGACACGACTCCCTCTTCTAATATGTAATACATATTTTGTAACAGAGTTTCAGTTGATGTCACTCACTTTTTCTTCCAAAAGAGGTATGTAATAGATATTTTGTGTAGGACTGGCAAAATTTGGTTATGAGTTGGTTTTAGTTTTAAAAATATGGTTATGATTCCATTTAAGACTAAAACCATATTAACCATTTTTAATATGGGTTATGTGAGTTGGAACTATATGGTTATGGTTATGGTTATGGTTTAAAACCATATTAACCATATTAACCATTTTAAGATATTTTGACTTTTAAACAGAACTTTTGAAAAATAAAATTGTGACCGTCACAATTAAATTAATTAAGTAATAATATGATATAAAAATTATTAATATAAATAATAAAATGCTAAAAAACTATACTGATAAAATTTTAAATTGAAATTATTAATACCCTTCCATATTTAAATAATTTTTCAAAATTATTATTAACATGTTAATAGAAAGGTTAGATCACATTCAAAATACACCATAGTATAATTCTTTTGTAACTAGAATACTAAAATTTACATAAACTGACACATACAGAACAACATTAGTCACCCAAAATAAGAACATATTAATTTATAGAACATGCAAGATAAGTAGAAAACTGAATTATATAATTCTATAGACCATATTAAAATTTAATTAATTAGACAAACATATTAAAATTTAACATTACAAAACATATATTTTCCAAAGTCAACTCCAAAGGGCTAAACCAACTCCTTTCATAGGCATCTACACTGAAATGTGCAAAAGTGGCTTCCAAATTGTGAAATAACATCAACCAGGCATCCATAACAAGTAACTGCAGTAACCTTAATAACATTACATATGGGTTCTAAATAACTTGATAGTTCTACATTTAACCCAGTATCTGCAGTAACCTGAATAACATGACATATGGGTTCTAAATTTAACCCAGTATTTAATTTGTTTGCACGTGCCACAAATTGTGCATTTCTATGTGCTGTTTGAAATTAATTTTACGAGCTCTTCTATGCTGACATGAAAATTGAACACGAGTGTTTTACAATTTTATCTATTTATATTTTAACCCCCAAATACAAATAGGTGAAATTATAAAACACTCGTGTTCAATTTTCATGTCCAATTATCATGTCCGCATATAGTTTTTCTACTATTACTGATTTACTGTTTAGGGAAAAACAAAGAAAAAACTTTTCCGTTTTTGTTGTTGATGCTTTGCATTTTCAAATAAACTTCTATATATAAAAGTTGTACATGAACATGAAGGAGATGTTTAGAATATAGAATTCGAACTTAAAACATTTATATTAAATTTATTTTATTCTTAAAATTAACTAAGCAAGATTCATTATTTTTTAACAAGAAGAAGAGATAGTATTTAATATATTTATGTTGGCTTAATACGAACTAAATGAAAGTATATATATATATATATATATATATATATATATATATATATATATATATATATATATATATGGTAAGGATCAAGAGCATTCTCCTTAAATAGCATTCCTTCTTAAATAACATTCTTTTATTAAAACTACGTCGTTTTGGAGGGACGCGGTGGCATTTTTGTAAATACAATGCCACCGCATATTTACAAAAATACCACCGCGTCCCTCCAAAACGACGTAGTTTTAATAAAAGAATGCTATTTAAAGAGGAATGTTATTTAAACAGAATGCTCTTGATCCTGATCGTGTGTGTGTGTGTGTGTGTGTATATATATATATATATATATATATATATATATATATATATATATATATATAAAATCTACTTAAAACATCTTTTACAAAATAAATACGGAGGAAATATAAAGTATGTTATCAAATATTAAAAGTTCTATATTGTTAGAAAAATAGTAAAGTTTTAGAATACTTATATGACTTTATTATGAATAAAATAAAATTTTATTTTTATTAACTTTTTTATTTTGTGATTTTTTATTTCTACAAGAAAATTTTGATATTTTTACAAAGACTTACTCGTATAGATAATAGATGTCAATCTCATTCACTATTCCTGTGAGAAGAGACTTTTCGATTTGGATCGGAATGGAATATGGGTTGAAAAATGGTTAGTCGGTTTAGAACTATATTTGTTTTAGAAAATATGGGTCCAAACTTTAACCAACCTGAATAAATAAAAATGGTTAACCAACTCATTTGGTTCCAATTAATATGGTTTGACCCAACAGTTAACTAACTATATTGCCATGTCTAATTTTGTGACATAAATTACATGATGTGACCCGCTAACCCTTTCATTATATAATAAATATTTCATAAATTTCTACCTAAAATGGTTAAGTCCTAAATACCAATACTTTATACATTTCAACCTAAAACAAAAAAGTCTAAATACCATGTAGTTAATAAATTTCTACCTAAAATGGATAGTTAAGTAATTGCCTTATATTTGTACAGTCGTTATATTTGCTGAGTCTTTCCTGATTAACTTTTATGCGTTTTTCGAAAATTTGAAAAATTGTAACATTTTTTGATGAATAATATTTTTCGTCACGTTTTCCCAAAACGTAGTTAAATGATCGATAAGTAAATAATCACACTTTTTGTCATTTTTATTTCGCCCGATTTCTACACATTTTTCGAGAAAAATTTTATCGGGTTTTTTTATTTAAAATTTATAATTTTCCTAAAATAGGGGTTTTATGGTATTTAATTTTTTTCCATGTTTATAAAATTAAATGTATTAAATACATATTTTTCTATTATTTGAGGAAGATGAAGAAACAAATTTAGTTTAGCCAGCTGTATAAAATAATAAATGCCCTTATAATTCTTCCGTTATTTATAATAACCGTGCAAAAATTCATTTTGAGAATTGATATTTCTATATGTATTTTTGATATTTCTGTGACGCCCCCAAAATTAGGTATACATCACCCATCTTGGGTCGTCAGATACATAGTACAGAATACAAATACAACTGATTAATACATCTGTCGTGTACAATTCGACAAAACATAAACTGTGAGTTTGAATACAAATATTATCTTCTAGAGAGTATTCATACTCAAAAGGAGTCCTCATTACATTTATTAACACACCATTACATAGAATAGTGAGGACTACTAACTAATACTATCATTCGGACCATCACTCCGTACCCCGACTTGTCCCAGCTACGTTCTCATTTCCTGAAGAGAACAGTGAAAGAAAGGGTGAACTCAACTAGCCCAGTAAGAAATATTATGACTAAGATAATGCAGAATAAATTATCATTAGCCTTCAACAATGTTAAACTGATAAAATATAATAGACATCAAGTTTAACTGTAGCGGAACAAGCAATCCATTAAAAGAGTCAAGTAGAAAATAAACTCTACTATCTTTTATGATTTAAAAAGTTTTTCAACACTGTAATCGATGAGACTCAGCTTAATAAAATAATTCACATCATCGAATCACCCCTGCACTACGGCCAAGGATATTCGTGTATTCATTAATGGTCATGATCATGCCAACAACTGTCCATCAATGCACTACGGGCCAATGAGGACTTTTACCACATTATTTGTAACATTACGGTCATGATTATACCGAATAATCCCTGGTCATAATCATACCAAGTCCATCTATGCACTACAGGCCACAGATGACTTTCAACATTTTATAAACATGAGGATGATGACAATGATATAATAATTCAATAAAACAAGTTCAAGAATTAATTTATCCAGGAATTAACAACGTCCAAATTGTCAACATGATACTGCATTGTGGAGTAAAATTCAAGAATACTTAGAAGAATATTTTCTTGAAAAGATACTGGATGAAACGCAACTATCAAGGATATTCCACAAATTTCATGGAGTATAGAAGTCAAAATTTAACCAACTGAGTATAATAAAGAATGGAATAACAAAAGAAATCACCATGCATGCGATAGACCGCACAGACAGGTTATTCCAACAGAATAATAAATAATAGAACCAGGTCCGGCGTAAACGCACAGACAGGATATTCCGACAGAATAATAAATAATGGAACCAGGTCCGGTGTAAAACACACAGACAGGATGTTCCAACAGAATAATAATAAAAACGGAACCAGGTCCGGTGTAAAACACACAGACAGGATGTTCCAACAGAATAATAGAAGAATGCCACCAAGTATAGGGTAGACCGCGTATACTGGTTATTCCAACAGAATAATAACGAATGGAATAACAGAAGTTCTCTTCATGAATATAAAAGAAATAATATTCCCTACCTTAAAAGAACTGGATATTAGAAAAGTGATGTAGCAGAATACTTTTAGTCTCTCTCTCTTATTCTCTCAATACTTTCTCTCTCTATAGCTTGAATGAATTCGTGAAAAATAATGAAGCCCTAGGCCTCTATTTATAGAAAAACTGAGGGTGGCTCTTGGTCTTAACGAAGGGTCAAATGACTCTTGGTCTTAACGAAGGGTCAAATGACTCTTGGTAATATTGAAGGGACAACTACTATTGACGAAAGTAATTACTATTGACCAAGGTAAATACTATTGACGAAGGTAATTACTATTGACCAAGGTAAATACTATTGACCAAGGTAAATACTATTGACGAAGGTAATTACTATTGATCAAGGTAAATACTATTGACGAAGGTAATTACTATTGACCAAGGTAAATACTATTGACGACAGTAATTACTATTGACGACGGTAATTACTATTGACGAAGAGACTCTTAGATGATGACATATGGCCCCCCATAAAATAACCAAACTTACCACAACGTCTCAATAATATAACATATTATACAGATGATACTATGACAATAATTTAAGAGATATGATGCAGCAATTACTGTAGCAATAATTGAGTATAGCTGAGTGACTTCTCACGTAAGCATCAATAATCAATACCGTGTGCTACTATGCAACCACGCGTATTACTGTACTTTTACTACCAAGTAGTTCAACAGTTTTAACGATTTTAACGGTAACACCTCAGCTGTTATTTTTATAGAAAGATAATTCTGTCGTTTTCTCAATCCGACAATAATTCCGTTGTGGGGTCCACCAATGATTGTGCCGTCGTACGAATATTCCCCGACAAAAAGAATATTCCCCGACCAAACGAATATTTTATAACAACTTGCTTACTTTGTAAAATTTATAAATATTACCCACAACTATAACATTATATCAAATTAACTTCATAATATTCAAAAATGATATTTATAGAAAATTCATCTTTATTTATAAAAGTTGGGGTCTTACAATTTCTATATGTTTCTCTCTCACATGAGCATATAATGTCTCACTTTCATGTTAAAAATAAACATGTGAAAATATTAAAAATACATATGAAAATAGTGATCTCCATTCATTCTCTCTTTGAACGTTACAAGTGATCTTTTTTACCGCCCCATAATCTTTACAACTACCCACCCTTAATTATTCCCCTATCCCCCCCATTCCCCCCTATATATATATATAACCCAAGGATTTAGGGTTTGAATAACCTAGGTCATTCTAAGAGATTGCGATGTCGGAATGACATTCTGTTTTGAAGATTTGATGGTAATATGTCGTGATAAGTTATGTTAGTCGATAAAAGTTGGTCTCGAAAAACGTGCAAAAATCGGGCAAAAAAAATTGACGGAAAGTATGATTACTTACTTATTGATCATTTAACTACGTTTTAGGAAAACGTGACGAAAAATTACTATTCAACAAAAAGTGTTTTTCAATTTTTTCAAATTTTTGAAAAATGCGTAAAAATTAATCTGTAGAGGAAAGACTCGGTAAATATAACGACAATAATTCTGTCGTTTTCTCAATCCGACAATAATTCCGTTGTGGGGTCCACCAATGATTGTGCCGTCGTACGAATATTCCCCGACAAAAAGAATATTCCCCGACCAAACGAATATTTTATAACAACTTGCTTACTTTGTAAAATTTATAAATATTACCCACAACTATAACATTATATCAAATTAACTTCATAATATTCAAAAATGATATTTATAGAAAATTCATCTTTATTTATAAAAGTTGGGGTCTTACAATTTCTATATGTTTCTCTCTCACATGAGCATATAATGTCTCACTTTCATGTTAAAAATAAACATGTGAAAATATTAAAAATACATATGAAAATAGTGATCTCCATTCATTCTCTCTTTGAACGTTACAAGTGATCTTTTTTACCGCCCCATAATCTTTACAACTACCCACCCTTAATTATTCCCCTATCCCCCCCATTCCCCCCTATATATATATATATATATATATATAACCCAATGATTTAGGGTTTGAATAACCTAGGTCATTCTAAGAGATTGCGATGTCGGAATGACATTCTGTTTTGAAGATTTGATGGTAATATGTCGTGATAAGTTATGTTAGTCGATAAAAGTTGGTCTCGAAAAACGTGCAAAAATCGGGCAAAAAAAATTGACGGAAAGTATGATTACTTACTTATTGATCATTTAACTACGTTTTAGGAAAACGTGACGAAAAATTACTATTCAACAAAAAGTGTTTTTCAATTTTTTCAAATTTTTGAAAAATGCGTAAAAATTAATCTGTAGAGGAAAGACTCGGTAAATATAACGACAATAATTCTGTCGTTTTCTCAATCCGACAATAATTCCGTTGTGGGGTCCACCAATGATTGTGCCGTCGTACGAATATTCCCCGACAAAAAGAATATTCCCCGACCAAACGAATATTTTATAACAACTTGCTTACTTTGTAAAATTTATAAATATTACCCACAACTATAACATTATATCAAATTAACTTCATAATATTCAAAAATGATATTTATAGAAAATTCATCTTTATTTATAAAAGTTGGGGTCTTACAATTTCTATATGTTTCTCTCTCACATGAGCATATAATGTCTCACTTTCATGTTAAAAATAAACATGTGAAAATATTAAAAATACATATGAAAATAGTGATCTCCATTCATTCTCTCTTTGAACGTTACAAGTGATCTTTTTTACCGCCCCATAATCTTTACAACTACCCACCCTTAATTATTCCCCTATCCCCCCCATTCCCCCCTATATATATATATATATATATATATATATATATATATATATATATATATATATATATATATATATATATAACCCAAGGATTTAGGGTTTGAATAACCTAGGTCATTCTAAGAGATTGCGATGTCGGAATGACATTCTGTTTTGAAGATTTGATGGTAATATGTCGTGATAAGTTATGTTAGTCGATAAAAGTTGGTCTCGAAAAACGTGCAAAAATCGGGCAAAAAAAATTGACGAAAAGTATGATTACTTACTTATTGATCATTTAACTACGTTTTAGGAAAACGTGACGAAAAATTACTATTCAACAAAAAGTGTTTTTCAATTTTTTCAAATTTTTGAAAAATGCGTAAAAATTAATCTGTAGAGGAAAGACTCGGTAAATATAACGACTGCACAAATATAAGACACTTACTTAACTATCCATTTTAGGTATAAATTTATTAACTACATGGTATTTAGACTTTTTTGTTCTAGGTTAAAATGTATGAAGTAATGGTATTTAGGACTTATTGAAAAACCCTAAACCTTTCAAGGTTTGAAAAGATATATATAGGAAAATGGGTGGTAGTAAATTGAATATGGGGAAAGTGTGGAATGTAATACATGAGCTAAAGCCAACCATACTAATGGTGGTGGTACAAACTATACTTGCCGGTGTGAATGTTTTGTACAAATTGGTCGTAAATGATGGTATGGATTTGAGTGTTATGATCGCTTATCGCTTCATTTTCAGAGCCGCGTTTATTGTTCCGGTTGCACTCGTCTTTGAATGGTTTGTACACACACACACAGACATATATATATATATATATATATATATATATATATATATATATATATATATATATATATATATATGTGGCAACCGGTTGTCTTGGGCATTGTTCAACAACCGAGTTTGTAGCCGTTGATCAGTACAATGTAAGGCCACGATTCAGAGCAAGCTAGCCCCTACCGCTACAGGTTGTAGCGACAGTCACCTAACTCTAAAAAAATGTCCACACGTTACCTTATTGCCCCTCTATATTTAATGTAAAGGCTCCAGATTTATTGCCCCTCTTGCCGCTGCAGGATCTGGCGGCAGGGCACTGAAATCTGATCGGTTAACACTCTAACTGCACAGACTCACTGCACATTGACTGCACAGATAGGCTTGGCATGCCCTTTGCCGCTACAAGCTGTAGCGGCAGTACTTCTCCTAAATACATATCTAATTTTAAAAGATTTACCATCAACTCTCATTTTCTCTCTCCTCTTGCACATTTATGCATACAACTTTTTCTTTCTCTCTTTTCTGATACAAGTATTTCAAGAACATAGCCAAACGACTCATTATCTCTTTCTCTCTCTCTTTCTACACTTTCTCTTTCTCTTCCTTATATATTCACCTATCCCAATTTTCATTCCATTTAACTTTTGTCCCATTTCTTTGCCCTAACAAGATAGCTATAAGACTACGAATAATTTACATAATTTGTCATCTTCTTGCTTATTTTAATCTTAAACACACATTTTGCTTGCCAAGTTTTAAAAAACCCTAAACCATTCAGGGTTTGAAAAAATAAATATATAAAAATGGGGGGTAGTAAATTGAATATGGGGAAAGTGTGGAATGTAATACATGGGCTAAAGCCAACCATACAAATGGTGGTGGTACAGACTATACTTGTCGGTGTGAATGTTTTGTACAAATTGGCCGTAAATGATGGTATGGATTTTAGTGTTATGATCGCTTATCGCTTCATTTTCGAAGCCGCGTTTATTGTCCTGGTTGCACTCATCGTTGAATGGTTTATACATACATACATACATATATATATATATATATATATATATATTTATAAATATGTGTGTGGGGGGGGAATTAATCTGTGGCAACCGGTTGTCTTGGGCACTGTTCAGCAACTGAGTTTGTAACCGTTGATCAGTACAATGTAAGGCCACGATTCAGAGCAAGCTAGCCCCTACCGCTACAGGCAGTCACCTAACTCCAAAAAAACATGTTTAAGTTACCTTATTGCCCCTTCATATTTAATGTAAAGGCTCAATATTTATTCCCTCTTGCCGTTATAGGCTCTAGCGGTAAGGCACTGAAATTTGATTGGCTGACACTTTGACTGCACAGACTCGCACTTTGGCTGCACAGACTCACTGCACTTTGACTACACAGACTGGCTTGGCACGCCCTTTACCGCTATAAGCTGTAGTGACAGTGCCTCTCCCAGATACATTTCTAATTTTAAAAGATTTACCATCAACTCTCCTTTTCTCTGTCCTCTTACACATTTATGCGTACGTCTTTTTCATTCTTTCTTTTCTGTAACAAGTATTTTGTGAAATTAGCCAAACGACTCATTGTCTCTCTCTCTCTCTCTCTTTCTACACTTTCTCTTCCTTATATATTCAATTCTCCCCATTTTCATTCCCTTTAATTTTTGTCCCATTTCCTTACCCTATCAAGATAGCTAGAAGACTACGAATAATTTACATAATTCGTCGTCTTTTTGCTTGTTTTAATCTTAAACACACATCTTGCTTGCCAGGTTTTGAAAAACCCTAAACCATTCAGGGTTTGAAAAGATATATATAGGAAAATGGGGGGTTGTAAATTAAATATGGGGAAAGTGTTGAATGTAATACATGGGCTAAAGCCAACCATACTAATGGTAGTGGTACAGACTATACATGCAGGTGTGAATGTTTTGTACAAATTGGCCGTAAATGATGATATGGATTTGAGTGTTATGATCGCTAATTGCTTCATTTTTGGAGCCGCGTTTATTATCCTAGTTGCACTCAACGTTGAATGGTTTGCACTCAAAAAAAATGTGCCCAAGTTACCTTATTTCCCCTCCATATTTAATGTAAATGCTCTATATTCATTGCCCCTTGCTGCTACAGGCTCTGGCGGCAGGGCACTGAAATCTGACCAGTTGACACCTTGACTGCACCAACTCGCACTTTGACTGCACACCCACTGCACTTTGACTGCACAGACTGGTTTGGTACTCCCTTTGTCGCTACAAGCTGTAGCGGCAGTGCCTCTCCCAAATACATATCTAATTTTAAAAGATTTACCATCTACTCTTCTTTTCTCTCTCCTCTTGGATATTTATGTATACAACTTTTTCTTCCTTCTTTTCTATAACAAGTATTTCGAGAACTAGCCAAACGACTCATTATATCTCTCTTTCTTTCTACACTTTCTCTTTCTCTTCCTTCTATATTCGCCTCTCCCCATTTTCATTTCATTTAATTTTTGTCCCATTTCTTTGCCCTAACAAGATAGCTAGAAGACTACGAATAATTTACATAATTCATCATCTTCTTGCTTGTTTTAATCTTAAACACATATTTTGCTTGCCAAGTTTTGAAAAACCCTAAACCATTCAGGGTTTAAAAAGATATATATAGGAAAATGGGGGGTAGTAAATTGAATATGGGGAAAGTGTGGAATGTAATACATGGTCTAAAACCAACCATACTAATGGTGGTGGTACAGACTATACTTGACGGTGTGAAAGTTTTGTACAAATTGGCCGTAAATGATGGTATGGATTTGAGTGTTATGTTTGCTTAAGGCTTCATTTTCGGAGCTGCGTTTATTGTCCCGGTTGCTCTCATTGTTGAATGGTTTGTACCTATATATGTGTGTGTGTGTGTGTGTGTGTGTGTGTTTGTTTTCGTGTGTGTGTGTAATTCTCTCTCTTATTTTATTCTTCTATCTATACATATTTCGGGTTCATAAAAAAAAGTAATAGTTTCACAAAGTTCTTCTCATATATTTTCTGTCTAATTTGATTTTTTTACTCAATTTGATTATATTTAGAATTAATAATTAAACATTTATATAAATATATTTTTAAAATTATAAAAATTGGGATTAGTAGTAATACTTTCTTTACGTTATAATCTCTTCCCCTATATTTTGGTGAAAATGGTACAAAAAATAGTTTTAAAAATAGTCAATTTGACTTTAAAAAGTTAAAACTTTGTGTCGAAGTATAACAAGAATCTGCATATTTCTGTTCTAATACATTATTAACAATTAATTAACTAGTTTAATGAAACCTTGTATATTTTTCAAATTATTCTTGGCATGCATTTTTTCTAGCTAATATATTTTTAGTATTTAATTATTTAACTTTTTTTCCTAATTAACCAAGAAACAATTTAATGAAACTTTCTAAATGGTTCATAAATATGTATTTGTATCTTTCTTGAGTGTTTATTAATTTGTTGTGTTTAATGTTTTGAGATGTTATTGCTCTTATTGTTATATATAGGAACAAAAGGCCAAATATGGCATTGTTGGTGCTTCTCCAAGCAAATCATTGTGGGTAATTAGGGTAAGTTTTTTTATTTTAAATTTATAATTTTCTCAAAATAGGGTTTTTATAGTATTTAATTTTTTTCCATGTTTATAAAATTAAATGTATTAAATACATATTTTTCTATTCTTTGAGGAAGATGAAGAAACAAATTTAGTTTAGTCAGCTGTATAAAATAGTAAATGCCCTTATAATTCTTCTGTTATTTATAATAACCGTGCAAAAATTCATTTTGAGAATTAATATTTTTACATGTATTATTAATAATTTCATATATTTCTTTTACTTCATACATTTCAACCTAAAGCCAAAAAGTTTAAATATCATGTAGTTAATAAATTTCTACCTAAAATGGATAATTAAGTAATTGTCTTATATTTGTACAGTCGTTATATTTGCGAGTCTTTCCTCTATATATTAACTTTTATGCGTTTTTCGAAAATTTGAAAAATTGAAAAACACTTTTTGATAAATATTATTTTTTGTCATGTTTTTTCAAAACGTAGTTAAATGATCGATAAGTACATAATCATACTTTTCATTATTATTATTTCGCCCGATTTTTGTACGTTTTTCGAGAAAAACTATTACCGATTTTTTTTATTTTAAATTTATAATTTTCCCAAAATAGGGTTTTTATGGTATTTAATTTTTTTCCCTGTTTATAAAATTAAATGTATTAAAAACGTATTTTTCTATTCTTTGAGGAAGATGAAGGAACAAATATGTAGCAACTAGAAGTAGACAAATTTAGTAGAAAAACAATAATCTAAATGCGACTCTTTTTGTCATGAGTTTTTTCATTAATTAGAATATTCTTTTGCAATTCAAAAATTATTTCAGAGGATCTCCGACACAAAGTCTGTATTTACAGTCATTGGCTTTCACCTCTGCAACGTTTGCTTCAGCCACCACCAATCTCATTCTTGCCAGTACCTTTGTCTTAGCCGTAAGCTTTAGGTACCTTACTTGTGAATCCGGTTACCATGAAGTGGTAAGTTGGTCAATTGACGAATACATTGTTGACACGCAGATAGAGAGATCACCTCCCGCATGCGTGTCGATATTGTAGTAATCAATTGACCAAAGTTAACTTCATGCTAACTAATCTCTGGCCTTACTTATTGTTCTTTAATTTGATTAATTAGCAATTTTTTCACTAAAAGTAATATAATATTATTTTATTATATAATAACTAACATTATTAATTTTATATTACTAACTATACTTGCTTGTCATTCGGGTACATGTTTTTCAAAGTGAGACGTTTATTATAAGGTTGACCAGTATGAATGATTATATAGGTTGGAGAAGCTGGGATGGGGAAAAGTAGCAGCTACAAAGGTGTTGGGGACATTAATGGGTATAGTTGGGGCGATAGTCCTCACGCTTGACAAAGGCCCAGATATAACCATCTGGACAACCCACGTTGACCTTCTCAAACTTGGTTAACATTATGCTGGACACGTGGCAGGCATCCACCCCAATATGGTACTGGGTGCCTGGTTGGCACTTGGCAGCTGTGTTACTTATGCAGTCTGGCTCGTTATTCAGGTAATTAAATTAAAGCACCCTCCAAAGTAAGAAATACATTGATTGCACAGACTCGCACTTTGATTGCACAAATTCACTGCACTTTGACTGCACAGACTGGCTTGGCACGCCCTTTGCCGCTACAAGCTGTAGCGGCAGTGCCTCTCCCAAATACATATCTAATTTTAAAAGATTTACCATCAACTCTCCTTTTCTCTCTCCTCTTGCACATTTATGCATACAACTTTTTCTTTCTCTCTTTTCTATAACAAGTATTTTGAGAACATAGCCAAACGACTCATTATCTCTCTCTCTGTCTCTCTTTCTACCCTTTCTCTTTTACTTCCTTATATATTCACCTCTCCCCATTTTAATTCCATTTAATTTTTGTCCCATTTCTCTGCCCTAACAAGATAGCTAGAAGACTACGAATAATTTACATAATTCGTCATCTTTTTACTTGTTTTAATCTTAAACACACAATTTGCTTGCCAAGTTTTGTAAAACCTTAAACCATTCAGGGTTTGGAAAGATATATATAGGAAAATGGGGGGAGTAAATTGAATTTGGGGAAAGTGTGGAATGTAATACATAGGCTAAAGCCAACCATACTAATGGTGGTTGTACAGACTATACATGTCGGTGTGAATATTTTGTACAAATTGGTCGTAAATGAAAATATGGATTTAAGTGTTATGATCGCTTATCGCTTCATTTTCGGAGCCGTGTTTAATGTCCCGGTTACACTCATCGTTGAATGAATTGCACTCCAAAAAAACGTGCGCAAGTTACCTTATTGCCCTTCCATATTTAATGTAAAGGCTCCATATTTATTGCTCCTTGCCGCTTATACAGGCTCAGGCGGCTGGGCACTGAAATCTGACCGGTTGACACTTTGAGTGCACAGACTGGCTTGGCACACCCTTTGCCGCTACAAGCTGTAGCGGCAGTGCCTCTCCCAAATACATATCTAATTTTAAAAGATTTACCATCTACTCTTCTTTTCTCTCTCCTCTTGGATATTTATGCATACAACTTTTTTTCTCTCTTTTCTGTAACAAGTATTTCGAGAATATAGCCAAATGACTCATTATCTCTCTTTCTTTCTACACTTTCTCTTTCTCTTCCTTATATATTTGCCGCTCCCCATTTTCATTTCATTTAATTTTTGTCCCATTTCTTTGCCCTAACAAGATAGCTAAAAGACTACAAACAATTTACATAATTCGTCATCTTCTTTAATCTTAAACACACATTTTGCTTGCCAGGTTTTAAAAAACCCTAAACCATTCAAGTTTTGAAAAGATATATATAGGAAAATGGGTGGTAGTAAATTGAATATGGGGAAAGTGTGGAATGTAATACATGGGCTAAAGTCAACCTTACTAATGGTGGTGGTACAGATTATACTTGCCGATGTGAATGTTTTGTACAAATTGGCCGTAAATGATTTTATGGATTTGAGTGTTATATATGATCGCTTATCGCTTCATTTTTGGAGCCGCGTTTATTGCCCCAATTGCACTCATTGTTGAATGGTTTGTGTGTATATATATATATATATATATATATATATATATATATATATGCAGTTCTCTGTCTTATTTTATTCTTCTTTCTATACATATTTCGGGTTCATCAAATAAAATAATAGTTTTACAAAGTTCTTCTCATATATTTTTTGTCTCATTTGATTTTTTTACTCAATCTGATTATATTTAGATTTGATAATTAAACATATATATATAAATATGTTTTTAAAATTATAATAATTGGGATTAGTAGTTATACTTTTTTTCGTTATAATCTCTTTCCCCATATTTTGGTGAAAATGGTACAAAAAATAGTTTTAAAAATAGTCAATTTTACTTTAAAAAGTTAAAACTTTGTGTCGAAGTACAACAAGAATCCGTATATTTTTGTTCTAATACATTATTAGCAATTAATTATCTAATTTTTTACTTAATCAAGAAAGCAGTTTAATGAAACTTTGTATATTTTTCAAATTATTCTTGGCATGCTTTTTTTCTAGCTAAGATATTTTTAGTATTTAATTATTTAACTTTTTTTCCTGTTTAACCAAGAAACAATTTAATGAAACTTTCTAAATAGTTCTTAAATATGTATTTGTATCTTTCTTGAGTATTTATTAATTTGTTGTGTTTAATGTTTTGAGATGTTATTGTTCTTATTGTTATATATATGTAGGAACAAAAGGGCAAATATGACATGGTTGTGACGCCCAAAATAGGTATACAACACCCATTCTGAGTCGCCAAATACATGGTACAGAAAGTAAACTACAACTTCAATAATACAATTGTCGTGCAAAATACGACAACACATACTGTGAGTTTAAATACAAATATTATCTTCTAGACAATATCCACACTCAAGTAAGTCCTCATTACAATTATTCAAACACTATTTTACAGAAATAGTGAGGACAACTAAAACATCTTTCTAGAACCATCACTCCATACCCCGACTAGATCCTGCTATGTTCTCACCTCCTGAGAAGAAAAATAGAACAAAAAGGAAAAGGGTGAGCTCAACTAGCCCAGTAAAGAATATTATGACTAAGATAATATACAACAAATTATCATTAGTATTCAATAGGGAAAAATCTGATAGAATATAATCGACATCAAGTTTTAGATCAACAACTGCAGCGGAAACAGCAAACCATTAGAAGAGTCAAGTAGAGAATGAATTCTACTATCTTCTAAGATTTAAAAGTCCGTCATCAATATTTTATCCCTGTAACATCAATCAATAATCATCTTTAACCAAATATTCATCTTTGCACTACAGGCCAAATATATTCATTTGTATCACCAGTCAGTCATGTTCATCTCAACACCTGTTCATCTTTGCATTACAGGCCAAAGATATTCATCAGGTAATCATACATCTTTGCACTACAGGCCAAAGATATTCTGTAATATCATCATTTAGGACTGAGGATGATGAAAAATATCTTAAAAAAAACGAATCCAGTGAGACAGAAGGACAAATAGTAGGGATTCGTATAACAGTTTATCCAAGATCAATAATACTTCATAATAATCAACTGTGAAGCAGAATTCAAAAATAAAGATCAAAACATGGATACAATCAAAGATAGTAACCATAATACACATCTTGGATAAAAAGAGAAAATTTTATTTTTCGATGAATAGTGCCGTATTCGTGAATATTGCCGTATACGTGAATAGTAACCCCGACACAAAAAGTTCCAAATTTGATAAAAAGTTCATATCAATATTTCGGCATAATGATATTGAAGAAAATAATATCATTAAGAAGAAAATAATATCCCTTACCTCAAAATATCAGTACTTCTGGTCGGAATACCGGTATAAGGCTGAAAGAAACTTGCTCTGATGAATAGAAACTCTCAAAGTATCTAAATACTCACAAAATACACTCAATAATCTAGAGAGAGAAAGAGAGAAAACTTGTTTCTGGTGTGATTTTCAATTCTAACTTAGCCCTCTATTTATAGGAAAATGTTAGCACGCCGAAGCAGACTTAACCTGCAACCTGATGGCTTTACCTGCAACTATTCAAGCCTACCACATTTGAATAAAAATCTCAGCACATTTCTTTACCAACCAAGAGTGGGGCCCACCAATTCTAGAATTTTCCACCAAAATGATAAACTCTGAAAATTTAATAATTTCTGAACCAAGCATCTCGTAAAATTCATAATAAATCATACGTTCATTTTTAACGGTTCAAAATTTGTGGACATATACTCAACTTATATATGTATAACATATCCAAAAATTACCACGATCTAACGGTCGGATTAAAAATTATAACCCCCGCAATATTTCTCAAAAACCCTGATTTGATTTTTAATACCTCCATTCCGATAAACATACTGATAAAACACCTCAACATTAACTCCATCATTTTTAACCACAATAAATATATCCAACATTTATATCCACATAAAATAAATATTTCCTTATCATATGAATCAATAATTAATTATTCACAAATAATATTATAGAATCACATTTATGACAACCAGGCCGTTCCCAGGAAAGAGGGGGCTTTCCAATAAGGATTTCTCCTTACTGGCGCGCAATTAGATGACCAAACCTCTCCTTAGACAGAACTTTCTAGAAATTATCAATAATGTTATCTAATAATATTATTTAAATAATATGAATTATTGATCTGATAATGAGAAATACTGTACAGCAACAATTATTGAAACAACAATAATATAAAATATCAACGCAGCAATTATTGAATCAATAAAATAAAATATTGAACAGTAACTACTGTAACAATTATTGAGTAGTGCCTTCCTTCGTAAGAATCAATAATTGATGCAATACCGTGTGCTACTATATTTTAACCACCGGGTATTCCAACAGTATTAACGGTAACAACTACGCCGTTAATTATAAACAATTTATACTTATCGTTTTCTTCATCCAATCGCTTTCCGTTATGGGGCCCACACAAGGCTGCGCCGTCGTACGAATATTCCCCGACAGCAAGAATATTCCACGACCAAACGAATATTCTCCGAAAAAATAAATATTTTATAACCACTTGCTTATTTTGCAAAATTTGCACATTTCACCGAAAACCAAAGTATTATATCAAATTAACACCTTATTATTCACAATAATATTTAGAGAAAATTTGATTTTATTCATTAATAAGTTGGGGTCTTACAACCTCCCCTCCTTATGAAATTTCGTCCTCGAAATTGACGTACGTACCTGGTGTTTCGAAAAGGTGAGGATATCTCGCTTTCATTTCTGATTCCAACTCCCAAATCATTTCTTTAATAGCATGGTTTCTCCACAGAACCTTAACTTGTGGTATAACCTTCGTACATAGGACATGTTCTTTCCTATCCAATATCTTAACAGGTACCTCCTCGTACGTTAAATCTTTGGCTATCTCGTCTGGTTCTAACGCAATAATATGATTCGGGTCGTCCACATATTTACGTAACATCGATACGTGAAAAACATTATGAACACGCAACATACCTAGCGTTAAGACGAGTCTATAGGCCACAGTTCCTACTCGATCGAGGATTTCAAATAAATCGAAGGCTTGAGCTTTCTTCTCTTCATCGACTCTTACTTCTAGAATAACACATTCTTACACCTTCTTCTTTATATTCATCAGCTCCAGGTCTGTAGCTTGAGCGGCTTTAACGTTATCGATTAAAGTCGATTTTACTCGTATATCATCACGTGGGTCCCTAGAGTCATTAACTCTATCTCTATCATTTATAAATTATACAAAATAGGTCTTTGTGTTCAACAATATCGCACTCGTACTCACGTACAATCTTCTACTCAACGCGTCAGCTACCACGTTCGCTTTTCCAGGATGGTATGGTCAGAACAGGTTCCGAATGAGTCACCACTTGAGCTATTGGAAAATCTTCTCGCATTCCTCGCTCCATACGAATTTTGTATCTTTCTGAGTCAGCTAAGTTAACGGAATAGCGATTCGAGAAAAACCTTCCATGAATCTCCGATAGTAACCAGTTAAGCCCAGAAAACTACGTACTTTGGTCACCGACTTTGGTTGCTCTCAATTATGATTCATATCCCAATCTTGGATAGCACGTCACAATAACACCTATTGTTTTACCACCACACAAATATAGAGTCCCTTATGGAGAGTCTGGCTTTGGTGCATTCCACAAAGGAAGTCACCAGATAGAGGCTCAGGTACCAACTTCTATATTTGGGTTTTTGACTCCTGAAGTTCAATAGGAGCTATTCAATATGAGATTTTAGAAATGGGTTTTGTATCGGGTTGAAGATCAATACAAAAATTTAATATCACGCTCTAGGTTAGGCCAGGAAATTCTTCAGGAAATACGTCAGGAAATTCACTAATAACAGAAATATCATTCAAATCTGACGTATTTTTGTTCAAGTCTATGACATGGGCTAAGAAAGCTTGACATCCATTTTTTAATAAACGAATGGCTTTATGGCGTGGTATGACAGCAATTGATTTTAGTGGTTAACAACCTTAAGAAAACAATCAATTTTGGCATGATGAGTAGTTAACCAATCAATTCCTAAAATCACATCAAAAGCAAGTATCTTTAAAGAGATAAGGTCAACAGGTAATGTGATTGTGCTAACTTGGATTAAGCAAGATTTATAAACTGTAGATGTAATGAAATTTTCTCCTAACGGAGTCTCCACAGATAGGTCAAAGTCTAATTTCTCCGGAGTCAAGTTTAAACGTTGAGCACAAGCAGGAGAGATAAAAGAATGGGTAGAACTGGTATCTAGTAAGGTATAAACTTCATAAGAATTTATAATTAACTAACCCGTTATACCTTCGTTCGGGTTCCTCGCGTTTTGGGCAGTCACGACAAACGCTCTTCCAGAAACCGTCGACTTTATTTTGTCCGTATCCGCCTTTGGTGTCACCGTCCCAGCTGGACTTGGTTTCGCTATAGTACAATCTCGAGCGATATGTCCTTCCTTTCCACAATTATAATATACCTTGAACTGTTGTGGGCAGTTTGGACTTATATGTCCCTCCTCTCCGCATCTGTAACATCTAACTGGCGGTCGTTCTCCTCCCCTAGAATTTGTTCCTGGTGCTGGTGCTGCTGTCGACGTCTTCCTGTCATCGTTAAATCTTCTCTTCTTAAAATTTCCACTTGACTCACCTCTCCTATTATCATGGCCACGATAACCATCCGAGTGGTTACCATTTTTGTCTGTATTTTTCCCTCCTCGCTGGTTCTCATCGCTTCGATGACTGTTGTCACCAGTATGACCCTGGTTGTGGTCCCTCGGTTGAACATACTCATTATCTCGCTCTAATAATTGAGCCCTGTTTACAACATCTGAATATAAAAAAAATTTATGAGAGATAAGATATTGCCGAATCTCGGGTTTTAAACCTCTCAGAAACATCCTTGTCATTCGTTCCTCATTCTCGACCAAATGAGGTGCAAACCTAGATAACTCTGCAAACTTCGCCTCGTACTAGGACACCGTCATGTTGTTTTGTTCAAGTCTAATAAACTCTACCTCCTTCATATGACGAATACTTTCAGGAAAGTACTTGTCATTAAACAGTTTCTGAAACGTTTCCCAGGACATGTTGAGTGCGTGAGGCTGGGTACACTTCACAGACTCCCACCAGTAGTCTGCCTCACCACGGAATATAAAGGTGGTGAATGGAACCTTCTGTTCCTCCGTGCATCCCAAGACATCGAATATCTTGGTAATTTGCTTGACCCACATTTCTGCCATGATCGGATCCGGCTTTCCCTTAAATTATGGTGGTCCCAATTCTGCGTGAGGCTGGGTACGCTTCACAGACTCCCACCAGTAGTCTGCCTCACCGCGGAATATAAAGGTGGTGAATGGAACCTTCTGTTCCTCCGTGCATCCCAAGACATCGAATATCTTGGTAATTTGCTTGACCCACATTTCTGTCATGATCGGATCCGGCTTTCCCTTAAATTATGGTGGTCCCAATTCTTTGAACGGCTTGGCTGTGACAAACCGCGCGTTGTTATCATTTCCACCCGTATTCTGCACACGAGTCTCCCTCGTCTGATTTTACATGAACTGCAAAAAGCTCCTAAACATTCCATCATTCATCGTTTGCTCGGTAATGTTGTTTACAGGAGGAATATTGCCTTCCTGTTGCACGTTCCCCTGGGTGGTGATCAAAGGTGTCTCCACGGTCTGATTCACTCCATTGTTAACGTTCTCTGCTGCCATTCTCAAATACTGCCTTAAAATAAGGGTTAATTATACAAATTAACATATCACATAATATCCCTATATTATGACCGACCAACAAATAAGCTTAGGTGGGACACACTAGCGAAGGATTTGCTAGTCTCTCCCCTCCTAGTTCTATTCCCCGATCTCCGCCAGAGACCATATCCCTAAGCTCTGATACCAACTGTGACGCCCCCAAAATAGGTATACAACACCCATTCTGAGTCGCCAAATACATGGTACAGAAAGCAAACTACAACTTCAATAATACAATTGTCGTGCAAAATACGACAACACATACTGTGAGTTTAAATACAAATATTGTCTTCTAGACAATATCCACACTCAAGTAAGTCCTCATTACAATTATTCAAACACTATTTTACAGAAATAGTGAGGACAACTAAAACATCTTTCTAGAACCATCACTCCATACCCCGACTAGATCCTGCTATGTTCTCACCTCCTGAGAAGAAAAATGGAACAAAAAGGAAAAGGGTGAGCTCAACTAGCCCAGTAAATAATAGTATGACTAAGATAATATACAACAAATTATCATTAGTATTCAACAGGGAAAAATCTGATAGAATATAATCGACAACAAGTTTTAGATCAACAACTGCAGCGGAAACAGCAAACCATTAGAAGAGTCAAGTAGAGAATGAATTATACTATCTTCTAAGATTTAAAAGTCCACATCCCTGTAACATCAATCAATAATCATCTTTAACCAAATATTCATCTTTGCACTATAGGCCAAAGATATTCATTTGTATCACCAGTCAGTCATGTTCATCTCAACACCTGTTCATCTTTGCACTACAGGCCAAAGATATTCATCAGGTAATCATACATCTTTGTACTACAGGACAAAGATATTCAGAAATATCATCATTTAGGACTGAGGTTGATGAAAAATATCTTTAAAAAAACGAATCCAGTGAGACAGAAGGACAAATAGTAGGGATTCGTATAACAGTTTATCCAATATCAATAATACTTTATAATAATCAATTGTGAAGCAGAATTCAAAAATAAAGATCAAAATATGGATACAATCAAAGATAGTAACCATAATAGACATCTTGGACAAAAAGAAAAAATTTTATTTTTCGGTGAATAGTGCCGTATTCGTGAATAGTGCCGTATACGTAAATAGTAACGTATACGTGAATAGTAACCCCGGCACAAAAAGTTCTAAATTTGATAAAAAATTCATATCAATATTTCAGCATAGTGATATTGAAGAAAATAATATCATTAAGAAAAAAAATAATATCCCTTACCTCAAAATATCAGTACTTCTGGTCGGAATACCGGTATAAGGCTAAAAGAAACTTGCTCTGATGAATAGAAACTCTCAAAGTATCTAAAAACTCACAAAATACACTCAATAATCTAGAGAGAGAAAGAGAGAAAACTTGTTTCTGGTGTGATTTTCAATTCTAACATAGCCCTCTATTTATAGGAAAATATTAGCACGCCGAAGCAGACTTAACCTGCAACCTGATGGCTTTACCTGCTACTATTCAAGCCTACCACATTTGAATAAAAATATCAGCATATTTTTTCACCAACCAAGAGTGGGGCCCACCAATTCTAGAATTTTCCACCAAAATGATAAACTCCGAAAATTCAATAATTTCTGAACCAGTCATCTCGTAAAATTCATAATAAATCATAAGTTCATTTTTAACAGTTCAAAATTTGTGAACATATACTCAACTTATATATGTATAACATATCCAAAAATTACCACGATCCAACGGTCGGATTAAAAATTATAACCCCCGCAATATTTCTCAAAAACCCTGATTTGATTTTTAATACCTCCATTCCGATAAACATACTGATAAAACACCTCAACATTAACTCCTTCATTTTTAACCACAATAAATATATCCAACATTTATATCCACATAAAATAAATATTTCCTTATCATATGAATCAATAATTAATTATTCACAAATAATATTATATAATCACATTTATGACAACCAGGCCGTTCCCAGGAAAGAGGGGGCTTTCCAATAAGGATTTCTCCTTACTGGCGCGCAATTAGATGACCAAACCTCTCCTTAGACAGAACTTTCTAGACATTACCAATAATATTATCTAATAATATTATTCAAATAATATGAATTATTGATCTGATAATGGGAAATACTGTGCAGCAACAATTATTGAAACAACAACAATATAAAATATCAACGCAGCAATTATTGAATCAATAAAATAAAATATTGAACAGTAACTACTGTAACAATTATTGAGTAGTGCCTTCCTTCGTAAGAATCAATAACTGGTGCAATACCGTGTGCTACTATATTTTAACCACCGGGTATTCCAACAGTATTAACGGTAACAACTACGCCGTTAATTATAAACAACTTATACTTGTCGTTTTCTTCATCCAATTGCTTTTCGTTATGGGGCCCACACAAGGCTGCGCCGTCGTACGAATATTCCCCGACAGCAAGAATATTCCACGACCAAACGAATATTCTCCGACAAAATAAATATTTTATAACCACTTGCTTATTTTGCAAAATTTACACATTTCACCGATAACCAAAGTATTATATCAAATTAACACATTATTATTCACAATAATATTTAGAGAAAATTTGATTTTATTCATTAATAAGTTGGGGTCTTACAATGGTGGGTTATTAGGGCAAGTTTTTTTTTTATTTTAAATTTATAATTTTCCCAAAATAGGGTTTTTATGGTATTTACTTTTTTCCATATTTATAAAATTAAATGTATTAAATACATATTTTTCTATTCTTTGAGGAAGATGAAGAAACAAATTTAGTTTAGCCAGCTGTATAAAATACTAAATGCCCTTATAATTCTTCCGTTATTTATAATAACCGTGCAAAAATTCATTTTTAGAATTAATATTTTTACATGAATTTTTAATATTTTCATATATTTCTCTTACTTCATACGTTTAAACCTAAAACAAAAAAGTTTAAATATCATATAGTTAATAAATTTCTACCTAAAATGGATAGTTAAGTAGTTGCCTTATATTTGTACAGCCGTTATATTTGCGAGTCTTTCCTCTATAAATTAACTTTTATACGTTTTTCGAAAATTTGAAAATTTTAAAAACACTTTTTGATAAATATTATTTTTCGTCACGTTTTTCCAAAACATAGTTAAACGATCAATAAGTACATAATCATACTTTTCATCATTTTTATTTCGCCCGATTTCTGCACATTTTTCGAGAAAAACTTTTATCGGGTTTTTTTTTTTAAATTTATAATTTTCCCAAAAGAGAGTTTTTATGGTATTTAATTTTTTTCCCATGTTTATAAAATTAAATGTATTAAATACATATTTTTTTATTCTTTGAGGAAGATGAAGGAACAAATTTGTAGCAACTAGAAGTAGAAAAATTATAATCTAAATGTGACTCTTTTTGTCATGAGTTTTTTCATTAATTAGAATATTCTTTTACAATTCAAAAATTATTTCAAAGGATCTCTGGCGCAAAGTCTGTATTTACAGTCATTGGCTTTAACTTTCGCAACATTTGCTTCAGCCACCACCAATCTCATTCCTGCCATTACCTTTGTCTTGGTCGTAAGCTTTAGGTACCTTACTTGTGAATCCGGTTACCATGAAGTGGTAAGTTGGTCAATTGATGAATACTGTGCTGACATGCTGATAGAGAGATCACTTCCCGCCTGCTTGTCGATATTGTAGTGATCAATTGACCAAAATTAACTTCATGCTAACTACTCCCTGACCTTACTTATTATTCTTAAATTTGATTAATTAATAAATTCTTCACTTAAAGTAATATAATATTATTTTATAATATAATAATTAACATTATTAATTTTATATTACTAACTATACTCATATGTCATTCGGGTACATGTTTTTAAAAGTGAGACGTTTATTATAAGGTTGACCAGTATGAATGATTATATAGGCTGGAGAAGCTGGGCTGGGGAAAAGCAGCAACAGCAAAGGTGTTAGGGACATTAATGGGTATAGTTGGGGCGATGGTCCTCAAGTTTTACAAAGGTCAATATATAACCATCTGGACAACCCATGTTGACTTTCTCAAACTTGGTCAACACCATGCTGGACACGTGGCAGGCATCCACCCCAATATGGTACTGGGTGCCTTGTTGGCACTTGGCAGGTGTGTTACTTATGCAGTCTGGCTCGTTATTCAGGTAATTAAATTAAAGCACCCTCCAAAGTAATTAATAATTTGATTGCACAGACTCGCACTTTGACAGCACAAATTAAGTGCACTTTGACTGCATAGGCTGACTTGGCTCACCCTTTGCCGCTACAAGCTGTAGCGGCAGTGCCTTTCCTAAATACATAACTAATTTTAAAATATTTACCATCAACTCTCCTTTTGTAAGACCCCAATTTATTAATGAATAAAATCAAATTTTCTCTAAATATTATTGTGAATAATAAGGGGTTAATTTGATATAATACTTTGGTTATGGGTGAAATGTGCAAATTTTACAAAATAAGCAAGTGGTTATAAAATATTCATTTTGTCGGGGAATATTCGTTTGGTCGTGGAATATTCTTGCTGTCGGGGAATATTCGTACGACGGCGCAGCCTTGTGTGGGCCCCATAACGGAAAGCGATTGGATGAAGAAAACGACAAGTATAAGTTATTTATAAATAACGGCGTACTTGTTACCGTTAATACTGTTGGAATACCCGGTGGTTAAAATACAGTAGCACACGGTATTGCAACAATTATTGATTTTTATGTAAGAAGGCACTACTCAATAATTGTTACTGTAGTTATTGTTCAATATTTTATTTTATTGATTCAATAATTATTGCGCTGATATTTTATATTATTGTTGTTTCAATAATTGTTGTTGCACAGTATTTTCCATTATCATATCAATAATTCATATTATTTGAATAATATTATTAGATAACATTATTGACAATGTCTAGAAAGTTCTATCTAATGAGAGGTTTGGTCATCTAATTACACGCCAGTAAGGAAAAATCCTTATTGGAAAGTCTCCTCTTTCCTGGGAACGGCTTGGTTGTCATAAATGTGATTCTGTAATATTATTTGTGAATAATTAATTATTGATTTATATGATAAGGAAATATTTATTTTATGTGGATATAAATGAGGGATATATTTTTGTGGTTAAAAATGAAAGAGTTAATATTGAGGTTTTTATCAGTATTTTTGTCGGAATGGAGGTATTAAAAAACAGGATTTTTGAGATATTTTACGGGGGTTATAATTTTTAATCCGACCGTTGGATCGTGGTAATTTTTGGATATGTTATACATATATAAGTTGAGTATATGTCCATAAATTTTGAACCGTTAACAATGAACGTATGATTTATTATGAATTTTACGAGATGACTGGTTCAAAAATTGTTGAATTTTCGGAGTTTATCATTTTGATAGAAAATTCTAGAATTGGTGGGCCCCACTCTTGGTTGGTAAAGAAATGGGCTGAGATTTTTATTCAAATATGGTGGGTGGGAATAGTAGCAGGTAAAGCCATCAGGTTGCAGGTTAAGTCTACTTCGGCGTGCTAACATTTTCCTATAAATAGAGGGCTAAGTTAGAATAGAAAATCACACCAGAAATAAGTTTTCTCTCTTTCTCTCTCTAGATTATTGAGTGTATTTTGTGAGTATTTAGATACTTTGAGAGTTTCTATTCATCAGAGTAAGTTTCTTTCAGCCTTATACCGGTATTCCGACCAGAAGTACTGATATTTTGAGGTAAGGGATATTATTTTCTTCTTAAATGATATTATTTTCTTCAATATCATTATGCTGAAATATTAACATGAGTTTTTGTCAAATTTGGAACTTTTTGTGTCGGGGTCACTATTCACGTATACGTTACTATTCACGTATACGGCACTATTCACGAATACGGCACTATTCACCGAAAAATAAAATTTTCCTTTTTTTTTCCAAGATGTCTATTATGGTTACTATCTTTGATTGTATCCATGTTTTGATCTTTATTTTTGAATTCTGCTTCACAATTAATTATTATGAAGTATTATTGATCTTGGATAAACTGTTATACGAATCCCTACTATTTGTCCTTCTGTCTCACTGGATTCGTTCTCTTTAAGATATTTTTCGTCATCCTCATTCCTAAATGATGATATTACTGAATATCTTTGGCCTGTAGTGCAAAGATGTATGATTACTTGATGAATATCTTTGGCCTGTAGTGCAAAGTTGAACATGTGGTGAGATGAACATGACTGACAGGTGATACAAATGAATATCTTTGGCCTGTAGTGCAAAGATGAATATTTGGTTAAAGATGATTATTAATTGATGTTACAGGGATAAAATATTGATGATGGACTTTTAAATCTTAGAAGATAGTAGAATTCATTCTCTACTTGACTCTTCTAATGGTTTGTTGTTTTCGCTACAGTTGTTGATCTAAAACTTGTTGTCGATTATATTCTATCAGATTTTTCCCTGTTGAATACTAACGATAATTTGTTGTATATTATCTTAGTCATAATATTCTTTACTGGGCTAGTTGAGCTCACCCTTTTCCTTTTCATTCCATTTTTCTTCTCAGGAAGTGAGAACATAGCAGGATCTAGTCGGGATATGGAGTGATGGTTCTAGAAAGATGTTTTAGCAGTCCTCACTATTTCTGTAAAATAGTGTTTGAATAATTATAATGAGGACTTATTTGAGTGTGGATATTGTCTAGAAGACAATATTTGTATTTAAACTCACAGTATGTGTTGTCGTATTTTGCACGACAATTGTATTATTGAAGTTGTAGTTTGCTTTCTGTACCATGTATTTGGCGACTCAGAATGGGTGTTGTATACCTATTTTGGGGGCGTCACAGTTGGTATCAGAGCTTAGGGATATGATCCCTGGCTGAGATGTGAGACAAGAACTAGGAAGGGAGAGACGGGAAATTCATTCGCTAGTATGACCTGACTAAGTTTATTTGGTGTTTATTTGGTCGGTCAGAGTATAGGGATAATATATGACATGACTATTAACCCTTGTTTTATGGTAGTATTTAAGAATGGCAGCTGAGAACGTTAATAATGGAGTAAATCAAACCGTGGAGACACCTTTGATCACCACCCAGGGGAACGTGCAACAGGAAGGCAATATTCCTCCTGTAAACAACTTTACCGAGCAAGCGATGAATGATGGAATGTTTAGGAGCTTTTTGCAGTTCATGCAAAATCAGACGAGGGAGACTCGAGTGCAGAATACGGGTGGAAATGATAACAACGCGCGGTTTATCACAGCTAAGCAGTTCAAAGAATTGGGACCACCAGAATTTAAGGGAAAGCCGGATCCGATCATGGCGGAAACGTGGGTCAAGAAAATTACCAAGATATTCGATGTTTTGGGATGCACGGAGGAACAGAAGGTTCCATTCGCCACCTTTATGTTTCGCGGTGAGGCAGACTACTGGTGGGAGTCTGTGAAGCGTACCCAGCCTGACGCACTCAACATGTCCTGGGAAATATTTCAAAAACTGTTCAATGACAAGTAATTTCCTGAAAGTATTCGTCATATGAAGGAGGTGGAGTTTATCAGACTGGAACAAAACAACATGACGGTGTCCCAGTATGAGGCGAAGTTTGCAGAGTTATCCAGGTTTGCACCTCATTTGGTCGAAAATGAGGAACGAATGACAAGAAAGTTTCTGAGAGGTCTAAAACCCGAGATTCGACAATATCTTATCTCTCATAAATTTTCTTTATATTCAGATGTTGTAAATAGGACTCAATTATTAGAGCGAGATAATGAGTATGTGCAACCGAGGGACCACAACCAAGGTCATACCGGTGGCGGCAGTCATCGAAGCAATGAAAACCAGCAGGGAGGAAAATATTCGGACAAAAGCAGTAACCACTCTGGTGGTAATCGTGGTCGTGATAATAAAAGGAGCGAGTCAGGAGGAAATTTCAAGAAGAGAAGGTACAACAATGATAATGTGAAGACGTCAGCACAAAAATCAACTGTTTCTAGGGGAGGAGAACGACCACCGGTCGTATGTTACAAATGTGGGAAAGGGGGACATATCAGCCCAAACTGCCCACAACAATCCAAGGTATGTTATAACTGTGAAAAGGAGGGTCATATAGCTCGAGAGTGTTCTATAGCAAAACCAAGTTCAGTGGGGATGGTGACTCCAAAAGCTGTCCCGGATAAGTCAAAATCAGCGGTTCCTGGAAGAGCGTTTGTCGTGACTGGCCAAAACGCGAGAAACTCGAACGAGGTGATCACGGGTAAGCTAATCTTGAATTCTTACGAAGTTTATACTTTACTAGATACCGGTTCTACCCATTCTTTTATCTCTCCTGCTTGTGCTCAACGTTTAAACTTGACTCCGGAGAAATTGGACTTTAACTTATCTGTTGAAACTCTGTTGGGTGAAACCTTCGTTACATCTACAGTTTATAAATCTTGCATGATCCAAGTTGGCACTATCACATTACCTGTTGATCTTATCTTTTTAAAGATACTTGCTTTTGATGTGATTTTAGGAATTGATTGGTTAACCACTCATCATGCTAAAATTGATTGTTTTCGTAAGGTTGTTAGTTTTCATATTCCTAACCAACCTGTCATACGAATTCAAACTACTAAACCACTAAAATCAGTCACTGTCATATCAAGCCACAAAGCTATTCGTTTATTGAAAAACGGATGTCAAGCTTTCTTAGCCCATGTTACGGATTTGAACAAAGACAAGTCAGATTTGAATAATATTTCTATTGTTAGAGAATTTCCCGATGTATTTCTTGAAGAACTTCCTGGTCTACCCCCAGAATGTGAAGTTGAATTCTTTATTGACCTTGAACCTGGTACAAAGCCCATTTCTAAAACTCCATATCGAATGGCTCCTATTGAACTTCAGGAGTTAAAAGTCCAACTACAGGAGTTGTTGGACATCGGTTTTATTCGTCCTAGTACGTCTCCTTGGGGTGCTCCTGTTTTATTCGTAAAGAAGAAAGACGGGAGTATGCGAATTTGTTTTGACTATCGAGAATTGAACCATGTCACCATCAAGAATAAGTATCCGCTACCTCGCATTGATGACCTGTTCGACCAGTTACAAGGAACACAATTCTTTTCAAAGATCGACCTTCGTTCTGGATATCATCAGCTAAAGATTAAAACTGAGGATATTCCAAAGACTGCCTTCAGAACTCAGTACGGGCATTATGAATTCTTAGTCATGTCTTTTGGATTGACTAATGCTCCTGCTGCCTTCATGGATATGATGAACCGTGTATTCAAAGAATATTTAGATCAGTTCGTTGTTGTCTTTATTGATGACATCCTCATCTATTCCAAAATCCGTGAAGATCATGAGCGCCATTTGAAGCTGGTACTGCAAAGGCTTCATGAAAATAAGCTATATGCCAAATTGAAGAAATGCGAGTTCTGGCTTGAGGAAGTAGCATTCCTTGGGCACGTGGTGTCAAAACATGGAGTATCTGTCGACCCGGCGAAGATTGAAGCCATACAAAGTTGGGAGCAATCGAAGTCGGTAACCGAAGTACGTAGCTTTCTGGGCTTAGCTGGTTATTATCGGAGATTTGTGGAAGGATTTTCTCGAATCGCTACTCCGTTAACTCAGCTGACTCGGAAAGATACAAAATTCGTATGGAGTGAGGAATGCGAGAAGAGTTTCCAAGAACTCAAGAGGAGACTCATTTCGGCACCTGTTCTGACAATACCATCTGGTTCGGATGGATTTGTTATCTACAGCGATGCTTCAGGCAAAGGGTTAGGATGTGTTCTCATACAATATGGGAAAGTCATAGCCTATGCCTCACGACAACTCAAAGAATATGAGAGGAATTATCCTACTCATAATTTGGAGTTGGCAGCAGTCGTTTTTGCGTTGAAGATCTGGAGACACTACCTGTATGGGGAGAAAGTGGAGATCTATACAGATCATAAAAGCCTCAAATATTTCTTCACCCAAAAGGAACTCAACATGCGGCAGCGACGTTGGCTCGAGCTGTTGAAAGATTACGATCATACCATCCAATATCATCCTGGAAAAGCAAACGTAGTAGCTGACACATTGAGTAGAAGATCATATGCGGGTACGAGTGCAATGTTGTTAACACAAAGTCCCATTTTGTATGACTTGCAAAGGATGGAGATAGAGATGAAGGCTCTAAGTACCCACATGATGATATCAAATGTAAGACCCCAACTTTTATAAATAAAGATGAATTTTCTATAAATATCATTTTTGAATATTATGGAGTTAATTTGATATAATGTTATAGTTGTGGGTAATATTTATAAATTTTGCAAAGTACGCAAATTGTTATATAATATTCGATTGGTCGGGGAATATTCGTTTTAACAGGGAATATTCGTACAACGACACAATCATTGGTGGACCCCACAACGGAATTATTGTCGAATTGAGAAAACGACAAAAAATATTTTATTAAAAATAACGGCAGAAATTTTACCATTGTTACTGTTGAACTACTCGGTAGTAAAAGTATAGTAATACGTGTGGTTGCATAGTAGCACACGGTATTGATTATTAATGCTTATGTGAGAAGTCACTCAGTTTGATTCAATTATTGTCAGTTAATAATATGAATTATTTAGCGATAATGACGTTTTGTTTTATTCGTATTATTAACGTAATAAAACAGAAACATTTTTTTATATAAAACAGAATACTTTATTAAAGTTATTCTATAAATAGAATATATTATATTTTATTTAAAAGATTTTTCTTTAAATATGGACCGTCAGATTAAAGTAATCAATCTGGACCGTTCATGGATTAGTTGCTATGCATTCTATTTTTCTATAAATAACAGCTCATTCCTTCATTATTTCTTACGAATTCACTGAACTCTAGAGAGAGAAACTATAGAGAGAACTATAGAGAGAGAGAAGAAGAGTATTCTGCTACTTAACTACTTCCTTATTTCAGCTCGTCTTTAAAACGGTAAGGGGTGTTATTCTTTCTTATTCATGAAGAGAACTGTTGTTATTCCATTTTTTATTATTCTGTTGGAATAACCTGTATACGCGGTCTACCCTATACTTGGTGACATTCTTCTATTATTCTGTTGGAACATCATGTCTGTGTGTTTTACACCGGACCTGGTTCCGTTTTTATTATTATTCTGTTGGAACATCCTGTCTGTGTGTTTTACACCGGACCTGGTTCCGTTTTTATTATTATTCTGTTGGAACATCCTGTCTGTGTGTTTTACACCGGACCTGGTTCCGTTTTTATTATTATTCTGTTGGAACATCCTGTCTGTGTGTTTTACACCGGACCTGGTTCCTTCTTGTTATTATTCTGTTGGAATATCCTGTCTGTGTGTTTTACACCGGACCTGATTCCATTATTTATTATTCTGTCGGAATATCCTGTCTGTGCGTTTACGCCGGACCTGGTTCCATTATTTATTATTCTGTTGGAATAACCTGTCTGTGCGGTCTATCGCATGCCGGGTGATTTCTTTTGTTATTCCATTCTTTATTATACTCAGTTGGTTAAGTTTTGACTTCTATACTCCATGAAATTAGTGGAATATCCTTGATAATTGCGGTTCATCCAGTATCTTTTCATGAAAATATTCTTCTAAGTATTCTTGAATTTTACTCCACAAAGCAGTATCATGTTGACAATTTGGACGTTGTTAATTATTGGATAAATTAATTCTTGAACTTATTTTATTGAATTCTTATATCATTGTCATCATCCTCATGTTTATAAAATGTTGAAGTCATCTGTGGCCTGTATTGCATAGATGGACTTGGTATGATTATGACCAGGGATTATTCGGTATAATCATGACCGTAATGTTACAAATGATGTGGTAAAAGTCCTCATTGGCCCGTAGTGCATTGATGGACAGTTGTTGGCATGATCATGACCATTAATGAATATACGAATATCCTTGGCCGTAGTGCAGGGGTGATTCGATGATGTGGATTATTTTATTAAGCTGAGTCTCAGCGATCACAGTGTTGGAAAATCTTTTAAATCATAAAAGATAGTAGAGTTTATTTTCTACTTGACTCTTTTAATGGATTGCTTGTTCCGCTGCAGTTAAACTTGATGTCTATTATATTTTATCAGTTTAACATTGTTGAAGGCTAATGATAATTTATTCTGCATTATCTTAGTCATAATATTTCTTACTGGGCTAGTTGAGCTCACCCTTTCTTTCACTGTTCTCTTCAGGAAATGAGAACGTAGCTGGGACAAGTCGGGGAACGGAGTGATGGTCCGAATGATAGTATTAGTTAGTAGTCCTCACTATTCTATGTAATGGTGTGTTAATAAATGTAATGAGGACTCCTTTTGAGTATGAATACTCTCTAGAAGATAATATTTGTATTCAAACTCACAGTTTATGTTTTGTCGTATTGTACACGACAGTTGTATTAGTAAGTTGTATTTGTATTCTGTACTATGTATCTGACGACCCAAGATGGGTGATGTATACCTAATTTTGGGGGCGTCACAGTTGGTATCATAGCTTAGGGATATGATCCCTGGCTAAGATGTGAGAATAGAACTAGGAGGGGAGAGACGGGAAATTCCTTCGCTAGTTTGACCTACCTAAGTTTATTTGTATGGTATTTAATTGGTCAGTCATAATATAAGGATAATATATGACATATCAATTAACTTTTATTTTGTGGCAGTATCTGAAAATGGCATCTGAGAATGTTGAGAATAGCAATGGAGCACAGGCGATTATTGATTCACCACATATCAATAATCAGGATAATGTTCATCAAGAAGGTGACAATCCTCATGCAAACAACAACACTGACTAGATGATGAATGATGGAATGTTCAGAGATTTTATGCAATTCATGCAACAACAGGTGAAAGCGGCTCCTGTCCACAACGTAGGTGGAAATACTGGAAACTCTCTGGCGGTCACCGCTAAACAGTTTAAGGAGCTGGGACCACCGGAGTTTAAGGGAGAACCCAAACCACTTGTAGCTGAAACATGGATAAAGCAGATCACCAAGATATTTGATGTTCCCTTTGCCGCCTTTATGTTGCGAGGAGAGGCAGATTACTGGTGGGAATCGATAAAGCGTACTCAACCTGCCGCACTGAAGATATCCTGGGAGAAGTTCCAAGAGCTGTTTAACGACAAATACTTTCCCGAGAGTATTCGTCACATGAAGGAGGTGGAGTTCATCAAATTGGAGCAGAATAATATGACCGTGTCGCAGTACGAGGCAAAATTTGCGGAGTTATCCCGGTTTGCGTCCCACCTGGTGGATAATGAAGAAAGAATGACGCGAATGTTTTTAAGAGGTTTGAAGCCGGAGATACGTCAACATCTTGTTTCTCATAAACTGTGTTTGTATTCAGATGTTGTAAATAGGGCTCAGTTGGTGGAGCGCGATAACGAGACAACGCAACCAAAAGAGAGCAGCCGGCAAAATGATAATACCAGTGAAAGCAGTCATCGAAGCGGTGACAACAAGCGTGGAGGGAATCAACAGGCCAGAAATGGTAACCACTTCGGTGGTAATCAGGGCCAAAACAATAAGAATGGGCATTTCAAGAAGAGGAGATTCAACAATGATGGAAAGACGTCAGCACCAGCACCTGTCGTTAAGGAAGGAGAACGACCACCTATCATATGTTTCAAATGCGGAGGGGAGGGGCACATCAGTCCAAACTGCGCGATGCCGTCCAAAGCATGTTATAATTGTGGAAGAGAAGGTCATTTAGCCCGATTTTGTCGTTTACCGAAGACAAATTCAGCTAGGATGGAGGCACCAAAGGCCGTCCCAGAAAAGTCAAAACCGGTTGTGCAAGGGAGAGCGTTTGTTGTGAACTCCCAGAAAGCAAGGAACCCGAATGAGGTCATCACGGGTAAGCTTATCATAAACTCTAACGAAGTCTATACTTTATTTGATACCGGTTCAACCCATTCTTTTATTTCTCCTACTTGCGCTCATCGATTAAATTTGATTCCGGAGAAATTAGACTTTGACTTAGCTGTTGAAACTCCATTGGGAGAAACCTTCATTACATCCACGGTTTATAAGTCTTGTTTGGTTCAAGTTGGTACCCACACATTACCTGTCGATCTGATTTCATTAAAAATACTTGCATTTGACGTGATTCTAGGGATTGATTGGTTAACTACTCATCATGCAAAAATTGATTGTTTTCGTAAGGTTGTTAGCTTTCATATTCCTAATCGACCTATTATGCGAATTCAAGCAACCAAACCATTAAAATCAATCGCTGTCATCTCAAGCCATAAAGCTATTCGTTTATTGAAAAACGGATGTCAAGCTTTCTTAGCTCATGTCACAGATCTAAACAAAAATACGTCAGCTTTGAATGATATTTCTGTTGTTAATAAATTTCCTGACGTATTTCCCGAAGAACTTCCTGGCCTACCCCCAGAGCGTGAAATTGAATTTTGTATCGACCTTGAACCCGGTACAAAACCCATTTCCAAAGCCCCATATCGAATGGCTCCTATTGAACTTCAGGAGTTAAAGACCCAACTGCAGGAATTGTTAGACATTGGTTTTATTCGTCCTAGTACTTCTCCTTGGGGTGCTCCTGTTCTGTTCGTGAAGAAGAAAGATGGGAGTATGCGACTTTGTATTGATTATCGGGAGTTGAATCATGTCACCATCAAAAATAGGTACCCATTGCCACGTATTGATGACCTGTTTGACCAGTTGCAAGGAGCACAATTCTTTTCAAAGATCGATCTTCGTTCTGGATATCATCAGCTGAAGGTTAGAACTGAGGATATTCCAAAGACTGCCTTCAGAACTCGGTATGGGCATTATGAATTCTTAGTTATGTCTTTTGGATTGACTAATGCTCCTGCTGCCTTCATGGATATGATGAACATGGTATTAAGGAATATTTGGATCACTTTGTGGTCGTCTTTATCGATGACATCCTTGTTTATTCCAAAAGCCGTGAAGATCATGAGCAACACTTGAGGCTGGTACTCCAAAAGCTTCGTGAATACAAACTTTATGCCAAGTTGAAGAAATGCGAGTTCTAGCTGGAGGAGGTAGCATTCCTTGGGCACGTAGTATCAAGTCGTGGAATATCGGTTGACCCGGCAAAGATTGAAGCTATTCAAAGCTGGGAGCAACCTAAATCAGTGACCGAAGTACGTAGCTTTCTTGGTTTAGCTGGTTATTATCGGAGATTCGTGGAAGGATTTTCTCGAATCGCTACTCCATTAACTCAGCTGACTCGGAAAGATACAAAGTTCGGTTGGAGCGAAGAATGTGAGCAAAGTTTTCAAGAACTCAAGAGGAGACTCATTTCAGCACCTGTTCTAACAATACCATCTGGCTCGGAGGGATTTGTCATCTACAGTGATGCTTCGAGCAAAGGGTTGGGATGCGTTCTCATGCAACATGGAAAAGTCATAGCCTATGCATCAAGACAACTCAAGGAATATGAGAGGAATTATCCTACTCATGATCTAGAGTTGGCAGCTGTTGTCTTTGCACTTAAAATTTGGAGGCATTACTTGTATGGGGAGAAGGTGGAGATCTTTACGGATCATAAAAGCCTCAAATATTTCTTCACTCAAAAGGAACTCAACATGCGACAACGACGTTGGCTTGAACTGTTGAAAGATTATGATCATACCATTCAATACCATCCTGGAAAAGCGAACGTGGTAGCTGACGCATTGAGTAGAAGATCATATGCAAGTACGAGTGCGATATTGTCAACACAAAGGCCCATTTTGTGTGACTTGCAAAGGATGGAGATAGAGTTAAAGACTCCAGGGACCCATGTGATGATGGCGAATATACGAGTAGAACCAACTTTAATCGATAAAGTTAAAGCTGCTCAAGCTACAGACCTGGAGCTGATGCGTATGAGGAAGAAAGTGCAAGAAGGTGCTATGCCGGAAGCAAGAATCGATGAAGAAGGAATACTTCGAGTCAACTCCAGACTTTGTGTTCCTAACAACCCTGATTTAAAGTATGAAATCATGATGGAGGCGCACAACACACCGTTTGCAATCCATCCTGGAAGTACCAAAATGTATCATGATCTTCGTCATACATTTTGGTGGAGCAATATGAAGAGAGAGATAGCGTTGTTTATCTCAAGGTGTCTAACTTGTCAACGAGTCAAAGCGGAGCATCAAGTACCAAAAGGTCCATTGCAACCACTTGAAATTCCAGAATGGAAGTGGGAGCACATTACCATGGATTTCGTTACCGGTCTTCCTAAGGTTTCTCAAGGTATTGATGCGATTTGGGTCATTGTTGATAGATTGACCAAGTCTGCTCATTTCTTACCGATACGAGAAACTTATACACTTGAACGTCTTGCTCGTATGTACATAAACGAGATTGTAAGACTGCATGGTATGCCAGTATCCATAGTTTCTGATCGAGACCCAAGATTCACTTCACGATTTTGGGTTAGTTTACAAAAAGCTATGGGCACGGAGTTACGATTTAGTTCAGCATATCATCCTCAGACGGACGGACAATCAGAGAGGACTATTCAAACTCTTGAAGATCTATTAAGACTCTGTGTCTTTGACTTCAAGGGAAGTTGGGACAAGTTCTTACCATTGGTGGAGTTTTCCTACAACAACAGTTATCAAGCAAGTATTGGCATGGCTCCATTCGAAGCATTGTATGGAAGAAAATGTCGTTCTCCAGTATGCTGGGATGAGGTGGGTGAAGCAACGTTGTTGGGACCGGAGTTGGTACGTATGACTACAGAAAAGATTCAAACGATCCGACAACGTATAAAAACCTCACAAGATCGACAAAAGAGTTATGCTGATCTTCATCGAAAGGACGTGGAATTTGATGTAGGAGATCATGTGTTCTTACGTGTTGCTCCATGGAAAGGAGTTACGAGATTTGGAAAGAGAGGAAAGCTCAATCCTCGATTCATCGGTCCATTTTTAATCCTCGATCGAGTAGGAACTGTGGCTTATAGACTCGCTTTACCGCCAAGTATGTCTCGTGTTCATAACGTTTTTCACATATCCATGTTACGCAAATATGTGGAAGACCCGAACCACATTATTGAGTTAGAACCGGACGAAATAGCGGAGATTTGACGTATGAAGAAGTTCCTGTTCAAATCTTGGATAAGAAGGAACATATTCTACGCTCCAAGGTTATACCTCAAGTCAAAGTTTTGTGGAGAAACCACGATGTTGAGGAAATGACTTGGGAGTTAGAATCTGAAATGAAATCAAGGTATCCTTACCTCTTCGACATACCAGGTACGTACCCTAATTTCGAGGGCGAAATTTCATAAGAAGGGGAGGTTGTAAGACCCCAACTTTTATAAATAAAGATGAATTTTCTATAAATATCATTTTTGAATATTATGGAGTTAATTTGATATAATGTTATAGTTGTGGGTAATATTTATAAATTTTGCAAAGTACGCAAGTTGTTATATAATATTCGATTGGTCGGGGAATATTCGTTTTAACAGGGAATATTCGTACAACGACACAATCATTGGTGGACCCCACAACGGAATTATTGTCGGATTGAGAAAACGACAAAAATATTTTATTAAAAATAACGGCGGAAATTTTACCATTGTTACTGTTGAACTACTCGGTAGTAAAAGTACAGTAATACGTGTGGTTGCATAGTAGCACACGGTATTGATTATTAATGCTTATGTGAGAAGTCACTCAGTTTGATTCAATTATTGTCAGTTAATAATATGAATTATTTAGCGATAATGACGTTTTGTTTTATTCGTATTATTAACGTAATAAAACAGAAACATCTTTTTATATAAAACAGAATACTTTATTAAAGTTATTCTATAAATAGAATATATTATATTTTATTTAAAAAATTTTTCTTTAAATATGGACCGTCAGATTAAAGTAATCAATCTGGACCGTTCATGGATTAGTTACTATGCATTCTATTTTTCTATAAATAGTAGCTCATTCCTTCATTATTTCTTACGAATTCACTGAACTCTAGAGAGAGAAACTATAGAGAGAACTATAGAGAGAGAGAAGAAAAGTATTCTGCTACTTAACTACTTCCTTATTTCAGCTCGTCTTTAAAACGGTAAGGGGTGTTATTCTTTCTTATTCATGAAGAGAACTGTTGTTATTCCATTTCTTATTATTCTGTTGGAATAACCTGTATACGCGGTCTACCCTATACTTGGTGACATTCTTCTATTATTCTGTTGGAACATCCTGTCTGTGTGTTTTACACCGGACCTGGTTCCGTTTTTATTATTATTCTGTTGGAACATCCTGTCTGTGTGTTTTACACCGGACCTGGTTCCATTATTTATTATTCTGTCGGAATATCCTGTCTGTGCGTTTACGCCGGACCTGGTTCCATTATTTATTATTCTGTTGGAATAACCTGTCTGTGCGGTCTATCGCATGCATGGTGATTTCTTTTGTTATTCCATTCTTTATTATACTCAGTTGGTTAAGTTTTGACTTCTATACTCCATGAAATTTGTGGAATATCCTTGATATTTGCGTTTCATCCAGTATCTTTTCATGAAAATATTCTTCTAAGCATTCTTGAATTTTACTCCACAAAGCAGTATCATGTTGACAATTTGGACGTTGTTAATTCTTGGATAAATTAATTCTTGAACTTGTTTTATTGAATTCTTATATCATTGTCATCATCCTCATGTTTATAAAATGTTGAAAGTCATCTGTGGCCTGTAGTGCATAGATGGACTTGGTATGATTATGACCAGGGATTATTCGGTATAATCATGACCGTAATGTTACAAATGATGTGGTAAAAGTCCTCATTGGCCCGTAGTGCATTGATGGACAGTTGTTGGCATGATCATGACCATTAATGAATATACGAATATCCTTGGCCGTAGTGCAGGGGTGATTCGATGATGTGGATTATTTTATTAAGCTGAGTCTCAGCGATCACAGTGTTGGAAAATCTTTTAAATCATAAAAGATAGTAGAGTTTATTTTCTACTTGACTCTTTTAATGGATTGCTTGTTCCGCTGCAGTTAAACTTGATGTCTATTATATTTTATCAGTTTAACATTGTTGAAGGCTAATGATAATTTATTCTGCATTATCTTAGTCATAATATTTCTTACTGGGCTAGTTGAGCTCACCCTTTCTTTCACTGTTCTCTTCAGGAAATGAGAACGTAGCTGGGACAAGTCGGGGAACGGAGTGATGGTCCGAATGATAGTATTAGTTAGTAGTCCTCACTATTCTATGTAATGGTGTGTTAATAAATATAATGAGGACTCCTTTTGAGTATGAATACTCTCTAGAAGATAATATTTGTATTCAAACTCACAGTTTATGTTTTGTCGTATTGTACACGACAGTTGTATTAGTAAGTTGTATTTATATTCTGTACTATGTATCTGACGACCCAAGATGGGTGATGTATACCTAATTTTGGGGGCGTCTCATCAAATATACGAGTAGAACCGGCTTTAATCGATAAAGTTAAAGCTGCTCAAGCTACGGACATGGAGCTGATGCGTATGAAGAAGAAAGTGCAAGAAGGTGCTATTCTAGAAGCAAGAATCGATGAAGAAGGAATACTTCGAGTCAACTCCAGACTTTGTGTTCCTAACGATTTTGACTTGAAGCATAGAATAATGATGGAGGCACACAACACACCGTTTGCAATCCATCCTGGGAGTACCAAAATGTATCACGATCTTCGACATACATTTTGGTGGAGCAATATGAAAAGAGAGATCGCAGAGTTTATCTCGAGATGTTTAACTTGTCAACGTGTAAAAGCGGAGCATCAAGTACCAAAGGGTCCATTACAACCACTTGAGATCCCGAAATGGAAGTGGGAACACATTACCATGGATTTCGTTACAGGTCTTCCCAAGGTTTCTCAAGGCATAGATGCGATTTGGGTTATTGTTGATAGATTAACCAAGTCTGCTCATTTCTTACCGATACGTGAGACTTATTCCCTTGAACGTCTTGCTAGTATGTATGTGAACGAGATTATGAGATTGCATGGCATGTCAGTATCCATAGTTTCGGATCGTGACCCAAGATTCACATCACGATTTTGGGTTAGCTTGCAGAAAGCTATGGGCACGGATTTACGATTCAGTTCGGCATACCATCCTCAAACGGACGGATAATCAGAGAGGACTATTCAAACTCTTGAAGATCTATTAAGACTTCGTGTCCTAGATCTCAAAGGGAGTTGGGATAAGTACCTACCATTGGTGGAATTCTCCTACAATAACAGTTATCAGGCGAGCATTGGTGTGGCTCCATTCGAGGCGTTGTATGGAAGAAAATGTCGTTCTCTAGTATGCTGGGACGAGGTGGGTGAAGCAACATTGTTGGGACCAGAGTTGGTACGCATGACTACAGAGAAGATCCAAACGATTCGATAACGTATACAAACGGCACAGAATCGACAAAAGAGTTATGCGGATCTTCATCGGAAGGACGTGGAATTTAATATTGGGGATCATGTATTGTTACGTGTTGCACCATGGAAGGGAGTTACAAGATTTGGGAAGAGAGGAAAGCTCAATCCAAGATTTGTTGGTCCATTTGAGATTCTTGAGCGAATAGAAAATGTGGCATATAGACTCGCATTACCTCCAAGCATGTCTCGTGTTCATAATATTTTTCACATATCTATGCTTCGTAAATATGTTAAAGACCCGAACCACATTATTGAGTTAGAACCAGACGAGATAGCTGAAGATTTAACGTACGAGGAGGTATCTGTTAAGATCTTGGATAGGAAAGAGTATGTCCTACGCACGAATGTTATACCATAAGTTAAGATTTTGTGGAAAAACCATGCTATTGAAGAAATAACCTGGGAGTTGAAATCAGAAATGAAAGCGAGGTATCCTCACCTTTTTGAAACATCAGGTACGTACGTCAATTTCGAGGACGAAATTTCATAAGGAGGGGAGGTTGTAAGACCCCAACTTATTAATGAATAAAATCAAATTTTCTCTAAATATTATTGTGAATAATAAGGGGTTAATTTGATATAATACTTTGGTTATGGGTGGAATGTACAAATTTTTCAAAATAAGCAAGTGGTTATAAAATATTCATTTTGTCGGGGAATATTCGTTTGGTCGTGGAATATTCTTGCTGTCGGGGAATATTCGTACGACGGCGCAGCCTTGTGTGGGCCCCATAACGGAAAGCGATTGGATGAAGAAAACGACAAGTATAAGTTATTTATAAATAACGGCGTAGTTGTTACCATTAATACTGTTGGAATACCCGGTGATTAAAATACAGTACCACACGATATTGCACCAATTATTGATTCTTACGTAAGAAGGCACTACTCAATAATTGTTACTGTAGTTATTGTTTAATATTTTATTTTATTGATTCAATAATTGTTGCGTTGATATTTTATATTATTGTTGTTTCAATAATTGTTACTGCACAGTATTTTTCATTATCATATCAATAATTCATATTATTTGAATAATATTATTAGATAACATTATTGGCAATGTCTAGAAAGTTCTGTCTAAGGAGAAGTTTGGTTATCTAATTGCGCGCCAGTAAGGAGAAATCCTTATTGGAAAGCCCCCTCTTTCCTGGGAACGGCCTGGTTGTCATAAATGTGATTCTGTAATATTATTTGTGAATAATTAATTATTGATTCATATGGTAAGGAAATATTTATTTTATGTGGATATAAATGAGGGATATATTTTTGTGGTTAAAAATGAAAGAGTTAATGTTGAGGTTTTTATCAGTATTTTTGTCGGATTGGAGGTATTAAAAAATAGGATTTTTGAGATATTTTGCGGGGGTTATAATTTTTAATCCGACCGTTGGATCGTGGTAATTTTTGGATATGTTATACATATATAAGTTGAGTATATGTCCATAAATTTTGAACCGTTAACAATGAACGTATGATTTATTATGAATTTTACGAGATGACTGGTTCAGAAATTGTTGAATTTTCGGAGTTTATCATTTTGATAGAAAATTCTAGAATTGGTGGGCCCCACTCTTGGTTGGTGAAGAAATGTGCTGAGATTTTTATTCAAATGTGGTAGGCTTGAATAGTAGCAGGTAAAGCCATCAGGTTGCAGGTTAAGTCTGCTTCGGCGTGCTAACATTTTCCTATAAATAGATGGCTAAGTTAGAATTGAAAATCACACCAGAAATAAGTTTTCTCTCTTTCTCTCTCTAGATTATTGAGTGTATTTTGTGAGTATTTAGATACTTTGAGAGTTTCTATTCATTAGAGCAAGTTTCTTTCAGCCTTATACCGGTATTCCGACCAGAAGTACTGATATTTTGAGGTAAGGGATATTATTTTCTTCTTAATGATATTATTTTCTTCAATATCATTATGCTGAAATATTGATATAAACTTTTTATCAAATTTGGAACTTTTTGTGTCGGAGTTACTATTCACGTATACGTTACTATTCACGTATACGGCACTATTCACGAATACGGCACTATTCACCGAAAAATAAAATTTTCTCTTTTTATCCAAGATGTCTATTATGGTTACTATCTTTGATTGTATCCATGTTTTGATCTTTATTTTTGAATTCTGCTTCACAATTGATTATTATGAAGTATTATTGATCTTGGATAAACTGTTATACGAATCCCTACTATTTGTCCTTCTGTCTCACTGGATTCGTTCTCTTTAAGATATTTTTCGTCATCCTCATTCCTAAATGATGATATCACTGAATATCTTTGGCCTGTAGTGTAAAGATGTATGATTACTTGATGAATGTCTTTGGCCTGTAGTGCAAAGATGAACATGTGTTGAGATGAACATGACTGACAGGTGATACAAATGAATATCTTTGGCCTGTAGTGCAAAGATGAATATTTGGTTAAAGATGATTATTAATTGATGTTACAGGGATAACATATTGATGATGGACTTTTAAATCTTAGAAGATAGTAGAATTCATTCTCTACTTGACTTTTCTAATGGTTTGCTATTTCCGCTGCAGTTGTTGATCTAAAACTTGTTGTCGATTATATTCTATCAGATTTTTCCCTGTTGAAGACTAACGATAATTTGTTTTATATTATCTTAGTCATAATATTCTTTATTGGGCTAGTTGAGCTCACCCTTTTCCTTTTTGTTCCAGTTTTCTTCTCAGGAGGTGAGAACATAGCATGATCTAGTCGGGGTATGGAGTGATGGTTCTAGAAAGATGTGTTAGCAGTCCTCACTATTTCTGTAAAATAGTGTTTTAATAATTGTAATGAGGACTTATTTGAGTGTGGATATTGTCTAGAAGACAATATTTGTATTTAAACCCACAGTATGTGTTGTTGTATTTTGCACGACAATTGTATTATTGAAGTTGTAGTTTGCTTTCTGTACCATGTATTTGGCGACTCAGAATGGGTGTTGTATACCTATTTTGGGGGCGTCACACCTTTTCTCTCTCCTCTTGCACATTTATGCATACAACTTTCTCTTTCTCTCTTTTCTGTAACAAGTATTTTGAGAACATAGCCAAACGACTCATTAACTCTCTCTCACTTTCTACACTTTCTCTTTCTCTTCCTTATATATTCACCTCCCCCCATTTTAATTCCATTTAATTTTTGTCCCATTTCTTTGCCCTAACAAGATAGCTAGAAGACTACGAATAATTTATATAATTCGTCATCTTTTTACTTATTTTAATCTTAAACACACATTTTGCTTGCCACGTTTTGAAAAACCCTAATCCATTCAGGTTTTGAAAATATATACATAGGAAAATGGGGGTAGTAAATTGAATTTGGGGAAAGTGTGGAATGTAATACATAGGCTAAAGCCAACCATACTAATGGTGGTGGAACAGACTATACATGCCGGTGTGAATGTTTTGTACAAATTGGTCGTAAATGAATATATAGATTTGAGTTATATGATCGCTTATCGTTTCATTTTCGAAGTCGCGTTTATTGTCCCAGTTACACTCATCGTTGAATGAATTGCACTCTAAAAAAACGTGTGCAAGTTGTCTTATTGCCCCTCCATATTTAATTTAAAGGCCCCATATTTATTGCCCTTGCCGCTACAGGCTCAGGTGGCAGGGCACTGAAATCTGATCATTTGACACTTTGACTGCACGTACTCACTGCACTTTGACAGCACAGACTGGCTTGGCACGCCCTTTGCCGCTACAAGCTGTAGCGGCAGTGCCTCTCCCAAATATATATCTAATTTTAAACGATTTACCATCTACTCTTCTTTTCTCTCTCCTCTTGGATATTTATGCATACAACTTTTTTTTCTCTCTTTTCTGTAACAAGTATTTCGAGAACATAGCCAAATGACTCATTATCTCTCTTTCTTTCTACACTTTCTCTTTCTCTTCCTTATATATTCACCTCTCCCCATTTTCATTTCATTTAATTTTTGTCCAATTTCTTTGCCCTAACAAGATAGCTAAAAGACTACAAATAATTTACATAATTCATCATCTTCTTGCATGTTTTAATCTTAAACACACATTTTGCTTGCCAGGTTTTAAAAAATCCTAAACCATTCAAGGTATGAAAAAATATATATAGGAAAATGGGTGGTAGTAAATTGAATATAGGGAAAGTGTGGAATGTAATACATTGGCTAAAGCCAACTATACTAATGGTGGTGGTACAGATTATACTTGCCGATGTGAATGTTTTTTACAAATTGGCCGTAAATGATGATATGGATTTGAGTGTTATAATCGCTTATCGCTTCATTTTCGGAGCCGTGTTTATTTCCCCAATTGCACTCATTGTTGAATGGTTTATACCTATATAAATATAGCAAGGATCAAGTGCATACCCCTTATCTTACTCACCCATGCTCACCCCCCTTTAGCGACGGACCCGACGATAGTTTTGGTCATACAACCGTCGTCTATACTTTTAGCGACGGATAACATATAGCGTCGCTAAAAGTATAGACGACGATTGTATGAATGAACCGTCGCCGGGTCCGTCTCTAAAGGGGGTGAGCACGGGTGAGTAAGATAAGGGGTATGCACTTGATCCGACCGTATATATATATATATATATATATATATATATATTATATATATATATATGCAGTTCTCTGTCTTATTTTATTCTTCTTTCTATACATATTTTGTGACGCCCCCAAAATTAGGTATACATCACCCATCTTGGGTCGTCAGATACATAGTACAGAATACAAATACAACTTACTAATACAACTGTCGTGTACAATACGACAGAACATAAGCTGTGAGTTTGAATACAAATATTATCTTCTAGAGAGTATTCATACTCAAAAGGAGTCCTCATTACATTTATTAACACACCATTACATAGAATAGTGAGGACTACTAACTAATACTATCATTCGGACCATCACTCCGTTCCCCGACTTGCCCCAGCTACGTTCTCATTTCCTGAAGAGAACAGTGAAAGAAAGGGTGAGCTCAACTAGCCCAGTAAGAAATATTATGACTAAGATAATGCAGAATAAATTATCATTAGCCTTCAACAATGTTAAACTGATAAAATATAATAGACATCAAGTTTAACTGCAGCGGAACAAGCAATCCATTAAAAGAGTCAAGTAGAAAATAAACTCTACTATCTTTTATGATTTAAAAAGTTTTTCAACACTGTGATCGCTGAGACTCAGCTTAATAAAATAATTCACATCATCGAATCACCCCTGCACTACGGCCAAGGATATTCGTGTATTCATTAATGGTCATGATCATGCCAACAACTGTCCATCAATGCACTACGGCCAATGAGGACTTTTACCACATCATTTGTAACATTACGGTCATGATTATACCGAATAATCCCTGGTCATAATCATACCAAGTCCATCTATGCACTACAGGCCACAGATGACTTTCAACATTTTATAAACATGAGGATGATGACAATGATATAAGAATTCAATAAAACAAGTTCAAGAATTAATTTATCCAAGAATTAACAACGTCCAAATTGTCAACATGATACTGCTTTGTGGAGTAAAATTCAAGAATGCTTAGAAGAATATTTTCATGAAAAGATACTGGATGAACCGCAATTATCAAGGATATTCCACTAATTTCATGGAGTATAGAAGTCAAAACTTAACCAACTGAGTATAATAAAGAATGGAATAACAAAAGAAATCACCCGGCATGCGATAGACCGCACAGACAGGTTATTCCAACAGAATAATAAATAATGGAACCAGGTCTGGCGTAAACGCACAGACAGGATATTCTGACAGAATAATAAATAATAGAACCAAGTCCGGTGTAAAACACACAGACAGGATGTTCCAACAAAATAATAATAAAAACGGAATCAGGTCCGGTGTAAAACACACAGACAGGATGTTCCAACAGAATAATAGAAGAATGTCACCAAGTATAGGGTAGACCGCGTATACATGTTATTCCAACAGAATAATAAGAAATGGAATAACAAAAGTTCTCTTCATGAATAAGAAAGAATAACACCCCTTACCGTTTTAAAGAAGAGCTGAAATAAGGAAGTAGTTAAGTAGCAGAATATTCTTCTTCTCTCTCTCTATAGTTTCTCTCTCTAGAGTTCAGTGAATTCGTAAGAAATAATGAAGGAATGAGCTGCTATTTATAGAAAAATAGAATGCATAATAACTAATCCATGAACGGTCCAGATTGATTACTTTAATCTGACGGTCCATATTTAAAGAAAAATCTTTTAAATAAAATATAATATATTCTATTTATAGAATAACTTTAATAAAGTATTCTGTTTTATATAAAAAGATGTTTCTGTTTTATTACGTTAATAATACGAATAAAACAAAACGTCATTATCGCTAAATAATTCATATTATTAACTGACAATAATTGAATCAAACTGAGTGACTTCTCACATAAGCATTAATAATCAATACCGTGTGCTACTATGCAACCACACGTATTACTGTACTTTTACTACCGAGTAGTTCAACAGTATCAATGGTAAAACTTCCGCCGTTATTTTTAATAAAATATTTTTGTCGTTTTCTCAATCCGACAATAATTCCGTTGTGGGGTCCACCAATGATTGTGCCGTTGTACGAATATTCCCTGTTAAAACGAATATTCCCCGACCAATCGAATATTATATAACAACTTGCGTACTTTGCAAAATTTATAAATATTACCCACAACTATAACATTATATCAAATTAACTCCATAATATTCAAAAATGATATTTATAGAAAATTCATCTTTATTTATAAAAGTTGGGGTCTTACAACCTCCCCTTCTTATGAAATTTTGCCCTCGAAATTAGGGTACGTACCTGGTATGTCGAAGAGGTAAGGATACCTTGATTTCATTTCAGATTCTAACTCCCAAGTCATTTTCTCAACATCGTGGTTTCTCCACAAAACTTTGACTTGAGGTATAACCTTGGAGCGTAGAATATGTTCCTTCTTATCCAAGATTTGAACAGGAACTTCTTCATACGTCAAATCCTCCGCTATTTCGTCCGGTTCTAACTCAATAATGTGGTTCGGGTCTTCCACATATTTGCGTAACATGGATATGTGAAAAACGTTATGAACACGAGACATACTTGGCGGTAAAGCGAGTCTATAAGCCACAGTTCCTACTCGATCGAGGATTAAAAATGGACCGATGAATCGAGGATTGAGCTTTCCTCTTTTTCCAAATCTCGTAACTCCTTTCCATGGAGCAACACGTAAGAACACATGATCTCCTACATCAAATTCCACGTCCTTTCGATGAAGATCAGCATAACTCTTTTGTCGATCTTGTGAGGTTTTTATACGTTGTCGGATCGTTTGAATCTTTTCTGTAGTCATACGTACCAACTCCGGTCCCAACAACGTTGCTTCACCCACCTCATCCCAGCATACTGGAGAACGACATTTTCTTCCATACAATGCTTCGAATGGAGCCATGCCAATACTTGCTTGATAACTGTTGTTGTAGGAAAACTCCACCAATGGTAAGAACTTGTCCCAACTTCCCTTGAAGTCAAAGACACAGAGTCTTAATAAATCTTCTAGAGTTTGAATAGTCCTCTCTGATTGTCCGTCCGTCTGAGGATGATATGCGAACTAAATCGTAAATCTGTGCCCATAGCTTTTTGTAAACTAACCCAAAATCGTGAAGTGAATCTTGGGTCTCGATCAGAAACTATGGATACTGGCATACCATGCAGTCTTACAATCTCGTTTATGTACATACGAGCAAGACGTTCAAGTGTATAAGTTTCTCGTATCGGTAAGAAATGAGCAGACTTGGTCAATCTATCAACAATGACCCAAATCGCATCAATACCTTGAGAAACCTTAGGAAGACCGGTAACGAAATCCATGGTAATGTGCTCCCACTTCCATTCTGGAATTTCAAGTGGTTGCAATGGACCTTTTGGTACTTGATGCTCCGCTTTGACTCGTTGACAAGTTAGACACCTTGAGATAAACAACGCTATCTCTCTCTTCATATTGCTCCACCAAAATGTATGACGAAGATCATGATACATTTTGGTACTTCCAGGATGGATTGCAAACGGTGTGTTGTGCGCCTCCATCATGATTTCATACTTTAAATCAGGGTTGTTAGGAACACAAAGTCTGGAGTTGACTCGAAGTATTCCTTCTTCATCGATTCTTGCTTCCGGCATAGCACCTTCTTGCACTTTCTTCCTCATACGCATCAGCTCCAGGTCTGTAGCTTGAGCAGCTTTAACTTTATCGATTAAAGTTGGTTCTACTCGTATATTCGCCATCATCACATGGGTCCCTGGAGTCTTTAACTCTATCTCCATCCTTTGCAAGTCACACAAAATGGGCTTTTGTGTTGACAATATTGCACTCGTACTTGCATATGATCTTCTACTCAATGCGTCAGCTACCACGTTCGCTTTTTCAGGATGGTATTGAATGGTATGATCATAATCTTTCAACAGTTCAAGCCAACGTCGTTGTCGCATGTTGAGTTCCTTTTGAGTGAAGAAATATTTGAGGCTTTTATGATCCGTAAAGATCTCCACCTTCTCCCCATACAAGTAATGCCTCCAAATTTTAAGTGCAAAGACAACAGCTGCCAACTCTAGATCATGAGTAGGATAATTCCTCTCATATTCCTTGAGTTGTCTTGATGCATAGGCTATGACTTTTCCATGTTGCATGAGAACGCATCCCAACCCTTTGCTCGAAGCATCACTGTAGATGACAAATCCCTCCGAGCCAGATGGTATTGTTAGAACAGGTGCTGAAATGAGTCTCCTCTTGAGTTCTTGAAAACTCTGCTCACATTCTTCGCTCCAACCGAACTTTGTATCTTTCCGAGTCAGCTGAGTTAATGGAGTAGCGATTCGAGAAAATCCTTCCACGAATCTCCGATAATAACCAGCTAAACCAAGAAAGCTACGTACTTCGGTCACTGATTTAGGTTGCTCCCAGCTTTGAATAGCTTCAATCTTTGCCGGGTCAACCGATATTCCACGACTTGATACTACGTGCCCAAGGAATGCTACCTCCTCCAACCAGAACTCGCATTTCTTCAACTTGGCATAAAGCTTGTATTCACGAAGCTTTTGGAGTACCAGCCTCAAGTGTTGCTCATGATCTTCACGGCTTTTGGAATAAATAAGGATGTCATCAATAAAGACGACCACAAAGTGATCCAAATATTCCTTGAATACCCGGTTCATCATATCCATGAAGGCAGCAGGAGCATTAGTCAATCCAAAGGACATGACTAAGAATTCATAATGCCCATACCGAGTTCTGAAAGCCGTCTTTGGAATATCCTCAGTTCTAACCTTCAGCTGATGATATCCAGAACGAAGATCGATCTTTGAAAAGAATTGTGCTCCTTGCAACTGGTCAAACAGGTCATCAATACGTGGCAATGTGTACCTGTTTTTGATGGTGACATGATTCAACTCCCGATAATCAATACAAAGTCGCATACTTCCATCTTTCTTCTTCACGAATAGCACAGGAGCACCCCAAGGAGAAGTACTAGGACGAATAAAGCCAATGTCTAACAATTCCTGCAGTTGGATCTTTAACTCCTGAAGTTCAATAGGAGCCATTCGATATGGGGCTTTGGAAATGGGTTTTGTACCGGGTTCAAGGTCGATACAAAATTCAATTTCACGCTCTGGGGGTAGGCCAGGAAGTTCTTCAGGGAATACGTCAGGAAATTTATTAACAATAGAAATATCATTCAAAACTGACGTATTTTTGTTTAGATCCGTGACATGAGCTAAGAAAGCTTGACATCCGTTTTTCAATAAACGAATAGCTTTATGGCTTGAGATGACAGCGATTGATTTTAATGGTTTGGTTGCTTGAATTCGCATAATAGGTCGATTAGGAATATGAAAGCTAACAACCTTACGAAAACAATCAATTTTTGCATGATGAGTAGTTAACCAATCAATCCCTAGAATCACGTCAAATGCAAGTATTTTTAATGAAATCAGATCGACAGGTAATGTGTGGGTACCAACTTGAACCAAACAAGACTTATAAACCGTGGATGTAATGAAGGTTTCTCCCAATGGAGTTTCAACAGATAATCAAAGTCTAATTTCTCCGGAGTCAAATTTAATCGATGAGCGCAAGTAGGAGAAATAAAAGAATGGGTAGAACCGGTATCAAATAAAGTATAGACTTCGTTAGAGTTTATGATAAGCTTACCCGTGATGACCTCATTCGGGTTCCTTGCTTTCTGGGAGGTCACAACAAACGCTCTCCCTTGCACTACCGGTTTTGACTTTTCTGGGACGGCCTTTGGTGTCTCCATCTTGGCTGAACTTGTTTTTGGTAAACGACAAAATCGGGCTAAATGACCTTCTCTTCCACAATTATAACATGCTTTGGACGGCATCGCGCAGTTTGGACTGATGTGCCCCTCCCCTCCGCATTTGAAACATATGATAGGTGGTCGTTCTCCTTCCTTAACGACAGGTGCTGGTGCTGACGTCTTTCCATCATTGTTGAATCTCCTCTTCTTGAAATGCCCATTCTTATTATTTTGGCCCTGATTACCACCGAAGTGGTTACCATTTCTGGCCTGTTGATTCCCTCCACGCTTGTTGTCACCGCTTCGATGACTGCTCTCACTGGTATTATCATTTTGCCGACTGCTCTCTTTTGGTTGCGTTGACTCGTTATCGCGCTCCACTAACTGAGCCCTATTCACAACATCTGAATACAAACACATTTTATGAGAAATAAGATGTTGACGTATCTCAGGTTTCAAATCTTGCAAAAACATTCGCGTCATTCGCTCTTCATTATCCACCAAGTGGGACGCAAACCGGGACAACTCAACAAATTTAGCCTCATACTGCGACACGGTCATATTATTCTGCTCCAATTTGATGAACTCCACCTCCTTCATGTGACGAACACTTTCGGGAAAGTATTTGTCATTGAACAGCTCTTGGAACTTCTCCCAAGACATCTTCAGTGCGGCAGGTTGAGTACGCTTAATCGATTCCCACCAGTAATCTGCCTCTCCTCGCAACATAAAGGCGGCAAAGGGAACCTTTTGCTCCTCGGAGTATCCCAAGACATCAAATATCTTGGTAATCTGCTTTATCCATGTTTCCGCTATAAGTGGTTTTGGCTCTCCCTTAAACTCTGGTGGTCCCAGCTCCTTGAACTGTTTAGCGGTGACCGTCCGAGAGTTTTCAGTGTTTCACCTATATTTTGGACAGGAGCCGCTCTCGCCTGCTGTTGCATGAACTGCATAAAGTTTTTGAACATTCCATCATTCATCATCTGGTCAGTGTTGTTGTTTGCATGAGGATTGTCACCTTCCTGATGCACATTATCCTGATTATTGATATGTGGTGAATCAACAGTCGCCTGTGCTCCATTGCTATTCTCAACATTCTCAGATGCCATTTTCAGATACTGCCACAAAATAAAAGTTAATTGATATGTCATATATTATCCTTATATTATGACCGACCAATTAAATACCATGCAAATAAACTTAGGTAGGTCATACTAGCGAAGGAATTTCCCGTCTCTCCCCTCCTAGTTCTATTCTCACATCTTAGCCAGGGATCATATCCCTAAGCTCTGATACCAACTGTGACGCCTCCAAAATTAGGTATACATCACCCATCTTGGGTCGTCAGATACATAGTACAGAATACAAATATAACTTACTAATACAACTGTCGTGTACAATACGACAAAACATAAACTGTGAGTTTGAATACAAATATTATCTTCTAGAGAGTATTCATACTCAAAAGGAGTCCTCATTACATTTATTAACACACCATTACATAGAATAGTGAGTACTACTAACTAATACTATCATTCGGACCATCACTCCGTTCCCCGACTTGCCCCAGCTACGTTCTCATTTCCTGAAGAGAACAGTGAAAGAAAGGGTGAGCTCAACTAGCCCAGTAAGAAATATTATGACTAAGATAATGCAGAATAAATTATCATTAGCCTTCAACAATGTTAAACTGATAAAATATAATAGACATCAAGTTTAACTGCAGCGGAACAAGCAATCCATTAAAAGAGTCAAGTAGAAAATAAACTCTACTATCTTTTATGATTTAAAAAGTTTTTCAACACTGTGATCGCTGAGACTCAGCTTAATAAAATAATTCACATCATCGAATCACCCCTGCACTACGGCCAAGGATATTCGTGTATTCATTAATGGTCATGATCATGCCAACAACTGTCCATCAATGCACTACGGCCAATGAGGACTTTTACCACATCATTTGTAACATTACGGTCATGATTATACCGAATAATCCCTGGTCATAATCATACCAAGTCCATCTATGCACTACAGGCCACAGATGACTTTCAACATTTTATAAACATGAGGATGATGACAATGATATAAGAATTCAATAAAACAAGTTCAAGAATTAATTTATCCAAGAATTAACAACGTCCAAATTGTCAACATGATACTGCTTTGTGGAGTAAAATTCAAGAATACTTAGAAGAATATTTTCATGAAAAGATACTGGATGAATCGCAATTATCAAGGATATTCCACTAATTTCATGGAGTATAGAAGTCAAAACTCAACCAACTGAGTATAATAAAGAATGGAATAACAAAAGAAATCACCCGGCATGCGATAGACCGCACAGACAGGTTATTCCAACAGAATAATAAATAATAGAACCAAGTCCGGCGTAAACGCACAGACAGGATATTCCGACAGAATAATAAATAATTGAACCAGGTCCGGTGTAAAATACACAGACAGGATGTTCCAACAGAATAATAATAAAAACGGAACCAGGTCCGGTGTAAAACACACAGACAGGATGTTCCAACAGAATAATAGAAGAATGTCACCAAGTATAGGGTAGACCGCGTATACAGGTTATTCCAACAGAATAATAAGAAATGAAATAACAAAAGTTCTCTTCATGAATAAGAAAGAATAACACCCCTTACCGTTTTAAAGAAGAGCTGAAATAAGGAAGTAGTTAAGTAGCAGAATATTCTTCTTCTTCTCTCTCTATAGTTTCTCTCTCTAGAGTTCAGTGAATTCGTAAGAAATAATGAAGGAATGAGCTGCTATTTATAAAAAAATAGAATGCATAGTAACTAATCCATGAACGGTCCAGATTGATTACTTTAATCTGACGGTCCATGTTTAAAGAAAAATCTTTTAAATAAAATATAATATATTCTATTTATGGAATAACTTTAATAAAGTATTCTGTTTTATATAAAAAGATTTTTCTGTTTTATTACGTTAATAATACGACTCTTTTTGTCATGAGTTTTTTCATTAATTAGAATATTCTTTTGCAATTCAAAAATTATTTTTGAGGATCTCTGGCGCAAAGTTTGTATTTACAGTCATTGGCTTTAACCTCCGCAACATTTGCTTCAGCCACCACCAATCTCATTCCTGTCATTACCTTTGTCTTGGCTGTAAGCTTTAGGTACCTTACTTATGAATCCGATTACCATGAAATGGTAAGTTGGTCAAATGATGAATATGGTGCTGACACGCAGATAGAGAGATCACTTCCCGCCTGCATGTCGATATTGTAGTGATCAATTGACCAAAGTTAACTTCATGCTAACTACTCCCTAACCTTACTTATTGTTCTTAAATTTGATTAATTAGTAAATTCTTCACTTAAAGTAATATAATATTATTTTATGATATAATAATTAACATTATTAATTTTTTATTACTAACTATATTCACATGTCATTCGGGTACATGTTTTTAAAAGTGAGACGTTTATTATAAGGTTGACCAGTATGAATAATTATATAGGCTGGAGAAGCTGGGCTGGGGAAAAGTAGCAGCAGCAAAGGTGTTGGGGACATTAATAGGTATAGTTGGGGCGATGGTCCTCATGCTTTACAAAGGCTAATATATAACCATCTGGACAACCAACGTTGACCTTCTCAAACTTGGTCAACACCATGCTGGACACGTGGCAGACATCCACCCCAATATGGTACTGGGTGCCTTGTTGGCACTTGGCGGCTGTGTTACTTATGTAGTCTGGCCCGTTATTTTGGTAATTAAATTAAAGCACCCTCCAAAGTAATTAATACTTTGATTGCACAGACTCGTACTTTGACTGCACAGACTGACTTGGCACGCCTTTTGCCGCTATAAGTTGTAGCGGCAGTGCCTCTCCCAAATACATATCTAATTTTAAAAGATTTACCATCAACTCTACTTTTCTCTCTCCTCTTGCACATTTATGCATACAACTTTTTCTTTCACTCTTTTCTATAACAAGTATTTTGAGAACATAGCCAAATGACTCATTATCTCTCTCTCTCTCTCTCTCTCTCTCTCTCTCTCTCTCTTTCTACACTTTCTCTTTCTCTTCCTTATATATTCACCTCCCCCTATTTTAATTCCATTTAATTTTTGTCCCATTTCTTTGCCCTTACAAGATAGCTAGAAGACTATGAATAATTTACATAATTCGTCATCTTTTCACTTGTTTTAATCTTAGACACATATTTTGCTTGCCAGGTTTTGAAAAACCCTAAACCATTCAGGGTTTGAAAAGATATATATAGGAAAATGGGGGTAGTAAATTGAATTTGGGGAAAGTGTGGAATGTAATACATAGGCTAAAGCCAACCATACTAATGGTGGTGGAACAGACTATACATGCCAGTGTGAATGTTTTGTACAAATTGGTTGTAAATGAAAATATGGATTTGGGTGTTATGATCGCTTATCGCTTCATTTTTGGAGCCGCGTTTATTGTCCCGGTTACACTCATCGTTGAATGAATTGCACTCTAAAAAAACGTGCGCAAGTTATCTTATTGCCCCTCCATATTTAATGTAAAGGCTCCATATTTATTGCCCCTTGCCGCTACAGGCTCAGGCGGCAGCGCACTGAAATCTGATCGGTTGACACTTTGAGTGCACGGACTCGCACTTTGACTGCACATACTCACTACAATTTGACTGTACAGACTGGCTTGGCAAGCCCTTTGTTGCTACAAGCTGTAGCGGCAGTGCCTTTCACAAATACATATCTAATTTTAAAAGATTTACCATCTACTCTTCTTTTCTCTCTCCTCTTGGATATTTATGCATACAACTTTTTTTTCTCTCTTCTCTGTAACAAGTATTTCGAGAACATAGCCAAACGACTCATTATCTCTCTTTCTTTCAACACTTTCTCTTTCTCTTCCTTCTATATTCGCCTCTCCCCATTTTCATTTCATTTAATTTTTGTCCCATTTCTTTGCCCTAACAAGATAGCTAAAAGACTATGAATAATTTACATAATTCGTCATCTTCTTGCTTGTTTTAATCTTAAACACACATTTTGCTTGCCAGGTTTTAAAAAACCCTAAACCATTCAGGGTTTAAAAAGAATATATATAGGAAAATGTGTGGTAGTAAATTGAATATGGGGAAAGTGTGGAATGTAATACACGGGCTAAAGCCAACCATACTAATGGTGGTGGTACAGATTATACTTGCCGATGTGAATGTTTTGTACAAATTGGCCGTTAATGATGATATGAATTTGAGTGTTATGATCGATTATCGCTTCATTTTCGGAGTCGCGTTTATTGCCCCAGTTGCACTCATTGTTGAATGGTTTGTACCTATATATATATATATATATATATATATATATATATATATATATATATATATATATATATATATATATATATATATGCAATTCTCTCTTATTTTATTCTTCTTTCTATACATATTTCGAGTTTATCAAATAAAGTAATAGTTTTACAAAGTTCTTCTAATATATTTTTTTGTCTCATTTGACTTTTTTACTCAATTTGATTATATTTAGATTTAATAATTAAACATATATATATATATATATATATATATATATAAATACGTTTTTAAAATTATAAAAATTGGGATTAGTAGTAATACTTTTTTTCGTTATAATCTCTTTCCCCATATTTTGGAGAAAATTGTACCAAAAAAAGTTTTAAAAATAGTCAATTTGACTTTAAAAAGTTAAAATTTTGTGTCGAAGTACAACAAGAATCCACATATTTTTGTTCTAATACATTATTAGCAATTAATTATCTAATTTTTTACTTAATCAAGAAAGCAGTTTAATGAAACTTTGTATATTTTTCAAATTATTCTTGGCATGCTTTTTTTCTAGCTAAGATATTTTTAGTATTTAATTTTTTAACTTTTTTTCCTATTTAACCAAGAAACAATTTAATGAAACTTTCTAAATAGTTCTTAAATATGTATTTGTTTTCTTGAGTATTTATTAATTTGTTGTGTTTAATGTTTTGAGATGTTATTGTTCTTATTGTTATATATATGTAGGAACAAAATGCCAAATATGACATGGTTGGTGCTTCTCCAAGCAAATCTTTGTGGGTTATTAGGGTAAGTTTTTTTTTATTTTAAATTTACAATTTTCCCAAAATAGGATTTTTATGGTATTTACTTTTTTTCCATGTTTATAAATTTAAATGTATTAAATACATATTTTTCTATTCTTTGAGGAAGATGAAGAAACAAATTTAGTTTAGCCAACTGTATAAAATAGTAAATGACCTTATAATTCTTCCGTTATTTATAATAATCGTGCAAGAATTCATTTTAAGAATTAATATTTTTACATGTATTTTTAATATTTTCATATATTTCTCTTACTTCATACGTTTCAACCTAAAACAAAAAAGTTTAAATATCATGTAGTTAATAAATTTCTACCTAAAATGGATAGTTAAGTAATTGCCTTATATTTGTACAATCGTTATATTTGCGAGTCTTTCCTCTATAAATTAACTTTTATGTGTTTTTCGAAAATTTGAAAATTTAAAAAACACTTTTTGATAAATATTATTTTACGTCATATTTTTCCAAAACCTAGTTAAACGATCAATAAGTACATAATCATACTTTTAATTATTTTAATTTCGCCCGATTTTTGCACGTTTTACAAGAAAAACTTTTATTGTTCTTATTGTTATTTTACGTCATGTCTTTTGGATTGACTAATGCTCCTGCGGCTTTCATGGATATGATGAACTGAGTATTAAAGGATTATTTAGATCAGTTCGTTGTTGTCTTTATTGATGACATTCTCATATATTCCAAAAGCTGTGAAGATCATGAGCACCATTTGAAGCTGGTACTCCAAAGGCTGCGTGAAAACAAGTTATATGCTAAGTTGAAGAAATGCGAGTTCTGGCTTAAGGAAGTAGCATTCCTAGGACACATTATAAGACCCCGAATTTTATGAAATAAAAGTATTTAATTTTTCTTATAATTACTATTCAGTAAATGGTTAAATTGATAAAAGTTTAAAGTTATGAGTGAAATATGATTTTTTTCAAAATAAGCAAGTGGTTATAAAATAATCATTGTTGTCGGGGAATATTCGTTTGGTCGTGGAATATTCTTTCTGTCGGGGAATATTCGTACGACGGCGCAGCCATTTGTGGGCCCCATAACAGAATAACTGTCGGGTGAAGAAAACGACAAATTTGAGTTTTTACAAATAACGGCGTAGTTGTTACCGTTAACACTGTTAGAATACCCGGTGGTTAAAATACAGTAATACGCGTTATTGCACAGTAGCACACGATATTGCATAGTATTTTTGAAATTATTGATTCTTACGTAAGAAGGCACTACTCAATAATTGTTACAGTAATTACTGTTCAATATTTTATTTTATTGATTCAATAATTGCTACGTTGAAATTTTGTATTATTGTTGTTCAATAATTGTTGCTGCACAGTATTTCCTATTATCAGATCAATAATTCATATTATTTGAATAGTATTATTAGATAGCATTATTGGCAATGTCTAGAAAGTTCTGTCTAAGGAGAGGTTTGGTCATCTAATTGCGCGCCAGTAAGGAAAAATCCTTATTGGAAAGCCCCCTCTTTCCTGGGAACGATCTGGTTGTCATAAATGTGATTCTGTAATATTATTTGTGAATAATTAATTATTGATTCATATGATAAGAAAATATTTATTTTATGTGGATATAAATGAGGGATATATTTTTGTGGTTAAAAAATGAAGGAGTTAATGTTGAGATTTTTATCCGTATTTTTGTCGGAATGGAGGTATTAAAAATCAGGGTTTTTGAGAAATATTGCGGGTGTTATAATTTTTAATCCGACCGTTGGATCGTGGTAATTTTTGGATATGTTATACATATATAAGTTGAGTATATGTCCACAAATTTTGAACCGTTAAAAATGAACGTATGATTTATTACGAATTTTACGAGATGACTGGTTCAGAAATTGTTGAATTTTCGGAGTTTATCATTTTGGTGGAAAATTCTAGAATTGGTGGGCCCCACTTGTGGTTGGTAAAGAAATATGCTGAATTATATTTCAAATGTGGTGGGTGGGAATAGTAGCAGGTAAAGCCATCAGGTTGCAGGTCAAACCTACCAAAATTTTCCTATAAATAGAGGGCTAAGTTAGAATTGAAAATCACAACAGAAACATAAGCTTACTCTCTTTCTCTCTTTATATTATGAAGCATATTTTGTGAGTATTTAGATACTTTGAGAGTTGCTATTCAGTGCAAGTTTCCTTCGGCTTTGCATACCGATCAGAAGTACTGCTCTTTTGAGGTAAGGGATAGTAAGGGATAGTAAGAGATTTTAAGGGTTGTTATAATTTTCAGTTTTGTAATTTTTCTGATCTTCAAAAATTCTGGAAAAATTTGAAATGATATTTTGATGAGTTTTCTTGATTGTGTCCAAAAATGGTGATTTTTGGATGTATAGATTGAGAGTTATGAATTTTATGAGAAAATACTATTTTAAAAGTAATCGCTTATAATTTCTTGTGGTTAACTCCAAAATTGATAAAAATTTTATTGGGAGTACATGTATGTGATAGAAGTATACTCTGTAAATTTCAGAATTTTTAGACAAAAGTACAATTTTTGATAAATGTCTAAATATTCGGTGGTTTTGGCCATATGAAAAATAGTAAATGAGTTTTAAAAATTCTGAGAAAAATATATGTTCACTATGGGACTATATTATGCTAAATCCCAGAAAAGAAATATTTTTGGAACTGATTTGGTATTTTTCATGAAAATAGTCTAGTTATGAGTAAATGAATTTAATATGTTTTGTGAAGAAAGAAAATTGGAAAATATGATTTTATGGCTTGAGAATCCTATATGAGGTATATGCAGATTTTTGATGAGAGTTTTGGTTATTGATGATGAAATTGTAAGAGTTGGCATTTTATGATGATTAAATGCATTAATTAGTAAAGTGTAAACAATTAAAATAAATTGTTTATAAATTTAAGTAATGTTATTCTTTCAATATCATTATACCGAAATATTGGTATGGATTTTATTGTAGAATTTCTATCTTTTGTGTCGGGGTTACTATTCATGAGTTACTATTCACGATTTACTATTCATGAGTTACGAATATTACTCTTGAGATTAAAACTATATGTTGATCATATTATTTTTATCATCATATATAATATTTTTATAACCCTGATGTTGAAATTCTCTTTCACTGGAGTGTAAAGATGGGTAGATTATTGGTATGATCATGACTAGGGTTCTCTTTGGCCTGTAGTGCAAAGTTGAATTGTGACTGGTATGATCATGACCATTGAATTTATAATTGAATATCTTAAGCTTAAGTGCAAAGGTGAATTGATCAACATGGTTATAATTATTGTTTATATAAATTCTGAAATGATTATATATTTCTTTGAGATATGAATATATTTGGCCTCTAGTGCAAATATGAATTGTTGATGAATATCTTTGGCATGTAGTGCAAAGATGGCCTGTTGATGAATATCTTTGGCCTGTAGTGCAAAGATGAACTGTTGTTGAATATCTTTGGCCTGTAGTGCAAAGATGAACTGTTGTTGAATATCTTTGGCCCATAGTGCAAAGATGGATTTGTTAGTATGATTATAAACAGGAACTGTGATTTGGTATAACCATGATCTTTGATGTTTCAGGTAAAGACAGGTGATGAAAATATTCTTCGTCCTGGGTGCGAAGAAAAATTTAGAATCACAATTATGATTATGAGTTATTTATATGATTGTGGACCAGAACTGTTGATTGATGTTACAGGGATAAAACATTGTTGGTGGATTTTTAACATGGAGAAGATAATAGACTTTATAGTCTATTTGACTCTTCTAATGGATTGCATGTTCCGCTGCAACTATGGTTGAAATTTTTTATCATCTACCATATGTTCTAAATCTCTGATTTATTATTGATGAAGACTATTGATAATTTATTTATCTTTAGTCATGATATTCTTTACTGAGCTAGTTGTGCTCACCCTTTTGCTTCACAATTCCTTTCAGGTAATAAGAGTGTAGCTGGGTCGAGCGGAGGTAACAAGGGAATAGAACGGTGGTCATCATTTAGTAGTTATATTTGGTGAAGAAAATAGGGTGTGGCGAACCCAACGTTGGAAGGGTGTTTTGTCACTATCATACAAGATGTCTAATGACATACAACCTCGTGTCATCATAAGACAGGGTTGTGCTCATCCACTTGCTGAGTATATCTATGGGCACTACCTATATAATCTTGGTGTTTGTTTGAAGTATAATTCTCAATTAGAGACAGTGGAGATAATGATAAGTCAAGAGAAGACTCACCATTGGGAAGAATATGATAGTAATCTTCTCGTTTTTCTTTGGGGTCTATTGGGTCAACCAAGGATAATTCTGTGGCCATATGATATCTATCATAACCTAGACGCGTGGCCTCCCATGTACAAAGGTTTCCTTGAGCACTTCCCAAAGATTCTAAATTCTAAAACAGTTTTTGACTATACCTTTATGTAAGGTGTCATTGTGAGGTGATGTCCACGGTTGGAACATGAGTCACATTTGGTATATATCTGTATCCAAACTCACAGCATATGTGTTGTTGTATTTTGCACGACAATTGTTGTAATAAAGTTATAGTTGTTTTCTGTACCATGTATTTGGCGACTCAGAATAGGTTGGATGGAATGGACCTATTTTGGGGTTGTTACACACGTGGTGTCAAAACATGGAGTATCTGTGGACCCGACGAAGATTGAAGCAATACAAAGCTGGGAGCAACCGAAGACGGTGACCGATGTACGTAGCTTTCTGGGCTTAGCTGGCTATTATCGGAGATTCGTAGAAGGATTTTCTCGAATCGCTACCCCGTTAACTCAGCTGACTCGGAAGGATATCAAATTCGTATGGAGTGAAGAACGCGAAAAGAGTTTCCAAGAGCTTAAGAGGAGACTCATTTCGGCACCTGTTCTGACAATACCATCTGGTTCGGATGGATTTGTTATCTACAGCGATGCTTCAGGCAAAGGGTTAGGATGTGTTCTCATGCAACGTGGGAAAGTCATAGCCTATGCCTCGCGATAACTTAAAGAATATGAGAGGAATTATCCTACTCATGATCTAGAGTTGGCAGCAGTCGTTTTCGCGCTAAAGATCTGGAGGCACTATCTATATGGGGAGAAGGTGGAGATATATTCAGACCATAAAAGCCTTAAATATTTCTTCACTCAAAAAGAACTCAACATGCGGCAACGACGTTGGCTGGAGCTGTTGAAAGATTACGACCACACTATTCAATACCATCCTGGAAAAGCAAACGTGGTAGCTGACGCGTTGAGTAGAAGATCATATGCAGGAATGAGTGCGATGATGTCAAGTATACGCGTAGAACCAACTTTAATCGATAAAGTTAAAGTTGCTCAAGCTACAGACCCGGAGCTGATGCGTATGAAGAAGAAAGTGCAAGAAGGTGCTATTCCAGAAGCAAGAATCGATGAAGAAGGAATACTTCGAGTCCACTCTAGACTTTGTGTTCCTAACGATTCTGATTTGAAGTACAAGATCATGATGGAGGCACACAATACACCATTTGCAATCCATCCTGGATGTACTAAAATGTATCGTGATCTTCGACATACATTTTGGTGGAACAATATGAAGAGAGAGATTGCAAAGTTTATCTCGAGGTGTTTAACTTGTCAACGTGTAAAGGCGGAGCATCAAGTACCAAAAGGTTCATTGCAACCACTTAAGATTCCGAAATGGAAGTGGGAACACATTACCATGGATTTCGTTACGGGTCTTCCCACGGTTTCTCAAGGCATAAATGATATTTGGGTTATAGTTGATAGACTAACCAAGTCTGCTCATTTCTTGCCGATACGGGAGACTTATTCCCTTGAACGTCTTGCTAGTATGTACGTGAATGAGATTGTAAGGTTGCACGGCATGCCAGTATCCATAGTTTCGGATCGTGACCCAAGATTCACTTCAAGATTTTGGGTTAGTTTACAAAAAGCTATGGGTACGGATTTACGGTTCAGTTCTGCATACCATCCTCAAACGGACGGGCAATCAGAGAGGACTATTCAAACTCTTGAAGATCTATTAAGACTTTGTGTCCTAGATTTCAAAGGAAGTTGGGATAAGTACCTACCATTGGTGGAATTCTCCTATAACAACAGTTATCAGGCAAGTATAGGTGTGGCTCCCTTTGAAGCATTATATGGACGAAAGTGTCGCTCTCCAGTATGTTGGGATGAGGTGGGAGAAGCAACGTTGTTGGGACCAGAGTTGGTACGAATGACTACAGAGAAGATCCAAACGATTCGACAACGTATACAAACGGCACAGGATCGAGAAAAGAGTTATGTGGATCGCCCGTTTTGTGTGTAACACATATTTTGTGTGTTGGTGGACACAATTCTTGACCGAAAATTTATTATTGACTGTAAAATCGCCCGTTTATGGATTTCGGTCAATTTCTGTTTGGAATTTAGAAAAACTTTCTTCTGCAAAGTTGTATAGAATTGAAATTCCTATAAAAACTCTCGAGATTCAAATTTTCTGATAAAAGGGCTATTTATTATGAATTATTGAAGTTCTGAAGTTCCGAAATAATTGATTTTTGGAAGTTTTATTTATTATTTTGAAGAAAAACGTTTTTTGACATTTAAGTGGGCTAACATGTGATATAAATGGGCTGAGATCAGATGTCTAGAGGTGGGCTAAGGAAAATTTGATAAATATATTAATATTATATTAAATTTTCTACTTTGGTGTTCTAAGCATTTTTCTATAAATAGGGTGCTTAGGTTAGAATTGAAAATCACACCATAACCACAAGTTTCTCTCTATTTCTCTCTCTATATCGAGCGTATTCTTGTGAGTATTTGATACTTTGAGTGTTGCTATACGGTGCAAGTTTCCTTCAGCACTATATCTAGTATTCCAGTCAGAAGTACCGTCTTTCCGAGGTAAGAGATGTTATTTCTTCTTAAATGATGTTATTTTCTTCAATATCATTATGCCGAAGTATTGATCTGAACTTTTTATCAAATTTGAAACTTTTCATGTCGGGGTTACTATTCGTGAGTTACTATTCACGAGTTACTATTCACCGAAAAATAAAATTTTCTTCTTTTTGTCCAAAATATTTATTATGGATACTAGCTTTGATTGTATCCATGTTTTGATCATTCTTAAATTTTACTCTACTATGATTATTTATGAGGTATTTCTGGACATGGAATAGTTGAAATACGAATCCTTAATATTTATTATTTTGTTTCACTGGATTCGTTTCCTTTAAAATATTTTTCATCATCCTCAGTCCTAAATGATGATATAATTGAATATATTTGGCCTGTAGTGCAAAGATTAACGATTTTTGATGAATATCTTTGGCCCGTAGTGCAAAGATGAACAGGTGTTTAGATGAACATGACCAACTGGTGAATATCTTTGGCCTGTAGTGCGAAGATGAATATTGATTGATGTTACAGGGATAAAATACTGATGATGGACTTTTAAATTCATAGATAATAGTAGATTTCATTCTCTACGTAACTCTTCTATGAATTATTATTTTTCGCTGCGAATATTGATTTAAAACTTGTTGTCTATTGTATTCTATTATATTTTTCCCTGTTGAAGACTAACGATAATTTATTCTATGTTATCTTAGTCATAATGTTCTTTACTGGGCTAGTTGGGCTCACCCTTTTCCTTTTTGTTCCATTTTTCTCAGGAACGAGTACTAGTCGGGGTATGGAATGAAGGTTCTAGGAAGTTATTTTAGTAGTCCTCACCATTTTTTTTGTAAAATATTGTACCAATAATTGTAATGAGGACTTATTTGAGTGTGGATATTGTCTAGATGATAATATTTGTATTTACACTCACAGTTTTTATGTTGTATTAATAAAGTTGTAGTTGTTTCTGTACCATGTTATTGACGACACAGAATGGGTGTTGTATACCTATTTTGGGGGCGTCACAGTTGGTATCAGAGCTTAGGGATATGATCTCTGGCGGAGATCAGGGAATAGAACTAGGATGGGAGAGACGATTAAATCCTCTGCTAGTGTGTCCTACCTAAGCTTATCTGTTGGTCGGTCATAATATAGGGATATTATGTGATTTATTAATTTTTTAAATTAACCCCTATTTTATGGCAGTATTTGAGAATGTCGACTGAGAATGTTAATAGTGGAGTAAATGAAACCGTGGAGACACCTGTACTCACCAACGAGGAGAACATGCAACAGGCTGGCAATGTTCCTCCTGTGAACAACACCACTGAGCAGACGGTGAATGATGAGATGTTTAGAAGTTTTTTGCGGTTCATGCAAAACCAGACGAAGGAGATTCCTGTTCAAAATATAGGAAGAAACAATGGCAACGCATAGCTGGTCACAGCCAAGCAGTTCAAAGAGTTGGGACCACCAGAATTTAAGGGAAAGCCGGATCCGATCATGGCGGAAACGTGGGTCAAGCAAATTACCAAGATATTCGATATCTTTGGATGCACGGAGGAACAGAAGGTTCCATTCGCCACCTTTATGTTCCATGGCGAGGCAGACTACTGGTGGGAGTCTGTGAAACGTACCCATCCAGCCGCACTCAACATGTCTTGGGAGACATTTCAGAAACTGTTCAATGACAAATACTTTTCTGAAAGTGTTCGTCATATAAAGGAAGTGGAGTTTATTAGACTGGAGCAGAACAACATGACGGTGTCCCAGTACGTGGCGAAGTTTGCAGAGTTGTCCAGGTTTGCACCTCATTTGGTGGAGAATGAGGAACGTATGACGCGGATGTTTCTGAGAGGTTTGAAACCCGGCATACGTCAATATCTCATTTCTCATAAATTTTCTCTCTGTTCAGATATTGTCGACAGGGCTCAATTATTAGAGCGAGATAACGAGTATGGTCAACCGAGGGACCACAACCAGGATCATACCGGTGACAACAGTCATCAGAACAATGATAACCAGCGGAGAAAGAAAAATACAGACAAGAACGGCAACCACTCTGGTGGTAATCGTGGCCATGAAAATAGAAGAAACGAGTCGGGAGGAGATTTTAAAAAGAGGAGATTCAACAATGATAATACGAAGACGTCAGCACCAGCAGCAACTGGTTCCAAGGGAGGAGAACGACCACCGGTCATATGCTATAAATGTGGAAAAGAGGGACATATCAGCCCAAACTGTCCACAACAGTTCAAGGTATGCTATAATTGTGGAAAGGAAGGACATATCGCTCGAGATTCTACGGTAGCGAAACCAAGTTCAGCGGGGACGGTGACTCAAAAGGCTGCCCCAGAAAAGTCAAAGTCAACGGTTCTTGGAAGAGCGTTTGTCGTGACTGGTCAACATGCGAGTAACCCAAACGAGGTGATCACGGGTAAGCTAATCATAAATTCATGTGAAGTTTATACCTTACTAGATACCGGTGCTACCCATTCATTTATTTTTCCTGCTTGTGCTCAACGTTTAAACTTGACTCCGGAGAAATTAGACTTTGATTTATCTGTGGAGACTCCGTTAGGGGAAACTTTCATCACATCCACTGTTTATAAATTTTGTTTGATCCAAGTTGGCACCATCACCTTACCTGTTGACCTTATCTCTTTAAAGATACTTACATTTGACGTGATTTTAGGAATTGATTGGTTAACTACTCATCATGCCAAAATTGATTGTTTTCGTAAGGTGGCTAGTTTTCATATTCCTAATCAACTTGTTGTTCGAATTCAAGCAACAAAACTATTAAAATCAATCACTGTCATATCAAGTCATAAAGTCATTCGTTTATTGAAAAACGGATGTCAAGCTTTCTTAGCCCATGTTATGAATTTGAATAAAGACACGTCAAATTTGAATAATATTCCTGTTGTTAGTAACTTTCCTGACGTATTTCCTGAAGAACTTCTTGGTCTACCCCCCGAACGTGAAGTTGAATTCTTTATTGATCTTGAACATGGTACAAAACCCATTTCTAAAACCCTATATCGAATGGCTCCTATTGAACTTCAGGAGTTAAAAGTCCAACTACAAGAGTTGTTGGACATCGGCTTCATTCGTCCTAGTACATCTCCTTGGGGTGCTCCTGTTTTATTTGTAAAGAAGAAAGACGGGAGTATGCGACTTTGTATCGATTATCGGGAATTAAACCATGTCACCATCAAGAATAGGTATCTGGTACCTCGTATTGATGACATGTTTGACCAGTTACAAGGAGCACAATTCTTTTAAAAAATTGATCTTCGTTCTGGATATCATCAGCTGAAGGTTAAAACTGAGGATATTCCGAAGACTGCCTTTAGAACTCGGTACGGGCATTATGAATTCTTAGTCATGTCTTTTGGATTGACTAATGCTCCTGCGGCTTTCATGGATATGATGAACCGAGTATTCAAGAATTATTTGGATCAGTTCGTTGTTGTCTTTATTGATGACATCCTCATATATTTCAAAAGCCGTGAAGATCATGAGCACCATTTGAAGCTGGTACTCCAAAGGCTACGTGAAAACAAGTTATATGCTAAGTTGAAGAAATGCGAGTTCTGGCTTGAGGAAGTAGCATTCCTAGGACACGTGGTGTCAAAACATGGAGTATCTGTGGACCCGGCGAAGATTGAAACAATACAAAGCTGGGAGCAACCGAAGACAGTGACCGATGTACGTAGCTTTCTGGGCTTAGCTGGCTATTATCGGAGATTCGTAGAAGGGTTTTCTCGAATCGCTACCCCGTTAACTCAGCTGACTCGGAAGGATATCAAATTCGTATGGAGCGAAGAATGCGAAAAGAGTTTCCAAGAGCTTAAGAGGAGACTCATTTCGGCACCTGTTCTGACAATACCATCTGGTTCGGATGGATTTGTTATCTACAGCGATGCTTCAGGCAAAGGGTTAGGATGTGTTCTCATGCAACGTGAGAAAGTCATAGTCTATGCCTCGCGACAACTTAAAAAATATGAGAGGAATTATCCTACTCATGATCTAGAGTTGGCAGCAGTCGTTTTCGCGCTAAAGATCTGGAGGCACTATCTATATGGGGAGAAGGTGGAGATATATTCAGACCATAAAAGCCTTAAATATTTCTTCACTCAAAAAGAACTCAACATGCGGCAACGACGTTGGCTGGAGCTGTTGAAAGATTACAACCACACTATTCAATACCATCCTGGAAAAGCAAACGTGGTAGCTGACGCGTTGAGTAGAAGATCATATGCAGGAATGAGTGCGATGATGTCAAGTATACGCGTAGAACCAACTTTAATCGATAAAGTTAAAGTTGCTCAAGCTACAGACCCGGAGCTGATGCGTATGAAGAAGAAAGTGCAAGAAGGTGCTATTCCAGAAGCAAGAATCGATGAAGAAGGAATACTTCGAGTCCACTCTAGACTTTGTGTTCCTAACGATTCTGATTTGAAGTATAAGATCATGATGGAGGCACACAATACACCATTTACAATCCATCCTGGATGTACTAAAATGTATCGTGATCTTCGACATACATTTTGGTGGAACAATATGAAGAGAGAGATTGCAAAGTTTATCTCGAGGTGTTTAACTTGTCAACGTGTAAAGGCGGAGCATCAAGTACCAAAAGGTTCATTGCAACCACTTAAGATTCTGAAATGGAAGTGTGAACACATTACCATGGATTTCGTTACGGGTCTTCCCACGGTTTCTCAAGGCATAAATGATATTTGGGTTATAGTTGATAGACTAACCAAGTCTGCTCATTTCTTACCGATACGGGAGACTTATTCCCTTGAACGTCTTGCTAGTATGTACGTGAATGAGATTGTAAGGTTGCATGGCATGCCAGTATCCATAGTTTCGGATCGTGACCCAAGATTCACTTCAAGATTTTGGGTTAGTTTGCAAAAAGCTATGGGTACGGATTTACGGTTCAGTTCGGCATACCATCCTCAAACGGACGGGCAATCAGAGAGGACTATTCAAACTCTTGAAGATCTATTAAGACTTTGTGTCCTAGATTTCAAAGAAAGTTGGGATAAGTACCTACCATTGGTGGAATTCTCCTATAACAACAGTTATCAGGCAAGTATAGGTGTGGCTCCCTTTGAAGCATTATATGGAAGAAAGTGTCGCTCTCCAGTATGTTAGGATGAGGTGGGAGAAGCAACGTTGTTGGGACCAGAGTTGGTACGAATGACTACAGAGAAGATCTAAACGATTCGACAACGTATACAAACGGCACAGGATCGACAAAAGAGTTATGTGGATCTTCATCGAAAGGACGTGGAATTTGACATTGGGGATCATGTATTATTACGTGTAGCTCCATGGAAAGGAGTTACAAGATTTGGGAAGAGAGGAAAGCTCAATCCACGATTTATTGGTCCATTTCAAATTCTTGACCGGGTAGGAAATGTGGCCTATAGACTCGCGTTACCTCCAAGTATGTCTCATGTTCATAATGTTTTTCATATATCTGTGCTTCGTAAATATGTGAAAGACCCGAACCACGTTATTGAGTTAGAACCGGACGAGATAGCCGAAGACTTAACGTACGAGGAGGTACTTGTCAAGATCTTGGATAGGAAGGAGCATGTCCTACGCACGAAGGTCATACCACAAGTTAAAGTTTTGTGGAGAAATCATGCTATTGAGGAAATGACCTGGGAGTTGGAAACGGAAATGAAAGCGAGGTATCCTCATCTTTTCGAAACACCAGGTACGTATGTCAATTTCGAGGACGAAATTTCATAAGGAGCGGAGGTTGTAAGACCCCAAATTGTTAATAAATGAAATTTAATTTTCTCTATTTATTATTCTGAAATAGTAAGGGTTGATTTGATTAATGTGGTTAGTTATGGGTAAAATACGCAAATATTTTAAATAAGCAAGTGGTTATAAAATATTCATTGTTGTCGGGGAATATTCGCTTGGTCGTGGAATATTCTTACTGTCGGAGAATATTCGTGCGACGGCGCAGTCTTTTGTGGGCCCCATAACGGAAAGCGATTGGATGAAGAAAACGACAAAAATAAGTTGTTTATAAATAACGGCGTAGTTGTTACCGTTAATACTGTTGGAATACCCGGTGGTTAAAACACGGTAATACGCATTGTTGCACAGTAGCACACGGTATTGCACCAATTATTGATTCTTACGTAAGAAGGCACTACTCAATAATGGTTACAGTAATTACTGTTCAATATTTTATTTTATTGATTAAATAATTGCTACGTTGATATTTTATAATTGTCACTACGCAGTATTTTCCATTATCGGAGCAATAATTCATATTATCTGAATAATATTATTAGATAACATTATTGAAAATGTCTAGAAAGTTCTGTCTAAGGAGAGGTTTGGTCATCTAATTACGCGCCAGTAAGGAGAAATCCTTATTGGAAAGCCCCCTCTTTCTTGGGAACGGCCTGGTTGCCAGTACTGTGATTCTGTAATATTATTTGTGTATAATTAATTATTAATTTATATGATGAGAAAAATATTGATTTTATGTGCATAAAGATGGAGAAAATTTTTAATGTGACAATTGTTGAAAATTAATATTTTATCTTTTTCTGATAAAATAATTCATTTAAATATATTATTTTAATAATATATTGATGGTGATATTTTTACAATGAATGTGGGATATATGAGTATATGAGGAGGAAGAGTATTTTTGTGGCATTAAATGATTAACACATATTTTGTGTGTTGGTGGACACAATTCTTGACCGAAAATTTATTATTGACTGTAAAATCGCCCGTTTATGGATTTCGGTCAATTTCTGTTTGGAATTTAGAAAAACTTTCTTCTGCAAAGTTGTATAGAATTGAAATTCCTATAAAAACTCTCGAGATTCAAATTTTCTGATAAAAGGGCTATTTATTATGAATTATTGAAGTTCTGAAGTTCCGAAATAATTGATTTTTGGAAGTTTTATTTATTATTTTGAAGAAAAACGTTTTTTGACATTTAAGTGGGCTAACATGTGATATAAATGGGCTGAGATCAGATGTCTAGAGGTGGGCTAAGGAAAATTTGATAAATATATTAATATTATATTAAATTTTCTACTTTGGTGTTCTAAGCATTTTTCTATAAATAGGGTGCTTAGGTTAGAATTGAAAATCACACCATAACCACAAGTTTCTCTCTATTTCTCTCTCTATATCGAGCGTATTCTTGTGAGTATTTGATACTTTGAGTGTTGCTATACGGTGCAAGTTTCCTTCAGCACTATATCTAGTATTCCAGTCAGAAGTACCGTCTTTCCGAGGTAAGAGATGTTATTTCTTCTTAAATGATGTTATTTTCTTCAATATCATTATGCCGAAGTATTGATCTGAACTTTTTATCAAATTTGAAACTTTTCATGTCGGGGTTACTATTTATGTCGGGGTTACTATTCGTGAGTTACTATTCACGAGTTACTATTCACCGAAAAATAAAATTTTCTTCTTTTTGTCCAAAATATCAATTATGGATACTAGCTTTGATTGTATCCATGTTTTGATCATTCTTGAATTTTACTCCACTATAATTATTTATGAGGTATTTTTGGACATGAAATAGTTGAAATACGAATCCTTAATATTTATTATTTTGTTTCACTGGATTCGTTTCCTTTAAAATATTTTTCATCATCCTCAGTCCTAAATGATGATATAATTGAATATCTTTGGCCTGTAGTGCAAAGATTAACGATTTTTGATGAATATCTTTGGCCCGTAGTGCAAAGATGAACAGGTGTTTAGATGAGCATGACCAACTGGTTAATATCTTTGGCCTGTAGTGCGAAGATGAATATTGATTGATGTTACAGGGATAAAATGCTGATGATGGACTTTTAAATTCATAGATAATAGTAGATTTCATTCTCTACGTAACTCTTCTATGAATTATTATTTTCCGCTATGAATATTGATTTAAAACTTGTTGTCTATTGTATTCTATTATATTTTTTCCTGTTGAAGACTAACGATAATTTGTTCTATGTTATCTTAGTCATAATGTTCTTTACTGGGCTAGTTGAGCTCACCCTTTTCCTTTTTGTTCCATTTTTCTCAGGAGGCGAGAATGTAGCGAGTACTAGTTGGGGTATGGAATGAAGGTTCTAGGAAGTTATTTTAGTAGTCTTCATCATTTTTTTTGTAAAATATTGTACCAATAATTGTAATGAGGACCTATTTGAGTGTGGATATTGTCTAGATAACAATATTTGTATTTACACTCACAGTTTTTATATTGTATTAATAAAGTTATAGTTGTTTCTGTACCATGTTATTGACGACACAGAATGGGTGTTGTATACCTATTTTGGGGGCGTCACATATAATCATTGGCTTTAACCTCCACAACATTTGCTTCAGCCACCACCAATCTCATTCTGGCCATAAAATTTGTCTTAGCCGTAAGCTTTAGGTACCTTACTTGTGAATCCGGTTACCATGAAGTTACAATCTCTTCCTCAGAGGCATTGTTTACAACCATTACAGGGATAGGCGTATTAAGGACATAAGATTGCTTTTCAGCCATGAGAACTATTCTCAAATTCCTTAACCAATCCATTTAATTTGGTCCAGTTAAATAGCATCTAATATGCTTCACAGTGATAGTAATTTAGATATTGTAAATGTAAGACCCCGAATTGTATGAAATAAAAGTATTCAATTTTTCTTATAATTACTATTCAGTAAATGGTTAAATTGATAAAAGTTTAAAGTTATGGGTGAAATATGAATTTTTTTTCAAAAATAAGCAAGTGGTTATAAAATAATCATTGTTGTCGGGGAATATTCGTTTGGTCGTGGAATATTCTTTCTGTCGGAAAATATTCGTATGACGGCGCAGCTATTTGTGGGCCCCATAACGAATAACTGTCGGGTGAAGAAAATGACAAATTTGAGCTTTTTATAAATAACGGCGTAGTTGTTACCGTTAACATTGTTGGAATACCCGGTGGTTAAAATACAGTAATACGCGTTATTGCACAGTAGCACACGGTATTGCATAGTATTTGTGAAATTATTGATTCTTACGTAAGAAGGCACTACTCAATAATTGTTACAGTAATTACTGTTCAATATTTTACTTTATTGATTCAATAATTGCTACATTGATATTTTATATTATTGTTGTTTCAATAATTGTCACTGTACAGTATTTTCCATTATTAGATCAATAATTCATATTATTAAAATAATATTATTAGATAGCATTATTGGCAATGTCTAGAAAATTCTGTCTAAGGAGAGGTTTGGTCATCTAATTGCGCGCCAGTAAGGAGAAATTCTTATTGGAAAGCCCCCTCTTTCCTGGGAACGGCCTGTTTGTCATAAATGTGATTCTGTAATATTATCTGTGAATAATTAATTATTGATTCATATGATAAGAAAATATTTATTTTATGTGGATATAAATGAGGGATATATTTTTGTGGTTAAAAATGAAGGAGTTAATGTTGAAGTGTTTTATCTATATTTTTGTCGGATCGGAGGTATTGAAAATCAAATTAGGGTTTTTGAGATATTTTACGAGGGTTATAATTTTTAATCCGACCGTTGGATCGTTGTGATTTTTGGATATGTTATACATATATAAGTTGAGTATATGTCCACAAATTTTGAACCGTTAAAAATAAACGTATGATTTGTTATGAATTTTACGAGATGACTGGTTCAGAAATTGTTGAATTTTCAGAGTTAATCATTTTGGTGGAAAATTCTAGAATTGGTGGACCCCACTTATGGTTGGTGAAGAAATGTGCTGAATTATATTTCAAATGTGGTGGGTGGGAATAGTAGCAGGTAAAGCCATCAGGTAGCAGGTAAAGCCATCAGGTTGCAGGTCAAGCCTACTAAAATTTTCCTATAAATAGAGGGCTAAGTTAGAATTGAAAATCACACCAGAAATATAAGCTTTCTCTCTTTCTCTCTCTATATTATGAAGTATATTTTGTGAGTATTTAGATACTTTGAGAGTTGATATTCAGTGCAAGTTTCCTTCGGCTTTGCATACTGATCAGAAGTACTGCTCTTTTGAGGTAAGGGATAGTAAGGGATAGTAAGGGATTTTAAGGGTTGTTATATTTTCCAGTTTCGTAATTTTTCTGACCTTCAAAAATTTTGGAAAAATTTGAAATGATATTTTGATGAGTTTTCTTGATTGTGTCCAAAAATGGTGCTTTTTGGATGTATAGATTGAGAGTTATGAATTTTATGAGAAAAGACTATTTTAAAAGTAACCGCTTATAATTCCTTATGGTTAACTCCAAAATTGATAAATTTTTTATTGGGAGTACATGTATATGATAGGAGTATACTCTGTAAATTTCAGAATTTTTAGACAAAAGTACAATTTTTGATAAATGTCTAAATATTCGGCATTTTTGGCTATATAAAAAATAGTAAATGAATTTTAAAAATTCTGAGAAAAATATATGTTCAATATGGGACTATATTCTGCTAAATCACTGAAAAGAAATATTTTTGGAACTGATTTGGTATTTTTCATGAAAATTGACTAGTTATGAGTAAATGAATTAAATATGTTATGTGAAGTATGAAAATTGAAAAATAGGATTTTATGGCTTGAGAATCCTATATGAGGTATATGCAGATTTTTGATGAGGGTTTTGGTTATTGGTAATGAAATCTTATGAGGTTGACATTTTAGAATGATTAAATACATTTTTTTAGTAAAGTGTAAATAATTAAAATAAATTTCTTATAAGTTTAAGAAATGTTATTCTTTCAATATCATTATACCGAAATATTGGTATAAATTTTATTGTGGAATTTTTATCTTTTTGTGTCGGGATTACTATTCACGAGTTACTATTCACGATAAAATTGGTTTCTTTTTCTAACCAAATTATAGTTGATTTACGAATATTACTCTTGAGATTAAAACTAGATGTTGATCATATTATTTTTATTATTATATATAACATTTTTATAATCCTAATGATGATATTTCTCTTTGACTTGATTGTAAAGATGGGTAGATTTTTGGTATGATCATGACTATGGGTTCTCTTTGGCCAGTAGTGCAAAGTTGAATTGTTGATTGGTATGGTCATGACCATTGAATTTATAAGTGAATATCTTTAGCTTAAGTGCAAAGGTGAATTGATCAACATGGTTATAATTTTTGTTTATATAAATTCTGAAATGATTATATATTTCTTTGAGATATTAATATATTTGGCATGTAGTGCAAATATAAACTGTTGATGAATATATTTGGCCGTAGTGCAAATATGAACTGTTGAGGAATATCTTTGGCCTGTAGTGCAAAGATGAAATATTGATGAATATCTTTGGCCTGTAGTGCAAAGATGAATTGTTGATGAATATCTTTGGCCCGTAGTGCAAAGATGACATGTTGTTGAATATCTTTGGCCAGTAGTGCAAAGATGAACAGATGTTGAGATAAACATGACCAACTGGTGATACAAATGAATATCTTTGGCCGTAGTGCAAAGATGAAGTTATTAGTATGATTATGAACAGGAAATATGATTTGGATGTAACCATGATCTTTAATGTTTCAGGTAAAGATAGGTGATAAAAATTATCTTCGTCCTAGATGAGAAGAGAAATTTAGAACTACAGTTATGATTATGAGTTATTTATATGATTGTGGACCAGAACTGTTGATTGATGTTACAGGGATAAAACATTGTTGGTGGATTTTTAACATGGAGAAGATAATAGACTTTATAGTCTATTTGACTCTTCTAATGGATTGCTCGTTCCGCTGCAACTATGGTTAAAATTTTTATCATTTACCATATGTTCTAAATCTCTGATTTATTATTGATGAAGGCTATTGATAATTTAATTATCTTTAGTCATGATATTCTTTACTGAGCTAGTTGTGATCACCCTTTTGCTTCACAATTCCTTTCAGGTAATAAGAGTGTAGCTGGGTCGAGCGAGGGTAACGGGGAAATAGAACGGTGGTCTCTAGCTGTGGATGTTCTCTCGAAGCAGTATATAAAAGTTCATTTAGTAGTTTTATTTGGTGAATCCAATAGGGTAAGGTGTACCCAACGTTGGAAGGGTGGTTTGCCACTATCATACTGTGAGACCCCAGATTTTATAAATAAAGATTTAAATTTTCTCGAAATAATTTTTTTTTATGTTATGGTGTGAATTTGATATAATGTTATAGTTGTGGGTAGTATTTATAAATTTTACAAAGTATGCAAGTTGTTCGATTGGTCAGGGAATATTCTTTGTGTCGGAAAATATTCGTACGACGGTACAATCATTGGTGGACCCCACAACAGAATTATTGTCGGATTGAGAAAACGGCAAAAATATTTTATTGAAATAAAGGCGGAAGTTTTACCGTTGATACTGTTGAACTACTCGGTAGTAAAAGTACAGTAATACATGTGGTTGCATAGTAGCATACGGTATTGATTATTGATATTTATGTGAGAAGTCACTCAGTTTGATTCCATTATTTTCGATTAATAATATGAATTATTATAACGATGATGACGTTTTGTTTTATTCGTATTATTAACGTAATAAAACAGAAACATCTTTTTATATAAAACAGAATACTTTATTAAAGTTATTCTATAAATAGAATATATTATATTTTATTATGCATAGTGTTGCATAGTATTTTGCATAGTGTTGCATAGTATTTACATAGTAAAAAAAAACTTTTTATATAAATAGAATATATTATATTTTATTTAAAAGATTTTTCTTTAAATATGGACCGTCAGATTAAAGTAAATCAATCTGGACCGTTCATGGATTAGTTACTACGCATTCCATTTTCCTATAAATAGAAGCTCATTCCTTCATTATTTTCTGACGAATTCACTGAACTCTAGAGAGAGAAACTATAGAGAGATAGAAGAAAAGTTTTCTGCTACTTCACTATTCTTATATCCAGTTCTTTTACGGTAAGGGGTGTTATTCTTTCTTATTCATGAAGAGAACTGTTGTTATTCCATTTTTTATTATTCTGTTGGAATAACCTGTATACGCGGTCTACCCTATACTTGGTGACATTCTTCTATTATTCTGTTGGAACATCCTGTCTGTGTGTTTTACACCGGACCTGGTTCCGTTCTTATTATTATTCTGTTGGAACATCCTGTCTGTGTGTTTTACACCGGACCTGATTCCATTATTTATTATTCTGTCGGAATATCATGTCTGTGCGTTTACGCCGGACCTGGTTCCATTATTTATTATTCTGTCGGAATATCCTGTCTGTGCGTTTACGCCGGACCTGGTTCCATTATTTATTATTCTGTTGAAATAACCTGTCTGTGCGGTTTATCGCATGCATGGTGATTTCTTTTGTTATTCCATTCTTTATTATACTTAGTTGATTAAAGTTTTGACTTCTATACTCCATGAAATTAGTGGAATATCCTTGATATTTGCGCTTCATCCAGTATCTTTTCATGGAAATATTCTTCTGAGCATTCTTGAATTTTACTCCACAAAGCAGTATCATGTTGACAATAGGGACGTTATTGATTCCTAGATAAATTAATTCTTGAACTTGTTTTATTGAATTTTTATATCATTGTCATCATCCTCATGTTTATATTTTTTGAAAGTCATCTGTGGCCTGTAAAGCATGGATGGACTTGGTATGATTATGACCAGGGATTATTCGGTGTAATCATGACCGTAATGTTACATATGATGTGGTAAAAGTCATCATTGGCCCATAGTACATTGATGGACAGTTGTTGGCATAATCATGACCATTAATGAATACACAAATATTCTTGGCCCGTAGTGCATGGATAATTGTGGTCGTGATATTAAAGAATATCCTTGGCCGTAGTGCAGAGGTGATTCAATGAGGTGGATTATTTATTAAGCTGAGTCTCAGCGATAACAGTGTTGAAAAACCTTTTAAATCATAAAAGATAGTAGATTTTATTTTCTACTTGACTCTTTTAATGGATTGCTTGTTCCGCTGCAGTTAAACTTGATGTTTATTATATTTTATCAGTTTAACATTGTTGGAGACTAATGATAATTTGTTCTGTATTATCTTAGTCATAATATTTCTTACTGGGCTAGTTGAGCTCACCCTTTCTTTCACTGTTCTCTTCAAGAAATGAGAATATAGCTGGGACGAGTCGGGGAACGGAGTGATGGTCCAGAGGATAGCATTAGTAGTCCTCACTATTCTGTCAAATAGTGTGACAATAAATGTAACGAGAACTCCTTTTGAGTTTGTATAGTCTCTAGGAGACAATATTTTTATTCAAACTCATAGGCTATGTTTTGGCGTATTGTACACGTCCGTTGTATAATTAAGTTGTATTTGAATTTTGTACCATGTAAGTGGCGACCCAAGATGGGTGATGTATACCTAATTTTGGGGGCGTCACAGTTGGTATCAGAGCTTAGGGATATGATCCCTGGATAAGATGTGAGATAAGAACTAGGAGGGGAGAGACGGGGAATTCCTTCGCTAGTATGACCTACCTAAGTTTATTTGGTATTTAATTGGTCGGTCAGTGTATAGGGATAATATGTGACATGTTAATTAACCCTTGTTTTGTGACAGTGTTTGAGAATGACATATGAAAATGCTTAGATAAGCAATGAAGCACATGAGAGTGTTGATTCAGCTCAAGCAAAAGGTAACGACCAACAACACGATAATAATCATACTGGTGGCAATGGCTATCGGAACAATGATAACCATTGTGGGAGAAATTATCATGCCAAGAATGGTAACCACTTCGGTAGTAATCGTGGCAAAGATAATAGAAGTGAAAATTGCAAGAAGAGAATGTCATTTAGCCCAATTTTGTCGTGCACCAAAGTCAAGTCCAGCTGGGACGGTGGCACCAAAGGCGGATATGGACAAAACAAAGTCGTTGGTTTTAGGAAGAACGTTTTTCATGACTTCTCAAAAAGCAAGTAAACCCAACGAAGTTAGCACGGGTTAGTTAATTATAAATTCTTGCGAAGTCTATACCTTATTAGATATCGGTTCTACCCATTCTTTTATCTCTCTTTCTTGCGTTCAACGTTTAAATTTGACTCTAGAGAAGTTAGACTTTGACCTATCGGTTGAAACTCCGTTAGGAGAAACCTTCATTTCATGTGCTATTCAAGTCTTAGATGAGGGTAACAGTTTTGAATAATATTTCTATCATTAATAAATTTCTTGACGTATTCTTGAAGATTTCTTAAACTACCCCCAGAGTATGAAATCGAATTTTGTATTGACCCCAGTACAAAACCCATTTCTAAAACCCTCAAATATTTCTTCAACTAAAAGGATCTGTTTACGTGGATTACGATGAAAGTCATAATAAAAGTATAGGACTGATGAAAATCATGGGTATATGAAGTATTAGTAAGTTTTATGATGAGTTATGTTGGTTATTATGTAAAAACATGAAAGTTTCTTAGAAATCACAAAGAGTTGAAAATCAGATTTTTGTGAAAAACATAACATGAAATTCAATTGACCATATCTCCAATTATATTTTGAATTTTTGAGTGTGGTTAAGTCCTAGAGTTAGATCTATGAGTTTTCTAACTTATTCAAGTGGAATTACTGGAAAAGGTATTGTAGATTTTCGTGTGGACTGATTTTAACAAAGGAGACAAAAGCTGTAAAAACCGAAAAAGCTACTGTTTAGATTTTTAAAAGGGCATTTTCGTCTACTTAATTTATGAGAAAAATTCTGTCCTTTTTGGGAAATGAAAGTATATGGTATAAGGTAACTCCTGTCCAAAAATTAGCTCATTCTGACTTAAAATGAGCAAGTTATGACCATTTCAATATTTAGGTTTTTCTGACGAAAAACGCCATAACTGGAGTTCTATAACTCTGATGACCATGAAATTTAAATTGGAAGTTCACATTAACATGTGTAAGATTCTTTCAAGATTTGGAAATTTTTGGAGTTAAACTTGAGGTAGCTAATTTCTTAAGGAATTAATTGGAAATTGATTTTTGAAAAATAGTAAATGAATTTTAAAAATTTCGAGAAAAATACATTTTCATTATGGGACTATATTATGCTAAATCTCAGAAAAGAAATATTTTTGGAACTGATTTGGTATTTTTCATGAAAATGATCTAGTTATGAGTAAATGAGTTAAATATGTTATGTGAAGTAACAAAATTAAAAAATAGGATTTTATGGCTTGGAAATCCTATATAGAGTATATGCATATTATTTGATGAAGGATTTGATCATTGGTGATGATATCTTATGAGTATGACATTTTAAAATGATTAAATGCATTATATGGTAAAGCGTAAACAATTGAATTAAATTGTTTATAAGTTTAAGAAGTGATTAAATATTTTTATAATGATATTAAATTAAGAGATTATTAAGTGATTGATAACATTGGATATTCTTGAACCCTGGATAAATTATATTATAAATATTTAATATTTATCCTTTATCTCATTTGATTGATTCTTTATATCATTATCCTCATGCTTATATTGTGTTGAAAGTCATCTGTGGCTTACGTGCATAGATGGACTTGGTATGATTATGACCAGGGATTGTTCGGTATAATCATGACCGTAATTGAAAACACGATTATCTTTGGCACGTAGTGTATGGATAATTCGTGGTCGTGATACTAAAGAATATCCTTGGCCTGTAGTGCAGGGATGATTTGACGATGTGGATTAATTATTGAGCTGAGTCTCAGCAATGAAATATTAATTCATGGATGTGTTCAAAGTCATCTATGGCTTACGTGCATAGATGGACTTGGTATGATTATGACCAGGGATTGTTCGGTATAATCATGACCGTAATTGAAAACACGATTATCTTTGGCACGTAGTGCATGGATGATTCGTGGTCGTAATACTAAAGAATATCTTTGGCCTGTAGTGCAGGGATGATTCGACGATGTGGATTAATTATTGAGCTGAATCTCAGCAATGAAATATTAATTCATGAGTGTGTTCAAAGTCATCTGTGACTTACGTGCATAGATGGACTTGGTATGATTATGACCAGGGATTGTTCGGTATAATCATGACCGAAATTGAAAACACGATTATCCTTGGCCCGTAGTGCATGAATAATTCGTGGTCGTGATACTATTAAGCTGAGTCTCAGCATTATTGGTTTTACAGTTGTATATCTTTGGCCTGTAGTGCAAAGATGAATTGTTAATGAATATCTTTGGCAGGATTGCAAAGATGAATATAATGTTTTCAATGATAAAGATATTCAAGGTATCCTCACCTCTTTATCATACCAGGTACGTACCCTAATTTTGAGGGCGAAATTCCATAAGGAGGGGAGATTGTGAGACCCCAGATTTTATAAATAAAGATTTAAATTTTCTCAAAATAATTTTTTTTTATGTTATGGTGTGAATTTGATATAATGTTATAGTTGTGGGTAGTATTTATAAATTTTACAAAGTATGCAAGTTGTTCGATTGGTCAGGGAATATTCTTTGTGTCGAAAAATATTCGTACGACGGTACAATCATTGGTAGATCCCACAACATAATTATTGTCGGATTGAGAAAACGACAAAAATATTTTATTGGAATAACGGCGGAAGTTTTACCGTTGATACTGTTGAACTACTCGGTAGTAAAAGTACAGTAATACATGTGGTTGCATAGTAGCATACGGTATTGATTATTGATATTTATGTGAGAAGTCACTCAGTTTGATTCCATTATTTTCGATTAATAATATGAATTATTATAACGATGATGACGTTTTGTTTTATTCGTATTATTAACGTAATAAAACAAAAACATCTTTTTATATAAAACAGAATACTTTATTAAAGTTATTCTATAAATAGAATATATTATATTTTATTATGCATAGTGTTGCATAGTATTTTGCATAGTGTTGCATAGTGTTTGCATAGTAAAAAAAAACTTTTTATATAAATAGAATATATTATATTTTATTTAAAAGATTTTTCTTTAAATATGGACCGTCAGATTAAAGTAAATTAAACTGGACCGTTCATGGATTAGTTACTATGCATTCCATTTTTCTATAAATAGAAGCTCATTCCTTCATTATTTTCTGACGAATTCACTGAACTCTAGAGAGAGAAACTATAGAGAGATAGAAGAAAAGTTTTCTGCTACTTCACTATTCTTATATCCAGTTCTTTTACGGTAAGGGGTGTTATTCTTTCTTATTCATAAAGAGAACTATTGTTATTCTATTTTTTATTATTCTGTTGGAATAACCTGTATACGCGATCTACCCTATACTTGGTGACATTCTTCTATTATTCTGTTGGAACATCCTGTCTGTGTGTTTTACACCGGACTTGGTTCCGTTCTTATTATTATTCTGTTGGAACATCCTGTCTGTGTGTTTTACACCGGACCTGGTTCCATTATTTATTATTCTGTCGGAATATCCTGTCTGTGCATTTACGCCGGACCTGGTTCCATTATTTATTATTCTGTCAGAATATCCTGTCTGTGCGTTTACGCCGGACCTGGTTCCATTATTTATTATTCTGTTGGAATAACCTGTCTGTGCGGTTTATCGCATGCATGGTGATTTCTTTTGTTATTCCATTCTTTATTATACTTAGTTGATTAAAGTTTTGACTTCTATACTCCATGAAATTAGTGGAATATCCTTGATATTTGCGCTTCATCCAGTATCTTTTCATGGAAATATTCTTCTGAGCATTCTTGAATTTTACTCCACAAAGCAGTATCATGTTGACAATAGGGACGTTATTGATTCCTAGATAAATTAATTCTTGAACTTGTTTTATTGAATTTTTATATCATTGTCATCATCCTCATGTTTATATTTTTTGAAAGTCATCTGTGGCCTGTAAAGCATGGATGGACTTGGTATGATTATGACCAGGGATTATTCGGTGTAATCATGACCGTAATGTTACATATGATGTGGTAAAAGTCATCATTGGCCCATAGTGCATTGATGGACAGTTGTTGGCATAATCATGACCATTAATGAATACACAAATATTCTTGGCCCGTAGTGCATGGATAATTGTGGTCGTGATATTAAAGAATATCCTTGGCCGTAGTGCAGGGGTGATTCGATGAGGTGGATTATTTATTAAGCTGAGTCTCAGCGATAACAGTGTTGAAAAACCTTTTAAATCATAAAAGATAGTAGATTTTATTTTCTACTTGACTCTTTTAATGGATTGCTTGTTCCGCTGCAGTTAAACTTGATGTTTATTATATTTTATCAGTTTAACATTGTTGGAGACTAATGATAATTTGTTCTGCATTATCTTAGTCATAATATTTCTTACTGGGCTAGTTGAGCTCACCCTTTCTTTCACTGTTCTCTTCAGGAAATGAGAATATAGCTGGGACGAGTCGGGGAACGGAGTGATGGTCCAGAGGATAGCATTAGTAGTCCTCACTATTCTGTCAAATAGTGTGACAATAAATGTAACGAGAACTCCTTTTGAGTTTGTATAGTCTCTAGGAGACAATATTTTTATTCAAACTCACAGGCTATGTTTTGGCGTATTGTACACGTCCGTTGTATAATTAAGTTGTATTTGAATTTTGTACCATGTAAGTGGCGACCCAAGATGGGTGATGTATACCTAATTTTGGGGGCGTCACACATACAAAATGTCTAACGACATACAACCTCGTGTCATCATAAGACAGGGATGTGCTCATCCACTTGCTGAGTATATCTACGAGCACTACCTATATAATCTTGGTGTTTGTTTGAAGTATAATTCTCAATTAGAGACAGTGGAGATAATGATAAGTCAAGAGAAGACTCACCATTGGGAAGAATATGATAGTAATCTTCTCATTTTTCTTTGGGGTCTATTGGGTCAACCAAGGATAATTCTGTGGCCATATGATATCTATCATAATCTAGATGCATGGCCTCCCATGTACGAAGGTTTCCTTGAGCACTTCCCAAAGATTCTAATTTCTAAAATAATTTTTAACTATACATTTATGTAAGGTGTCATTGTGAGGTGCTATCCATGGTTGGGACATGAGTCATATTTGGTATATATTTGTATCCAAACTCACAGCATATGTGTTGTTGTATTTTGCACGATAATTGTTGTAATAAAGTTGTAGTTATTTTCTGTACCATGTATTTGGCGACTCAGAATAGGTTGGATGAAATGGACCTATTTTGGGGTTGTCACAGTTGGTATCAAAGCTTAGGGATATGGTCTTTGGCGGAGATCGGGAAATATAACTAGGAGGGGAGAGATGAGTAAATCCTTCGCTAGTGTGTCCTACCTAAGCTTAATTGTTAGTCGATCATAATATCGGGATATTATGTGATATGTTAATTTGTTAAATTAACCCTTGTTTTGAAGCTATATTCTAGACTGATATTTGATATACAGGAGATGAGCAATGGAGAAATTATGATGACAGGGAAGATGGAATTAGAAATGAAAGGAAGGTATTCTCAACTCTTTGAAATACCAGGTACGTAAATTTCGGGGACGAAATTTCATAAGGAGGGGAGATTGTAAGACCCCGAATTTTATGAAATAAAAGTATTCAATTTTTCTTATAATTACTATTCAGTAAATGGTTAAATTGATAAAAGTTTAAAGTTATGGGTGAAATATGAATTTTTTTTCAAAATAAGCAAGTGGTTATAAAATAATCATTGTTGTCGGGGAATATTCGTTTGGTCGTGGAATATTCTTTCTGTCGGGAAATATTCGTATGACGGCGCAGCTATTTGTGGGCCCCATAACGAATAACTGTCGGGTGAAAAAAACGACAAATTTGAGCTTTTTACAAATAACGGCGTAGTTGTTACCGTTAACACTGTTGGAATACCCGGTGGTTAAAATACAGTAATACGTGTTATTGCACAGTAGCACACGGTATTGCATAGTATTTGTGAAATTATTGATTCTTACGTAAGAAGGCACTACTCAATAATTGTTACAGTAATTACTGTTCAATATTTTATTTTATTGATTCAATAATTGCTACATTGATATTTTATATTATTGTTGTTTCAATAATTGTCATTGTACAGTATTTTCTATTATCAGATCAATAGTTCATATTATTTAAATAATATTATTAGATAGCATTATTGGCAATGTCTAGAAAGTTCTGTCTAAGGAGAGGTTTGGTCATCTAATTGCGCGCCAGTAAGGAGAAATCCTTATTGGAAAGCCCCCTCTTTCATGGGAACGGCCTGTTTATCATAAATGTGATTCTGTAATATTATCTGTGAATAATTAATTATTGATTCATATGATAAGGAAATATTTATTTTATGTGGATATAAATGAGGGATATATTTTTGTGGTTAAAAATGAAGGAGTTAATGTTGAAGTGTTTTATCTATATTTTTAACGGATCGGAGGTATTGAAAATCAAATTAGGGTTTTTGAGATATTTTGCGAGGGTTATAATTTTTAATCCGACCGTTGGATCGTTGTGATTTTTGGTTATGTTATACATATATAAGTTGAGTATATGTCCACAAATTTTGAACCGTTAAAAATAAACGTATGATTTGTTATGAATTTTACGAGATGACTGGTTCAAAAATTGTTGAATTTTCAGAGTTAATCATTTTGGTGGAAAATTCTAGAATTGGTGGACCCCACTTGTGGTTGGTGAAGAAATGTGCTGAATTATATTTCAAATATGGTGGGTGGAAATAGTAGCAGGTAAAGCCATCAGGTTGCAGGTCAAGCCTACTAAAATTTTCCTATAAATAGAGGGCTAAGTTAGAATTGAAAATCACACCAGAAATATAAGCTTTCTCTCTTTCTCTCTCTATATTATGAAGCATATTTTGTGAGTATTTAGATACTTTGAGAGTTGCTATTCAGTGCAAGTTTCCTTCGGCTTTGCATACCGATCAGAAGTACTGCTCTTTTGAGGTAAGGGATAGTAAAGGACAGTAAGGGATAGTAAGGGATTTTAAGGGTTGTTATATTTTCCAGTTTCGTAATTTTTCTGACCTTCAAAAATTCTGGAAAAATTTGAAATGATATTTTGATGAGTTTTCTTGATTGTGTCCAAAAATAGTGATTTTTGGATGTATAGATTGAGAGTTATGAATTTTATGAGAAAAGACTATTTTAAAAGTAACCGCTTATAATTCCTTGTGGTTAACTCCAAAATTGATGAATTTTTTATTGGGAGTACATGTATATGATAGGAGTATACTCTGTGAATTTCAGAATTTTTAGACAAAAGTACAATTTTTGATAAATGTATAAATATTCGGCGGTTTTGGCTATATGAAAAATAGTAAATGAATTTTAAAAATTCTGAGAAAAATATATGTTCAATATGGGACTATATTCTGCTAAATTCCAGAAAAGAAATATTTTTAGAACTGATTTGGTATTTTTCATGAAAATTGACTAGTTATGAGTAAATGAATTAAATATGTTATGTGAAGTATGAAAATTAAAAAATAGGATTTTATGGCTTGAGAATCCTATATGAGGTATATGCAGATTTTTGATGAGGGTTTTGGTTATTGGTAATGAAATCTTATGAGGTTGACATTTTAGAATGATTAAATGCATTATTTTAGTAAAGTGTAAACAATTAAAATAAATTTCTTATAAGTTTAAGAAATGTTATTCTTTCAATATCATTATACCGAAATATTGGTATAAATTTTATTGTGGAATTTTTATCTTTTTGTGTCGGGGTTACTATTCACGAGTTACTATTCACGAGTTGCTATTCACAATAAAATTGGTTTCTTTTTCTAACCAAATTATAGTTGATTTACGAATATTACTCTTGAGATTAAAACTAGATGTTGATCATATTATTTTTATTATTATATATAACATTTTTATAACCCTAATGATGATAATTCTCTTTGACTTGAGTGTAAAGATGGGTAGATTTTTGGTATGATCATGACTATGGGTTCTCTTTGGCCAGTAGTGCAAAGTTGAATTGTTGATTGGTATGGTCATGACCATTGAATTTATAAGTGAATATCTTTAGCTTAAGTGCAAAGGTGAATTGATCAACATGGTTATAATTTTTGTTTATATAAATTCTGAAATGATTATATATTTCTTTGAGATATTAATATATTTGGCATGTAGTGCAAATATAAACTGTTGATGAATATATTTTGCCGTAGTGCAAATATGAACTGTTGAGGAATATCTTTGGCCTGTAGTGTAAAGATGAAATATTGATGAATATCTTTGGCCTGTAGTGCAAAGATGAATTGTTGATGAATATCTTTGGCCCGTAGTGCAAAGATGACATGTTGTTGAATATCTTTGGCCAGTAGTGCAAAGATGAACAGATGTTGAGATAAACATGACCAACTGGTGATACAAATGAATATCTTTGGTCGTAGTGCAAAGATGAAGTTATTAGTATGATTATGAACAGGAAATGTGATTTGGGTGTAACCATTATCTTTGATGTTTCAGGTAAAGATAGGTGATAAAAATTATCTTCGTCCTAGATGAGAAGAGGAATTTAGAACTACAGTTATGATTATGAGTTATTTATATGATTGTGGACCAGAACTGTTGATTGATGTTATAGGGATAAAACATTGTTAGTGGATTTTTAACATGGAGAAGATAATAGACTTTATAGTCTATTTGACTCTTCTAATGGATTGCTCGTTCCGCTGCAACTATGGTTGAAATTTTTATCATTTACCATATGTTCTAAATCTCTGATTTATTATTGATGAAGGCTATTGATAATTTAATTATCTTTAGTCATGATATTCTTTACTGAGCTAGTTGTGATCACCCTTTTGCTTCACAATTCCTTTTAGGTAATAAGAGTGTAGCTGGGTCGAGCGAGGGTAACGGGGAAATAGAACGGTGGTCTCTAGCTGTGGATGTTCTCTCGAAGCAGTATAGAAAAGTTCATTTAGTAGTTTTATTTGGTGAATCCAATAGGGTAAGGTGTACCCAACGTTGGAAGGGTGGTTTGCCACTATCATACAAGATGTCTAACGACATACAACCTCGTGTCATCATAAGACAGGGATGTGCTCATCCACTTGCTGAGTATATCTACGAGCACTACCTATATAATCTTGGTGTTTGTTTGAAGTATAATTCTCAATTAGAGACAGTGGAGATAATGATAAGTCAAGAGAAGACTCACCATTGGGAAGAATATGATTGTAATCTTCTCATTTTTCTTTGGGGTCTATTGGGTCAACCAAGGATAATTCTGTGGCTATATGATATCTATCATAATCTAGATGCATGGCCTCCCATGTACGAAGGTTTCCTTGAGCACTTCCCAAAGATTCTAATTTCTAAAATAATTTTTGACTATACATTTATGTAAGGTGTCATTGTGAGGTGCTGTCCATGGTTGGGACATGAGTCACATTTGGTATATATTTGTATCCAAACTCACAGCATATGTGTTGTTGTATTTTACACGATAATTGTTGTAATAAAGTTGTAGTTATTTTCTGTACCATGTATTTGGCGACTTAGAATAGGTTGGATGAAATGGACCTATTTTGGGGTTGTCACAGTAAAATTCTGTAAATGAATTTGTAATTAACAATATTTTAGCATACATTCTTTTATTAATTACCAAAATAAATTAGGTCTTGTTTTAAATTGGTATCTCCCACTATTTTTATCAAACTATATTACCCTCAATATATATAGTTCGACAATATCTAATTAAAGATATGCTAGTGAGAATAAGGATCTCATTTCAAATGTATATAGCCTTGTTTGCGCACAACAAACTATATATAAATAAATAGGTAGACAACTCTTGTCAATTATATCAACTATGTAACTCCTTGTATTTTGCCTCTTAAATCATAATGGTCAAGTGTGTGCACATCCGAACTAAAATAATTTAAGTTAAGTCAGACCCAGCATTTCCAAATAAGTGAAGAGAAAACTACAGCCCTTGTGTGTGCACAACAAAGCAGTAATGTTCAATTCCTTATAAACATCATATGTAATAAAAATAACATCTTAAAAATTTAATACTTGCCTTGTGTGTGCACAGCAAACTCATATTAAATATTCAATACTTTATTGTTTCTATCATGCTAGAAGGCGACGTTCGATATTCTAAATATCTTTAAATGTTATAACTTAATATAAAATATTTGAGGGGTTTGTTATTAATTTGTCTCATCTTGTTTAGCGCGCATACACATATATATATAAAATACGCGTCATATTAATTAACATGCGAATCATGTTTGCATAATATATATATATATATATATATATATATATATATATATATATATATATAGTATAAGCTTGCAGATATAGAATACTATATTTTACCTGGATTGATTATGGACTTTTATTCTAGTTTGGTTCACTAGAGCCACCAAGTGAACCAAAAGGTCAAACCATAGGGGTGCAAGAATTAATATATAAATATAACTATTATATTTAAACTCAGGCTCCATTACAAACGGGTCTTCAAGCGCTCCTTGCTCCTTGATCTCCAATTCTTCAAAATTAATTTTAACTATTCATATTACAAAACTATTTAAAATAAATAGAAACCTTGATCAGCAGTCAAGGAAAAGTACATCATAGGAAGATATAATTTACATTAAGAAAAATTAGAGAAGACGAGGTACGCAGACCCCATTTAATAAAACACATACATTCATGCATCTAACTAAAATAAAATTCAACCACATTGGTCAATAGTCCATAATTAATCCCATTTATTATCATATACATCACCATATACATCAATAACTAACATTCATCTCATGAATAATAAACATTCAATATATATATTGATATCATTTAATGGACAAATTTAGTTAGCATAAAATCTAATTTTGAATCAAAATAAACTCTTTTATTTTAATCCAAATTTAAATCAAAATAAACCTCTTTTATTTTAATTTATTTAATTTTGAATAAAATAAACTATTTTATTTTAATCAAAATCATTAATCAAAATAAACTCCTTTATTTTAAGTAATTATAGAATCCAATTCCAAAAAAAAAAATATTAAAGGAAACACGGATTTTCTTTCCTATTCACAAATAAACTCTTTTATTTTGGATAATATGAAATCTTATTTCATATCTAAATAAACTCCTTTATTTAAGGAAACATGGAATCCAATTTCAACTCAAATTAGTTAGCATGAAATTTAATTTTAAAATTAAAATAAACTCTTTATTTTAATTATAAAATTATTAAAAGTATTATATATATATATATATATATATATATATATATATATATATATATATATATATATATAAGTAAACATAATCCTGTAAGGCTGTAACTTGAAACGGAATCAGGAAGGACTTATAATCAAAAGATATAAGTATTAATCAAGTTAGTGCCTGACACGTTAATATATATAATATATATCATGTTAACCGTATATATATATATATATATATATATATATATATATATATATATATATATATATATATATATATATATATATATTGTGACGCCCCCAAAATTAGGTATACATCACCCATCTTGAGTCGTCAGATACATAGTACAGAATACAAATACAACTTAATAATACAACTGTCGTGTACAATACGACAAAACATAAACTGTGAGTTTGAATACAAATATTATCTTCTAGAGAGTATTCATACTCAAAAGGAGTCCTCATTACATTTATTAACACACCATTATATAGAATAGTGAGGACTACTAACTAATACTATTCTTCGGACCATCACTCCGTTCCCCGACTTGCCCCAGCTACGTTCTCATTTCCTGAAGAGAACAGTGAAAGAAAGGGTGAGCTCAACTAGCCCAGTAAGAAATATTATGACTAAGATAATGCAGAATAAATTATCATTAGCCTTCAATAATGTTAAACTGATAAAATATAATAGACATCAAGTTTAACTGTAGCGGAACAAGCAATCCATTAAGAGAGTCAAGTAGAAAATAAACTCTACTATCTTTTATGATTTAAAAAGTTTTTCAACACTGTGATCGCTGAGACTCAGCTTAATAAAATAATCCACATCATCGAATCACCCCTGCACTACGGCCAAGGATATTCGTGTATTCATTAATGGTCATGATCATGCCAACAACTGTCCATCAATGCACTACGGGCCAATGAGGACTTTTACCACATCATTTGTAACATTACGGTCATGATTATACCGAATAATCCCTGGTCATAATCATACCAAGTCCATCTATGCACTACAGGCCACAGATGACTTTCAACATTTTATAAACATGAGGATGATGACAATGATATAAGAATTCAATAAAACAAGTTCAAGAATTAATTTATCCAGGAATTAACAACGTCCAAATTGTCAACATGATACTGTATTGTGGAGTAAAATTCAAGAATGCTTAGAAGAATATTTTCTTGAAAAGATACTGGATGAAACGTAACTATCAAGGATATTCCACAAATTTCATGGAGTATAGAAGTCAAAACTTAACCAACTGAGTATAATAAAGAATGGAATAACAAAAGAAATCACCATGCATGCGATAGACCGCACAGACAGGTTATTCCAACAGAATAATAAATAATGGAACCAGGTCCGGTGTAAAACACACAGACAGGATGTTCTAACAGAATAATAATAAAAACGGAACCAGGTCCGGTGTAAAACACACAGACAGGATATTCCGACAGAATAATAAATAATGGAACCAGGTCCGGTGTAAAACACACAGACAGGATATTCCAACAGAATAATAATAAAACGGAACCAGGTCCGGTGTAAAACACACAGACAGGATGTTCCAACAGAATAATAAACGGAACCAGGTCCGGTGTAAAACACACAGACAGGATGTTCCAACAGAATAATAGAAGAATGTCACCAAGTATAGGGTAGACCGCGTATACTGGTTATTCCAACAGAATAATAACGAATGGAATAACAGAAGTTCTCTTCATGAATATAAAAGAAATAATATTCCCTACCGTTTTAAAGAAGAGCTGAAGTAAGGAAGTAGTTAAGTAGCAGAATACTCTTCTTCTCTCTCTCTATAGTTTCTCTCTATTGTTTCTCTCTCTAGAGTTCAGTGAATTCGTAAAAAATAATGAAGCAATGAGCTTCTATTTATAGGAGAATGGAAGGGGTACTGTTAAGAAACGGACGCAACAATTATTTACGGATGAACAATAATACTTCACGTTTCCTACACATCAGTACACATTTTCAAAGAGTTGGCCAATGAATGTCTAGGTTGGCAAAATCATGCTAGCAATTGTCAATTCCCCAACCAATCAGAATAAAGGAAGATTATAAAAACCTATCTATATATATAATCCACACATGTTGAAAGCCTAAATATATATATAATAATAATAATTGTACTCCTCCCTGTCAATTTTCAAGCATTGCATATATATAAATAATACCTATACTACACCATCCTGACAACTCCCTCCAGCAAAAACCACTATCAAATATATATATCATATATATAATCACATGCACCCACATTTTATATATTATATATAAACATCCCATAACAATAATACTCCCACATTCCTCGTTCTTTTTTTTTTCTTCATTCCATGTAACAAACATAAGTTCCCATCTCCACCAAAAGTCATAAACATATGGGCCCCTCCACTTACATCGAATAAATTTCTACCGATTATTTTGAAAATGAGAAAGTAGGGGGTCCAAATAATATGCCAAACTCTACAACAAATACTGTGGCAATAATTAAATAAAACTGAGTGACTTCTCACGTAATAATCAATATCGTGTGCTACTATGCAACCACGCGTATTACTGTACTTTTACTACCGAGTAGTTCAACAGTAACAATGGTAAAACTTCCGCCGTTATTTTTAATAAAATATTTTTGTCGTTTTCTCAATCCGACAATAATTCCGTTGTGGGGTCCACCAATGATTGTGTCGTTGTACGAATATTCCCTGTTAAAACGAATATTCCCCGACCAATCGAATATTATATGACAACTTGCGTACTTTGCAAAATTTATAAATATTACCCATAACTATAACATTATATCAAATTAACTCCATAATATTCAAAAATGATATTTATAGAAAATTCATCTTTATATATAAAAGTTGGGGTCTTACAACCTCCCCTTCTTATGAAATTTCGCCCTCGAAATTAGGGTACGTACCTGGTATGTCGAAGAGGTAAGGATACCTTGATTTCATTTCAGATTCTAACTCCCAAGTCATTTCCTCAACATCGTGGTTTCTCCACAAAACTTTGACTTGAGGTATAACCTTGGAGCGTAGAATATGTTCCTTCTTATCCAAGATTTGAACAGGAACTTCTTCATACGTCAAATCTTCCGCTATTTCGTCCGGTTCTAACTCAATAATGTGGTTCGGGTCTTCCACATATTTGCGTAACATGGATATGTGAAAAACGTTATGAACACGAGACATATTTGGCGATAAAGCGAGTCTATAAGCCACAGTTCCTACTCGATCGAGGATTAAAAATGGACCGATGAATCGAGGATTGAGCTTTCCTCTCTTTCTAAATCTCGTAACTCCTTTCCATGGAGCAACACGTAAGAACACATGATCTCCTACATCAAATTCCACGTCTTTTCGATGAAGATCAGCATAACTCTTTTGTCGATCTTGTGAGGTTTTTATACGTTGTCAGATCGTTTGAATCTTTTCTGTAGTCATACGTACCAACTCTGGTCCCAATAACGTTGCTTCACCCCCTCATCCCAGCATACTGGAGAACGACATTTTCTTCCATACAATGCTTCGAATGGAGCCATGCCAATACTTGCTTGATAACTGTTGTTGTAGGAAAACTCCACCAATGGTAAGAACTTGTCCCAACTTCCCTTGAAGTCAAAGACACATAGTCTAAATAAATCTTCTAGAGTTTGAATAGTCCTCTCTGATTGTCCGTCCGTCTGAGGATGATATGCCGAACTAAATCGTAAATCTGTGCCCATAGCTTTTTGTAAACTAACCCAAAATCGTGAAGTGAATCTTGGGTCTCGATCAGAAACTATGGATACTGGCATACCATGCAGTCTTACAATCTCGTTTATGTACATACGAGCAAGACGTTCAAGTGTATAAGTTTCTCGTATCGGTAAGAAATGAGCAGACTTGGTCAATCTATCAACAATGACCCAAATCGCATCAATACCTTGAGAAACCCTAGGAAGACCGGTAACGAAATCCATGGTAATGTGCTTCCACTTCCATTCTGGAATTTCAAGTGGTTGCAATGGACCTTTTGGTACTTGATGCTCCGCTTTGACTCGTTGACAAGTTAGACACCTTGAGATAATCAACGCTATCTCTCTCTTCATATTGCTCCACCAAAATGTATGACGAAGATCATGATACATTTTGGTACTTCCAGGATGGATTGCAAACGGTGTGTTGTGCGCCTCCATCATGATTTCATACTTTAAATCAGGGTTGTTAGGAACACAAAGTCTGGAGTTGACTCGAAGTATTCCTTCTTCATCGATTCTTGCTTCCGGCATAGCACCTTCTTGCACTTTCTTCCTCATACGCATCAGCTCCAGGTCTATAGCTTGAGCAGCTTTAACTTTATCGATTAAAGTCGGTTCTACTCGTATATTCGTCATCATCACATGGGTCCCTGGAGTCTTTAACTCTATCTCCATCCTTTGCAAGTCACACAAAATGGCCTTTGTGTTGACAATATCGTACTCGTACTTGCATATGATCTTCTACTCAACGCGTCAGCTACCACGTTCACTTTTCCACGATGATATTAAATGGTACGATCGTAATCTTTAACAGCTCGAGCCAACGTCTTTGATACGTTCGTTTTAAGTAAAGAAATATTTGAGGGTTTAAGAAATGGGTTTTGTACTGGGGTCAATACAAAATTCGATTTCACGCTCTAGGGGTAGGCTAGGAAATCTTCAAGAATACGTCAGGAAATTTATTAACAATAGAAATATCATTCAAAACTGTGACTCTCATCCCAGACTTGGATAACACATCACATTGATACCTATCAGCTTGCCACCGTAGAACGGCGTCCCCTACGGAGAGTCTGGCTTCGGTGCATTCCCCATCAACATGATGTCACCAGATAAAGGCTCAGGGCTCTTTACTTATGGCTTGATATGATAATGATTGACTTTAGTGGTTTGGTTGCTTGAATTCGCATAACAGGTTGGTTAGGAATATGAAAATTAACAAACTTACGAAAAGCATAATGGGTAGTTAACCAATCGTTTCCAAAAATCACATATCGACAGATAACGTGAAAGTGTCGATTTGAATCAAACAAGATTTATAAATAGTGGAGTTAACGAAGATTTCTCCTAACAGAGTTTCAACAGATAAGTCAAGTCTAATAAATTTTTATTTTTATTTTTATTTTTTATTTTTTTAAGAGCCAAGTTTAAACGTTGAACACAACTAGGTGAAATACAAGAGTGGGTAGAATCAGTATCGAATAAGGTACAAACTTCGCAAGGGTTTATGATTAGCTTACCCGTGATAACTTCATTTGGGTTCCTCACTTGTTGGGAAGTCATGACAACCGCTCTCTCTTGAACTACCCGGCTTTGACTTGTCTGGGGTAGCATTTGATGTCATCTCTATCGTTGGAATTGACTTTAATATAGGGCATATTCCACCCTCAACTGCTTCATCGTACTCCTGCTTCATGATCTGAATCATCAATCTTCGATCCATATCGAGTTCAGATTGACCGCTCTGTACAGGGTAATTCAAAACTCGATGTTGGGTTCTCCCAATTGCTGTCCAAAAAGAGAAATGTATATCATCTATTTTAGCCTTTTTGGATCGGACATCTCTTTCTACAATATCAACACGTCGTGCGGCTTTTACCCACGCATCCTGCATTCTCACTCGTTCAGTTGTTTCTTCTTTCAGCTGATCCTTGATATTTGAATTCTCAGATTCCAACTTTAATATCTTACACTCTGCCAAAGCGTGATTTTGTTCGAGCATCACATATCGGGCAACACAATTTTGAATCGTTACATCTCTTTGCTCCACGACTGCCTGCCGTTCTTCAGCCTGCTCTTCTAACTCATGAACACGATTTTGTAATTCTAAGTTTTGATCATAGATTTCTTCTAACCAATTCTCCTCAGGTTCCTCTTCTTCCTCTTCTTCCTCTTCTTCCTCACTCTCAGCTGATACCTCTGCCACTAGCTCGGGTGCAACTATTAGTTCTTCACTTACCACATAGATATCTCTAATTTCTTCTTCGCCTGATATTACATTATCTTGGTTGGTGATTAGAGGTGTCACGGTCTCATTTACTCCATTGTTGACATTTCCAGCTGCCATTTTCAAATACTGCCACAAAACAAGGGTTAATTAACATGTCACATATTATCAATATACTCTGACCAACCAACTAAATAACAAATAAACTTAGGTAGGTCATACTAGCGAAGGAATTCCCCGTCTCTCCCCTCCTAGTTCTATTCTCACATCTTAGCCAGGAATCATATCCCTAAGCTCTGATACCAACTGTGACGCCCCCAAAATTAGGTATACATCACCCATCTTGAGTCGTCAGATACATAGTACAGAATACAAATACAACTTAATAATACAACTGTCGTGTACAATACGACAAAACATAAACTGTGAGTTTGAATACAAATATTATCTTCTAGAGAGTATTCATACTCAAAAGGAGTCCTCATTACATTTATTAACACACCATTATATAGAATAGTGAGGACTACTAACTAATACTATTCTTCGGACCATCACTCCGTTCCCCGACTTGCCCCAGCTACGTTCTCATTTCCTGAAGAGAACAGTGAAAGAAAGGGTGAGCTCAACTAGCCCAGTAAGAAATATTATGACTAAGATAATGCAGAATAAATTATCATTAGCCTTCAATAATGTTAAACTGATAAAATATAATAGACATCAAGTTTAACTGTAGCGGAACAAGCAATCCATTAAGAGAGTCAAGTAGAAAATAAACTCTACTATCTTTTATGATTTAAAAAGTTTTTCAACACTGTGATCGCTGAGACTCAGCTTAATAAAATAATCCACATCATCGAATCACCCCTGCACTACGGCCAAGGATATTCGTGTATTCATTAATGGTCATGATCATGCCAACAACTGTCCATCAATGCACTACGGGCCAATGAGGACTTTTACCACATCATTTGTAACATTACGGTCATGATTATACCGAATAATCCCTGGTCATAATCATACCAAGTCCATCTATGCACTACAGGCCACAGATGACTTTCAACATTTTATAAACATGAGGATGATGACAATGATATAAGAATTCAATAAAACAAGTTCAAGAATTAATTTATCCAGGAATTAACAACGTCCAAATTGTCAACATGATACTGTATTGTGGAGTAAAATTCAAGAATGCTTAGAAGAATATTTTCTTGAAAAGATACTGGATGAAACGTAACTATCAAGGATATTCCACAAATTTCATGGAGTATAGAAGTCAAAACTTAACCAACTGAGTATAATAAAGAATGGAATAACAAAAGAAATCACCATGCATGCGATAGACCGCACAGACAGGTTATTCCAACAGAATAATAAATAATGGAACCAGGTCCGGTGTAAAACACACAGACAGGATGTTCTAACAGAATAATAATAAAAACGGAACCAGGTCCGGTGTAAAACACACAGACAGGATATTCCGACAGAATAATAAATAATGGAACCAGGTCCGGTGTAAAACACACAGACAGGATGTTCCAACAGAATAATAGAAGAATGTCACCAAGTATAGGGTAGACCGCGTATACTGGTTATTCCAACAGAATAATAACGAATGGAATAACAGAAGTTCTCTTCATGAATATAAAAGAAATAATATTCCCTACCGTTTTAAAGAAGAGCTGAAGTAAGGAAGTAGTTAAGTAGCAGAATACTCTTCTTCTCTCTCTCTATAGTTTCTCTCTATTGTTTCTCTCTCTAGAGTTCAGTGAATTCGTAAAAAATAATGAAGCAATGAGCTTCTATTTATAGGAGAATGGAAGGGGTACTGTTAAGAAACGAACGCAACAATTATTTACGGATGAACAATAATACTTCACGTTTCCTACACATCAGTACACATTTTCAAAGAGTTGGCCAATGAATGTCTAGGTTGGCAAAATCATGCTAGCAATTGTCAATTCCCCAACCAATCAGAATAAAGGAAGATTATAAAAACCTATCTATATATATAATCCACACATGTTGAAAGCCTAAATATATATATAATAATAATAATTGTACTCCTCCCTGTCAATTTTCAAGCATTGCATATATATAAATAATACCTATACTACACCATCCTGACAACTCCCTCCAGCAAAAACCACTATCAAATATATATATCATATATATAATCACATGCACCCACATTTTATATATTATATATAAACATCCCATAACAATAATACTCCCACATTCCTCGTTCTTTTTTTTTTTCTTCATTCCATGTAACAAACATAAGTTCCCATCTCCACCAAAAGTCATAAACATATGGGCCCCTCCACTTACATCGAATAAATTTCTACCGATTATTTTGAAAATGAGAAAGTAGGGGGGTCCAAATAATATGCCAAACTCTACAACAAATACTGTGGCAATAATTAAATAAAACTGAGTGACTTCTCACGTAATAATCAATATCGTGTGCTACTATGCAACCACGCGTATTACTGTACTTTTACTACCGAGTAGTTCAACAGTAACAATGGTAAAACTTCCGCCGTTATTTTTAATAAAATATTTTTGTCGTTTTCTCAATCCGACAATAATTCCGTTGTGGGGTCCACCAATGATTGTGCCGTTGTACGAATATTCCCTGTTAAAACGAATATTCCCCGACCAATCGAATATTATATGACAACTTGCGTACTTTGCAAAATTTATAAATATTACCCATAACTATAACATTATATCAAATTAACTCCATAATATTCAAAAATGATATTTATAGAAAATTCATCTTTATATATAAAAGTTGGGGTCTTACATATATATATATATATATATATATATATATATATATATATATATATATATATATATATATATATATATATATATATATATATAATCCAAATCCGTGAAGTATGAAACATGTCTAGGCACAGCCAAAAAAAAACACGAATCAGGCAACCGGCCTCGCGAATCATAACGTGGCCACGCCAATCACATAATTTAAAAAAAGTGTCTTTTTTTTTAAATAAATTTTATACAACAAATTATGCTCAATTAAATTATTCTAAACACATATCAATATACATATCAAATTAAAATAATTAATAATTCGCATAAAAGTTTGGCTTTGATACCACTGTTAGGTTTGTAATATTCATGAACGTAATTAAATTGCACAAAATAAGCGAAAACGTGATAAACAAGAGTTTTAAAATTTTACAAACTATATACCTGGATCACCCTTTATGCACAATTATTAATTAAACGAAAATATGAAGAACAAGAATCATACCCTTGAAAATTCGAGTTTCCTCATGTACAAGTTCACCTCCAATCTTTTCGCGTTCAACTTGAATCCACTGGGTTTGGTTCCTTCCTTTGATCAACCTTAGCCACCCAAGTATTTGGCTTCTAGAGGTGATCCGCCAAGGAAAAAAAATATTCAAGAAGAAGGGTGGTTGGCTAAACCCTAGTTTTCTATCTCTATAGAAAAAGAACGTACTCTTCAACTATTGGAATTGCGTCTGTTGTGAAAAAGTCAACAACAACTTCACCCATAATAAGACTCCTCTTATTTATAGATGTGGGCAACTCTCCTTAACAATTAAGGAATTGAGTTTTATTTTAATTAATTAAACTCATTTAATTAATTTAACCTCTTAATCTTATTAGGAATATATGAGAGTACTTTTATTAATTAATTCCCAAACTCCTTTAAGAAATAAGTAATAATAATAGTAATAATAATAATAAAACTCCTCTTATTAATTTATATTTAATATTTCTAAAATATTAAATAATAAATATTAAGCTATTTAATTTATTCTATCACCATAGATTAAATTAAATATACTTAATTTATTATTACGATTATGCCATTAACTTCTTAAATAATTATTCTTCCTTTTATGGTGTGACCCTTTAGGTTCTCCATATTAAACCGGTTGTGAATAAATCAATTAGAACAATTCTAATTTTATTTAAATAAATAAATTAAAATATTAATTTATTTAAATAAATAATATTTATTCTACAATAGAGATAAGCCTCCCTAGCGATTAACGAATTTTCTGATAATATAAATTTCAATATTAATCATAAAAGAACCTTTGAGTAAATAGTTATCGTACAATTCAATCCTTCCACCATACAATGACCCAATTAAATATAAGACATAGAATTACTGTCAAGTCTTATTTTATTTAATTATATGTATTTCGACTCTTAAATGTACAACTCCAAATAATACAAATTAAAAACTCCTTTCTAATTTTATTCTGCCTTGGCCAAGGACTATTGGGTTGTCATTTATCGAATCACATAGGACATTTCTCTTCTTTTACTAGAAGCGGTAGATTCTTTATTGATCATAAATTATCTCCATGTACAACTTATTATACCCAAGCATACCCTTTGATATACCCTAAGGGTCTTAAAGAATAAGTCAAAGTATAACTCATCATACACAAGATATTATGATGACCTCAAGTCCAAGGATCACTTGTACTACTATCACTACAGGTATTCCTATTGATATGCAAGTAAAACTCTATTAGGTATTCCTTAGCGAGCCACGTTTAGTGAACTTATTCTCTAATAAGCACCTACATACTTGCTTTAGTGTTTCCACATAAATGATCATGAGATCAATCATCCTCATCCAATGAGCAAGCAACGTATGTACCAATCTATCCGGATTCATTAATCCCCAATTTAGTAATCCAACGATTGGGAACTATTTTAGCTTTAAGCTTTCTAAGAATTTAGATCTCATTAGAATGATCATCATCATTATTCTAAAAGTATTACTTAAAACTATAGGTTTATCACATATTATAAAGCAGCATCATGTAGATAATGAAAAGCCTTTAATAAACTAATACATTTTATTAATAAATGAATAAGATTGTTATAAAGTATATGCTTTATCATCAAACATGATTGGCTTGTGTGCATACTACTTTCACGTAGTGCATGGATAATTCGATTATGTGGATTATTTATTGAAATGTGTTTCAGAGATAAAATATTGATGATGAACTTTTAAATCATAGAAGATAGTAGACATCATGATCTACTTGACTCTTCTAATGGATTGTTTGTTCCGCTGCAGTTAAACTTGTTGTTTATTGTATTCTATTAGTTTTACACTGTTGAAGGCTAACGATAATTTATTATTCATTATCTTAATCATAATATTATTTACTGGGCTAGTTGAGCTCACCCTTTTCTTTCATTGTTCTCTTCAGGAAATGAGAACATGACTGGGATTAGTCGAAGAATGGAGTGATGATCCGAGATGGTGGCTGTAGTAGTCCTCACTATTTTATAAAATAGTGTGATAATAATTGTAATGAGGACAAAATTTTAGTTTGGATATTGTCTACGAGACAATATTCGTGTTAAAACTCTCAGCAACGTTTTGTCATATTGTATAAATGAAGTTTGTATTTAAATTCTGTATCATGTATTTAGCGACTCAGAATGGATTGTGTATACTTATTTTGGGGGCGTCACAGATATATTATTTGTTTAGGAGTCTTTTAAATGAATCTATTTTGACTAAGCAATCCTGTTAGACTCTTTCTTCTTTATTTTAGCTATCTCAATTTAATTTAGTGGGACTTCACATCTTTTAAACTAATATTTTATATCCATTGGACTTTTATTATATCCATGATAGCTGATTTGGTGAATATATATCTGTTGGTCAAATATAGTTGCTAAAATTATGAGATTTATCAATTATGGTTTAAGGCTCTATATATATCCGTTAGCATCAGTTAGCTGATATACCATTTGTTTTGAATCTCATATTTTCGTTGGGTATAACAAGTTGCTAGAAATGTGATATTCCAATTGAACTTAATCTTTATACTAACAACTCTTTTTATAGTCGATGTTCCTATGATTATATATACTTATCTCCTTCTCAGCTAAAACAAGACAAGGGACTTGAAGCTAATATTAGTACATTACTCTTGAAGGTATATCAGAAAAAGTCCAAAGCCTGTCAAAGCTATTTTTAGCTATATATTTTATTTATTATTAATTCTTCTTAATTAGCCGAAAATTAAGAGATTGTATTCAAAATTATTTGTATTTTGAATTTAAGCATTGTTAAGCTTGATTGATCCAGTAGTGGATAGGTTTTGTTCAAAAGAAGCTTTCAAGGTTGCATAGGTGCAAAGGTCTCAGTGGTGAGAAAGGTTGCAGAGTGGAAAGTTTATTTGAACAGGGAGTTCTTTTTATTGTATTTAATTGAGTTGTTAAATTAATAAAAAGAGTCTCCAATATTGTTTGGTATTGCTCGTAGATTACGCCACTAGATAGATCAGATAGGGGCTTAACCACGTAAAAATCTTTGTATTTGTTGTTTGCTATTTCGTGTGTTTGATTGTTTGAGTTTCACTTTGCATCTCAACACACTCACATAAAAGTTATCTCCTGATAGAAAAAATATATATTAATCCAAACACTGTCTTTCATACGTTTCATCTGTCTGTATTATAACAAAATATATTTTGGTCTAATCCAGACACTATATGTCATTGCTTTATTCTGTCTGCATTATAAGAAAAGTAAAATTTACTCCAAAGCAGACACTTTAAATCACTAGTCTCATCTGTCTGTTTTAGTACTGTATAGGAAATCAAAAATTGGTCATTAATAAACTCGTTTTAGTCTATACACATATTCACCCCCCTTTTAGTGTGCATATACAGGAAATTACAAAATTCATTAAGAAATGCATGGTATGGCATTTTTGTATTTTGTAATGTGGGCCCAAGTGCAAAATTAGGGTTCACATGACCACATTAAATTAAATGCACAATTAGGGTTCCACGACCTCATTAAATGCGCAAATTAGGGTTCGTATAACCTAATTAAATGAAGACGGAGAAGTCAAAAATAAAGGTGCTAGACCCGGGATAAGCCTCCACGTGTCCCGGGGCAGAAGGTTCATGGGGGCGGCTCGTTTTGGGAATTGATTGAGGGATTAGATTGGTGGCTAGAAGAACAGAGCAATATGGGCATTACTCTAATGACTAAAGGGTATTTCTAGAATTTCCCTGAAAGCATGTGCCTTGCACATGACTACTTTCCAGAAAGCCCTATAAATACCCCTTCCATTCCATTGGGAAGGGGACCGCTCTCTTCAGACATAGGACTTGAACTATTTTGGTGACTTAAGGCTTAGATATTCCACCTAAAAGCACTAAAAAGGGTTTGGACACTCTCTCTCAACTGGAAGGACTCAAGAAGAAGGCTCTTGGAATCCCAATAACCCTAACCCGGTTTTCAAATTCTAGGAGTTCTGCCATGCGTCATTGGAGTAATCACCCACCTGTCGTTCTCCCCTCTTCAATCAATCAATCAATTATGTGCTCATCGTGAATTTCTCTCCTCCTTAACTAACACGAAACCCTAACTAGAAAGGCACGATTTTCTTGCCCACATTTATTTGGCGACTCTGCTGGGGAGGTGTAGAATTCGTGAAGGGTATGCTCACAACTCGAAGTAGGAGAACAATAGGAAGAGCTTCATCAACAAATAGCATTACCTCACCGAGTCCAGTTCCAAGGCAAGCAAGTCAAGCTTTTCAAGGCGTGAATCTAAATCTCGATCAACCCATCCTTGAAGACGCATCGGAAGGAAGTTCAACATCACCATACATGGCTGAGCAATAACCAGCGAATGTTAGGCAGACAGGCGAGGGAAGGCAAAGCGAGGAAGAAAGTGGAGAGCAGACAAATGTTGTGCAACTGGAGATACTCAAGGCATTGAAGGAAGCACAAGAAGGACAAGGGATGATGATGGCTATGATAACTTTGAACGAATTAACAAGTCATAGAGATGATTATACAATAAAGGTCAGATTAACAAGAAAGTGGGATGGGATCAATTTGAGCACTGGACAGATTGTCAACATCATAGCTATATTGCTTGATGAAGAGGTAGTATTCTAAATTTTATATTACTTCATAAATAAATATTACCAAGAATTAAAAGTTGTTATCTTATAAATAGATTATTTATCTTATATATATTATGTGCAGGATACTCATGTGACGCTCATTTTGAGATTCAATCAACGAGCATAATACATCAAAAGATTGAACGAAGACAACGTATACCTCATATCTAATTTTAAGATTGTACCAGCCCCACCTAGATATAAAGCAATTAACGGTGATAAGGTGATTAACTTTTTTCACAAGACAACGATAACTCAGGTAAACAACACAGATGTAATTGCAAGGTATAAATTCGAGTTATCAACGTTTGCTGAAACAAGAAACAAGGCTGGAGATAAAACACATCTCATAGGTAAAAAAAATACTCAAAACTTCATTACACAACAAATACTTGAATTTTTTCTTCTTATACTTACTAGATTTCATTTCCTCACAGATGTTATTGGAAAGCTTACAACGATAACTGATTTGCAAATAGTTGGACAAGGAATTCAAAAAATGGATATTCTGTTAACGAATGAGAGGTATGTGTGAAAAATAGTGTGATGTTTTTCCAATTCAAATTATTTTTCTCATACCACTAATAACAATTTTATGTTATTACAAACAGCCACCACACAATCACAGTAACTATGTGGGGAGAACATGCATTAAATTTTCAACAAGATTTTTCAAGACAAAATGACAACTTGATTGTTGTAGTAGTGACTGGAACACTTGCAAAGGAATTTAAAGGTGATTTGGGAATTTTTAATTGTTTACAAGAATAATTACTAACATACACTTATTTTATTTATAGGGGAGATCAATTTATCATCAACAGCTGCCACAAGGGTTTATTTTAATATCCCTTACCAACCAATATCCACCCTAAGTAGTACTATACAAAACAATGAAGGAATCACCTCAAGTATTGAAATTGTTCCAAATATTCAATTGAACACACATCCAGAAAACTATAACATTGAATGTTTTAGCATAAGCCAGCTGTTAAATGCGAAAGTACCACAGGGTTTAGAGGTAAATACCTACTATAACTGATTTTTTTAACATTACTGAAAAGGTTTTTTCATTTAAAACTCTAAATTGACACATACTAAAGGCTCTCAAAATGCCAACAGTTTATGTATTGCGCGTGTGAAGCAACAATTGATGATATAGTGTTCGACCAAGGATGGTACTATCTTGCATGCAAAAATGTTTCCGTAAGATAAAGGATCCATCAAGAAAATTACAATGTCAAAATTGCATAGGCGAAGAGATTGGGACTACACAGCGCTACAAAGTCACACTCAAAGTTAAGGATAACACAGCGAAACAACATTCGTTTTATTCAATCGAGAGGCTGCACAACTCATAAGTGTTCCTATTGACCATCTCATTAATCAAAGGAAGGAACTCGCCTCAAATTCGGTACATTACTTAATAATAAACCCATTTTTAATAACATCTACCATTATATATTCTTATATTTTTATAATGATTGGGTCATATCTACTAATAAAATCACAAAATACAGGATATATCAGTGCAAGACATTCCACCAATTATATATAATATCCGAAAGAAGAGTTGTTTGTTTCAAGTCAAAATCACTCCATATAACACTCAAAGAGGCTATGAAGAATACACAGCCTCTAAGGTTCAGGTACTCAAACAACTGCCAAAAAATCCACCTGGAGATAAGAATGAACAAACAGATGATACAACTGAATGTTTCTGCATCAAACAAATTCTTACTGTCAAGCTACCAGAGGGATCAGAAGTAAATTTCTTTACTTTTAACTTTTTAACATTCTATTAAAAAAATGTAATAATAACAAATATTATAATGCTTATAAAATGAATATTATTGCTATAGATCATATACTGCACATGTGAGGTCACAATAGTTACTGGAACAAGGATGGTACTATGTCACCTGCAATAACTGCCTTAGACAAATTAAGGAGGTATCCACAAAATTACAATGCCACAATTGTCTGAGTGAAAAAAATGGAAACTACCAAACGGTACAAGCTGACAATTAAGGTAAAGGATACCATAGGAGAAACAACATTTGTCATGTTTAATCGAGAAGCTGCGCAGGTTATAGGAGTTCCTATCGAACAACTACTACATGATATCAACAAAAAATATTCACCAACAGCAAGTCTTTTGTATATACACATTATTCAAAAAAATAATGTTGAATCACACAATGACACTTGCTAACCATTGAATATTGTGCAGGGTATAACTATGAAAGAACTGCCGCCAGAAATTCAAAATATATGTGGAAAGAATTGCATGTTCTAGATCAAAATTACACCGTACAACACAGAATTGGGCTACGAAGAATATACAGTATCAAAGGTTTAGAAAATCAAATCAGAGGATAAATCTGGGGGACAAAACATGACACTATAAAAAATTTGGGAGAGATAAAGCATCAAAACAATGACAAAACTGATGATCCAAAAAATTTAACAGACCAGGAAAAGAAGAACAAAAGAAAGATAGCTGATTTTGGGGAAGATTTGGAATAAGATATCCAAGTTAACTTGAAGTGTTTCCCAGCTGTTTGATTGTTTTCAGTAGTATTGTATGAATTCCTTCAAGTTTGGCTAATGATGGGACTATTTTGTAATTGAAAAGTTGGAGTCTTCATGAACTTAAGATAAAACAAAGGAGTAATATATCTAATGTTACTTATCAAATAAATAAAGAGATGTCTAATGTTCAATGTTATAATAGTTTAGCTCAAAACAACATTCTCTTGACAAATCAGTAACTCAAAACTTTCCATGGGAAACAGTTCCTCTTTCAAATTTCCATGATAATAGAGAATTATGAAGAAAAATAATTTACCTTCAAATTTACATCTAACTAGCAGGCTGTAGCTACTTTGAATACTGACAATCTTTGGTAGTCCTTCAACTTTTGCAGCATGTAAAACTCCATGACTCCATAAGAAGTTTCATTAGAAACGCCTAAGTAGCGCAGCTGAAAAAATTTGTACAATGCTCATGTCAGCATAGTAATAATGATACAGCAGGGTACCAATAATCAGCCATATATAATGATGTGCAATTCTAACCTTAAATGGTAACATTTTCCATTATTCTTTCTATTCTTTCAGTCATCAGAAAAGTTTTTAAGTGTTAGTTGGTTATTGTTTCGCTATTTTTCAATAAAATCATTGAACAAATATTTTGAAAATCCCAAACAAAACTTCACTATAAAGAAAACCCACAACAAATAAAACTAAAGCTAGAGAACAAAATCACTTTGTCCCAAACATAAAATCCAGACCATTAAAGGGGAGAACAAGCTAGGCCTACATGCATTCCAACACAAAATGGTCTCAGCCAAGAAAAAGAAAAGGACTTGGGAAATATGCTAAGGAAACAATTGGTATAGAATGAGCAGACAGAGAAAAATGAAAAGCAACACAAATATTAAAGCTACTAGATAGACCAATATATTTATTATAAGTTACATTCATCGTTTTTTGTACTATTGTCCTTTAGAATATTGATAATGGAGTTTGATGAAAACTTGGCACGATCCTTACTACCAAGAACGTGGACCGATTCAGTACACAGAAAACGAAATCACTAAACAATAACCAAACACTTAATATACTTCTGTTTGAAAAATAAACAGAGAAAGTAAAAACCAAATTAAAGAAAGATCTAAGTTAAATAAAGGATCAAGAACCTACTATGATGGTTGGATCCATAGTTATGCAAAGCCGACGATGATCGGAGGTAAATCACGGACTGAAATCGAAAAAAAGGAGAAACCACCCAATAGAATAGCCGCATAAATTACAACCACCCATATGCAAATCCCTAACACGACGCTAAAATTCACTCACCGTCGACTTCAACAAATCGATTACGATGATGGATTTCCCCTTATTAGTCAAAAAATATGAACGCCGGTGAAGGAAAATGGATAGACAGAAAAACGGAAAGAAAGAAAAACGAACGGACTTCAAATATTATTACATTCAATGAATAATTATGAAAGAAACCAAGCGGTGCGCAGTCCAGTTGTCATCAAATAAAAAAAATAACACATAAACACTCCAAAAGTCACCGACAAAAAACATAAAATATTAGAACTATAAAAATTGGTGCGGTCCAGTTGTCCTCAAATAAAAAAAATAACACATAAAATACTCCAAAAGTCACTAACAAAAAAATATAAAATATTAGAACTATAAAAAGTTATAACATATAACGGATAATCATTGATGACAAAAAGAAATTAATACTCATTATATATAAAACACCTATAAATATCACTATCACATAAACAAAAAACCCAATACACAAACAAAAGTATACAAAATACTAAACAATGGATGTCAGGTAAAGTAATTAGTTTGTTTTTTTAACTAATATATTCTTCCTATTTTGCATGTTATTTTTAAAAATTTATATGTTTTCATTTATTTGCAGGTCTATACCAACAAAAAACAAAGGGCAGAACAAACGCCAAATTATTGAAATAAGCGATGATAGCAGTAGTGACATTGGTGGTTATGGGTATGCCAAGAATGCAAGGATCGAAGAAACTATTGTTACGCTACAAACAAAGATTGAAGCCATGAAAGATAAGATTCAGAAAATTGAGCAACAACTGAATGATCTTAAATAAAATGGGTTATCGCAATAAAAGTGGAAGTAATAAAATAGTAATAGCAACATATTTAGACATGTAATTGCTATGCAATGCAAAAAATAATCGAAAAGTTTATATGAAAAAAATATTATTATTATAAAAAATCTTTCTCATTCTAATTTCAGAAAATTATACAATCGAAAAACAATGCACGGGCTATCAACTAGTATTTAATTAAGACCAAGTAAGGAACCAAAATAAAATCGAAATCGTACTAAAAATGACACAAATCGTACTAACAGTTCTAGCATATATGACGGTTTTAGGTGACTTGAAAAATTAAATTTACGATTCTGATTTGGTTACTAGTCAAAACCGCACACATAAAATCAAAATCGCACCATGTTAATAGAATAGTTTATAATGTTTCTGAATCTTTGTATTATGATTGTAATATTACTGTAATATGATATTTGTTAACAATATGTTATAATATAATTGAGCTACTCTAAAAATATGTTGTAATATGGTAGAATAGCCTATAAATTTACAGCATATTGTTACTAGGAATATTATAGCATATTGTTATTAAGATTAGAGTAACAAATATTGTATTTAGCTTTTATTTACTCTACTATATCCTAATCTAATAATTTAGATCATATTACTCTATTATATTTAGCTTTTGTTTAGACAAAACATTATAAGTAAGATTATGTGTGTTATCAAAGTGATATTTAATATTGTGTGATGCTAAATTGTTAATTTAAAGTGTATAAAATTTTGTTGTTTCAATTAATTTTGAAATCGCACCAAATAAAACTGCAACGCACTAATTACAAATAATTTTATGTACGATTTTAAATTTATCAAATCACATCGAAACAATTTCGTATACAATTTGAATTTTAAACAGCAACATGCTCACCCTTACATTTAATACTCCTCCGATTTTAAAACTATATATATATATAGTGTAGTGCAGTGCGTGTGTGCATGGCAATTGTGGAGTTTGTAACAAAGCGAAGGGCTATTATATATTACCCTTACAAACATTATCCGCTACGGTATCTTTCTTATAACACATGGATTGGACTGAGCCACAAATAAGAGAGGAGAGAGAAATTGAAGAAAGGAAAATAAGTTATTCAGAAAGAAAGAAAGATAGATAGATAGATCTGGCCATCTGGGTTGGGTTGATTATATATAAATATAGATGATCTTGATGGAGAAGAAAATGGTGGTGGCAGCTTTGTTGTTGGCTCTGTTTGTATTATCTTCCAACATAAAGCCGGCGGAATCTGGTCCCGAAGACTGCATAGACGCTTGTTTCACCGGTTGCGTCAATATCAACAGTAACTACTACTTCTACATCTCCATCCCCACCCTAACCCCGTTTTCTTTTCAATTCCTTTCTCAATTTGGTGTTTTCTTTGCTTGTAAATTTGGAAAGCTTGGAGTAAGATATGAAAGGAAATGAAAATCTAACAATATATCCCTTTCCCCTTGTTTTACCCTCTTATTGTTATAGTATTTGGAGGATCCGGTTAGTATGAAATTTATTTTTAAGTAAGTTGATAAATCGATAAATAAAATGTTGACACACAGAGTCAGTATTCTATTAATCAGTTAACAAACTTACTTAAAATAAATTTTATGCTAACCTAGTCGGTACTTAGCATGTTTAACAACCACTTATAAGTTAGTCAAATTAATATATAAATTTTTATTTATTTTTTGACTTATAAATTATTTTTGATAAGTAGCGAATTTTAAATTATTAAAAAAGTGACTTATAAACTATTTTAAAATAAATAAGTTTGATCAAAATACTATTTTGTTATTATTTTAATAGTATTTATATTTTATTTTAATTTATAAATTATTTTAGTCAAATATATTTATATTTTATTTTAATTTAATTTCTAATTTATAAGTCAAAATAATTCGTTTTTAGTTGATTTTTTCCTTATTTATAAATTAACCATTTTATAATAAGTCATCCCCAACCGGCCTTAATTATGACCTTACAGTTTGTGTTTAAAAAGAGGAAAGAGGGTGTACGAATCCGGAGAACAATTAATATGAGATACCTGAACTGGATCCATATAATCTTTTCTTTTATATTAGAGCTCAGTTAGTGTATACAATAGCACTTATTATTGTTATTTTATTTTTAATTTTCAGCCAGGGTTATGCAGCGTTGTGAGGGCAAGTGTCGCATAAGGTGCGGTCCAGGTATTTATTTTTCACTACCTGTAATTCTATATTACTTTCATATTGTTTAAGTGTAATAATTCTAGGGAGTTTTTTATTATATTTTTTGAATATTAAAGTTTAAATAAACCTCTTTTTTATATTTGTATAAAAGGGTTTTTTTGTTACTTTTCAAAATAATATTATTTTTATAATATTATTGTTAATTTTTTGAAACTCAAATTGAAACACTTTTAAATTTAAAATTAGGAAACTGATATTTTTATATGTTAAAATGATATTTTCACGCGAGTCTTTTTTGAATGCAAGTGGGATCCGCTCACTATTCGTGTGAGATAAAAATCACGTGAAGATATCAATTTTTTATGTAAAAGTATTAGTTTTCTAAAATTAATATAGATTTATTTAAGTATAGACAATTAAAATCTTTTATAAAATTATTGACACAAGATGGCTAATTCTTTTTCTTTTTTTTTTGTCCTAGAGCAGGGTTTAAAGGTAATGATTGATTAGGTTGCCGGAAAAATTGGAACTGCAATTAACTTGATGATGTGGATATTCTCAAGATGTAAACCAAATAATAAATTGGGTTGAGTTCAAGTTTAGTTTGCTTATGAAACAAGAATGTTAAACTTTTATTACCGTAATAAGGATATTCAAATTTTACTTTGAATTTCACTTTAGTCCTTATTGTTCTTATTATTCGAATTTGAGACTTGAAGTTTGTCTACTTATAATATTTAAGTACAGTTTCTTTAACTAATCTAATCTTGTACGGATTAAGTCGATCTAAAATCATAGTAAGTCACAGGCAACCTAAAATGCGATTTGATACCATATTAAAAAGGGAACTGATATTTTTGTAGCAATTTTAGATATTTCCGTACGTGGAGTTTATTTTTTAATCAAATTAATATTAATATTTTGGTTAAAAATTGAGTTTTACATGTAAAAATATCAAAAAATACAATATTTTTTGATATTTTTGCTTGAAAAATGAGTATCACATGTAAAAATATTAAAAATTATTGTGAAGTTTACTTTTTAATCAAATTAATATTAATATTTTGGTTAAAAATTGAGTCTTAAATGTAGAAATATCAAAAAATATAATATTTTTTAATATTTTTGCGTGCGGGATTTAGTTTTTAACCAAATCAATATTACTATATGGTTAAAAAATGAGTATCGCATGTAAAAATATTAAAAATTATTGTGAAGTTTACTTTTTAATCAAATTAATATTAATATTTTGGTCAAAAATTGAGTCTTACATGTAGAAATATCAAAAAATATAATATTTTTTGATATTTTTACATGCGGGATTTAATTTTTAACCAAATTAATATTACTATATGGTTAAAAAATGAGTATCATATGTAAAAATATTAAAAATTATTGTGGAGATTACTTTTTAATCAAATTAATATTTTGGTTAAAAATTGAGTCTTACATGTAGAAATATCAAAAAACACAATATTTTTTGATATTTTTATATGCGGGATTCAATTTTTAACCAAATCTATATTACTATATGGTTAAAAAATAAATATCACATGTAAAAATGTTAAAAATTATTGCGAAAATATGGATTCTCTATTAACAAGTGTAGATGAATGAGGTATACGTATCATTTTTTTACGCTCAGATCACATATGAAAGAATAAATTTAGTAATTTCAATTTTGATTTATGGAGAAGATAATTAATTATAGACAGTACAAAACTTACATGATTCAGCAGTTTTAATAACCGTTTTTTTAAAATAAGTAATTCGATAAATGAATTCTTATTACAGAATGGAGGTTATTTTTGTTTGCAACAATAATGAATAAAATATGATTATTTGTATTATTTTAATACCCTTGGATATTATTTTATTCTATAATTAGCTTTTTATTTGATCACATGAACTGTTCTTATTAAAGAAACTGATATTTTCACATGAGTTTTTAATATTTTTTAAATATAAAAACCGTCGCTATAGATCTTATAGCGATGGATTTTACCGCCGATATACATATATAACGACACTTTTCATGTTGAATTTTCAAAAAGTCGTGTAAAAATATCAATTTCCTTTTTAAAATCATTCGATATCTAAAAAGATATTGTAAAATATCATGTTTCCATGAAAATTATTAAAAAAAAAGCTACAGATTTAAATAATAAATTAATATTTATATACTCTTTTCGTCCCATAATATGTGACGTTTTAGAATTTTGTACAAGAATTAAGAAAATGATTGTATAGTAATAAATATAATATTAATTGTTTATAATATCTTTGATTATATTCTTAATTCATACTCTTTCATATATAATATTTTTTTATAAAAAATAATTTAAAAAAATTATAATTAATTTTTCTAAATTATATAAAACGTCAAACTGGGCTACGGCTCATGATGATGTATTTTAGAAAAAAAAAATTTACTACGCCATAAAGTTTAGTTATTCTTGAACTTCATTATTATCTCAAATTATTAAGTGCACATGAATTAAGTGTATGTATTGTTGTTATACACACAGACAAGATACACATGAAAGAATGAATTTAAATTCAACTATGGTTGAAGAGAATATAATTATAGATGGTACAAAACTGGTAAGAATCGACACTTTTCATTAAGGCCGTAAAATAAATAAACAGTTCGGATTAGATTCGTATTTGTTCTACTAAAAGTTTGATTCGAATATTACTCAAAGTATAAATAATTTAAATATGAACAAATTTTAAAGATCAAGAAATTACTTGAATCTCTTCAAATTTTAATTTTTTTATTAATATTCGGATCATATTCGTTCGAAAAGTTCAAATTGCTCGGGCTCGATTCGAGATCGTGCTTGACTCGGTAGCTAAATGACCCTCAATTAAATCTTATTTATACTCGATAACTTTTGTGAACCAAATCTGAGCAACTCAATACTCGGCTCGATTCGGTTCATTTACACCTTTACTTTTGATTACCTCTTTTTCAATTAGATTTTACTTTTTATTTTTATTTATTTCAAAATTGACAATTAATGTTGGTAATATTCGTTTTAGTAGTAATGACATTATAATTAAAAATGTTATTTTGTGTTGTGAATTTATCAGTTTCCTTTAATTAATGTTGTGGAGTGAGTGAACATGACCACATTCCGCATGGATCAGGATTCTCTTCATTTCAATTTGAAATGGAGAGTCTCTATTTAAAAGTTTAGATTTAAAGTTATTAAATCTAAGGTCTAGAAGTTGTCACCTCATTTAAAATCACTATCTTAAATCTAACCATCTCATTTAAAATCCACTAACCTAACTCTAGTCACTTCATTTAAAAGCCACTAACCTAACTCTAGCTATTAATTTAATATAACACTAATATATTATTATTATTATTATTATTATTATGAACACTTTGTTATGTCTCTCATTGGTTTTTTATTAATTATTATTATTTATTTTAATATAATAATTTTATATTAATAATAATAATAAAAATTTATAAGTCAAAATAATTTGTATAACAATTTTATTATAATAATAATAATAAAATTATTATTATTATTATTAATTAATTAATTAATAATAATAGAATTATTATTAAAAAAACCAATGAGGGACATAACAAAGTACTCATAATAATAATAATAATAATAATAATAATAATAATATATTAATGTTATATTAAAATAATGACTAGAATTAAATTAGTGGTTTTTAAATGAAGTAATTAGAGTTAGATTAGTGAGTTTTAAATGACATAATTAGGAGTTAATAATTTTTAAATAAAATGATAACTTCTAGGCTTTAAATTTGATAATTTTAAATCTAAATTTTTAAATAGAGACTCTTCATTTCAAATTGAAATAGATGATAATCCATTGCGCATGTCATCTTATACTGTCATAAATAGACCAAGACGCTATTTTTAAAAAAAAATTGACAAAAGAACTCTGGAATGGAGATAATATTAAAATATTGTGCAACCACTTAGTAATGACATGGAGTATCAATTTAGTACTCACATGATTATATATTTGTTTGCAATGATGACGATTAAAATACTGCCATTTTAATTCCATTAAATACTGTTTTTGTCCTTTAATTAATTATTTTTTATTTAATCACATAAACTATTCTTATTATTTTTAAATAATTTGATATCCCAAAAAGATATTATATAAATATATAATACCACATCCCTATAAATTGTTAATTCACTATAAAATAGTCTCAATGGATCCAAGTAAATTGCTTGGACAAAACTCATTCATAAATAGAAAAAAGAGAACTGATATTTTTAATATTTTTCACATGAATATACAGGGAGTTTCGAAATCAAATAAAAATATTAAAAATTTCTCCTAAAAAAAACATTAATATCCAAATTAATGCGCTAAGCCTAAACTAGTTAGTAAAGAGTCCATAATATATACTCATAAATTTTTATTTTTATTTTTATTTTTGAACTCCCATTTATAAAGAGAGACTCTCTCCGTCCCTATGTCGGTTTAGATGATTTTATTTTTTATTAATTATTTATTATTTTATATAATTTAAGAGAATTAACTACAATATTAATTTTTAAAATTATCTCTCATGAAAAAATATTACAGATGAGATAGTATGAGATGAGTATAGTAATTACGGGAATTTAAGAGTATTATAAACAATTAATATTATACAATCATTTCCTTAATTCTTGTGCACAACTTTAAAAATAACTTATATTAAGGGAGGGAGAGATCTAGTATCAATTACAATAAACTTAATTATTCAATCTTAGCAATATCTCAAATATTTATTAAGTAAATCTTTCATTGTATGAACAAGATCTAAATTGTCTTTATAAAAATTAAAAATAAAATTCACAAAAATAAAGAAAAAGTTAGAAATTTAGAAAACGAATTACTCCATTCAAACATGAAATAAATATATATCCATTGAAGATTGCAGAAGGCTTGCGTAAGATATATGTCGAGATAAGGGTGAACTTTAGAAAAGCCAATAAAGATCATGGCTTGGCTCGCTTATATATACAGCACACTATTTTATTTGTCTCAGTTGCAATAAATACCATTTACTTTTTAAGAAAAAATGATATCTTGTCAATATTTATATTTCTATAAAACTCACCTAATAATATACTCTATCTATCTCGCATTTATGTGAAAATATTATATTTCTTTTGTGAAAATAACAAGTTTCTACTTAAAACAACTAAATCTTCTCAATTTAGAAAAAATTGATACTCTCCCCATCCTTTAATATAAGTATATACTGCTATTGCAAAGCTCCTCCCTCTTTTCACACACACACACACACACATATATATATATATATATATATATATATATATATATATATATATATATATATGCACTATCAAATTTTGCTTCTTCATTTCAATTATAAAAAATAAGCAAGTCTCTCATTAGGATTCTTGATTTTATTTATTTTTGTTTCTGTTATATATTTTATATTTAAATTATATAGATTTCATGGGGAGAGTAGGTGACAAGGTGAAGGGATGGAAGCCAGGAATTATGATGGTGATGGTTCAGATGGTAGGGGCAGGGCTAAATATCTTCTACAAATTGGCTGCAAATGATGGGATGAGCATGAAAATTTTGGTTGCTTATCGATTCTTGATCGCCTCAGCCGTTATAGTTCCTCTTGCTCTTTATGTTGATAGGTAAGGTATATATCTTACTGCATGTCAACCATTACTTTCAATTTTATTTAATTTGTTTTATATATCTTTGCACTAATTTTTCAACAGCTTTGTTTGGTGCATTGAGATTAATGTAAATGATATGTTTTTAAGTGGCGATTCGAATATATCTTCATATGCGTGCGTTTAGATTTATGAACATCGTGATAATGCTCTATTGGTGTTGTTTCATCGTAGAACGTTTATCATGAATTTATTAATAAAGGTGTAAATGAATTGAGTCGAGTCGAGTATTGAGTTGTTCAGATTTGATTTACAAAATTTATCGAGCATAAAATAAGTTTTAATTGAAGCTCATTTAACTATTAAATCGAGCATGATCTCGAATCGAGCCCAAATAATTTGATAACATTAAGGTATATAGTATTATGTTGTAAAGAATGTAAAAAGATTTTTGATAACTTTAATTACTTTCATATTGCAGGAAGAGCAGGCCAAAACTAACAAAGATGTTACTAGGGCAGGCTTTTATTTCGGCCTTACTTGGGTAAATAAATAATTTGTACATATTCTCTCTCCAAGTGAATGAAATTAAAAAAAAATACTTTTAAATTAATTTAAATTTAAACTTTCTTGCAGAGGACCATTGGCTCAAAACCTATACACACAGGGCTTGGTCATAACCTCGGCAACATTTGCTTCTGCCATGATCAATCTTAACCCCCTCATCACCTTCATTATAGCCGTCATGTTTGGGTATGAACTAAGACAGTTGTATTTGATTTTCTTATAAATACAATACTCTCTTGGTCCTTAATTAAAAAGTCGAAAATCAACTTTTTAATTAAGACATAAAAATAACAACGACGTTGTTGTTATATACGGTGATAAATTCATATCGATATTAAATATCGACGCATGTGAATATATACATGAGATATATAATTAAGAGGGTGAATTATTTATTTATTTTGCCAATATATTATCTGCCAAAAACTAATTTTTTTTTGTTTTTTGAATTAATCAATCAGAATGGAGAGGTTGAAAATAGGCAAAATTGCAGGCAAAGCAAAGGTCGTAGGAACATTATTAGGAATAGGAGGGGCAATGATTCTGACATTCATCAAAGGAGCAGAGATTCACATTTGGTCATCACACATTAACCTTTTACATAATAATAATAATGATCATCATCAACACCAGGGTGGACACGTGGCAGCTTCACACCATCAGTCCACGAATTATGTCCTGGGGTTTATTCTGTTTCTAGCTACAGCTGTTTCTAGTTCAATATCGTTGATTATTCAGGTGATCCATCATCAATCCTTACAATTTTAGTAATTAATAATATTTTTACTAAACTCAAATAAATGAATTATTTCTATTTAATGCAACTAAACAAACATGCATGTCAAAGTAAAAAGAAAAAATAATTAAAATATATTTTCCTTCCTATAATTAATTAATTCCATTCAGAGGCGGAACTAAGCGGGCGCGAGGGGGGCAGCTGCCCCCGGTAGGGCGGCGCCGGCAGGGGGGAGCAGGCCAGTAGGGGGGGCGGCCGGCGGCTCGGCGAGATGTTCTTCACTTCTTGTCTTTTTCTCCGACTCTGTTTCAGTAGACAGTAATTCAGTTCTTTCATTTTTTTTTAAAATTAAAATGAAATGACGTTGTTTCATAAAAAAATTTTAAAAAAATAATTTTTTTTTAATTAGGTCTTCCCACTTCACTCTCACTGTGCGGCCCAACTCCTTACTTCCTTAGTCGTCTAAAAATTTTGTCTCGCCCAACTCAAGTCGCCTACTCATCTCTACTCATCTCTTCCGGTCTTCCCTGCGAGGCTGCGGCACTGCTGGTCTGCTGCCTCCTACCGCCACTCGCCTCCGGCCTCTGTCGGCTCCTCGCCACTGTTGCGAGCAGTTCTTCGCCTCTGGACTTTTGTAAGTAATTTAACTAATTTTTAATTTTAATTTAACCTAAATGTCTTTCAAATTTGGTACTATTAATTTTAATTTAGCCTAAATATGCATACTATTAATGTTTTCTATTAATTAGGTCTCCACTTTTTATGTAATTTGATGATGACAAATAAATTTAGGAATATAAGAAAAAGAATAAAAATTGATTTTATTCATAATTGATTTTCTGTTAATTTAGGAATAATTGATTTTATTTTTAATTATAAAAATTAAGATGGTTTAATACCTTAAATTAAGAAAGCATTGCTTAAAGTGTTGATCTCATCCATTAAAATTAACTTGGAGTCTTGGACCATATTATGAAATGTTTAAAGAAAGTCTTGCTTAAAGCCTTGCTTAAAGTGTTTAAATTAACTTTGCGATGAAAATTGTCAAGACTGACTTGCGTAACAAAATGGGAGACGAGTGGATGAATGACAGTCTGGTAGTTTATATTGAGAAGGATATTTTTTCAACAATTGAAAACGAACAAATTTTGAGACGTTTTCAAACTATGCAGACTCGCAGGATACAGTTGTCTGCTCTCGCTCGTACAACCGAAAGAAGCTCTTCAAGCGTCAATAAATAAATTTTTTTTATTGATTTATTTTGCCCCCCCTTAAAATAGGTTCTGGTTCCGCCACTGAATTTCCATTGTTATATAGTATTTAATTATTAATTATTGTTCTTACTTTTACGAGACATGCAGGGAAAGATGAGTGAGAGGTACCCATGCCATTACTCTAGCACTGCTTTGATATCATTTATAGGAGCAATTCAATCTGTTATTTTTGCTCTTTGCATGGAGAGAGATTGGGCTCAATGGAAACTAGGATGGAACATCAGACTTCTCATAGTAACATACGCGGTAATTCATTCATTTCACCATGCACCTTAAATTTATTTTTAAAAAATAATATTACACTATGTATGTATATATCGACTATTTTTAGAATTAATAATTAAGCATATATAAATATATTTCTAAAATTATAAAAATTGGGAGTAGTAATAAATTGTATATACTTTCTTTTGGTTATAATCACTTCACCTATATTTTAGTAAAAATAGTAAAAATATTAGTTTTAAAAATGGTCAATTTGACTTTAAAAAGTCAAAACTGAGCAGTTAATTTGGAACGGAGGGAGTATTTTATTATTTTTTCTCTGTTAGTACACGTACGTAAAATTATTCTTTTAATTTTGACTAAAATTTATTTATACCAATAATAATAATGTGCGTGCATGCGTGCATGCATGCGACAGGGAATAATGGGCACAGCATTGGTGAACACAGTGATGATGGCGTGTGTACGCATGAGAGGTCCCTTATTCGTATCAATTTTCAACCCTCTATTGCTCGTAATTGTCGCCATAGCTGCCTCTTTATTGATCAACGAGCAGTTACACTTGGGAAGGTATGTACGTATTTCTAGTTTATACTCCTTTTTTTCTTTTCTTTTCTTTCATTTAACTCAAGTGTAAAATTGTCTATACTACGTTTTAGTTTTAGATGATTATATTTTTCTCAAATTACTTATTTGACCTTTTATATAGTCTAGCAGAATTAGTCACAAATTTTTCAAAATTACCTCTCTTAAAAAATGTTACATGGGATAAATATATAGTAAAAGGTATTATATATAGAAAATTAATACTATATTGAATTAATGTTATACAATTATTTTCTTAATTCTTGTGCACACAACTCTAGAGCGTCATATATATATATATTATGGGACGGACGGAGGGAGTACGCAGTAGTTGGACCTTTCTTTCGAAAAAAAGAGAAGAGAGTACTATGTTGTAATTAACATAAATGACCTAATTTGTGCATATATTATTGACAGTGTAATAGGAGGTGTGACAATCATAAGCGGATTATACATTGTGCTATGGGGGAAAGGGAAGGAAAAGAAAAAGGCAACTCAAGCGATCATCATGCCAACAGTGAGTCCTCAAGAATTTGAAGGAGGAGTTCTTGAAATTCCCAGAAATTCTTCCGCAAGGAGCGTTGTCGTCGTTGTGGATCCTAATTCCCATCAAATTATGGAAACTGAGATTTTGGACAGAAATATATCTAGAAGGTGTTCAAGTGTAGAACAAGAAGAAAAAGAAAAAAAACAAGAAGAAGCTGTAGTTGAGATTCACAAGCCTGATGATCAGAATGTTTAGAGAATAAATTAATCAGTTACATCAAATACCCAAAAATTTGAACTTACAATATACTGCATCAAGTATCTAATTTATTACAATGTAGCCTCCAATTTAACCAAAATTAGTCGGAATACCCGACCCATCCAAGATTCTGATCGATTCCTAAGTATTTAATATTAGTTTACCGTATATACATATACGATTTGATTTAATTTTTTTTAAAAGGCTAATAAAACCGTATGAACACGGTATTAATTTCCCCCACTTCCTTTCCTTTTCCTTTTCCCTTTCAACCTTACCGAACCCAACTTCATATTTATCTGATCGATACCAACAAAACTAGTTATGTAGATCAGTAGTCATGTGGACCTTGAGAAGTTTAGGGTGTTTGTGTTATTGACAAGATATGATGAATTGGGAAGGAGGGTCATCGGCATCATCATCAGCTGCGACGGCAGCCGGTGGAGGACGGAGGAGCAAGCCGTCATGGAGGGAGGGAGAGAGAGAGGAGAGAAGGGTAATTGAGGCAAATATTTATGATGGGTTGAGGGTTAAATTCATTTCCCTCATTTTGTTTCTTTGTCTCTCTGCTAATGCTTTAATTGTGGGATTCTCTTTAGTAATAGGGTTTAAAGGAGTATGTGTTTCCTTGATCTGCATTTATGGGTTGCATTTTTGATTAATTTCATATTAGATCTACTTATTTGTGAACTGAGTTTTGCTTAATCACATCAAAGATCCTACCTTTCCTTCCATTTCTAAGTGGATCTTGATATGGGGAATCAAAGGGGGTTCTACTGCTTCAGGCCTTCTGTACGCCACTAATTCGATATATTTAGCCAATAGTGACTATGGAACATGAAACTTTAGGACTAATTACTACGTAAAAAGTAGGAACTAACAAACTAAAATAGGGAAGCCAAGGTGAGAACTATATTATTTCAAATCAACCAATTTAGAGAAACACGTGCATGTTATAAGTATAAATTTAAATGAATCACAATGATTTTAAATTTAAAAATAGCATATTAATTTTGAAAAATTAACTAATCTTATATGTGAGGATGGTAGAAGTATTTCATATTAATTTTGGTCTTATATTAATTTGGAAACTTAAGAAGGAAAATTATTTTTCAATCAGTTTACAATAATGTTAGGAATATTCGGTATATATATTTTTATTTAAATAATATCATGATTCAAAAGGTTGATCTTCTTTTTCTCCTTGTGTTTCTATGCGAACTTTACTATCACGGGATACTTCAACAATATTTCCCTCTCTCTATCCACATCAACACCAATCTGTCTCTTGAATTTTAACCATACTCTCTTGAACACTAGCTCATCATTTTTTCTAGTAGACGAGTCACCCTCTTTATTATCTCTTATTTGATCTACCAAAGAGCTTCTCTACACAACTCATTAAGCCTAGCCTATCACGTTTCTGCCTAATGACAAGCTAGCCCCAACCCCCTAATGAGGAGTTAGCCCATAATTTTCAAATATCTTTGTTAAGAATCAACCAAAAGCCTCTGCCAGAAGAGTTTATCACTTGTTCAATAAATTATTTTTTTGTCCATCGTGCTAGGTCCATATCCTTACGTTTTCTTCTAATATTTCGATGGGAGAGTTTACTGTTACGTGTTACCTCTCAATATAGAATAGTAATAATTGTACGTTAAAAAGTTATATTTTGATAAGTCAGTTGGACTTTATGTTCGGTTTGATTTAAATAAGAAAACAATTCTTATAAAAAAACACATAATAAGAATTTAATCTGAAATCCATCGGTCATATAATTTTAGTTTTAACTCTCTTAAGATAAGACATAATTGACTAGGAATGATAGGAATGAAATGCAAGTATATAGATCTGATTAATATAAAATTTATTTTTTAATAAATTGATCGATTGAACTATTGAACACGAAAAAAACCAATTATACATTCTTAACAAAAATCATACATAGGGGTATTCGGAATTATAAAACGGAAAAAACCTATAAAAATATAATCAACTTGGATAAGATAAAAAGTTTATGTTGGGTCAGAATACTTTTTCTACTAGGCCAGGCCGGATGGGCTTGTCTTCTGAATTATATCACCTTTACCATATTGGGTCAAACAACTTGGGCCTCGCTACTTGACTATAATATTGGGCTTAGTCACGGGGTTGATCCATTACGTAAGATATTACTTATCTTATCTTTGACCGATAATCATCACAAAAGCAGTAGTTGACTGTTACGTCTGCCACCTGTCTGCATGGCATTAATGAGGATGGGACTCCGATTGCCGGCGGGAGATAACAGTGGTAGCAGGTAGGAAAATAAGCTACACACTTTCGGCTGAGAGGACCGGAGATGGGAGGAGGTGTCAGGAGGTAGTGGGTGGCACAGTAAACCGGGTCTGGGGAACGTATGGGGAAAAGATAACAAAAGGAAAAGAGGTAACATAACACTACACACAACATTATCATTTTTGATACACACTCAGACACTATTCATCATTTTTCCTCCATTGTTAACCTTGTGATCGCCTGTACTGACTCTCACGCCGGAGCTATCCCCCGACGGTCAGGCCGTCAAGCTTTTGGTGTTGACTTGTTGAACTGTGCAGGATCAGAGCGTCTTACGTGATTGGGACGTGGGAGAAGATCTTGGCGTTAACATTGGCGCTAGAAGGAGGGCTTTCTAGTGTCCTGAGTATTTTTCAATCACACATTGTGGTCGTTCTACGTCGAATTTTATGGGGAAGAGTAGAACACCTACACCTGAGGGGCAGCCGAGGGCTGCCAGTGAATCGGTACCGCGAGTATCTGTGAAGGACCGTTTGGGGCCTGCATTAAGTGTTCATGCCAGCACGGCGTCCAAACGATCGCATAGAGATTCTCGTCCGAGAGCTGTGAACAAAGCCAAGCGGCATCTAATTTTTACAGCAGAGAAAGGGGCCGGTCATGGCCGGAAACGAGTAGAAGGCGCCTCGCCTAGCGCTCGATACCGGGACAACCAGGACGAAAAGGCTGCCCGCTTGGCTGAGATGGCAGATGAAGCTGATAGGGCAATGGAGGCGCTTGTGAAGCAACGGCGGGATATAGCTGAGCAGATGACCCGAATGGCAGAATTAAGAGACGAAGCCTCCAGCTATGTCCAGTCTGAAGAACGGGGGCATCGGAGCGGAAAGGAGCCTGCTCGTTCCGAGCGTGAAAATCAGGATCGACCTCGGGAAAGAAGAAGATCCAGGAGCCCTACTCCTCAAAGATCGAAGAGGACACATCTCCCTGTCGGTTATAAGGAGCTGAGTCGAAGCGAACGAAGAGGTCGATCCAGAGAACATACTCCGGAGAATACTAAGGGGGCGCTCGTTGTTGCGCACTCCCACCGCAGCAGCCGGACACCGAGACGAAGCAGATCGAGAGGCCATACACCCGAAAATCCACCGAGGGCACGACGCTCTGGGAACCGTCATCCTCAGAAGACCCCCTCGAAAGTTGGGGATTCTATTGTAAAGCACCGGTCCACCCAGAAGAGGGAAGGGTCACCGGAAAAAGAAGCATCGTCCCAACCCGAAGGCGTGGATTATCTAGTGAAGGAAGTGAAGGAGCTTCGGAGGCAGCTTGCCGAGGTGCAGAAAGTGAAGGAGACTTCGGGAAAGAAGGCATCCCCTTTTTTCGCGGAGATTCTGAGAGAAAAGGCTGACCCCACCAAGAGGTTGCCTCACATTGAAAGCTATGACGGATCGGGGGATCCTTACGACCACAGTCATGCGTTCGACCGACTGATGGATTATTATGACTTTAGCGATGCTGCTAAGTGTCATACTTTTGTCACGACACTCCGAAAGGATGCCAGACAGTGGATGGGGACTTTGCCTTCAGATTCGATCTCATCCTGGGCGGATATGTGCAGTCAGTTCCACGCCCGCTTCGGGAGCAACAGAAGAAGAGGGAAACCAACTGGATCATTGGCTCAAGTTCGGCAGTTCTCGAATGAGTCTTTGGGCCAATATGTGAAGCGATTCCGTGAAGCAGTCGGCCAAGTAACAGAGCTGAACGATCTACAGGCTGTGGGACTGTTTCAGAACGGATTAGATCTGGTCAAATCGGAAAAGTTGGTGAAGAAGTTGATGTTTCACCACCCGAAGAGTCTCGCCGAAGCCTTCGACAAAGCAGAAGGCTATATTGTGGTAGAAGAGGCCATGAATAGCCTCAAACGTCCCTCTTCAGAGCGATTTAAAGAGACAGATCAGGACAGAGCAGAGGGTGACCAGGGTAGAAATGAAGGAGATAGAGGCCGTCGCGACAGCAAATCAAAGAAATACAGTAATAATTGGAGGCAAGGTGGAGAACGCTTGTCCGCCCCCTCTCAGAGAGTAAACATGACATATACCGCGCTCAACGCCGACATGGCTGTTATCTTGGAGCAGATCAAGAATCAACCTATTTTCGAGCCACCTCGAGATAACTTTAAGCCCGGGAAAGGGAATTCTCGCAAGTATTGTGACTATCATCAAGCCTCGGGTCACGATACGAACGACTGTGCGAGCCTGAAAGATTTTATCGAGAGGAAGGTGCAGGACGGGGCGTTAGTTCATTATGTGGCCGCCCGAGCGAGCCGGCAGCAGAATCAAGGACCCGTTCAGGCAGCCCAACCAATTCAACCAGTGTTCCCTGCTCCCGAATAGCCCGCAAGGCAAGTAATTGATGTCATCACTGGGGGCACTTCAGGTAAGCTTGTTGGGAAGAAGCGCCGAGGCTATCTGGATTCGGTAATGTCGGTGGCGGGTACTCACCCGAGGCCTGACAGACCCTTCCCGGGTAATGTAATTTCCTTTACCGATGAGGATTACCCTTCGGAAACCATCGAACCACATGAGGGATCATTGGTCGTGACAGCACAAGTGGGTTCGGTGGACATGAAACGCATGATGATCGACAACGGGTCTTCTGTGGATATCCTATATGCTCATGCTTATCAGAGGATGCATCTTGATGGGCAGAAGATGGAGATCGGGCAGGAGGCCCCTTTATACGGCTTCAGTAACGATCCGGTCAAAGTGGCTGGAACCATTGAGCTGCCAGTTATCTTCGGAACAGCCCCCCAACAGGTAGAAATCACTTGCAAATTTTACATAGTGAATGTAGATTCTGCTTATAATGCTATTTTGGGGAGACCCACTTTGATTGCTTTACAAGCTATAACCTCTATCCCTCATTTCAAAATCAAATTTCCTACGGCTCATGGTGTTGGGGAGGTAAAAGGAGATCTGGATCTGGCCAGAAGGTGTTATAGAAATGCCGTGATCACTTCGGGAGTAGGAGTATCGAAGCAAAAACAGGCCATGGCGATAGAGATTGAGCCTTTCACGGAAAGCAGCTCAAAACCATCGGTCGTGCCAGCCGAAGAGACAGAGGAGATTGAACTCATCCCGGGAAAAACCAACAAGACAGTGAAAATAGGTTCAGGTCTACCAGAACCTCTCAGAAAGAACCTCATTGAACTCCTACAGTGCTATGTTGACATCTTCGCCTGGGAGCCTCAGGACATGCCGGGAGTGAGCAGGGATATTGCTGAGCATCGGCTAGAGGTAGATCCGTCGAAGAAGCCGGTTCGGCAAAAGAGGAGGATCTTTGCGCCCGAGCGCCAGAGGATCATCGATGAAGAGATTGCGAAGCTGCTGGCTGCTGACTTCATCTTCGAGATTGATTATCCGCAATGGATGGCAAACGTGGTACTGGTCCAGAAGCAGAACGGGAAATGGCGGGTCTGCATTGACTACACAGATCTGAATAAAGCTTGTCCGAAAGACTTCTATCCATTACCCCATATTGACCAGCTCATCGATGCAACTTCGGGGTATGCCTTGTTAAGCTTCATGGATGCATTCTCTGGTTATCATCAAATCTCCATGTGTAAAGAGGATATACCGAAGACGGCATTTATTACGCATCGGTCGGTATACGCCTACAAGAAAATGACCTTCGGCCTCATCAACGCCGGAGCCACTTACCAGAGGATGATGAACTTTGTCTTCAGGCGTCAATTGGGCAAAAATATGGAGGTATATGTGGATGACATGATCGTTAAAAGTATATTGGTGCACAAACATCTGGATGACCTGGAGGAATGCTTTCAGACAGTCCGTCACCACAATTTGCGACTGAATCCTACCAAGTGCACCTTCGGATTAGGGGCTGGCAAATTTCTGGGTTACCTGGTCAGTCAGAGGGGAATTGAAGCCAATCCAGAAAAGATTAAAGCGATTTTGGACATGAAGACTCCTCAGTCGTTTAAAGACGTTCAGCGTCTGACTGGAAGGATTGCAGCTTTGAGGAGGTTTATGTCTAAATCGGCAGAAAGGTGTTTGCCATTTTTTGACACGTTGAAAGGGCCGAAGAATGCCAAGACGTTCCAATGGACTTCGGAATGCGAAGACGCCTTCCAGAGCATCAAGTCCTACTTATCTTCGGCGCCTCTGTTGGTGAAGCCCGCTCCTGCTGAGCCCTTATATTTGTACTTAGTAGCTAGTTCGTTGGCAGTAGGAGCAGTTTTGGTGCGCGAGGTTGGGAGTAAGCAGCACCCGGTTTATTATGTAAGCCATGTCCTTCGGGATGCCGAAACAAGGTACCCAAATATTGAAAAGTTTGCTTTTGCTTTAATAACTGCTAGTAGAAAGCTTAGGCAATACTTCCAGGGTAGATTGGTAATAATATACACAGATCAGCCGTTGAAGAAAATTATGGGCAAACCTGAGGTATCGGGGAGATTAGCTGCGTGGACGATGGAGCTATCTCAGTTCTTCGTTGAATATCATCCTCGAACTGCCATCAAGGGGCAGGCCTTGGCTGATTTTGTGGTCGAGTGTTCGTTTTCTGAAGCTGATGAGGATGTAGCAGAAGCTGGAGGATCTGACAGCATAGTGGCGGCTCTTCAGCAGAAACAGGGTTCGTGGACGCTGTATGCAGATGGGTCCTCTACCGCAGACGTCAGCGGAGCAGGGATTATTCTGACTAGTCCAGAGGGATTCAAGGTGCAACAGGCCATCAGATTTCAGTTTAAAGCAACGAACAACGAGGCAGAGTACGAAGCAGTGTTGGCGGGTTTACGACTAGCTAAGAGTCTTGAAGTGCAAAGAATAGTTATCTTTAGCGACTCTCAGTTAGTCGTTAAACAAGTCTCCGGGGAATATGAAGCCCGAGGTCATCGAATGATTAAGTACTTGGCGGAATTGAAAGAACGGCTTCAGTATTTCTAGTTCTACGAATTCCAGGGGGTCGAACGTGATGGCAATTCCATCGCCGATGCACTCTCCAAATTAGCCACTACGGATGTTAACGTTTTTGATGGATCAGTATACTTGGAAATTCTGCAACATCCTAGTGTTCATCATGAATCGGTAATGTGTGTTGATCGAACCAACTGTTGGCTGACCCCATACCTGGAATATTTAGCAGACGACGTTCTACCTTCAGATCAGATGCTAGCCAAGAAAATCAAGTACAAGAGTGCTAATTTCGTTCTGATAGATGGGGATCTATTCCGAAGGCCTTCTCGTCTCCGCTGCTAAAGTGTTTGACTCCATCCGAAGCTGATTATGCTCTTCGGGAGGTTCACGAGGGCATCTGCGGTGACCATATGGCTGCCAAGTCGCTGGCATACAAAGTTCTCCGGCAAGGATACTACTGGCCAACGATCTTCAAGGAAGCAACTGAATACGTCAAGAAATGCGAGAAGTGCCAGCTCAACAGTCCGATCCCACATCAACCACCGGAAGAGCTATATTCGATTCTATCTCCTATACCCTTCGCTGTCTGGGGGGTTGATATATTGGGTCCGTTACCGAAGGCTAAAGGGCAGGTTAGTTTCGTCATCGTCGCCATCGATTATATGACCAAATGGGTCGAGGCGAAACCACTTCGGTTGATAACGGAACAGGAGTGTCTGAAATTTATGAAAGAATCCGTAGTGTTTCGCTTCGGGATCCCTCAAGTGGTGATATCAGACAACGGACGCCAGTTTGTGGGATCAAAATTTGAAGGCTTTTTGAAGGAACTGGGAGTCCAGCACAGGAAGACTTCAGTGGCTCATCCACAGTCAAATGGGCAGGTCGAGGTGACTAACAGAACACTTTTAAACGGGATCAAGCGCAGATTGGACGAAGCCAAAGGAAGATGGCCGGAGGAGCTGTTCAGCGTATTGTGGGCTTACAGGACTACACCGAGGACAACAACAGGAGACTCGCCTTTCAGACTGGCCTACGGCACTGATGCCCTGGTCCCAGTTGAGATCGGATCCCCAAGTCTTCGAGTTAGTCAGTTCAGGGAAATCTACAATGACGAAGGACTAAAGGCCAACTTGGACCTGTTGGAAGAAGTCAGAGAAGTGGCTTTGATTAAACTTATAGCCTACCAAAGGAGAGTTGCCAAGCATTACAACAAAGGGGTAAAGCTCCGAAGATTTGAGGTGGGAGACCTCGTTCTCAGAGAGGCCGAAGCATCTACGCCTCAGAACACCGGGAAGTTGATGCCGAACTGGGAAGGACCGTATGAAGTGGCCGAAGTACCAAAGCCCGGGACGTATCGACTGAAAGCTATGGATGGATCCGAAATTAAGAACACGTGGCACGCAGGCAGGCTCCGAAAGTACTTTCAATAGAAACTAAGTCAGTCCACTGGGAGTCTGTACATAACCGTTCATCATCAATAAAAAGTCACTTTTTTCACAACTGATCTTCACATTTATCCTAAGGTCACAGTAGAGTAAGGAGGTTTGGGGGGACTCGCTGACCATTCGATGGTAGCCTCATCGGCAGGTGGTCCTTATGGCTTCGTCAGGCCCTTCGTGGTAGGCGAACGTCATCGGTGTAAGGAGGTTTGGGTGGACTCGCTGACCATTCGATGGTAGCCTCATCGGCAGGTGGTCCTTATGGCTTCGTCAGGCCCTTCGTGGTAGGCGAACGTCATCGGTGTAAGGAGGTTTGGGTGGACTCGCTGACCATTCGATGGTAGCCTCATCGGCAGGTGGTCCTTATGGCTTCGTCAGGCCCTTCGTGGTAGGCGAACGTCATCGGTGTAAGGAGGTTTGGGTGGACTCGCTGACCATTCGATGGTAGCCTCATCGGCAGGCGATCCTAAAGACCTTGTCAGGCCCTTCGGGGTAGGCAAGCGTCGTCATTCAGACTTCGTCCGGCCCATCACGGCATATACCTCACACTTTGGTAACGAATAAGTATTCTTTTACTTTGTTATTATTGCATAAATTTTTCTAAGTGTTGAGTTCGGAATGCCCCGTTCTTTGATTTCATCTTATCTGTTATACGACTTGCCTAGTTGTTAATTAACAGTTTAAGTTAAATCCGCAAAGGAGCTTAAAGTGTTGGTAAACAGTAAATACATCGAAGTCATAAAGAATAATGCTGATATTTTATTTACATAATGCTGTTTACAAAATAGAGGCTTTACAGAAATCCTAACAGCTAAGGGAAAAGAGAATCATCTTTACGGGTCGGCTTCGCCTTCCGAAGAGTCCAGGATGGTCGGGTCAACCTTGGCAGCGACGAGTCTTGCCTTGTCTTTGCTTCGGCATTCGTCATACCCATCCGAGAACATTTGGATGACCTCCTCGTTCAACTCGGCAGACTCCCGGTATTCTTGTTGAATTTCCCTCCGAAGATCTCCGGTTAGAGGAGGACCCAAGTCTCTCAGAGCCCGAAGTTCGCGGAGCTCCTCTTCGAGTTTTGCCCGCTCCTTCAGATGTCTCAGATCCCTGGCCTCAAGGTCGTGTACTTGTATAGCCAAGCTCTTATTGGTCTTCACCATCGTCTCGTTCTTCCCAACAAGAACCTCATTCCGACGAACCAGGTCTATGTTCGTAGTAACGGTCAGCTGGTGGGTGGCCTCGGATGTCTCCAGCTGTTCTTTCAACTTATTTAAGTCCTTCTGAAGGCATTCTTTATTGAAGATAGTGATACCATGAGCCCTTCTCTCCCTCTCCAGAGTAGAAGTCATAGTAGCCATCTCTCGCCTGGCCGCATCTTCTTCGGCTTCAGACTCTCTATATCGGGGAAGAAGTCTCCCGAAGACAGCATTTGCCTGCAGACATTTAAAATGAGTTAGTAGAAGAAACAGATGATTCCTAAATATTTTAATTGAACCAACTCACCTTAGCCTGGTAACTCATTCCCTCTTCGATCAAATCCCTGATCGAGCTGTTTCCGAACCGATGGTCATCGGTCTCCCGAACAAAGGAGTCGAACAGCTGAAAGGGAAAGTTCTCGTTAAAATCCGGCCATACAGTAGGAGAAGATGCAGCTTCTCGCCGGGAGGCGGAGGAAGAGGGTCTCGGCAGAGAAGGCACTGATGGTTCGGAGGGCGGTGCTGGTTGATCCTCGGAAGGCTGCTTCCTTTTACGAGACAGAAGAGGAGACTCGTTCAGGTTTTCGAGCTCATCTTCTGAAACGTGGATCTCCACGGGAATGACGGGGGGAGGCTCAACTGCAGCAGGACGAGGAACTCGAAGCTCATCGGCAGACAGAGGAGTTACGTTGGTCTTCCTCTTCTTAATCCGGAGAGCTTGCATTCGCTCGGACGCAGGCAAGTCAATCAAACTCGCTGTAGAAGTTGATTGAGTTCCTTGAGGATTTGACCGGACTTTCCGAACCGCCCTCTTCTTCTGTCGAGGTCGGCTAGGCTCCTCAGCAGGCTCTGAGCTGCGGAAGACTTCTGCATCCTGGGCCTCCGAGGCTGGAAACTCTTCTTGAGGAACTTCGGTGGAAGGGGATGAAGGCTTGCCAGAAAGGTACCTATCCAAGTCCTTCCGATCGATCGAAGTCGGCTTAATGAGAGACAACTTGTGGTCATACAACCAGGCTTGTTTGCCCAAGAGGCCGAAGCTCCACTCCTTCTGGGGTATCTTCTCTATGATGCGCGTCATTTCTCTTATACGCTCCTCGGATATATCTCCGAAGTCTGCAGAGACGCGATCAGAAGTGGTCCAGTCAGGGACAGAGGAGATTTCGGGCCCGTTGACGAAGAACCATTTATTATGCCATCCTCGGTTGCTCGAAGGAGTGTCCATTAGAGACCGCTTCTCGATTCTGGCATTGGGCTTAGGGGCTATCTTACTTAGCACCTTGAAGCCTTTCTCCCGAGATTTTCCCACCGAGAAGAGGGTAAAGAAGGAATCCATAGCAGGAGGAACTCCTATCTCGTAGCAGAAGGCTATGTAAGCCAGTATATGGATGTACGAGTTCGGCACCAATTGGGCGAACCCCACCCCAACAAACCCTAGGAGGGTGATCAGGAAGGCATGAAGGGGGAACCTCACCCCCTTCTCCAGAAAAGTTGCCGGAACGGCGATCCAGCCGTCGGGACGCTGGTACATCCTTTCGTGAGGGGCCGCTATCCGTACCCTGTGGGTATCCGGTATTTGATAGCGAGCTCTAATGTTGCAGAGCTCAGCTTCATTGACGGTGGAAGGGGTGTTGGCATGAGGAAAGTCTTCCTCGTTTTGGAAAAAATCAGATGGGTTGGGAAGTGATTCCATGGGTGGAGCTTCCTTACTCACGGCACCGATTTGGGGGTTTGAGCCTGGAACCTCTTTGTCAGGATTTGAGTGAGGGGTCACGGTGGAGATGGGGGTGACACGAAGGGGAGAGCTTGTATCGGGGTTCTGGGATGCCATTGTTGAGAATTTGCAGAGAAAATGAAGAAATTTGAGGAGAAAAAGACAATAGGCTCGTATGAATTCGAAATAGCAGGGAACCCTCCAAGGAGAATGGGCAGCGGCTTTTATAGCGAGTGATTTTTTCAAAATTTGCACGAGAGCCGAGGGCGGCGCATTAATTGGGGATAATGATGTGGGAGAGGAAAGGGTAACGTCCGATTTTGGCTTTGGTGGGTTATCCAAGGTGGGCCGGCGCTTAATGGGCCCTTTCGTCCTGTGGACTCGCGCTATTTACAGTCAGTCTTCCACTAAACATCCTGTTTAATAAAAGACTGGGGGGCAATGTTGGGCCAGAATACTTTTCCTACTAGGCCAGGCCGGATGGGCTTGTCTTCTGAATTATATCACCTTTACCATATTGGGTCAAACAACTTGGGCCTCGCTACTTGACTATAATATTGGGCTTAGTCACGGGGTTGATCCATTACGTAAGGTATTACTTATCTTATCTTTGACCGATAATCATCACAAAAGCAGTAGTTGACTGTTACGTCTGCCACCTGTCTGCATGGCATTAATGAGGATGGGACTCCGATTGCCGGCGGGAGATAACAGTGGTAGCAGGTAGGAAAATAAGCTACACACTTTCGGCTGAGAGGACCGGAGATGGGAGGAGGTGTCAGGAGGTAGTGGGTGGCACAGTAAACCGGGTCTGGGGAACGTATGGGGAAAAGATAACAAAAGGAAAAGAGGTAACATAACACTACACACAACATTATCATTTTTGATATACACTCAGACACTATTCATCATTTTTCCTTCATTGTTAACCTTGTGATCGCGTGTACTGACTCTCACGCCGGAGCTATCCCCCGACGGTCAGGCCGTCAAGCTTTTGGTATTGACTTGTTGAACTGTGCAGGATCAGAGCGTCTTACGTGATTGGGACGTGGGAGAAGATCTTGGCGTTAACAGTTTATTTTTCCCAAAAAACCAAGAAAAAAAGAAGAAGAATAAGGCAGGAATCAGGTTGGTATAAAAATGCTTCTCGAACAGAGAACAAGGTAACTGAAACCGCCACTTTCATAACCTGCACCTTCCGTCAAGTGTGTTACAGTCAGAGACTTTCACCAAGACTTAGGTATGTATATATATTTATATAATATGTAAGTATATATGTCTTTACAGTAATATCCAACTACAAAAGTCAACACCATTACTGGTCTTTGCTTTCTAGACTGGTTTTGGTGATGCAGTGGCCATTATTTTATTAAAGATATTGCTATAATATTCATTACATTATTTTTTATTTTCCCTTCGTCTCTCTCAATTCTCTTGTTTGTTGAACTAGATTTAATGTTGGGTCTGGGTCCGACCCACTTTTTCTTTTCTGATCTATTTCTCTTCTTTGTTCTTAAAAGTTGTCTGAATTTTTCTCCAAGTATAGATACATATATAGGAATATACACTTGGGTCTTGCAGATGTTCCTTGCTTAAGGTATAGATCTTTGTTTCTGTTTATTATATCTTCAAATCTCACATAATAAGATCCAAAGATGTAATCTTTAAGGTTTTGGTATAAATATTTAGACAGTTTAAGATCTTCTAATTTAGTTGCTATGGGGTTTCTGTACCTAATTTCTCTAGCTACAGGAAAAAAAAATATAAAAGGTCATTTTTCTTGGTTTTTTTTTTCTTTTTTCCCCTTTATTTCTCTTCCACCCTTTTCAAGTGTTTGGTGGGTTCAGAGTTGTTTTCCTGGTGATTTATAGATTTTTAGAGGTGAAATGTTGCTCAAGTATGGATTTTTTTTTACTGATTTTAAATAGGTTTAGGCTAATTTTCCTGGTAATTCTTCAGATTTTTAGGAGATTTTTGTTGGTCATGTTTGTATTTTTTTTTTTTTTTCTGATTTCTGTGGTTTAGTTTGTTCTTGCAGATCTCTGGAGAAGCTACAGAATTTGATCAATTTTGTAACACTTACCAGGTTAGTCTTCTCAGCCTTCTTTTCTTAGAGGCAAGATTTTTGTGATTTTTTTAATTGTATGATCGTTAAGTAAACTTAGTGCGCACTGGGCAATAAGTTGAAATTTGAGATATCAAGTACATATTAGTTTAATTTTTGGAGGCTTTTCTAGTGTATGTACAAAACCAGACCCACATTTAAAATTTCAATAACTGGTAATTTATCACAATGAATGTATTATTTGTACTTGATATTTTCTTAGGACTTGGGCTTGGAATGTTTGCCATTCATTTAGTTCAACCCTAAGTTCAGATTTGAGGTGTTCTTTGGTGGAAGGCTGAAATTCTGGCAGGCCTAAATTTTTGCCTGGAATTTCTTGAAGTGTTGCGAGTGCCAACTACCTGAGTAGATGTAGGGAGAATTTTATTTTACATATTATACAACAGACCATTTACGGATTATTTCTTTCTTTTCTTTTGTAAGTGGGACTATATGAGTTAATTTAACTTTAGGCCAAAGTATGTATTAAATAACAAAAAAGTTGTTTGTGATAAAGTTTTGCAACTTAAGGTCCATGTGAAGCTGTCTTTATCTACTCATCTTTTTTCTTTTATTTTCTCTTTGGGTGCCTTTTTTCTTTTCCCCTTCTCTTTGTTCTTGGCTATCGGTCTTTGTCTCAAAAATCTAATTTATCGTTTATCTTTTTCTGCAGCCATATTCACATGCAAGTGGTTTATGATTTTAAAAGAGAGAGTTTGTGAGTAGAAGTGCTTGAATAGAGTGAAGAGGGAGAGTTGTACTTGACACTTATCAAATTAGGGATAGATGTCATTTCGCAGTATAGTTCGTGATGTAAGGGATGGTTTTGGGAGCTTATCCAGGCGGAATTTTGATGTCAGGATTTCAGGTCATCACAGGGGAAAATCACACAGTTCATTTCATGAGTTGAATGACCAACCCATCGTAATTCAGAACAGCCGTTGGGCTAACCTCCCTCCTGAGCTACTTTATGATGTAATCAAACGACTGGAGGAGAGTGAAAGCACATGGCCTGCACGAAAGCATGTTGTTGCATGCTCTGCTGTTTGCAGATCATGGAGGAGTATGTGCAAGGATATTGTTAGAAATCCAGAGGTCTCTGGGAAGCTTACTTTTCCAGTTTCTCTAAAGCAGGTAGCATAGTCTCTGTGTGTGTGTTTGTGTGTGTGTTCCCCCGCTATAATTTAGTTTTTAGTAATGGACGAATGCAAGTCAATTTTTCTCCCTTTATAACATATTCATAAGATTGACCTGAATTTATATGGGTTGTGCTCTTATTCATTGATTTTATTTGCATTGTAACAGTTCAATGACTTGTTTCATAATGTTGGGACGAAAATAGCTAAGTCTTGCTCATTGTTTTCTCAGCCAGGACCTCGTGACGGGACTATTCAATGTTTTATCAAGAGGAACAAGTCTAATTTAACATACCACCTTTTCCTGTGTCTTAGCCCTGGTGAGCATTTTGTTTAACTGTTTGGTAGGCTCATTTTGTGTGTTTTAATATTCCTCTAGGGCACATCACTTTTTGGTTGATGGACTTAGTAACATAGCAAAAATAGTTGCATCTGATGCTTGTCTGTTGTAGGATATGATTTTATGCTACTTCGATTTATTTGAAAACGCTTACTCATGCAATCACATCTTCCTGTCAATTTTTTAGTTGCATAAATACCTTGCACATCTTTATCGTACTGGGCGCATGAATACGTAACTTGTGTCATGCTTTAGTAAAGCAACAGGAATGAGATTTCTCATTCGCTGGACATTTGTTGAAGAATTTGTAAGAAACTTCAACGAAAGGAACTTGCAAGTTACAACAGACAGAGGTCAACTGAAATGTGTTGGAATATTTATACCTAGTGTATTGCCAATTGCAGTACTTTATCAAAGTCATGGTATCTTGGCCCTAGTGGGGTGGGGGAAAATGTTAATATATTTACTGTTTTAGGCAGTTGATGAAGAATTGGTTTTTTAATATGATTCAGTGAATTTTCTACTTCTCATTTTTTTATGTGGTTAATCTGTTTTGCAGCTTTACTAGTTGAGAATGGAAAATTTCTTCTGTCTGCAAAAAGAACTCGGCGAACGACTTGCACGGAGTATGTTATCTCCATGGATGCGGACAACATTTCAAGATCAAGCAGCACCTATATTGGAAAGTTGAGGTAACAAAATGGAAATGCAATATCTGTTCAATTCTTGTATGTTTTTTAATTCATTACTTAAAAGTTGCTTGAACTAACCTCTTCATATCTCTGCCCTATACATTTTTTTTGTTCAAGTAAAACAAGAAAGGTAAAACAAAAAAACAAACACACCCAGTGAGACTGGACGCCTTATCCATTAGGCCATGGGTGCTACTTGAATCCATTTTGTTGATGCATTATAAGAAAATCATGAAAAACAATAATTTAAACATGTGAATCCTTTATTAGTCGAAAAAAATATATATTGGTCTTCTTTTCCTAGGAATGAGTAAGACACTATTGAAGTAAAAGATCAGACCTCCAAATTAATTTGAACTTAAACATCACCTCTTAGATACTTAGAAGAAGAGTTGCAGCTGCAAAACATAGATGATGTCCATTGTTCTTAAATGTTAACTAGCTGGAGTATGATTGAGAGAAATTGCTGACTTCTTTACCTTCTAATATTCCAGGAAATACAAAGTTAATTCATCCATCCCATTTAGGTATCAGCAGTCAACATTGTGCGTAGTTTACGGGAAAATGACTGATTGTGTTATAAATGCCCAACCCTATAAGAGATTGAGCATATTAAATGTGATACATGGAGTCACATTTATAGTCCATTTTCTAATAAATTGTAATGGTTTTGTAATTTTGAAAACATACTAGGTCATACAAAATGGGCCTAAACCTCAACTTTTAACAGGGAAAGAAAAAAAAAGGTGTTAAATTATAGCACTAATTGGAACTTTTGAAGAAGGTACAGAAACATAGGTAATTTGAATTTTGAAATTCCTTGTTTATGGGAAAACTTGCTCTTACTTAGTTTTGACTGGCGATTTTATTATTTTCATACTTAATTTACGGAAAAAGAATAAAATGCCAAATCTTGTACCACGTATTATTTAACTACCCTTGAACAAAATTTTTGGCTCTGTCCCTGGCTGTCCGATTTTACAGTTAAGCTTCAGAAGAACCGAGTGGTAGTTTCATAACACCCGTGGGTCGTTGATTTCACATTGTCAGTTGATTGATCTTGCATTTTTATTTTATGAATCAAAAACTTTCTAATGAGCTACTCCCTCTGTCCCTAATTATTGACGTTTTAGAGTTTTTCATTTGTCCTTAATTATTTGATGTTTGTTCAAATCTAAGAGAATTAATGATAATTTTTCCAAAATTACCCCTCATTACGCTGCCTATTTTTTTGATACTTTAAACTCTTCCTCTCTCCTTATCCCAATAAAAGATTTAAGGGTATTATAGACAATTGAGTACTATATTTAATGATTTTCAATCATTATCTTAATTCTTGTGTTCACTTCTAAAACGTCAAATAATTAGAAACGGAGGGAGTATTTGTTTTATTTCATCAGATCTATGTTTGGTTTCCTTGATTGCTTGTCTGAATGTTCATTATTCTTCTCGAAACCTTCATAGCATAAAGATTTCTTCAGTTTACTGATTCAAGTATTACAAGTACTCTTAATGATTAATATCAAACTCTACTGCCTGTATCAGATCAAATTTCCTCGGCACCAAATTTATAATATACGACACACAGCCTCCACATACTTGCACCCATATTCCCCCACCAGGCAGATCAAGCCGTAGATTTTATTCCAAAAAAGTATCCCCAAAAGTCCCAACCGGTAGCTACAACATAGCTCACATCACTTACGAGCTAAATGTTCTTGGAACACGTGGTCCAAGAAGGATGCACTGCATTATGCACTCAATCCCCATCTTAGCATTCGAGGCAGGTGGCACCGTGCCCGGGCAACCGGAACTCCTTCCCCGCTCTCTCGAGGACTCGTTCCGAAGCATTTCCTTCTCAAAGTCACTTGACCACTCTGTTGAGTTCAGCAGCTCACGATTCACTGAAATTGGCGCATCTTGCAATGACGACGAGGATGGGAAGTTGAAACCCTTGATACTAAAAAACAAGGCTCCCAGATGGCATGAACAGTTACAATGTTGGTGCCTGAATTTTCGCGGACGAGTGACAGTTGCTTCTGTCAAGAATTTTCAGTTGATTGCTTCCATACAGCCACCAACTACGGCTGCACCGACAACATCACAGCCGGCCCTACCAGAGCACGATAAAGTCATCTTGCAGTTTGGCAAGGTAGGGAAAGACATGTTTACGATGGATTATCGCTATCCCTTGTCTGCATTTCAGGCTTTTGCAATATGCTTGAGCAGCTTTGACACCAAATTGGCTTGTGAATAGATTTTGTTTTTTCAGTTCTTATTAAAAAATTAACATTTAGGGTGGTAAGAGAATTGCATAAAAGAAAAAAGAATAGCATGTCATCTGTATTTTCATTTTCTTTTCAAGTTTCTTCTCCTTTTCTTGGCATCAAGAGTAGGAGACTATTAATGCCATATTGTTGTTGTAAACTCAAATGTAACAGTGGCCCTATTCAGATTGTGGGGCTGACACCTTTGTAAACTGAAATCTATTTGTTTCTTTTCTTCCTTTTTCCCCTCCTTGTTCATTGTTAGTTCTTGATGATAAGCCAATTTCCCTTCAATTCATACAGCATACTTTTCATCATCATTAGTTTTATGAAATAACATGATTTTTTTATAAATTACTTTCAAGGAGCATAAAGTGAAAATAAAAATGAAAAATCATAAACAGCATCTTTTCAACATTGCAAGCTAGTCAGAAGTGGGAACCTTAATAAGGATTAAGTTTTCAGTTCAAAAAAGTAGTGCATTTTTTTTTAAAATAAAATAAAAATAGAAGAAGAAGAAGTAACAACTATAATATATATGGGTTAACAAGCTATGAAAGCCTTCTACATTCAAAATTATTTCATTTAATTTTATCAAACACCTCCTACGTATCCTTTAACATCCTTAAGAATACCTACCTATATCAAGGCAATGGCTTTAACTTGTGAAGTAAATAGAGCTGCAGCCACTAGACCTTTCCCAACCAAAATGTTGACCCTAATTGTCCACCTATCCAAATAATGTGTAAGAACTTTTTTTATTCTGTTGATATCAGCTCTTTTTATATATATATATATATATATATATATATATATATATATATATATATATATATTAAATAATTTAATTTCTTTTGATATTAATACAAATAACATAATAACCTTGATTTTACTATCATAATTTTATTATCATACGACTACTATTAAATTAAACATTTTATAAATTTAGAATATTAATAATGTCTCGTTCTTACCATATTGTTATTAGAGTTAATATTATTCAATTATAATTTTGTATTTTTTTTACACTTATTTCAATGACAGCATTTTATTAACGACCAAAATTTAAAAATAAACATTTAATAAAAATATGTACATATAATTTATACGTATGAAATGTAAATTAAAACGTATGAAATGTAAAAAGTAAAACGTATGAAATATAAGTGACATCTTATGTTTAAATAATTTTTGTTTTTTATAATGAATGAATACAATAAGTTTATGAATTTTGGTATTATAATTAATCCATTTTTTGTCCCTATATAATTTGGACACTCGTTCTTGGGAAGTTTTGAATTCTTGCAAGGAAAGACTACATACCCGGGACTTCTTGTCGCTCGCTAGGGTTCCATTTTCTCTTTCCTTCAGCTTTCCGGGGTCCTATGTTTTCGTTTGATCAAGGTACCATCTTTTGCTTTGCTTTCATTTTGTTTTACAGCATTCCTTGTTCTAGATCTGTTTTAGTTTTTATGTACTATTCGGTGATTGCTCTCTTTTGGAGTTGTTTTGATGGTTTTGCTATTCTTGTATTGGTTTATTAAGAATTTTATGAATTTTCATTTTTTCTGTTGAATCTTGTTGAATCTTATTTGGGTTTTGAATAGCTATTGATCTAGGTTATGGAATCGTATTTATTGGGGTTATGGTTGATTAATTTGGTTGATTTTCGAGTGTTTTGATTTTCTTCCAATTATGGATTTTATTGAGGGGTTTTGATTGGTGAAGCTAGTTACATTTTGGAGGCTGTTTTCCCCCTCTTTCCCTCCTTTGGGATGCTGATGAATCAATGGGTTCTGAGGATAGTGTCCATTGACTGGTGAATTGCCTTTTTTTTTACCATTTCTGATTTGACTGGTTTTCGGGGGGCTGTGACTGTTCTGAAAATTATTTTCTTGGTTGGTGTCTGAGACAGGAATGTGTGGATTTTCTGTTGAGTTGTCTTGAGGATTTTGAAGGAGGTTTGTGTGCTTTGACAATGCCCTCTACGGATAATCACGGTTTTCAAATGCCGTTTGCTACATTTCGCCGTTCAGTTTTGGGTATTGGAAATGATCAAGTGCATACCGTTGAAGTAAAACATGATTCTCTTACTCAAAATACAGAGTTTGAATCATTTCAGGGTCAAGTCTTCAAGCGATTTCATGATTTGGCAGAATCTGCTTCTGATACTGATGACTTTCTCTCTCTTACGTGGATAAGTAGGCTATTGGATGTGTTTGTGGATTGTCAGGAGGAGTTTAAGGTGATATTGCACAATAATAAGGTTCATCTTTCAAAACCACCGATAGACAAAATGATTTCTGAGTTCTTTGAGAAAAGCATCAAGGCACTTGATATATGTAATGCAACTCGTGAAGGAATTGAGAAGATTCGGTTGTGGCAGAAGCACTTGGATATGGTGCTCAGTGCTTTTGGTTCTCGCGAGAGGATGATGGGCGAAGGCCCATTCCGTCGAGCAAGAAAAGCTTTGATGGATTTGGCAATTGTGATGCTGGATGACAAGGATTCCGGGTCTGTTTTTTCACACAGGAATAGGTCTTTTGGGCGTAACAATAAGGGCAAGGATCAAAATACTCATTTGCCAGGACACTCTAGGTCTTTGTCTTGGAGTGTATCCCACTCTTGGTCAGCAACAAAGCAGCTGCAATCCATTGCAAACAGCTTAATTCCCCCACGTGCTAATGAGATTACATCAACTAATGGGCTTGCAACCCCCGTCTTTACAATGAGTTTTGTACTCATGTTTGTTCTGTGGGCTCTAGTTGCTGCAATCCCTTGTCAAGATAGAAGCCTTCAGATTCACTTCTCAATTCCAAGGCAGTTCAAATGGTGTACTCCATTTTACTTGCTTCATGTTCGGATTATGGATGAATCTAAGAAGCGAGATCGCCGAAATTCTATTGGGTTATTAAAGGAGATTTATCAGCTTGAGAATAATGTTCGTCGCATTACAGACTTGGTAGATTCTGCTCAATTTCCGCTGACAGAGGAACAAAAGGAAGAAGTAAAACAGGGAGTTGAAGAGTTGGCACTAGTTTGTGAAGTCTGTAAAAATGGAATGGATCCACTTGAGCGCCAATTGAGGGAAGTGTTTCGTAAAATTATGAGCTGCCGGACTGAGGGCCTTGAATTATTGGGGAGGGCAAAATAGCATTAATAATTCAAATTATAAACAACTAGTGAAGAATATGTCGTCATTTAAATTTTGATTAGTGTAGCTCAAAATGTCCTCAGATTGTCATGCAGCAGGTACCATTTGTATTTACCTTTATACCTTGTGTAAAGAACATAGTGTTTATATATTGGCCCATCCTGAGCTAAGGTTTGTTTACCAGATTAATTTTATTTATTTTCCTTTTCCATATCTTATTCAGTGTCATATCTTTCAAGTCTATCAAAATTTGTATACAGTTACTTTATCTTTGTCATAATACATGTACATTCATCTGTTTTTTCTTTAATTTAAATTCATTTGTCATTTTGGCCTTCAGTGGATATTGCCTATGAAACCCAGAAGTTGGTGTTTGAGTTTGTTTGGATGCCACCGGTTGCATGTATTTGAATTCAATGTTTTGAGTGGCATATGCATTTAGATGTATAATGTTTATACTCGAGATGATTACTGATTATTAATGATATATTGCACTATATTAGTTCTTTTACATGAAGAGTTTCACGGACATTTGATATGAGAACCGGTGTCAAAATTTCGAAGTTACAGTTGTATGAAGTATTAGAGTTGGCAGATTTGAAAACGTGTGGATCTATTTATGTAATGTGTCAGAGGAAAGTTAAAATTTCTTTGTGATCCTGTTTTATTTTAATCTTCATGCTTGAGTGATGCCAAAGCAATGCCTTGTAGAATATTCATGGACACTATAAACCAGTGTTGAAAATTTTACCTGCTATATTACCTGATTGGTTGAAACTCTTTTAGCTAATTAAGTTATTTGTATATTCTTATGAAATTGGATGGTTCCCATGCATTTGTCCATCCCAATAATTGGCTTTGTCATCGATGTTTGATACTGACGTCTCCTTAATTAGTTTGACGTTGACTTGTTAGAAAAACTGTTGATATCTCGTGATGATGAACACCTACACTTGATATTTTACAGTATTCTTTATGCGGTATAATCATATATTTCCGATTTGAGTGGTATGAAGTTGGAGATATATGTATAGAAATTATATGAGCATATTGATTTTTGATGTTCAATCTTGTGGAAGACATGTTTGGGAACATGATTAGCTTTCTGTCATCCACCTCCATTAGGTAGGCACTAGCTGTTAGTTTAGTTGATGTTTCCTTGACTTAACATTATCACATTTCCTTGATGCAATATAATATATATCAGATGCAATCTTACATTATTGGAACTCTTCTGATCTTAAACTTGTAGAATAAAAAATGATCCACATATTGTTGTTGACTATGCTATGCTAGCTCACCTCCCAGCATACATGTATTTTTTAAAGGAAAGCTATAGCCTCCCTTGAACATGACAGATTATATTTATTTGATATGTATGGCTTCTGGTAGTAAATTCCTATTAGACATGGCAATCTTCTGTTAGTTCATTTTTGCAAAAAAAACTTACGTAGAATTTATGTTCTGATGTTGAATTTTGGGTTCCATCTAATTCATGAAATAATTAGTGGGAGGGTATAAATCATTCTCTTTATTTTGTTTGGGAGCTTTAATTGTTGAACAGCTTAATGTGCTGCACAGGACACTTCCAGAGAGCAAAATGCTGGCACAGTGCTGGCATGCCTAAACTTGATGAATTGGATTCAGTTGAGTATGTAAAGATAGTTGAAATTTCATATACCAAATTTAAGCAATTTGCAGGTTAATAATTGACTAGTCAACTTCCCTTGCATTCAAGCAATTGAAAAAGGATGGATTATATAAGTTAGCCATGTATAAAGCATGAGCCTCACCCCACAGGTCAATATTGTAGTTGGCATTAATTAATTAAACATTTTTTTGGTCCCCATTTTTTATTACTCCATTAGGTGGTGAGTCTGGTGACCATCCCAACAAAAACAGGTTGGCTAAGCTGGAAATAAATACACCTAAAACAAAGTATTTGTAAAACATTTGCCTATATAAGCATGATTATATTGTACACTACTTATAAATTGATACACACGTGTATCCTATCCTATTCCCAATGCCTCCCAATATATATATATATATATATATATATATATATATATAGAGAGAGAGAGAGAGAGAGAGAGAGAGAGAGAGAAATTTCAGGTTTATTTTATGTGCGAACATTTATACATGTGTGTATGTCAGTGTGACAGTGAGTATAGATATAATTTGGCTTTTTCTTCACACGTCACAGTTAAATAAAATACATTTTTTTTTTTGGAATTTAGTAATATTTGTTAGACGTACACTGCTTTCATAGTTTGAATGTAAATGATTAAAATTCTTAGAGATTAAATTTAGTGTATGTATATTAAAAAACATAAAAAAAATTCTCTTTATTAAATATGGTTATACAGAAAAAGTTAAAGATGAGATTTATTTTAATTTAAAATAAAAACTAAATAATATAAAAACAAAGACTCGTTCGGGGCTCTTTAACTAGTAAGGCTTGCCAAGTGTAGAACATTGCCCTACCAAATTTGACACAGAAATCCATATCATCCCTTTTGTTGCAGACAAGGCTCTACCAAATTTGACACAGAAATCCATATCATCTCTTTTGTTACATATAAGGCAGTAAAATGAACAAACAGTTCGAACTCAATTCGTACTTACTTATCAAAAAATTTGATTCGAACTCGACTCAAAATATAAATGAGACAAATATAAACAAATTTTAAAGTTCGATAAATTACTCAAACCTCCTCAAATTGTAATTTTCTATTGATTCTCGGATCATATAGAAGTTCAAATTCGGGCTCGATTCGAGATCGTGCGCTAAATATGTCTCAATCAAACTTTATTTTATACTCGATAAATTTTATGAACCAAACAAATTTGAGCAACTCAATTTAACTCGGTTCATTTACACTCTTAATTGAAAATATTAAGCCTCAATAACCTCAATAATATCTTCAAAACTCTAAACAATGATAACACATTTTCATGATAAAACTGATAATCCATTCCATCTAGAAAAATTTACACTTAACTCGAGCCATTGATACAAGATACAATACGTAACAAGTACCTATTTGTTAGATGATTTTTGTGTATTAGCGTATAGATGAAAATTGGGTGCTCAGAAAATCAAGCTTGATTTTGTGAAGTGATCACAACATATCAAATTAGTTGGTTATAAATATATTATCAAAGTTAGTCCTCGTCAAAGCCCCCGTCGAACCCTTCTGCATCTCCATCACCCCAGTCATGATCTTCAGCTAGTCCTTGATCAACATCACCAGCAGCACTAATATCAACAGGTACATCGATTTCGATATCATCACGAGGCGCCTCCTGTAACCCTGGCATGCCATCCTTTACTTCCATGGATTTAATGTTCTTGTCGCTGAAAAATTCAGTATAGGGCTTGGAAACCTGAAGGAAAAAGCTGATAACATTATTATTGCTACCACATAGGGGCACGTCAAGTTTGGACTACGATTATGGATGGAGACATTGAGGAAAATTAATGGATTTGAGTAGGACTGAGCAAAAAACGGATATAACCGAATTACCGAACCGAACCGAAATAATTTAACCGAAATTTTCTTACAATTCGGTTATTTTTAATATTTCGGTTATATCCGAAATTTTTTACGGCTTCGGTTAGTTTGTACGAGTTTCACTTTTGGGTATTCGGTTTAACCGAATAACCCAACAAAGTCTTGCAAAGTTAAAATAATATTCTGACTCTTGTCTTGACTCTTGAGTCTATCTCTCAGTTTCTCTAATCTCAAAACTCAGAACTCAGAAGACTCTCATCTCAATCTCATTTTTCTCTCGCCTATTTCGACAGTCAACTCTCATCTTCTCTCACCAAATCAATCTCTCATATCTCAACCCTCAACCCGTAGATCTGTTCTCGATTTCTCTCCCTATCATCGCCCCTCAGCTTTCCTCAGATCTGCTCTCGATTTTGCTGCCGATGCCACATGGCGGTGCTACGACTCTGCTAAACCATTAATTGATGCTTTGGTCAAGTGTTTGGTTGAGTTTTTGAGTAGTGATGACTGGGCGGAAAGGAAGGCAGCTGCAGAGGCGTTGGCCAAGTTGGCAGTGGTCGAGAGAAATGAGTCGCGCATAAGGCTTTCTGTTTGAAGTTATAAGTTCGGAAAGGGCACCAGATAAGCATATTTGATAGGATTTTGCTTCCTTTTTGGGTATTGGCATACTTAACCATGTCCGGATGTCCCTACTGAAATGCTTATTTTGCTTCCTTTTTGGGTATTGGCATATGTATAGTTTTGCTTTAATTGTATGATAGGATTTTTCAATTTTTTTAAACATGTTTGCTTTTTGGGAATTTACTCATTGAGGATTTGTTTGTGAATCAAATGAGGGAAGAAGATGAAGAACAAAAATTTTTGTGCAGGTTTTGTAATAGAAGTTTTTTAGTGAAATCTTTCATTTCGGTTATTAACCGTATAACCGAATAGTAAATTCGGTTATTCGGTTATTCGGTAATTCGGTTATCTCCAAATTCGGTTAACATTTCGGATATCAAAATAGTGTTAATTTCGGTTTTCGGTTATAACCGAATAAGCTATTCGGTTCGGTTATAACCGAATGCTCAGCCCTAGATTTGAGCACATTATAGATTTCTTACTCCCATCTTTTCACCAAAAACTTACTGGCAAAAAGCAGGAAATTTGAATTATGCGAGAAGACTTGTTGTTGGTCAATGCAGCAGGTAAATAGGTATAGGGATTCATTCAAAGTTCTGTTAAATGCGAATAAAGGACAAAGAGGTGTTCAAATAACTTCATTATTGAAAAAGAAAATACACCTTGTAAAGAGCACTTCTCTTCTCTGCACTCTCAATGAGGTTTTGCCAATGCTTATCTTTTCTCAAAGCTGATGCGCAACCAACCACCTATTTAAATAAAGAATAACGGAAGAAAGCTCGTTACTTCAAAAACAATGATATGAAGAACAATATCTTCATTATAAATTTCTTACCAGAACAGAAGACCTTGCTCTCGTAATACCAACGTTCATTCTCCGAAAATCAGAAACAAATCCAATGCCCTTATCTTTGCTTGCCCTAACACATGAGAAGATCGCGACATCTTTTTCTCGTCCCTGCAAAAAATTAAAAAAAGAAGCATCTTTTTATAGAATTTTTTTGTAATAAGACAGATACAAGTACTGAAGAAGATGCACCACCATTTGATTATCTGCACGAGGATATCACAAGGACAATCTAAGCCAATAAGACTATCTTAATTCATGAATTCCATCTCATCTAACCAACACATAATAGACCATAACTTAATTGTTATAAAAAGGAAAATAATTCAAGAAACTCATAGCAACCTACTACAAGAGCATCTGAATGGGTTTTAACACTATGAAATGTCACATATATTTTCCTTTTCTTCTATTTTTTACCTGGAATCCATCAACAGTGTTAATGTCCACAACTTTATCTGACTCCACACCAAAAGTATCCCGGAACTTATCACGAAAGAGCTTCACTTGATGTCTGTATGGAGATATGATTGCAATTCGAGCACTTGACCTGAGCTCCGGATATCTGGATATTAATTTATGATACATGAGGAGAACAAACTCAACCTCATCAACATTTTCCCAAGAGCCACTTCCTGAGGGCTGAGACTCTTTCCCCTCGTGTATATCAAAAAAGCAAAAAGGTCCAAAGCAGCTATATTTATGCCATGCGCGCTTCGTTTGAATTTCAACATCAGGCCCATCCTCCAATGCCTCAGCGTAGAATTCTCTAGAAGGAAAGCTTCTTATCTGTGAAGAATTAGAATAGACTATTAATATATTCTACTCCCTCCATCCCCAAAAGGATGAGCAAAGTACAATTTGCACACATATTAAGAAAAGTACAAGTAGAGGAAAGAGTAAAAAAGTTTCAAAATTATCATTAATAACCCCCCACAAGATTATATAAAATGATGAGTACTTTTATTTTTTTATACTAATGGACCCACTAAATAACTTAATTACTATGTACTTTATCTCATCCTTTTGGGGATAAATTTTTTTGTACCTTTAGTCCTTTTGGGGACGGAGGAGGGAGTAATAAAGAACAGAGGATATAATCAGTGAAAACAGTATGAACAATGATGATTCACTACATCAAGGACCTAAACAATTGGCAGCCCTAGGGTTTGAACTCGATATGAAATTGGTGTCATCAGATCCATCATGATGAGTTAAAAGTTCTTATTTGAGCAGCAAATTTATCGCAACACAGCACTAAATTAGATGGAATTATGAAGATGAAAGTCTTTAGGATAATTCGTAAAAATACTTCAACGAACCTCTGGATGCATGCGGTACTGGGTCTTTAACATCTGCACTGGATATCCAGCCCTTTGGAATCTCTTAAACAAGCTCATTCCATACCTATTACATAGTATAATCACAAATTCTAAGCAACATGGGGCACATGAGGAGATGATAAGGCATCACTATCATGTAATGAGTTTCTTACCCAAATTTCTCAGCTATAGGAGAAATCACAGTGGCTGGCAATTGAACTGGATCACCAACCTAATACACCAGAGAAAGTAAAATCACATCACAAGTTGCCATAAAATTGAGTAGCAAGTGGAAATACATTATAATTGCAGATAGTACAGAAGTAATAGAATTACAGGCATGGCATGGACACTTAAATTGTAAAAAGAATCATATCTGGAGATTTCATTACAAATACTTGAGCGTTTTAATTCATAGTGACGTACATATTGAAGCTCTTGGTTCTTCTATTGAAGATCAGATAACTTTACAATTGGCTCTATGCTGTCAAGCTAGGTAGAGAGTTTGAAGCAGTTCACCGAGGGATTACATAAATCTTAAGTTTCATGATTGCTTCAATATTTCTGTATCCTACTGAAACTCAGAGGTACAAAAAATAATAGAATCAACTTATTTTTTGAAAAAAAGAGAGAAAGATGACTGAGGTATGTGTATTAATAACTGTGTGGCTAAAATATTACCATTATGTTGTAGTAATTTATATTGAGATATCTGAAGTAGGGTTGAAAATGAACTCGAGCGGTTCGAAACCTAGTTCGAGATCGACTCGAAAAATTCGAGCGACTCGGATTAGATACTTAAACAAGTCGAATTCGAATCCATTTTAATACTCAGACACTTATACGAGTCGAATATGAGTCGCCTACTATTCGCTCATTTAAAGTATCGAATTTTTTTTATCTCACTGATCCCCACTCGATACAAGTTCGTTGATCCTTTGTATATAGTATCGAGTATACTCGATTTATTTATTATATAATATTCAACAATTTAATTCTCCACATACTTTGAGAGGTGGAAGGGCTTTTTATATTTCCCATACATGTCCATCAATTGATTCAAGAGTGGTAATATAATCTTATTAACTTTTTTACAAGGCCCGAGATCTAGTTAGAGAAGTTCAAATTTAAATTATTCTAAATAGTTGACTGAGTTCATTTAATCTAAATTATCTCAAATGCTCGCGAGTAGCTCGACTAAAAAATGAGTCGAGTCAAACTCGAGTACTTTAAAACGAGTCGAATTCGAATATAAATCCGTGTACCTTAAAAAGACTCGAGTAGAAACTGAGCAGGTACCGTTCGACTCGACTTGGGATAATTTTGACCCCTAATCTCAAGGTTTGTATATGAGAATTCGACACTTTTTTTATACAGCAAACACCCAAACATATCCTTGTCCCCTGAAATACAGTTATTGCTGGAGGCTTGACTGCTCCAGGAATGACATTTTCAAAGCAATGATTTTACATTGTGTAATTTCAGCTTTTCTAATTAACTTGTAGTAAATCTTTGGAGTTCAAAGCAAGAAAGATGATACAATTCAGTATAGAGAAGCTAGAACACATGCATCACAGAGTAACAATTTAGTAAATAAAGTCCAGTGGGTTTGAAGAAAATTCAGTAACAAAATTAGCATGTTCTACATACCAAGAATACTTGTTTGCATCCATTGGCCAATGGAACGAGAGTTGCTGCTTCTACCTGTTCATAACAAAGCTTTCCAAAATAAAATTTTATGGAGAGAAGGATAAGGAACGAAGATTTAAGATAACACTTCTTAAGATATCTCTTTTCTTTCTTGGGGTGGAGTGAGGAGCTGCTGCTCTTTATAAGCGCATCTACATCTACATATACATCACTCCTTCAAACTTGACAAGTGAGGAATTAGCTAGTTTAAAGTAACATCACCTTGCTGAAAATGTTATAAGTCATTTACCAAAGGCTAAAACCCTTTTGCATTCCAAATATCAAGTGTAACTTTAGTTTATTTGATGCAAATCGAGGAAACAAATTATTTATCGACCCAAAGTGTTTTACTCAACATTGCGTCCCATTTTATTCATATTCTTTTAAAATAGGACAGTTGTTTTAAAACAAAAGAAAACCCCCAAATTAACACTAATTTTTGAAACCTATGGAGAAGTACTACTACTACATTATTTTCAAGGTCTACATTTCTTAATCTTGAATGATTTTGATAACTGAATTTGCAGAAGGTTATGTAAGGCACCGCCTATTATATCCATTTATCAAATGAAGCAACTAAAAAGAGATGGACAAAGTCATGGGTATTATCCAATCACTTCCACAAGGTAAACATGTTAAATGGTTCACTCGACACTTAATACATTTAAATTTTTTGACAATTCCATGAGTCACATACACACATACAAATATAAATGTTCTATATGTTTTTCCTGTATATATATTTGTTTTCTTCCAATAACTATTGATCTAGGAACATCTTTTCCATGCAAGAAGAATTAAAATTGAAAAGAGAGTGATAGAATTTCTCGTAAACAAATATGTGTGTATTGGTTTAAATTTAACCTTTGCAAGTCTAAACAGATTACCTATACTAAAATAATTCCTCCTTTAATAATGTACATGTTAATCAAGTAGAGATCACAATTATGAACTTTGAATATTTTTAGAAAATAAACTTTGAATATTTTTATAAAAATAAAGTCGCTAATAAATGTCATAAAATCCAGATGGTTATAACAACACGAGTATATAATTACTAAAAAGAATAAATCCATATTATAAGGCAATAAAGGTCCAAGGAACCTACCGCTTGAGCAGCTTCATCTATTATTACAACGTCAAAAGTGCGATTTAATTTACTGAAAAGAGCTGAACCGCTAAAACTGAGCGTGGAGAACACCTGCCGCAAGTTTAGGAATCAGAACAAATGTTGGATTTCAAATTCAACAGAAGGCTGAAATTATATACAATTGCTGAAGGCTGAAATTACATACAATTGCTGATTCATCCAGAACTGAATTACGGATGGCATCTCTATCCCTTCCAGCACCTCCATGCTTCTGCTTATCACCAGTCTGAAAGTCCATGCCAGCAAGTTTTTGCTCCACCTAAAAAGGCAAACAACCAAGATGAACATGTCCGATCACTCAATGGATTTTATGTAATTACCAAGTGAAGATCACGATGTGTTGGTCTTGCCAGGTACATACAAGATGATCCATAGATACTGACTGGACAGAGTGATGTGCTTTAAGACCGATTCGGACAATTTTAGGGTTGTAGGCACGGTCATTTTCATCACGAATACCTAAGAATTACCAGAAAAGTAGTTTTGAGTATCAAAACAAGTAACATTTTCTTAACATGAAGGACGCTGCTTAAAGCATTACAACTCATGCTCATATTATTAACTTATCTTGGAGAGGTAAACAAACAAACTTTGAAACAACTAAACACCAATTTCTTTAGGTTGAAAAACTATTTAAAGTAAGTTAAGATAACCATAGAAGTTTGCAAGCATAACCTATTAACCCATTAAGTAAAAGAAGAGAATTTCAAAGCAGAAGTTATAAAAATAGGACTCTTAACCAAAGTGATCAATATTTTATACAGTATCACCCTGGTTTGCCAACAAGTTTAAAACAACCACACAGTGCCTACGGCAATCACAAGGGCAGTCATTAATGCAGAATGAAAATCTTATAAATACAGTTAGTATTTCCTTCCTTACATCTAAAGCATAGATGAGATTCCAAACATTATTTCACATAATGCAAAACAAAATATGCCAAAGCCAGAAGCTCAAATTATTGCCTCGTTGAGAGAGAGAGAACCAGTTATTGTAGTTGTTAATGTATTGAGAAGTCGTCAAATAACAAACAGAAATCGTCAATAAATCTCTATTGTAGTATCGTAATTTCCAACTGACTAAAAATACAATCTCTTCAACAAATTTGAATCATTTCTCTAGAAATCAAACTAATAGCAAAGTTAAAGAATTTGATTAGAGGAGAGAGAAGTTGCATATAATCGTAGTATAATATTAGGGGAAGACGACTCTGTAATCCCATAAAATTTCAAAACAAAACCATAAAAAATTGAATTGCAATATTAGGAAAACCAGAATTGTACCAGTAGTTAGAAGGCGCAACACAATCTCATCAAGTGCAGAATTTGATGGAGCACATACCAGAACACGAACACGATATTTGCGACTGGAATTAACCACTTCTGGTTTCTATTCATAAATTGAAGTTAGAATAATGGACCTACATATACACCATTATAGTATCTATAAAAATAACTAAATTACCAATTCATTTCCGGTGGTCGGGAAAAACCCTTCATCACCATTTTTAGGCATAATTGCATCCCTAGGATTAGTACCAGCTAACCAGGGAGACGCTTTTTCCCAGTGATTGTATCTGAAAACGGTCCAATTAAATTAACTGAACAAAATTCAAAAACAAGTACCAATAAATGAAATTATTAAGATTAAAAAAGCACTCCAATGCTCAAGCACCTCACACCCAATACATTAGTATACCAATTTTACTGAAGAGGACCAGTGCTGTTTTCATCACATCCGCTTCCCACATTCCAACCCTGTTACTCATGCCACAAAAATCTCCCAAGTAACAAACCCCATCTCCTAATAACATGAAATTCTGTCCTAGAAAGAGAATTCCTTACATATTCACCTTAAGATAAACAATAATCCTATACAACTCTGATAAGAATCTAAATATGAACAAAATAGCTACTCAAGACCAGGTGAAAAGAATACAATTGATGAAATAAAAATATGGTCAAATGATATAGGAACATCACATACTTGTCCTGAATAGGTAATTCGGGCCCACGTTTTATTTCTGTTAATTTACCCCTGCATGAGAAGGAAATAAGATTATTCAGTAACAGAGTAAAATTCACTATATTTCAATTCTTCCCTTTTAATAAAACCTTAAACAAATGTGGCAGAATACTATTTTTTCCGTACAAAATATCCAACAGATAACAATACAAAAAAACTTGCATAATACTTACTTGGAATGTATTCGAGCTGGAGTTGCATGCAAAATAACACTAAGGATCCCAAGAATAGTTTGTGTTTTCCCTGTCCCTGGTGGGCCCTAGAAGGGTGCATCATATTAGATTTGACATGCTAAAGTGAAAGTTCCAAATATTTGCAAGGCCATGCAATTAAAAGAATAAGGGTAGTCCCCCATTGTGGTTTAGCCTTCAACCTCCTTGTTTTGATAACAGGCATAAAACATCACTGCTGTAAGATGTATTATTTAGCACAAAAACCTCATCCCCTCATGCTCTCTCTCTCTCTCTCTGTATGTGTGTGTGTCTGTGTGTGGGGAATAAACCATTCAAAACTGAAAAGAGGGAAGCAACAAATTTTTTTGAACAATGTTGGAACCTTAATGGACACTTTTTTGGGTAATATGGATTATCAAATTCATTCTGACAGATAATTTTAGCTTCATTTGTATAAAGCAGTGATGACATTCTTTTCTTCTGCTATATTTTTGTCATGGTATATTATCCAAGAACCATATCACATGATTTATTAGAAATAACATTTTATGTGAAGAAATGAAAGGCTTCTCGAATCATGAATTATGACTACATCAAGGACTTGAGTTACTGCAGTTTTCAGCTTTGCAAGGTCTGGTTTTGGTCATAAATCTCAGATGGAAAGGAGAAAAGAAAAACATAATAGAAAAATAGAACAACTTCCTTAATTTTCTTTTCAAACAGTTTTCATATACCAAATCTGGATCATTGTTATTCTTTATATTTTGTTTTGTTTGTTTGCAAAGTTAGAACAAAGATGAAAGAAAAGTTAGAATCTGCAGTTTACATGTTATTTTGGAATCCTATTGTGTCAAGAGATGGACCAAAATTTGGAAAGTATGGCGCCCTTGGGGCTTTCTATTTGATTGTATGGAAAGGACATTGAATTGGGATTTTCCTATTGGTTCATATCATTTCAGAGGAATCGGATCCTTTACTCTAAATTAGTTTCATTTCTAATCAATATTGCATACAACTGTATGATCTTTGATATCTTTCTTCATCCATAATTTTCCTACTGTTCCATTTCTTGTTGCAAAATAATCGTATGAGAGAAAAACAGATTACATGTATATATATATGTGCAGCGAATGGAAAGTGTGTTTTGACAAAGATCGTTTGCTGTATACATTGCCACATCAGAAAAAGGTAATCCTTGTTCTTTGCATTACTTTTTCAGGGGTATAATCAATAACTTATATTTGCTTATTTCATCCACGGAAAAACTGACATCTAGTTCAGTAAATGAGCCAAAAGTTTGTTCCCACTCACAATTGTCAACTTCCTCTATTCGCAACACCAGTTTATGCTTATTTTTCAAACAAAGGTAGGCCAATAAAGCCAAACTGCATGGGAGGAAAATGAAATTCTTCCCTACAAGCAACAAACTTTTAACAAGTACTCTGGTTGTATTTGGCCAACCCATAGTTAAAAACAAATTAGAGGCATAGAAATAATATAAAGGATTATAAATACCATAACTCAATATTCTTTTGGTAATACCCAATTTGAAATGGCAAGAGTCCTCATTTTAATTAAATGTATTATATAAACGGGATTGCTTTAACATTAACTCAAGTAATCACTAGTCAAGAAAACAAGGAACTCATATAAGGTATACAAATTTATTTAAAACAATTGCATTGTTCAGCATAAACAATTTCAATCTTTGCTTTGCAAAATGTTTTAAAGACCTATGTATTTGTAATTTAAGCATGCTCAGAACACTGATTTAATAGATGAAACGAAACCATGAGAGCTAAAGTATGAGACACAGAACAAACTTTCAGACCGTGAACACTCGGCTTAAGAAGTATTAAAGAAATGCAGAAGTAGAGACAAACGAATGAAAGACTAAAAAACTAAGATGGATATCACCCAAATAACTAGAATAAGAGAGATAAAGGAAGTTTTGTTCTTTTCCATATAATCTGACTATAGATCCTAAAATATTAGAAGGTTGGTTCTGTAAAATAGCTTAAAGGCAAGCTATAATACTAGAAACACGAACATAAGGCAGGCCATGCTTTATAATACAACTTGAGTTGTTAACAATTAAGTTACTATAAGGTATAACATTAGCAAACTAAGATGTTCAAATTCTAGATCGATGACTGGAGTCATGAGAAGAAATAGAATAATACTTACTTGGAAGTTAAGACTGGTATTGACAGAGATACAAAGAAAAACTGAAGACAAAATGAGGAAAAAAAAACAAATTTGATGTTTTTATTGAATGCAATATAGACCACTTAACAAACAAGGACCTATGCAAACCAGAGAGACAAAAAGAATGAGTAGAAAACAAAATGCCATTGAATTTCACAATGTATCTAGCTAGACAGAACTTATCAGATAAGACATTTCAATATATTTTATCCAGGTAGTAGGGAATAAAGCTTGTTGAGTGTAATCAAGTGTTACACAAAGAGCCGTTCCTAAGATTTTGGTGGCCTAGGGCAAAAAATGAAAACGAGACCTTTTTCGAAAATTGTCTTCACCCAAAAATAAAAGAAAAAATAAATAAATAAAAAGTACAAATTGTATCCAAAGAAGTACATTTCCGGAGCTTAAAACATAATAATTTGACTACAACAAAATATATAAGAACTTCGATTACAACAACATATATGTAAAATTCGACTACAACAAAATATATGAAAATATATTCATTGAAAGAAACTTCTTCTAGTATTCCTAGAGCTAAAATCTTTAATCAAATGTTCAAAATTATATATATATATATATATATATATATATATTTATAAAATTAGGCCCCCTCTGATCGGGGGCCCAGGGCGGTCGACCATTCTGCCCGTGCTTAGGAACGGCTCTGGTTACACCCTTACACCTGTGTAATCATGTATGCTTGTGAACCTTAATCTATACTCAAGTTTGTAAACCACATGTCGGCCTATTACAAAGCACCTAAATTTGACAAATGTCAATCTATGCAAGTGCTTATATAGACATATTCATATGCATAGAACTTGCTTAATCAGTTTTAGGTTTCTTGAGAAAAGAAACATGTAGAAGAAGAAATTAGTTCTTTCTGAACTAGAAGATTGTTTTTTGTTATTATATATATAGATAAAAGATCTAGAAGATTGTTACGTGAGAAAACTCTTTTGGTGCCATAAAATTCTATCAACAAAGAATGAGAGTATGTTACACAACAAAACATGGGCTAAGTAAACAATTAAGGGCACACAAAAATAAGTCAAACCTGTATTAAGACAAATGTTTTGCGTGAAAGACCAGCCTGCAGTGAGCAAAATGCCAATTTAAATAAATGTATTGCTAAAGGGTATATAAGAAAGGTAAGCGCACACGTGAACTGAGGAATGAAAGCTAATAAAAATGGTTTTACATGAAATATAGTCGTAGGTTGCTCTTATATATAAAAAAATAGACAAAAGAGGAAACCATGACTAGGTAAAAACTCACACGTATGGCTTCCAGTTGAGATATATTATGATTTCTTTCAATGTAATCCATCAGGGGTCTAGAAATTTTCCAAGCCCGATCTTCAGAATTTTGATTGCTTTCAGCCGCCTTCAATATCAAATCTTTGAACGGGAGGGAGCTAACTGAACGAAGAGCAACATATTCCCGAACAATAGTAGATAAACTGCAAATCTGAACAGTATATTGCTATAAGTATATGCAAATCTGTGTGTGTTTGTGTATATATTGTGTTCATTTAGCGAGTCGGATGAGGTCAAACATATCGCTGGACTTATCAAAAATTGTGTAAGTGCATAAAAAACAGTAAATAACTAGCAGATAGATAAGGCGGAAGTTATTTCTAACGAAGTTTGAATTCATCAATTAACATAAATAAATTCATTGTTGGAGAGGGGGTGAAGATTTTACTTTACCTTCTGGTATGGTCCACGAATCATTGGTATGAATCCTATCTATGTAAAGCTTTAAACCCCTAAAACTTTTCTTCATGCAACAATGATCAATAGAAGGATGCTTGGTGCCATGGTGAGATGATAGTGTTCTCCAATTTGAGAATTGAGACTAGGATTTGAGTAATTGGGGAATAATTTTTGCAAATCATGCTGTGTGCATAAGCTATTTATCTAGTCTATCTTTTCAGCACCCTATGCATATGGGACCTCATTATAGCCTCGTTTAGATAATGGGTCATGACTAAGATATAGTATTTACTTCCAACCAAAGTTTAAGAGGTTACTAGAATTGAGTTCATATACAAAGTTAAAATACATGTACCGAATGAATGTCCGGAACAATTTCATTAAACTTTTACCCTGTACGAGTTTATGCAACAACCTTACGAGAAAAATAATATGGTAAAAGAGATACTTACAACATGGAGCTCATTTCTATATTATATTAGCTCATAACAGAATAATACATTACCTTCATAATGGACCACATTTTCTGTACTTCTTTAACAAGAGGGCGCATGCTCAACAGCCTCGGGCAAGATTCAACTTCACCTGTATTTGAACCTCTGACTTCTCCATTTAATTGCATTCTAAGTCTAATTTTTCCTAACTGACGATGCTCAACCAGTGCAAACGCATACGTAGTTGGAAGCTCTTTACCCTCCCCAAACTGCAAAAGAATCCCATTCAAGCATGTGTAACTCAATAGATTTTTAACATTAACGTTATTTAGCATAATTTGGCTAATAACTAAAGAAAAAAAATCAAGCAAACCAAATCTATGGCAAATAATTTAGGGAGATTTGAAACGCTAAAATATATTAAAATAAATAGTGCGTTTTTATACTATGGAAGTATGGCTAACATAAAAGCATAAAGAATTTAGCAAATCAATTGATACCTTCTTTTTCGAGAGTAGCAATAGGTCATTCTGTGAATATGATTCCCAATCTTCCGCAAAAACCATTGGTAAGTGGAATCCATCAGCTTCATTGCATTCTATTATTATGCCAGTTTTCCAATCCGTCTCTGCATAATGAGACAAAAGATAACATGTAAATCGTACACTTGATACAACCTATATGATTCTTCAAAACACCATTTTGGTGGAGGTTAAATTTCAAAAGTACATTTTTCGTAATAAATTTTGAATGTAAATCACGGATGGTATGGAGGGAGTAGTCAACACATTTCAACATACATACCTATAAACTTCCTTATCCCAAATAAAGAAGCCACTTTTAAAATCATGCATTTAATATAGTTCAATAGTTGTCAAATTCCACCCAACTTAAATAACAACATTGATATCTTAACAAAAGTTAGATGTAGCCTCATTTTGTTTATAAATTTGGAACATTATGTTTCTTCTGGGTATATTGTAAAAAATCGGGACATAAAGATGTCTCATTCTCATTTACAATTTTTTCTTCGTAGATTATATTAAACATGAACAAATTACTTCATGGGTCATAATCCAAAGCTAGAATATAAACATTAATGAAACGTAACAGAAACTGCAAAAATAGAAGTACCTTCTTCCTCGTCTCTTCCTTGAACAATTTGAGCTTTCACTTCTTCAAACAGAAGTGGTTCAAATATCGAAATATAATCATTAACATCTTTGTATGCATCCTTCACCTTCACCAAGCCCAGAGCACTCCCATCACCAATCTTTTTACAGTTTTTCTGCTACCAAAAAAAACCCACAATACTAACCATTCTTAACTTGATTGTGGGGCATGTAAATTAACATAAATAGAGAAAATTGCGATAAAGAAATTACACTGGATTCTTGAAGGAGGCGGAGATAGTCCCAACTAAGGACTATTTCGTAGAAATGAAGAATACAGGCTTCCTCTTCTAGCTTATTCTTGTCCACAGCCATTACTGAGAAAAAGCTACAGGGCTGTGGACAATTATTATGAGATAAAGAGAAGGAGACTCGCTCGATTCAGGGTTTGGGGGATTTTGGCCTAGGGGTTTATGTAGTTTTGGAATTACTTAATTTTTTTTCGAAATAATAGATGGGCTTTATTTACAAGTATGATGAAGAATACATAGAAAAAAAGAAAAAAGTATGATGAAGAATATCAAACCAATTACATAGAAGAGAAAGTTGGACAGAAAATTAAGATCAAAATTACTTATAATGGTAATAAATAAACTTAAACCAATTACTCCATATTTTACACAATGATCTTTTATTTTGTTTCCTCTTCTATTAATTTCTTAGTTTGTTATATACATTTATTTAAGCTTAATTTCTTTCATATAATATAAACTAATATAATAAATAATTATCAAAAACTAGTCATGATAAAAAGAAGAAAAAAATTAAAAAATAAGGGATATAATTTTTTCTCTTAAATAAAATAAAACTCATTAAAATAATGTAGGCTCCAAGAATTTTTAGTTAAATTTAATTGTCATTTGTCAATTGTCTAAATAAAATTTATTATCCTCTACTTATAAATTTTGCTCTTGTATAAACATTGTTAAAATTAATAGCAATACATGTCTCAAAAGTAATTTTTTTTTTTTGGATTGTAGATTTTTGTTATTATATTTTTTAGGAGCAACAATTCGACTCAATATATTAGAGATGCTAAAAATCCGAAGTTTTTTTAAATGGTTAATATATTTTTTTGAACGCTTAAACGTATTGTAAACTTGTATGATGTATGTAACTAGTTGGTATAGTATTACAGTAATATAGCACTACTGAAGTACTGATTAGAAAATAGAAACTGAAGTGGCAATGATTGGAAATAATGCCATTGTGGAATCTCAAGAGAAACCATTTTCAAGGGGTTGATTTGTTCATCTTCTCGAGGGTTCAAAGGGTCTCTAAAATTGTCGCCACAGCTGGTTTTCATGGTCAGGCTTATGTAGAATCTCGTCCCTCTAATAACCCAGAGACCGTTTGGTTGATTAAGGTTTTATGTACACTCTGTATTCGTAGCTTCTCTTGATATCTTCAGCTCTCATTATTTTCCGAATAATTTGAATCCTTTTCTGTCATTCGAAGTTACAAACCACGTAATTTTCAATTTCAAAAACCCCAAACTAGCTTTTAATTTCTTTCAGTTACTGAATTTGAAGCTTATTCGTTCTTTTGTTACTTATAATTTGCTATTGAGGTCATTTTGTAAAATGGGTCTTCATGATTTGGCTAAATTGGTTCTTGATTGCATGAGGATTGATGGCTATCTGCTCGATAATTGGCTATTTGAATTTTTGGTGATGTCATTTGCGAATGTAGGCAAGTTTGAGATTGCCAAAGACTTGTTTATTGCTCAAGAGTTGTTAATTTCTCGGTCCAGTAATGATAAAGTACGGAAAACAAGTTCTTTTGTATATAATAATTTTTTGAGCTTTTTGGTGAAACTAAACAGAGTGAATGAGGCTGTAGGATTTTTTAGAGACCATATATTGAGATCAAAGTGCTACTTTCCCGATAATTGTACATTTAATATTGTACTCCGGGGAATGTGCAATTTAATATTGTACTCCCGGGAATGTGCAGAGCTGGGGAAGTCAATAAAACTTCTGTTCTTTTCAATGATATGAGCAATTTTGGTTGTTTGCCTGATGTTGTTTCTTATTATTATTAAGGGTGTAAATCAACCGAGTCGAGTCGAGTATTGAGTTGCTCAGATTTGGTTCACAAAATTTATCGAGTATAAAATAAGGTTTGATTGAGTCTCGTTTAGCTATCAAGTCGAGCACGATCTAGAATCGAGCCCGAGTAGTTTGAACTTTTTGAACGAATATGATCCGAGTATCAAAAGAAAATTATACTTTCAGTAGGTTCGAGTAATTTATAGAACTTTAAAATTTGCTCATATTTGAATCATTTATATTTCGATTCGAGCTCAAATCAAACTTTTAGTCGAGCGAGTACGAATCGAGTCCGAACTATTTGCTCATTTTATAGCCTTACTTATAACACCCTTATAAATGGTTTGTCTCGGATTGGTAATGTGGATAAAGCTCGTGAATTATTGAGAAAAATCCAGTCGCAAGATGATTTCTCACCGGATGTTGTCACCTACACATCAGTTATATCGGGTTATTGCAAGTTGGGTGAGATGGTGAAGGCTTTAAATCTTTTTAATGAGATGATTACTAATGGAATTGAACCGAATTTGGTTAGCTTTAATGCGCTTATTGATGGGTTTGGCAAGATTAGTGACATGGGTTCAACATTAAATATGTTTGAGAGGGTGCTTATTCTTGGTTGTCCTCATGATGTTGTCACCTTTACATCTCTCGTTGATGGTCATTGTCGGATGGGACATGTAGACCATGGTTTGAAAATTTTCAATGAAATGAAAGCAAGAAAGTTGCCTTCGAATCTGTATACTTTTTCTGTTATTATTAATGCCCTTTGCAAGAAAAATAGACTAAACGAGGCTTGAGATTTTTTAAAGCAGTTAAAGTGTAGGAGGGATATTGTGCCACAACCATTTCTTTATAACCCTGTTATTGATGGGTTCTGTAAGGCTGGCAATGTTGACGAAGCCAATGTCATTGTTACAGAAATGGAGGAGAAGAAATGCAACCCTGATAAACTGACATTCACTATTCTCATACTTGGGCATTGCATGAAAGGTAAAATGTTGGAAGCCTTGAGCATTGTTAATAAGATGCTGGTAGTCGGTTGTACTCCAGATACTATTACTGTTAATTCATTGATATCTTGCCTTCGAAAGGCGGGGATGCCCAACGAAGCCTATAAGATAAGGCTAGCGGTATCAGAGTACTTAGATTCAAGTATATCATCCTCTAGCAGGACTATTCCAAATATGGATATCCCATTGGTTGTTAGTAAATAGGGCTTTTCAGTAGTGCAATTGGCTTTATGGGCCTAGCCGCATCCTTCCTCAGTCACACTTCGACATTAGGGAAAAATTTCAGCTTGTATGCTAAAGTAAGTCAGCAAGTGGTATGTATTTTTCCCTTGTCTTTTTTTGTATTAGTGCGTGGAACTATTTGTTGCAGTTTTTGTTTTAGCCCAATTATACACTGTTTGGTGATCAATTATGTATTTATGTCCGTACCTATCATAAGTGCATGTCATCTTTCTAGATGAAGAGAGGACGTAAAAAGTGTGGGAAAAGATGTATTCAGAGTGAAAGAAAGGAAATTATAGAAATATAGTGAGAGAAGGATAACTTGAAGAGTCGTGTTACTCCAGTTGAAAGTAAATATCCCTATTATGCCATTCACCTCTCTTTATAATGAACTTATATAGGTTTATCCTATAATGTTTGTTCTGTAAAGGGATATTTGACAGATCATCATATATGTGTAACTCTAAAAATATGTGAAACTCTTTCTTAAAGTGCCTCTTATTGCTTGTTGATGACAATTATTCTTTTTCTTGGTGACAAGTACAATAATTACAGTTATACTTACGAAAAAGAAAGTACAATGGTTACAAACTTGCAATTATAAAGAAAATAGACTATTGGCTATTGAATATTTTCATATTAGATTGTACTCATCCCATACAAGTTTACTTACCTTCTTTATTTGAGTAAAGTAGCGTTTGATTGTATTTTAATGCATCTTAACAACCTACCTCTTAATGCATCTTAATGTTTGAAATTGGGATAAAAAAATTCTAATCGTTAAGATACAAATATAAGTTTAAACTATTCAGAAGACCTCTTAATACAAAGATGTGGGCTGTAATGATGCATTAAGAAGTGGGTTGATAAGATGCATTAAGATACAATCAAACTCCACCTAAGTCTAGCATGCATTCTTAAGGGTGCCAAGAACATTTTTGTATAATCTGCATTTGAATTATTTTGTTTAATCCTGACAAATTCTAGGGGAGCCCTCCATTTTGTCTAGTCTCGTTTTTTTTTCGTCGGGTAATTTGTGCGGTTTGGAACCACTTTTCTACCTATCGCCATTGTCAAGTGCTTGTGGCCTGTTGGATTTGGCATGGCCTGATGTGTTACTTCTTGTAGTCCTGCCAAATTGTAGAGGTAGCCCTCCATTTTTTCTTGTATCATGTTTATCTTTTTGGTATTGCTACTTGTGATAAATTAAATTGAGGATAGTTTTTTGTGGCAACTGGCAAGATTATGCAACACCTTTTGATTTGTCAATTGCAAGGAAATGAGTAACTTCATGTACTACAAATTGTGATGGAGCTTTGTTGAGTAATGTTCAATTAAACCTAAGTTCTGTGAGGAAGAGCCTTGAAGATGTATTTTCTCCATTGGTTTGTGGTGAATGTAGCCGTACAAGGATATTCTTGTACTCTTCATTATATCGTATAAATAGTAATATAGTTGATTTTATCATTGTTAATGTCTATCTCTAAAACTATCTAATTGGTTTAGATCGAGCATATTGTATGGTGAGCATTGCTAATTTTTGCTTTATAACTATTTCAAACTTGTGGATCAACTAATTTAATTCAACCTATTTTCTTTGAAGAACATTTTGTGAGTATTATACAATTTATATTAATTTATTACAGTAGTATAATTTTGGCAGATCTAGTACGGTTATGTTAAGTAACTAACTTATCTAAAAGTTTAAGTTGTTAGATGGAGGGCCAAACAATGTATATCATGCTAATATTCTCCCTCAAATGCAACTTTTTTTTATAGAGAAGGGAGAAATTAAAGTGAATTTGCATTATTAAATTAATATAAAGACAATTGTGCGGCTTGGAAGATTTGAACTGACCTTGCACACCCAAAGCTCTGATACCATATTAAGTAACCAATTAAACTAAAAGTTTAAACTGTTAGATGGAGAGCCAAACAATGCATATCATGCTGTAAGGTTATTTGATGTTATGCAACATTGTATTAGTCTAAATTTAAGTTAAAGGTGTGGCAAACTTGGTCTTATCTATTAGGGAAACATTTAACTCAAGCCAAACTTGTAATCTCATTTTATCTCTTGCTATATGCTATTTTGTTTTTGGTTGAAGTGATTTGTTTATGTTCATACATATTCAATAAAGTTGTTACAATCTTGGTGCAAGGCTTATATAATGGTCTTATGTACTGGCACAAAAAATTTAGTGAGATCATCCAATGCATAGGTTATTCTTGCATATTGTCGTGCGAGTTGTTAAATATATTTAAATCGTCGATCCCTTTCAATATTTTCAATTATTTCCAAGAGTTCTACATTCTTTATTGCTTACAATGGCAATGTCTCTGTTTCTAGGTGCAACATGGCAAATTGATTTGCTTCATCTTGCGGCTTACAGATGATTTTAATTTTGACTAATTTTGTCTTATGCGGATGAGAAGTAGATCCAGTTGTGAGGTTGTCAATAACATTTGCTTTTGCCTTCATTACTTTTTCATTCTCGACTTATTTTACATCTGTTCCCATTAATAACCTAATTTGGTCTTACAAGTTACAACAAAAAATTATGCGTTGCACTCTTTTACTTCCTGCCAATGTATAAATGTATTAGTAACTTTGTAAGTATCCCGCGTATCAGTTAAGTTCTTAACGTAGACATGTTTTTCTTTCTTCATCAGATTTTATTTTTTATGGCCACTACAGTGTGTTTGTTGCACAGTACACTTATGTTTTATTTATTGTAATGAGAAATTAATCCCCAAGAGTTCTCTTCCCTTGCATCATTTAAGCATTTAATCATAAACTTTTTCCACAAACTCACATATACTTAGAGCTTGGGGAGGGCCAAAATCTTTGTGCCACTGCCCTAGTCATTATTTTGTTGACACTACAAGCATATAACTGTATTGTTTTTAAAGTAACTCACTTGTCATGTCTTTTAAGTTTTATCATTAGATCAATTCGAAATTTTATTTCACGAGTCGAATATCAATATCAATGGTTGCATCTAACATCTACATGCCTTTTCTTTTCTCCTGTTTCTTTCGGAATGCATTATCTGCTACCAGACGTTTTTTCTGTTGTGATGGAAGCATTTTGTATTCTCACAAATGTTTAAGTTGACATCTCTGTCGGGCATCCAAAGTCTTCAATCAGTGTTTCTTATGCCTGTTGCTCATGTATTTTTTTAAAGATTTGATCCTTTTACTATCATACCTTACTGGATTGAGCAGTCATGCCATCTGCAAAATTTATACTATGCTGGTCTACTAGCTTATTCCTGCCATTTTTTTATTCTTGTAGGTATTGTTAGTTTTTTGGTTAACATTTAGTGCTACTCGTATTCCATTTGATTTGAATTTATATTCTAGGCAGTATTGTAAAACTGGTGCATGATTTTTATTCTGACAATATCTTCACAAATTCTTTGGCTGGTAGGAACAGACTGAATTATAGGAAACCATTGTGTTAGAGAGAGTATTTGAGGACCCGTACAACTACACTTGGCCATACGGGTTCTCATGCTGAGGCTTCTATATTGGTGAAAAATCATTTGGCAGGACTTTTTCAAAAGGTATCTGATTCTTGTACTTTACGTGTTCCACCACTGATAAAAACGCGTTCAACCGGAATTTTGATCTGGAACACTGATAAAACACTTTCAACCAGAATTTTGATCCTGATATATCGTTGTACATATTGATTTTCCTTGCGCAGGCACATCGACTCATTGGGCACATTTGGCTCAGCTTCTCGGTGAGGATTATGCGGAAAAGAGATGATATTTCATAGATTTGATTGAATGAAGACTTAAATGTATCGGTATCATTACTGATGAATTATTCTGTATCCTGGCTAAAAATATGCCAAAAGTTGAGCTGAGAACTTTTTCTCCTTTATGGGGAGAAGGTTTGACCACTTGTAGGAGACCATATAAAAGGATTTGGGCATTCAAATTTCGGGGTTGGAGGGTTGCCTATGTAATTTTGAGAGGGTAATTTACTTGGTTTTGAAGCAACTATGATGGATAAGTTGTTATTTGTTTAGCGGGTACATTTACGCAGTCTTGGCATTTCATCGTCTTCTACTTTATATGAAGTCTTGTACTGCAATTCTATATTCAACATATTGTCTTTCTTATCATACATGCTGTTACTAATGTTATTATTTATGCTGTACTATGATTTGCATCTTTGATTGAGGACAGGTGGTTGTTGTTTCAGCTGCATAGCAATGTACAAATTATTTTTAAGTCTAACTTCTTAGTCGTGATTCAGGTAGCTAGCCCCTTGAGTATGGATGCACCTCCCAAGTCACCAGGAACTACAGATCATGGTTTAATGAAAAATTTGAAAGGATTTGATGGTCTGGCAATGTCTATAGGCAATGGAATTGCTGACAGTAATGATGGTGGAACAGACCCTGGGCTTTCTCAGAGGTTTGTTAAGTTACTCAAACCTGTCAAAATTCATCTTCATTTAGTTTGAAGTGTTTTGGGACTTGGTATTCTCTAAGAGACTGGAAGTTTGCCTTCTGCACTCTTGAGAATATTTCCCTTGACACATGCTCTTCTTGTTTTTCCTCCTGAATTGATATAAAGGCTTTTTGTTTTGAATTTGTGAACAGTAGGGAGACTGAAGGTTCCAGTGATGGAAGTAATGGAAATTCCAAAGGGGTAAAAATTTTATGTGTAAGAAGTTATCACTATCCCATTATGAACAACTTTGATCTGATTTTGCTACACAATGCTGAGTTCCTATTGTGTCCTGTTTTTCCAGTCTTGACAAATTGGCCGGAAAAGAAGTCGTGAGGCAACACTGTATATGAGTAAGATATTCTGCTCAAGTTATAATGATAGAAATTGAAATTTATCTGAATATTTCTACATCGGCACAAGTTGCGTATATGCTGTCCCATTATGTTAACAAGACTGGTCCCCTGCACTATGTTAAGGAGTCCACATGCTTTTGATGCTAATGGTAATAGTACCTGACTATAGTTTATATACAAGTTAGCAACCCCTGTTTGTGGGTTTTGTTTTGGGGGAAAGGGGAAGGGAAGGGAAAGTTCTTTCCAAAAAATTCTTTCGAACTTTCCCTTCCCATCCCTTCATTTCCCTCCGAAACAAAAATCAAAGAGAGTCCAAATTGAGGCATCTTTAGAGGTATAAGTGATTCAGCATTTCCAGTCCTGAATGAACCCTTCTTTGAAAAACCAGCACGATAATCCTTGTCCCGGACTTTTCTTAAAGTCTGGCCTCTTGTGCTATTTGAAATTTGTTTGATTTGTGAAGTCAGTATATTGTATTAAATGTCAACTTAATGACAATAATATACACTGCTTGGTAGTTTAAAGTAATTCTCTCTCTCCTTCATATCTAAGAAATAAACATAATCAATATTTTCCATATGAGTGCCATAGAAGTGTTTTTGTTCCCTGTGGTTTTGGAAAGACCATCTAAGGAATGTGTTTTAAAACTCATATGGGAAATATTTACTGTGGGGTCCTGACCAATATGCTATTTGATGACATGAATTTTGCTATTATAATACAAATTGATAGTAGTATCAATAATGGAAAATGATTGGGCTTTTGAACTGTGTACTCAAATTCATTGCTTTACTTAATTATTTGCCTGTTCTCTACATCTACAGATGGAGAGGGTAAGATTGACACACAGAACAATCTAATTCCTTCTGCACAAGCAAATACCTCTGAGAAGGTGATGGGTGGGTACTGCTAGGGTTGCAGGAAAAGCAGTCGGACCAGTACTTTCTCCTAGCGTGACCTCATCATTGGAGCTCAAGGATTCTCCCACTGCAAAAAGCAAAGACTAGTCCAGCAAGTGTTCAACCACCTTCTAGCGGAACACCAAATGAATCCTGGGTACATGTTTGCTCCTCGTATTCTTGTTAATTTGTCTTTTCCTATTAATGACTAATAAAGTACTCCCTCCCTCCCTCCCTCCCTCCCTCCCTATTTAAATGACGTTTTAGAGATGTGCACAAGAATTAAGATAATGATTGAAAATCATTAAATATATTACTCAGTTGTCTATAATACCCTTAAATCATTAATTTATCATAGCACAAGAGTTTAAAGTACCAAAAAAATAGGTAGAGTAATGAGGGATAATTTTGAAAAAAGTATCATTAATTCTCCTAGATTTGAACAAACATCAATTAATTAGGGACAAATAAAAAACTCTAAAACGTCATTTAAATAGGGACGGAGGGAGTAATACTTTTCACTAGGGCTTTCAAAACTATTAATCTTAGGATTATAATCCCGGGATTATAATTATAATTACAAGACTATTAAATCATTTTATAATCCCTAGATTAATAGTCCCAAGTCTAAATATGAAAACAAACAAGACACTAGAGACAGAGGCGGAACCAGGGGGTTGAGGGAGGGCATATGACCCCCCTGAAATCTCCGGCGGCAAGGCAAGGGCAGATCCACTTTTAGGCAACCTTGCTGTATCTTTTCTTGTAGCTTTTATTTGTGTTGGATGAAAAGGAAAAAAGTGTGGTATTTATAGACCACAGTTGAAATTTTTCCTACAAAATATTTTGGCCTTCCTTATCCCTTAGCTCAGCCGAATCCTTATCCTCTCTTTCCCTCTCTCTCTCTCTCTCTTTTCTTTTCTTGCTTTACTTAGAAATTGAAAGAATTCTCTAGAGGTTTGACTTTGTTACCAACTTATTCCACTTATTTTGTTTGCTTACTATATATATATATATATATATATATGAAAAAATATATATGTTACTGTTACATTTGATGCGTCTCTATTCGACGAAGTGATTTAATTTGTAAAACACCAAAAAAAATAGTTGCATCTAAAATCGACTCAACTCGACTCAACTCTTCAGCCAAAAATTAAGGGGGGAAAATACTAAAGAAAATAGAAGATAATATAATTTAAAGAAAATCTGACACTGAACAAAAATACAACTTTAGAAGTTCTTATTCAAAATGATACAATCTAACCTCCTATCTCTTTTGACCCAACCAGTCCAAAATTTTCTACATACGTTCCATAATAGCATAATTTTCTACATACACTCCATAAATTAAAAAGTATAATAAATTTTATTTTACAATGAAATTCAAATGAAATAACTTAAAATACAATCAAATATAGGTCGCTATTTGAGGGTGAAGAATGATAACAAAAACCAAGTTCTTTATTCACCAAATTATTTTCTACAAAAATTTTATATTTTTAAACATCATGAATTTACTTCAGAGACTCTCCCCTTTGTTGATTTCTTTCTGGAATAATTTTCTTTGTTTTATATAGAAAATTGATATTTTCACATAAAAAATAATATTTCTACATGAATCTCTCTCACGTATTTTTATATAAAATAAAAATAATAATATTTCTATATAAAATTTGATATTGACCAAAATTTTGAGACATTTTTAAACTATGCAAAATCGCATGATACAGTTGTCTCCTCTCAGTCGTACAGCCGAAAAAAGCACTCCAACCAGCACCAGTCCTGGACTAAAGCCCAAGGTGCCTGGGCTTTAGGCCCACTAAAATTGACAAATTTTTAGGTGCCCAAAAAGGTATTTGTGTTATGTATATGTATACCCAAACAAAAGAGACGAGCTCGTGTCAGTTTAAATTTAAAGGATCACAAAACATTTACCCAATAAAATAGGCCCAAATTTTTTTATTGTCGCTTTAGGCCATTAAATCCAACCGTCAAAAAATAATTTTTTTTACTGATATATTTTGATCCCCTTCTAAAAACGTTTTGGTTCCGCCACTGACTAAAGATTAATAGTTTTATCCCAAGTATAATCCTTACAAACAAACATAGCCTAGATTAATAAAGGTGTCATTGAAAAAGAGGCTAGAAAGATGTATGAAATGAATAAATACTGAATGGTTAAAAGTTTTACTACCAACTCCGGAAGTTGTCCAGGCAATTGGCTGATGCTGCTCTCGTGGAACTATTGTTTTAGTTGGAAATTACTGTGGCTTTCTTGACCTTGGGCTATATGCATCTAAAATCTGATTTTACTGCTTTGAATTTTGTTCAGAATGAGCGGGAGCTGAAACTAGAGAGGCGGAAGCAATCTAATCGAGAATCTGCGAGAAGGTCACGGCTGAGGAAGCAGGTTCTTAAATCTTAGTTGACATGTTGTTTATGAAATAAATCATGTTTATATTGTTGGTGTGAGCCTAGAGCAGTAATGTGAATTTCAACGTATTGACGTTATTAAGTAAAGTTGTTTCATTCCTTGTCTTGAATTTTTCTCATCCAGGCCGAGGCTGAAGAACTTGCGATAAAAGTTGACTCTTTAACTGCCGAGAATGTGACGCTTAAATCTGAAATTAACCGATTAACAGAGAATTCGGAGAAACTGAAGAATGAGAACGCTAAATTAATTGTATTCCTCTTTCTGAATTTTACTACATCACCCATATATTGCCTATGATCTTTATCATATTTTCTGGAGCCTTATAAAGTTTCGACTAATTTAAAGGAAATTATGAAAAATGCACATTCAGGACAAATAAAAGACGCAGGGTTCCACAAGATTGATGAGAAAAAGGCGCTGACACTCGGTACATCAAACCTGCTCTCTAGAGTCAACAATGCAGGTTCTGTTGAAGGAGAAGGTGAAATGTACGAGAAAGCAGCCAAGTCTGGTGCAAAGCTTCATCAATTCCCGGATGCCAGTCCCCGTACGTACAGATGCTGTTGCTGCTGGTTTGTTCAAGGTCAATTGACTTTAATGCGGCCTGTTTTCAGCTTATTTCTAAGTTAAATCACGTAGTTTTGGCATAATTATAAGCCCACAATTACTGCTAACAGCAACAGGGCAATGAGATAGCAGTCAACCCAGAGCTCTGATACCATGCATATTAAGTAACCAATTCATCTGTTAGATGCATATATATCATGCTAACAGGTTATTTGATGTTATGCAACATTGTATTATTAGTCTAAATTTATGTTAAACTTGTGTCAAACTCGGTCTTATCTATTAAAAGGATTTGGGGGTTGCCTATGTAATTTTGAGAGGGTAATTTACTTGGTTATGAAGCAAAAATAAAGAAACATAATTAAAAGGTGATTGCTTGATGCCTAAGCAATAAGCATAAATAATAGAGAACCGTGTACGTGTTGATACAAATTTAAATAATTATTTTCTTATAATCAATAACTAAATAAATTTACATCAATTCAAATGTTTAGTTTAATAATTAATCGAATGAATAATTTAATAAGTACAATTATATATCTTTTTAAATTTTTAATTAAATAATTACAAACACTTAATGGTCATTATCTTAGTAATTAACACAATAAATCATTAATCATCTCTCCCGTACTTTCGCACAATAATTTTATTATTTTGAAAATAATAATTTTTTCTGTCCATGCCCCAAATAAAAACTCAGAAAGATATGATGGGGGCAAGAGAACCAAAGTTTTCGAGTATGGCAATAATATTAAGTTTTAGATGACATAATAATATTCGCTTATTATATTAAGAACGCGTGATAACAAGTTTAACACTTTTTTTTATATCTAAAAATAGTTATATGTTTGGCTCAATTTGTTGAGGGTCAATATCACAATTTTATAGGACAGATGTTGACTAGACATACAACTGAATAAACATTAATAATATTATTAATCTTATAAATATTTAAATATTAAACATACATCTTATTTTTTAGAGTCGATTTTCGAAATTTTAAATTTTAAAATGGATTTAATTTTGTTAAATTTTTGAAAACAATAAAAAAATATATAATAATTAGTACGTATTACTTTATATATAGTTAGTTTATAATTGTTATATATTTTGTTTGTATCAAAAGTAAATAATTTCATATCAATTTCAAAATTTAAAATTTCTTGAATTAACACTAAAAATTCAAAATATATCTCTAATATCGAAAACAAAAGAATATAAATTTTTAGTATCTTACATAAATAAAGGGAAACATTTTCGTTCCAGACCATTATATCCTTGAATCATTTAACATTAACAATGTAATACCCAATAAAATAAAAATAAAATATTTAAGTAAGCTTTAAAATATTTAATTGGACTTTTCTTATATTTAGATCAAACTGTAGTTAATTTATTTGGACCATAATAAGTAAATATTACATTAAATTGGGCCATTAAAATTAATTGGGTCTAAATTATATTTGTGTAAGTTTAAATCCTAATAAAATTAAAAAAATTAATAAAACATGTTAATTAATAATTAAATAACAAAAACATTGCTATACTTCATTACGCCTGATGAGTTGTGGGAATAGAACGAAAACAAAATAAAAAGGCGGAAGGAGAATGAGAGAACGTGGGTGGAATTAAAAAGGGTTTGAGACCAAAATCATTAAAACTTTATTTACCATATATTCTTCTTCTCAAAAGTAATTATTGGACTATTTTTTAATACAAAATAATTATTTTGTTACTGTAATTACAATCTATTTTCTTGTTGTGTTTGCAATTTATTTTAAAATTTTATTATGTCGGTTGATTAATTGAGTTTGTTAATGAAATTTTGATTTACAATTAGAATATATATATATATATATATATATATATATATATATATATATATATATATATATATATATATAAACACGAAACCGGATCGGTTCTTTTTATATCGAATCGGCCGTTTCGATCCGGTCTGGAAAACTGGAAAACCGAATTATGCATGAAGTTCGGTTTTCCAGTTTTCCAGACCGGATCGAAACGGCCGATTCGATATAAAAAGAACCGATCCGATTTCGGTACAGAAAAATCGGTATATACCTATTTTTCGGTACCAATTTCAGTACGGCCTATTTATGGTTCGGTTTTACGGACTGATATATATACCGATTTTCTAATTTTATTATTATAAATAAATAATTATAATAAAAATAATAAAATAATGATTATAATAATAATAGTAATAATAGTAATAATAATAATAATAATAATAATAATTATTATTATATTAATTTTCGGTTAAAATTGGTACCGAACCGGTTCGGTATACCGGTTCAACCGGTACCAATATCGGTACTAAAATTTGGTTAATTTCGGTACCGGTCCGGTTTGGGCCGGTAAAAATTGATTGTACACCCCTATATAAACCTGTTAATGTGACGCCCCCAAAATTAGGTATACATCACATATCTTGGGTTGTCAAATACATAGTATAGAATACAAATACAACTTACTAATACAACTGTCGTGTACAATACGACAAAACATAAACTGTGAGTTTGAATACAAATATTATCTTCTAGAGAGTATTCATACTCAAAAGGAGTCCTCATTACATTTATTAACACACTATTACATAGAATAGTGAGGACTACTAACTAATACTATCATTCGGACCATCACTCCGTTCCCCGACTTACCCCAGCTACGTTCTAATTTCCTGAAGAGAACAGTGAAAGAAAGGGTGAGCTCAACTAGCCCAGTAAGAAATATTATGACTAAGATAATGCATAATAAATTATCATTAGCCTTCAACAATGTTAAACTGATAAAATATAATAGACATCAAGTTTAACTGCAGCGGAACAAGCAATCCATTAAAAGAGTCAAGTAGAAAATAAACTCTACTATCTTTTATGATTTAAAAGGATTTTCAACATTGTGATCGCTGAGACTCAGCTTAATAAAATAATCCACATCATCGAATCACCCCTGTACTACGGCCAAGGATATTCGTGTATTCATTAATGGTCATGATCATGCCAAAAACTGTCCATCAATGCACTACGGGCCAATGAGGACTTTTACCACATCATTTGTAACATTACGGTCATGATTATACCGAATAAGCCCTGGTCATAATCATACCAAGTTCATCTATGCACTACAGGCCACAGATGACTTTTAACATTTTATAAACAAGAGGATGATGACAATGATATAAGAATTCAATAAAACAAGTTCAAGAATTAATTTATTCAAGAATTAACAACGTCCAAATTGTCAACATGATACTACTTTGTGGAGTAAAATTCAAGAATACTTAGAAAAATATTTTCATGAAAAGATACTGGATGAACCGCAATTATCAAGGATATTCCACTAATTTCATGGAGTATAAAAGTCAAAACTTAACCAACTGAGTATAATAAAGAATGGAATAACAAAAGAAATCACCCGGCATGCGATAGACCGCACAGACAAGTTATTCCAACAGAATAATAAATAATGGAACCAGGTCCGGCGTAAACGCACAGACAGGATATTCCGACAGAATAATAATAAATAATGGAACCAGGTCCGGTGTAAAACACACAGACATGATGTTCCAACAGAATAATAACAAGACGGAACCAGGTCCGATGTAAAACACACAGACAGGATGTTCCAACAGAATAACAGAAGAATGTCACCAAGTATAGGGTAGACCGCGTATACAGGTTATTCCAACAGAATAATAAGAAATGGAATAACAACAGTTCTCTTCATGAATAAGAAAGAATAACACCCCTTACCGTTTTAAAGAAGAGCTGAAATAAGGAAGTAGTTAAGTAGCAGAATACTCTTCTTCTCTCTCTCTATAGTTTCTCTCTCTAGAGTTCAGTGAATTCATAAGAAATAATGAAGGAATGAGCTGCTATTTATAGAAAAATAGAATGCATAGTAACTAATCCATGAACGGTCCAGATTGATTACTTTAATCTGACGATCCATATTTAAAGAAAAATCTTTTTAATAAAATATAATATATTCTATTTATAGAATAACTGTGACGCCCCCAAAATAGGTCCATTCCACCCAACCCATTCTGAGTCGTCAAATACATGGTACAGAAAATAACTACAACTTTATTACAACAATTGTCGTGTAAAATACAACAACACATATGCTGTGAGTTTGGATACAAATATATACCAAATGTGACTCATGTTCCAACCGTGGACATCACCTCACAATAACACCTTACATAAAGGTATAGTCAAAAACTGTTTTAGAAATTAGAATCTTTGGGAAGTGCTCAAGGAAACCTTCGTACATGGGAGGCCACGCATCTAGGTTATGATAGATATCATATGGCCACAGAATTATCCTTGGTTGACCCAATAGACCCCAAAGAAAAACGAGAAGATTACTATCATATTCTTCCCAATGGTGAGTCTTCTCTTGACTTATCATTATCTCCACTGTCTCTAATTGAGAATTATACTTCAAACAAACACCAAGATTATATAGGTAGTGCCCATAGATATACTCAGCAAGTGGATGAGCACAACCCTGTCTTATGATGACACGAGGTTGTATGTCATTAGACATCTTGTATGATAGTGACAAAACACCCTTCCAACGTTGGGTTCGCCTCACCCTATTTTCTTCACCAAATATAACTACTAAATGATGACCACCGTTCTATTCCCTTGTTACCCCCGCTCGACCCAGCTACACTCTTATTACCTGAAAGGAATTGTGAAGCAAAAGGGTGAGCACAACTAGCTCAGTAAAGAATATCATGACTAAAGATAATTCAATTATCAATAGCCTTCATCAACAATAAATCAGAGATTTAGAACATATGGTAAATGATAAAAATTTCAACCATAGTTGCAGCGGAACGAGCAATCCATTAGAAGAGTCAAATAGACTATAAAGTCTATTATCTTCTCCATGTTAAAAATCCACCAACAATATTTTATCCATGTAACATCACTCAACAGTTCCTTTTCACAATCATATGAATAACTCATAATCATAATTGTGACTATAAATTTTTCTTCGCACCCAGGACGAAGAATATTTTCATCACCTGTCTTTACCTGAAACATCAAAGATCATGGTTATACCAAATCACAGTTCCTGTTTATAATCATACTAACAAATCCATCTTTGCACTACGGGCCAAAGATATTCATCAACAAACCATCTTTGCACTACGGGCCAAAGATATTCAACAACAGTTCATCTTTGCACTACAGGCCAAAGATATTCATCAACAGGCCATCTTTGCACTACATGCCAAAGATATTCAACAACAGTTCATCTTTGCACTACAGGACAAAGATATTCATCAACAGGCCATCTTTGCACTACATGCCAAAGATATTCATCAACAATTCATATTTGCACTACAGGCCAAATATATTCATATCTCAAAGAAATATATAATCATTTCAGAATTTATATAAACAATAATTATAACCATGTTGATCAATTCACCTTTGCACTTAAGCTTAAGATATTCAATTATAAATTCAATGGTCATGATCATACCAGTCACAATTCAACTTTGCACTACAGGCCAAAGAGAACCCTAGTCATGATCATACCAATAATCTACCCATCTTTACACTCCAGTGAAAGAGAATTTCAACATCAGGGTTATAAAAATGTTATATATGATGATAAAAATAATATGATCAACATATAGTTTTAATCTCAAGAGTAATATTCGTAACTCATGAATAGTAACCCCGACACAAAAGATAGAAATTCTACAATAAAATTCATACCAATATTTCGGTATAATGATATTGAAAGAATAACATTACTTAAATTTATAAACAATTTATTTTAATTGTTTACACTTTACTAATTAATGCATTTAATCATCATAAAATGCCAACTCTTACAATTTCATCATCAATAACCAAAACCCTCATCAAAAATCTGCATATACCTCATATAGGATTCTCAAGCCATAAAATCCTATTTTCCAATTTTCTTTCTTCACAAAACATATTTAATTCATTTACTCATAACTAGACCATTTTCATAAAAAATACCAAATCAGTTCCAAAAATATTTCTTTTCTGGGATTTAGCATAATATAGTCCCATAGTGAACATATATTTTTCTCAGAATTTTTAAAAGTCATTTACTATTTTTCATATGGCCAAAATAGCCGAATATTTAGACATTTATCAAAAATTGTACTTTTGTCTAAAAATTCTGAAATTTACAGAGTATACTTCTATCATATACATGTACTCCCAATAAAAATTTCATCAATTTTGGAGTTAACCACAAGGAATTATAAGCTGTTACTTTTAAAATAGTCTTTTCTCATAAAATTCATAACTCTCAATCTATACATCCAAAAATCACCATTTTTGGACACAATCAAGAAAACTCATCAAAATATCATTTCAAATTTTTCCAGAATTTTTGAAGATCAGAAAAATTACGAAACTGAAAATCATAACAACCCTTAAAATCCCTTAATATCCCTTACTATCCCTTACCTCAAAAGAGCAGTACTTCTGACTGGATATCGGATATGATGCTGAAGAAAACTTGCACTGATGAATAGCAACTCACCAAGTATCTAAAAACTCACAAAATATGCTTCATAATATAGAGAGAGAAAGAGAGAAAGCTTATGTTTCTGGTGTGATTTTCAATTCTAACTTAGCCCTCTATTTATAGGAAAATTTTGGTAGGTTTGACCTGCAACCTGATGGCTTTACCTGCTACTATTCCCACCCACCACATTTGAAATATAATTCAGCACATTTCTTCACCAACCACAAGTGGGGCCCACCAATTCTAGAATTTTCCACCAAAATGATTAACTCCGAAAATTCAACAATTTCTGAACCAGTCATCTCGTAAAATTCATAATAAATCATACGTTCATTTTTAACGGTTCAAAATTTGTGGACATATACTCAACTTATATATGTATAACATATCCAAAAATTACCACGATCCAACGGTCGGATTAAAAATTATAACCCCCGCAAAATATCTCAAAAACCCTGATTTTTAATACCTCCATTCCGACAAAAATACTGATAAAAACCTCAACATTAACTCCTTCATTTTTAACCACAAAAATATATCCCTCATTTATATCCACATAAAATAAATATTTCCTTATCATATGAATCAATAATTAATTATTCACAAATAATATTACAGAATCACATTTATGACAACCAGGCCGTTCCCAGGAAAGAGGGGGCTTTCCAATAAGGATTTCTCCTTACTGGCGCGCAATTAGATGACCAAACCTCTCCTTAGACAGAACTTTCTAGACATTGCCAATAATGCTATCTAATAATATTATTCAAATAATATGAATTATTGATCTGATAATGGAAAATACTGTGCAGCAACAATTATTGAACAACAATAATATAAAATTTCAACGTAGCAATTATTGAATCAATAAAATAAAATATTGAACAGTAATTACTGTAACAATTATTGAGTAGTGCCTTCTTACGTAAGAATCAATAATTTCAAAAATACTATGCAATACCGTGTGCTACTGTGCAATAACGCGTATTACTGTATTTTAACCACCGGGTATTCCAACAGTGTTAACGGTAACAACTACGCCGTTATTTGTAAAAACTCAAATTTGTCGTTTTCTTCACCCGACAGTTATTCGTTATGGGGCCCACAAATAGCTGCGCCGTCGTACGAATATTCCCCGACAGAAAGAATATTCCACGACCAAACGAATATTCCCCGACAACAATGATTATTTTATAACCACTTGCTTATTTTGAAAAAAAAAATCATATTTCACTCATAACTTTAAACTTTTATCAATTTAACCATTTACTGAATAGTAATTATAAGAAAAATTGAATACTTTTATTTCATAAAATTCGGGGTCTTACAATCTCCCCTCCTTATGAAATTTCGTCCCCGAAATTTACGTACCTGGTATTTCAAAGAGTTGAGAATACCTTGCTTTCATTTCAGATTCCATCTTCCCTGTCATCATAATTTCTCTATTGCTCATCTCCTGTATTTCAGATATCATTCTAGAATACAGCTTCAAAATAAGGGTTAATTGAACAAATTAACATATCACATAATATCCCAATATTATGATTGACCAACAAATAAGCTTAGGTAGGACACACTAGCGAAGGATTTACTCATCTCTCCCCTCCTAGTTATATTTCCCGATCTCTGCCAGAGATCATATCCCTAAGCTCTGATACCAAATGTGACTCTGGACACCAACCTATGTCAGCACCTTACATTGATACCTATCACTTTGCCACCGCAGAACGGCGTCCCCTACGGAGAGTCTGGCTTCGGTGCATCCCCCATCAACAGGAAGTCACCAGCGAGAGGCTCGGGGCTCTTTACTTATAGCTCTGATACCACCTGTGACGCCCCAAAATAGGTCCATTCCACCCAACCCATTCTGAGTCGTCAAATACATGGTACAGAAAATAACTACAACTTTATTACAACAATTGTCGTGTAAAATACAACAACACATATGCTGTGAGTTTGGATACAAATATATACCAAATGTGACTCATGTTCCAACCGTGGACATCACCTCACAATAACACCTTACATAAAGGTATAGTCAAAAACTGTTTTAGAAATTAGAATCTTTGGGAAGTGCTCAAGGAAACCTTCGTACATGGGAGGCCACGCATCTAGGTTATGATAGATATCATATGGCCACAGAATTATCCTTGGTTGACCCAATAGACCCCAAAGAAAAACGAGAAGATTACTATCATATTCTTCCCAATGGTGAGTCTTCTCTTGACTTATCATTATCTCCACTGTCTCTAATTGAGAATTATACTTCAAACAAACACCAAGATTATATAGGTAGTGCCCATAGATATACTCAGCAAGTGGATGAGCACAACCCTGTCTTATGATGACACGAGGTTGTATGTCATTAGACATCTTGTATGATAGTGACAAAACACCCTTCCAACGTTGGGTTCGCCTCACCCTATTTTCTTCACCAAATATAACTACTAAATGATGACCACCGTTCTATTCCCTTGTTACCCCCGCTCGACCCAGCTACACTCTTATTACCTGAAAGGAATTGTGAAGCAAAAGGGTGAGCACAACTAGCTCAGTAAAGAATATCATGACTAAAGATAATTCAATTATCAATAGCCTTCATCAACAATAAATCAGAGATTTAGAACATATGGTAAATGATAAAAATTTCAACCATAGTTGCAGCGGAACGAGCAATCCATTAGAAGAGTCAAATAGACTATAAAGTCTATTATCTTCTCCATGTTAAAAATCCACCAACAATATTTTATCCATGTAACATCACTCAACAGTTCCTTTCCACAATCATATGAATAACTCATAATCATAATTGTGACTATAAATTTTTCTTCGCACCCAGGACGAAGAATATTTTCATCACCTGTCTTTACCTGAAACATCAAAGATCATGGTTATACCAAATCACAGTTCCTGTTTATAATCATACTAACAAATCCATCTTTGCACTACGGGCCAAAGATATTCATCAACAAACCATCTTTGCACTACGGGCCAAAGATATTCAACAACAGTTCATCTTTGCACTACAGGCCAAAGATATTCATCAACAGGCCATCTTTGCACTACATGCCAAAGATATTCAACAACAGTTCATCTTTGCACTACAGGCCAAAGATATTCATCAACAGGCCATCTTTGCACTACATGCCAAAGATATTCATCAACAATTCATATTTGCACTACAGGCCAAATATATTCATATCTCAAAGAAATATATAATCATTTCAGAATTTATATAAACAATAATTATAACCATGTTGATCAATTCACCTTTGCACTTAAGCTTAAGATATTCAATTATAAATTCAATGGTCATGATCATACCAGTCACAATTCAACTTTGCACTACAGGCCAAAGAGAACCCTAGTCATGATCATACCAATAATCTACCCATCTTTACACTCCAGTGAAAGAGAATTTCAACATCAGGGTTATAAAAATGTTATATATGATGATAAAAATAATATGATCAACATATAGTTTTAATCTCAAGAGTAATATTCGTAACTCATGAATAGTAACCCCGACACAAAAGATAGAAATTCTACAATAAAATTCATACCAATATTTCGGTATAATGATATTGAAAGAATAACATTACTTAAATTTATAAACAATTTATTTTAATTGTTTACACTTTACTAATTAATGCATTTAATCATCATAAAATGCCAACTCTTACAATTTCATCATCAATAACCAAAACCCTCATCAAAAATCTGCATATACCTCATATAGGATTCTCAAGCCATAAAATCCTATTTTCCAATTTTCTTTCTTCACAAAACATATTTAATTCATTTACTCATAACTAGACCATTTTCATGAAAAATACCAAATCAGTTCCAAAAATATTTTTTTTCTGGGATTTAGCATAATATAGTCCCATAGTGAACATATATTTTTCTCAGAATTTTTAAAAGTCATTTACTATTTTTCATATGGCCAAAATAGCCGAATATTTAGACATTTATCAAAAATTGTACTTTTGTCTAAAAATTCTGAAATTTACAGAGTATACTTCTATCATATACATGTACTCCCAATAAAAATTTCATCAATTTTGGAGTTAACCACAAGGAATTATAAGCTGTTACTTTTAAAATAGTCTTTTCTCATAAAATTCATAACTCTCAATCTATACATCCAAAAATCACCATTTTTGGACACAATCAAGAAAACTCATCAAAATATCATTTCAAATTTTTCCAGAATTTTTGAAGATCAGAAAAATTACGAAACTGAAAATCATAACAACCCTTAAAATCCCTTAATATCCCTTACTATCCCTTACCTCAAAAGAACAGTACTTCTGACTGGATATCGGATATGATGCTGAAGAAAACTTGCACTGATGAATAGCAACTCACCAAGTATCTAAAAACTCACAAAATATGCTTCATAATATAGAGAGAGAAAGAGAGAAAGCTTATGTTTCTGGTGTGATTTTCAATTCTAACTTAGCCCTCTATTTATAGGAAAATTTTGGTAGGTTTGACCTGCAACCTGATGGCTTTACCTGCTACTATTCCCACCCACCACATTTGAAATATAATTCAGCACATTTCTTCACCAACCACAAGTGAGGCCCACCAATTCTAGAATTTTACACCAAAATGATTAACTCCGAAAATTCAATAATTTCTGAACCAGTCATCTTGTAAAATTCATAATAAATCATACGTTCATTTTTAACGGTTCAAAATTTGTGGACATATACTCAACTTATATATGTATAACATATCCAAAAATTACCACGATCCAACGGTCGGATTAAAAATTATAACCCTCGCAAAATATCTCAAAAACCCTAATTTGATTTTAATACCTCCATTCCGACAAAAATACTGATAAAAACCTCAACATTAACTCCTTCATTTTTAACCACAAAAATATATCCCTCATTTATATCCACATAAAATAAATATTTCCTTATCATATGAATCAATAATTAATTATTCACAAATAATATTACAGAATCACATTTATGACAACCAGGCCGTTCCCAGGAAAGAGGGGGCTTTCCAATAAGGATTTATCCTTACTGGCGCGCAATTAGATGACCAAACCTCTCCTTAGACAGAACTTTCTAGACATTGCCAATAATGCTATCTAATAATATTATTCAAATAATATGAATTATTGATCTGATAATGAAAATACTGTGCAGCAACAATTATTGAACAACAATAATACAAAATTTCAACGTAGCAATTATTGAATCAATAAAATAAAATATTGAACAGTAATTACTGTAACAATTATTGAGTAGTGCCTTCTTACGTAAGAATCAATAATTTCAAAAATACTATGCAATACCGTGTGCTACTGTGCAATAACGCGTATTACTGTATTTTAACCACCGGGTATTCCAACAGTGTTAACGGTAACAACTACGCCGTTATTTGTAAAAACTCAAATTTGTCGTTTTCTTCACCCGACAGTTATTCGTTATGGGGCCCACAAATAGCTGCGCCGTCGTACGAATATTCCCCGACAGAAAGAATATTCCACGACCAAACGAATATTCCCCGACAACAATGATTATTTTATAACCACTTGCTTATTTTGAAAAAAAAAAATCATATTGCACTCATAACTTTAAACTTTTATCAATTTAACCATTTACTGAATTGTAATTATAAGGAAAATTGAATACTTTTATTTCATAAAATTCGGGGTCTTACAATAACTTTAATAAAGTATTCTGTTTTATATAAAAAGATGTTTCTATTTTATTACGTTAATAATATGAATAAAACAAAACGTCATTATCGCTAAATAATTCATATTATTAACTGACAATAATTGAATCAAACTGAGTGACTTCTCACATAAGCATTAATAATCAATACCGTGTGCTACTATGCAACCACACGTATTACTGTACTTTTACTACCGAGTACTTCAACAGTATCAATGATAAAACTTCCGCCGTTATTTTTAATAAAATATTTTTGTCGTTTTCTCAATCCGACAATAATTTCGTTGTGGGGTCCACCAATGATTGTGCCGTTGTACGAATATTCCCTGTTAAAACGAATATTCTCCGACCAATCGAATATTATATAACAACTTGCGTCCTTTACAAAATTTATAAATATTACCCACAACTATAACATTATATCAAATTAACTCCATAATATTCAAAAATGATATTTATAGAAAATTCATCTTTATTTATAAAAGTTGGGGTCTTACAGTTAATCTTGATACTAGTTATATATTTATATATCCTGATTCATTATATATATCTTTTGATTACAAACTGAATATAGTATGTTAAAATTATTGAAATATATATGAAAATATAAACTATATAAGTTATGTTTTGGATAATACTTTATTCATTTGTATCATTCTTTGTATATTTTCGTTCATATTCGGGAGTTGTTTTGATCATTGATCTATCTTGTGATAATTGGGTATGTTCGTATTTGATAATTCGATATCGTTTGGAGTATATATGGTCATGTAAGCCTTATGATTTGAACCCCTTTTGACTTATATTTTGTATATTGATCTTTAGGATACTTGAGCTAACCACCAGTGGGGGTACCACAAGCATGTCATCTTGACACAAGGGCATGACAATTTTCGTGGCGGTCATGTGATTAGTCCACGACATATCCGTTTGTATGCTCTGGATGTGAGCTTTGACCATTTGATATATATATTTGTTCAGGATACGTATGGGTCGACTCTGTATTTGATTTAATTTAATTTGATTTGTTTGGCGGATTAGTGATGTATGTGTCGTGCGTATTATCCGAATTGATTTGTATACATCATTGTATCAATGTATTTTGTTAGCCTTTGGCTATTTGTATTTTAGCTCAGTATGAAATTGTTACTTTATAACCATTTGATTCAGCCTTATATTGTTTGAAATTCTTTTGACTATAGTTGTCGGTTCGACAATGTTAATATATCATTTGTACCTTGTCTCACTAAATTCAATATATTCATATTTGGTTAGTAGTTGTAATTGTTCGTTCATTCAATTCTTTTGGTATATATATATATATATATATATATATATATATATATATATATATATACACTACTAGAAAATCAGCCTATAGCGACGGTCGCCGACTGTCGCCATAGAACCCGTCGGTAAAGCCTATAGTGACGGTCTTTTGGCCTATAGCGACGGTCACCGACCCTAGCTATAGGTCATGGCAAAATCGTGTATTTGCTCTTATTAACGGTTGCTGAGAGTTTTAGCGACGGTCGATGACCGTCGCTATAGCCTTTTTATATTTTAAAAAAAAATTAATAATGCACATTTATTCAACAAACACAAATACAATATAAAATAAATATAAAAAATATTATATACATCATTTAAAATCATTCACACTACAACATTACAATATAAGGAGATATTTTACAACATTACAATCTTTCACAATACAATCATTACAACATTACAATCATTCACAATACATCTTTCACAATACAATCATTACAACATTACAATCATATTCTGCACATCTTCAGATTGCTTCAGAATCTTCACAACAAGTTCCTTGCCATTAGGAAGCCAGCCTCTGTAATACACTTGGTTATATTTTTTTATCACGAACAACTTGGTACCAGCCACCACTGAACCCTAGACGTCAAAAAATTTAATTCAATATGATCAGGACTATAAGGTAGGGCCGGTATAAAAAGTTACATAAATCTAAAAAATACAACTAAAAAATTAATTAGAAAACTGAATTTTTAAATACCTGAGTTGCAGTTTATCTTCTCTCATTCCAAAAAAGAAATGTTAAAATCAGCTAAAATTGAAAAAATAAACCCTATATTACTGAAATGCCAAATATAGAAAATTTGCCACCAAAATTCATTGAAAATGAAGTAACCACACCATTCACTATATTCCCTTATTCCCATGATTATATATACATTTCTCTTTTTAAACTGTTGGCCAAAAAGATATATAGACACGCACAGACACATTACTCCAAATGATTTTAATCATAAAATTTACTAATTTGTTGTGAAATCGAGCAACTGAACTTGTTTACTTATATAATGCAAAACATATAATTAGAAAGAAACATAGAGAGTATGCCCAATCAGTTGGCACAGGAGAACCAGACTAAGTGAATGAAAAACAGAGTAATTAAGGACTTTCGTGAATCAACACTTGTGAATTTTATCAATTGAACTCATCAAGTTCTTCCTCTTCAGCTAAAACAATGTCCAATAAGGCAAAAAACAAACCCTTTCATAATTCTTTAACTAATTATCAGCTCAAATTAAATTACAGAAGAGGAAATAATTAACAAGGAGACAAGAAGTGGATGCATGCACATTCGATGGCACGCGTACCTAATTTATACATTCCTCATTTCAAAGAATTGTTCTTTTGGTTGCTGCACTTTAGATGTTTTAGATTAATATATAAACAACATTATCTTGAAGTAAAAAGTCTTAGCAAGCAAATAATACATACTTCTGATTTGGAAACAATAGAGATTGAAAATGTCCAATTACCTATTATATACTTGAAGTCTTGGACAATAGAGATTGAAGTTGAAAAGATTGGCAAAAACTATATACTTTAGAACTCTTTGTCTGGTCATGGTTTCCATCAATAGGGTTCTTCCAGACCCAGGAAGTAGACAGGTCCTTAGACTTCACACTCCTGATTCGACCAGCACCAGAAATGTCATTGTATGTCACTATTATGTCAATATCCTACATTAAATAGATGGACGAAAGCATCACTATGCTGATATCAAGTTATAAAGAAAACAAGAGGAGCTTATTACCTTGTCATGTGGACGACTGCCAACTGCAATAGCAGAGTTTGGGGGCTCTTGTTCCAACCCAGCTGTCTTGTGGTCCAAATAAAAAGCAACACACATAAAAGTTAACAAATAAGAAAGGAGACTGCTGAGAATCATAAACAACAGTTTCTTCCTAGGCAAGAGCCACTAGTTGGTAGTAAAAACATGCATAAGCAACACTTATTTAAAGAAATTAACAGTTGCACTAGGAATAATTTAAGCTAGCTAGTTTAGAAGTCTTGGCTTCTCATTCCACTACACTAAAACCTGGATTTTACTTGTATTATTGGTTGTTATATTAATTAAACAAACCAACACTACGTGTTTCCCAAAGAAAAAAGGAAAAGTGACACCCTTCAAATGATTCATTTCTATACAAGGTGTAATAGCAAACATCATTGTAGTCTTTAAAAACGCAGCCCATTTACAAGAAAAGACAAATTGAGATTTAGAACGATTCTTTCTAACCACCTAAAATGTAATAAAATAAATATAAGAAAAAGATAAAGTTTGTCAATCATGAGCCGACCCTAGTGTTCCAAAATGAAATAAATATAAGAAAAAACAAATAATACATTCTCTATTTCTTGAAAACTAGGTCTGTTTATAGGATATCATGAGCCGACCCTAGTGATCCAAAATGAAACTGCTAATAATGGGCATTATCAAAATGTACATTAGCCCCCAAAAAAAACATAGTTAACACAACAAAATTAACTTCCAACTTATCCAAATGTGAAATTCAGAATATCTTACGCAAATTGCAAAATCAATTAAGCATGAAGTCAGAAATTGAGTACCAAAAAGTAGTAGACATTATTTAGATTCAAATTCAATTCATGAAATTTGAATTATAGCAGATCCTTACAGAAATAATACTCCTCCACCTCAATTCTTACGGAATGTCCCATGGCTTGGGATTGGGAACAGCCACAACCATCCCCTGGAGCTCCGGCGTGAGGATAACCTGGCAACCGAGCCTGGAATGCTTGTTCAGAACCCTATTTCTTTGACTCATCTTCATCACGTACTGCTCATCGTACGACGCCGGGGGAAGCTGCTCGAGCCACTCCTGAGCGATGTGGACCTCGCACTCAGCCAAGCAAGCGTCGATATCTTCGAGGCGGTGAGAAACCGGGTCAATGAGGCCATTGTTGGTTAGGGCTTTGAGTAGGGTATGCCCGGAGAATCCAACGATCTCGCGCTTTTGGCCATCGGGATCGATTGCAAATAGTTTTACAATTCGATCGACGACTTTTTTGGTTGAGAGGAGGTGGTGGTAGCATGGTTGAGAGGAGGCGGCGGTGGCTGAGGATCAGCTAATGATTGCTCTGTAGGACAGAGATAGCGAAGGGGTTCGGGAGATTTTGGAGGAAAGTCTGTGTAAGACCCCAAATTTTATGAAATAAAAGTATTCAATTTTTCTTATAATTACTATTCAGTAAATGGTTAAATTGATAAATGTTAAAGTTAAGGGTGAAATATGAATTTTTTTTCAAAATAAGCAAGTGGTTATAAAATAATCATTGTTGTCAGGGAATATTCGTTTGGTCGTGGAATATTCTTTCTGTCGGGGAATATTCGTACGACGGCGCAGCTATTTGTGGGCCCCATAACGAATAACTGTCGGGTGAAGAAAATGACAAATTTGAGTTTTTACAAATAACGGCGTAGTTGTTACCGTTAACACTGTTGGAATACCCGGTGGTTAAAATACAGTAATACGCGTTATTGCACAGTAGCACACGGTATTGCACAGTATTTTTAAAATTATTAATTCTTACGTAAGAAGGCACTACTCAATAATTGTTACAGTAATTACTGTTCAATATTTTAATTTATTGATTCAATAATTGCTACATTGAAATTTTATATTATTGTTGTTCAATAATTGTCACTGCACAGTATTTCCCATTATCAGATCAATAATTCATATTATTTGAATAATATTATTAGATAACATTATTGGCAATGTCTAGAAAGTTCTGTCTAAGGAGAGGTTTGGTCACCTAATTGCGCGCCAGTAAGGAAAAATTCTTATTGGAAAGCCCCCTCTTTCCTGGGAACGGCCTGGTTGTCATAAATGTGATTCTGTAATATTATTTGTGAATAATTAATTATTGATTCATATGATAAGAAAATATTTATTTTATGTGGATATAAATGAGGGATATATTTTTGTGGTTAAAAATGAAGGAGTTAATGATGAGGTATTTTATCTGTATTTTTGTCGGAACGGAGGTATTGAAAATCAAATTAGGATTTTTGAGATATTTTGCGGGGGTTATAATTTGTAATCCGACCGTTGGATCGTGGTAATTTTTGGATATGTTATACATATATAAGTTGAGTATATATCCACAAATTTTGAACCGTTAAAAATGAACGTATGATTTGTTATGAATTTTACGAGATGTCTGGTTCAGAAATTGTTGAATTTTCGGAGTTAATCATTTTGGTGAAAAATTTTAGAATTGGTGGGCCCCACTTGTGGTTGGTGAAGAAATGTGCTGAATTATATTTCAAATGTGGTGGGTGGGAATAGTAGCAGGTAAAGCCATCAGGTTGCAGGTCAAGTTTGCTAAAATTTTCCTATAAATAGAGGGCTAAGTTAGAATTGAAAATCACACCAGAAACATAAGCTTTCTCTCTTTCTCTCTCTATATTATGAAGCATATTTTGTGAGTATTTAGATACTTTGAGAGTTGCTATTCAGTGCAAGTTTCCTTCGGCTTTGCATACCGATCAGAAGTACTGCTCTTTTGAGGTAAGGGATAGTAAGGAATTTTAAGGGTTGTTATGTTTTTCAGTTTCGTAATTTTTCTGACTTTCAAAAATTTTGGAAAAATTTGAAATGATATTTTGATGAGTTTTCTTGATTGTGTCCAAAAATGGTGATCTTTGGATGTATAGATTGAGAGTTATGAATTTTTTGAGAAAAGACTATTTTAAAAGTAACCGCCTATAATTCCTTGTGGTTAACTCCAAAATTGATGAAATTTTTATTGAGAGTACATGTATATGATAGAAGTATGCTCTGTAAATTTTAGAATTTTTGGACAAAAGTACGATTTTTGATAAATGTCTAAATATTCGACGGTTTTGGCCATATGAAAAATAGTAAATGAGTTTTAAAAATTCTGAGAAAAATATATGTTTAATATGGGACTATATTCTGCTAAATCCTAGAAAAGAAATATTTTTAGAACTGATTTGGTATTTTTCATGAAAATGGACTAGTTATGAGTAAATGAATTAAATATGTTATATGAAGTAAGAAAATTGGAAAATAGGATTTTATGACTTGAGATTCCTATATGAGGTATATGCAGATTTTTGATGAGGGTTTTGGTTATTGGTGATGAAATCTTATGAGTTTGGCATTTTAGAATGATTAAATGCATTATTTAGTAAAGTGTAAACAATTAAAATAAATTGTTTATAAGTTTAAGAAATGTTATTCTTTCAATATCATTATACCAAAATATTGGTATAAATTTTATTGTAGAATTTTTACCTTTTTGTGTCGGGGTTACTATTCATGAGTTACTATTCACGAGTTACTATTCACGGGTACTATTCACGACAAAATTGGTTTCTTTTTCTGACCAAATTATAGTTGATTTATGAATATTACTCTTGAGATTAAAACTATATATTGATCACATTATTTTTATTATCATATATAACATTTTTATAACCCTAATGATGTTATTCTCTTTCACTTGAGTGTAAAGATGGGTAGATTATTGGTATGATCATGACTAGGGTTCTCTTTGGCCAGTTGTGCAAAGTTGAATTGGTGACTGTTATGATCATGACCATTAAATTTATAAGTGAATATCTTTAGCTTAAGTGCAAAGGTGAAATGACCAACATGGTTATAATTATTGTTTATATAAATTCTGAAATGATTATATATTTCTTTGAGATATGAATATATTTGGCCTGTAGTGCAAATATGAACTGTTGATGAATATCTTTGGCCTGTAGTGCAAAGATGAATTGTAGATGAATATCTTTGGCCTGTAGTGCAAATATGACATGTTGTTAAATATCTTTGGCCAGTAGTGCAAAGATGAACAGGTGTTGAGATGAACATGACCAACTGGTACAAATGAATATCTTTGGCCTTAGTGCAAAGATGAAGTTATTAGTATGATTATGAACAGAAACTGTGATTTGGTATAACCATGATCTTTGATGTTTCAGGTAAAGACAGGTGATGAAAATATTCTTCGTCTTGGGTGCGAAGAAAAATTTAGAGTCATAATTATGATTATGAGTTATTCATATGATTGTGGAAAGGAACTGTTGAGTGATGTTACATGGATAAAACATTGTTGGTAGATTTTTAGCATGGAGAAGATAATAGACTTTATAGTCTATTTGACTCTTCTAATGGATTGCTCGTTCCGCTGCAACTATGGTTGAAATTTTTATCATTTACCATATGTTCTAAATTTCTGATTTATTATTGATGAAGGCTATTGATAATTTAATTATCTTTAGTCATGATATTCTTTACTGAGCTAGTTGTGCTCACCCTTTTGCTTCACAATTCCTTTCAGGTAATAAGAGTATAGATGGGTCGAGCGAGGGTAACGGGGAAATAGAACAGTGGTCTCTAGCTGTGGATGTTCTCCCGAAGCAGTATAGAAAAGTTCATTTAGTAGTTTTATTTGGTGAATCCAATAGGATAAGGTGTACCCAACGTTGGAAGGGTGTTTTGCCACTATCATACAAGATGTCTAACGACATACAACCTCGTGTCATCATAAGACATGGATGTGCTCATCCACTTGCTGAGTATATATACGAGCACTACCTATATAATCTTGGTGTTTGTTTGAAGTATAATTCTCAATTAGAGACAGTAGAGATAATGATATTTCAAGAGAAGACTCACCATTGGGAAGAATATGATAGTAATCTTCTCGTTTTTCTTTGGGGTCTATTGGGTCAACCAAGAATAATTCTGTGGCCATATGATATCTATCATAACCTATACGCATGGCCTCCCATGTACGAAGGTTTCTTTGAGCACTTCCCAAATATTCTAATTTTTAAAATAATTTTTGACTATACCTTTATGTAAGGTGTCATTGTGAGGTGCTGTCCACGGTTGGGACATGAGTCACATTTGGTATATATTTGTATCCAAACTCACAGCATATGTGTTGTTGTATTTTATACGATAATTGTTGTAATAAAGTTTGTGACGCCCCCAAAATTAGGTATACATCACCCATCTTGGGTCGTCAGATACATAGTACAAAATACAAATACAACTTACTAAAACAACTGTCGTGTACAATACGACAAAACATAAACAATGAGTTTGAATACAAATATTATCTTCTAGAGAGTATTCATACTCAAAAGGAGTCCTCATTACATTTATTAACACACCATTACATAGAATAGTGAGGACTACTAACTAATACTATCATTCGGACCATCACTCCGTTCCCCGACCTGCCCCAGCTACGTTCTCATTTCCTGAAGAGAACAGTGAAAGAAAGGGTGAGCTCAACTAGCCCAGTAAGAAATATCATGACTAAGATAATGCAGAATAAATTATCATTAGCCTTCAACAATGTTAAACTGATAAAATATAATAGACATCAAGTTTAACTGCAGCGGAACAAGCAATCCATTAAAAGAGTCAAGTAGAAAATAAACTCTACTATCTTTTATGATTTAAAAGATTTTCCAACACTGTGATCGCTGAGACTCAGCTTAATAAAATAATTCACATCATCGAATCACCCCTGCACTACGGCCAAGGATATTCGTATATTCATTAATGGTCATGATCATGCCAACAACTGTCCATCAATGCACTACAGGCCAATGAGGACTTTTACCACATCATTTGTAACATTACGGTCATGATTATACCGAATAATCCCTGGTCATAATCATACCAAGTCCATCTATGCACTACAGGCCACAGATGACTTTCAACATTTTATAAACATGAGGATGATGACAATGATATAAGAATTCAATAAAACAAGTTCAAGAATTAATTTATCCAAGAATTAACAACGTCCAAATTGTCAACATGATACTGCTTTGTGGAGTAAAATTCAAGAATGATCAGGAGAATATTTTCATGAATAGATACTGGATGAAACGCAATTATCAAGGATATTCCACAAATTTCATGGAGTATAGAAGTCAAAACTTAACCAACTGAGTACAATAAAGAATGGAATAACAAAAGAAATCACCATGCATGCGATAGACCGCACAAACAGGTTATTCCAACAGAATAATAAATAATGGAACCAGGTCCGGCGTAAACGCACAGACAGGATATTCCGACAGAATAATAAATAATGAAACCAGGTCCGGTGTAAAACACACAGACAGGATATTCCGACAAAATAATAAATAATGGAACCAGGTCCGGTGTAAAACACACAGACAGGATGTTCCAACAGAATAATAATAAAAACGGAACCAGGTCCGGTGTAAAACACACAGACAGGATGTTCCAACAGAATAATAGAAGAATGTCACCAAGTATAGGGTAGACCACGTATACAGGTTATTCCAACAGAATAATAAGAAATGGAATAACAACAGTTCTCTTCATGAATAAGAAAGAATAACACCCCTTACTATGACGCCCCCAGAATAGGTATACAACACCCATTCTGAGTCGCCAAATACATGGTACAGAAAGCAAACTACAACTTCAATAATACAATTGTCGTGCAAAATACGATAACACATACTGTGAGTTTAAATACAAATATTGTCTTCTAGACAATATCCACACTCAAATAAATCCTCATTACAATTATTCAAACACTATTTTACAGAAATAGTGAGGACTGCTAATACATCTTTCTAGAACCATCACTCCATACCCTGACTAGATCCTGCTATGTTCTCACCTCCTGAGAAGAAAAATGGAACAAAAAGGAAAAGGGTGAGCTCAACTAGCCCAGTAAAGAATATTATGACTAAGATAATATACAACAAATTATCGTTAGTCTTCAACAGGGAAAAATCTGATAAAATATAATCGACAACAAGTTTTAGATCAACAACTGCAGCGGAAACAGCAAACCATTAGAAGAGTCAAGTAGAGAAAGAATTCTACTATCTTCTAAGATTTAAAAGTCCATCATCAATATTTTATCCCTGTAACATCAATTAATAATCATCTTTAACCAAATATTCATCTTTGCACTACAGGCCAAAGATATTCATTTGTATCATCAGTCGGTCATGTTCATCTCAACACCTGTTCATCTTTGCACTACAGGCCAAAGATATTCATCAAGTAATTATACATCTTTGCACTACAGGCCAAAGATATTCAGTAATATCATCATTTAGGACTGAGGATGATGAAAAATATCTTAAAGAGAACGAATCCAATGAGACAGAAGGACAAATAGTAGGGATTCTTATAATAGTTTATCCAAGATCAATAATACTTCATAATAATCAATTGTGAAGCAGAATTCAAAAATAAAGATCAAAACATGGATACAATCAAAGATAGTAACCATAATAGACATCTTGGACAAAAAGGAAAAATTTTATTTTTCGGTGAATAGTGCCGTATTCGTGAATAGTGCCGTATACATGAATAGTAACCCCGACACAAAAAGTTCCAAATTTGATAAAAACTCATATCAATATTTCAGCATAATGATATTGAAGAAAATAATATCATTTAAGAAGAAAATAATATCCCTTACCTCAAAATATCAGTACTTCTGGTCGGAATACCGGTATAAGGCTGAAATAAACTTGCTCTGATGAATAGAAACTCTCAAAGTATCTAAATACTCACAAAATACACTTAATAATCTAGAGAGAGAAAGAGAGAAAACTTGTTTCTGGTGTGATTTTCAATTCTAACTTAGCCCTCTATTTATAGAAAAATTTTGGTAGGTTTGACCTGCAACCTGATGGCTTTACCTGCTACTATTCCCACCCACCACATTTGAAATATAATTCAGCACATTTCTTCACCAACCACAAGTGGGGCCCACCAATTCTAGAATTTTCCACCAAAATGATAAACTCCGAAAATTCAACAATTTCTGAACCAGTCATCTTGTAAAATTCGTAATAAATCATACGTTCATTTTTAACGGTTCAAAATTTTTGGACATATACTCAACTTATATATGTATAACATATCCAAAAATTACCATGATCCAACGGTCGGATTAAAAATTATAACCCCCGCAAACTATCTCAAAAACCCTGATTTTTAATACCTCCATTCCGACAAAAATACTGACAAAAACCTCAACATTAACTCCTTCATTTTTAACCACAAAAATATATCCCTCATTTACATCCACATAAAATAAATATTTCCTTATCATATGAATCAATAATTAATTATTCACAAATAATATTACAGAATCACATTTATGACAACCAGGCCGTTCCCAGGAAAGAGGGGGCTTTCCAATAAGGATTTCTCCTTACTGGCGCACAATTAGATGACCAAACCTCTCCTTAGACAGAACTTTCTAGACATTGCCAATAATGTTATCTAATAATATTATTCAAATAATATGAATTATTGATCTGATAAATGAAAATACTGTGCAGCAACAATTATTGAAACAACAATAATATAAAATATCAACGCAGCAATTATTGAATCAATAAAATAAAATATTGAATAATAACTACTGTAACAATTATTGAGTAGTGCCTTCTTACGTAAGAATCAATAATTGGTGCAATACCGTGTGCTACTGTATTTTAACCACCGGGTATTCCAACAGTATTAACGGTAACAACTACGCCGTTATTTATAAACAACTTATACTTGTCGTTTTCTTCATCCAATCGCTTTCCGTTATGGGGCCCACACAAGGCTGCGTCGTCGTACGAATATTCCCCGACAGCAAGAATATTCCACGACCAACCGAATATTCACTGACCAAAAATAAATATTTTATAACCACTTGCTTATTTTGCAAAATTTGCACATTTCACCCATAACCAAAGTATTATATCAAATTAACCCCTTATTATTCACAATAATATTTAGAGAAAATTTGATTTTATTCATTAATAAGTTGAGGTCTTACACTTACCGTTTTAAAGACGAGCTGAAATAAGGAAGTAGTTAAGTAGCAGAATACTCTTCTTCTCTCTCTCTATAGTTTCTCTCTATAGTTTCTCTCTCTAGAGTTCAGTGAATTCGTAAGAAATAATGAAGGAATGAGCTGCTATTTATAGAAAAATAGAATGCATAGTAACTAATCCATGAACGGTCCAGATTGATTACTTTAATCTGACGGTCCATATTTAAAGAAAAATCTTTTAAATAAAATATAATATATTCTATTTATAGAATAACTTTAATAAAGTATTCTGTTTTATATAAAAAGATGTTTCTGTTTTATTACGTTAATAATACGAATAAAACAAAACGTCATTATCGCTAAATAATTCATATTATTAACTGACAATAATTGAATCAAACTGAGTGACTTCTCACATAAGCATTAATAATCAATACCGTGTGCTACTATGCAACCACACGTATTACTGTACTTTTACTACCGAGTAGTTCAACAGTAACAATGGTAAAATTTCCGCCGTTATTTTTAATAAAATATTTTTGTCGTTTTCTCAATCCGACAATAATTCCGTTGTGGGGTCCACCAATGATTGTGTCGTTGTACGAATATTCCCGTTAAAACGAATATTCCCCGACCAATCGAATATTATATAACAACTTGCGTACTTTGCAAAATTTATAAATATTACCCACAACTATAACATTATATCAAATTAACTCCATAATATTCAAAAATGATATTTATAGAAAATTCATCTTTATTTATAAAAGTTGGGGTCTTACAACCTCCCCTTCTTATGAAATTTCGCCCTCGAAATTAGGGTACGTACCTGGTATGTCGAAGAGGTAAGGATACCTTGATTTCATTTCAGATTCTAACTCCCAAGTCATTTCCTCAACATCGTGGTTTCTCCACAAAACTTTGACTTGAGGTATAACCTTGGAGCGTAGAATATGTTCCTTCTTATCCAAGATTTGAACAGGAACTTCTTCATACGTCAAATCTTCCGCTATTTCGTCCGGTTCTAACTCAATAATGTGGTTCGGGTCTTCCACATATTTGCGTAACATGGATATGTGAAAAACGTTATGAACACGAGACATACTTGGCGGTAAAGCGAGTCTATAAGCCACAGTTCCTACTCGATCGAGGATTAAAAATGGACCGATGAATCGAGGATTGAGCTTTCCTCTCTTTCCAAATCTCGTAACTCCTTTCCATGGAGCAACACGTAAGAACACATGATCTCCTACATCAAATTCCACGTCCTTTCGATGAAGATCAGCATAACTCTTTTGTCGATCTTGTGAGGTTTTTATACGTTGTCGGATCGTTTGAATCTTTTCTGTAGTCATACGTACCAACTCCGGTCCCAACAACGTTGCTTCACCCACCTCATCCCAGCATACTGGAGAACGACATTTTCTTCCATACAATGCTTCGAATGGAGCCATGCCAATACTTGCTTGATAACTGTTGTTGTAGGAAAACTCCACCAATGGTAAGAACTTGTCCCAACTTCCCTTGAAGTCAAAGACACAGAGTCTTAATAGATCTTCAAGAGTTTGAATAGTCCTCTCTGATTGTCCGTCCGTCTGAGGATGATATGCTGAACTAAATCGTAACTCCGTGCCCATAGCTTTTTGTAAACTAACCCAAAATCGTGAAGTGAATCTTGGGTCTCGGTCAGAAACTATGGATACTGGCATACCATGCAGTCTTACAATCTCGTTTATGTACATACGAGCAAGACGTTCAAGTGTATAAGTTTCTCGTATCGGTAAGAAATGAGCAGACTTGGTCAATCTATCAACAATGACCCAAATCGCATCAATACCTTGAGAAACCCTAGGAAGACCGGTAACGAAATCCATGGTAATGTGCTCCCACTTCCATTCTGGAATTTCAAGTGGTTGCAATGGACCTTTTGGTACTTGATGCTCCGCTTTGACTCGTTGACAAGTTAGACACCTTGAGATAAACAACGCTATCTCTCTCTTCATATTGCTCCACCAAAATGTATGACGAAGATCATGATACATTTTGGTACTTCCAGGATGGATTGCAAACGGTGTGTTGTGCGCCTCCATCATGATTTCATACTTTAAATCAGGGTTGTTAGGAACACAAAGTCTGGAGTTGACTCGAAGTATTCCTTCTTCATCGATTCTTGCTTCCGGCATAGCACCTTCTTGCACTTTCTTCCTCATACGCATCAGCTCCAGGTCTGTAGCTTGAGCAGCTTTAACTTTATCGATTAAAGTTGGTTCTACTCGTATATTCGCCATCATCACATGGGTCCCTGGAGTCTTTAACTCTATCTCCATCCTTTGCAAATCACACAAAATGGGTCTTTGTGTTGACAATATCGCACTCGTACTTGCATATGATCTTCTACTCAATGCGTCAGCTACCACGTTCGCTTTTCCAGGATGGTATTGAATGGTATGATCATAATCTTTCAACAGTTCAAGCCAACGTCGTTGTCGCATGTTGAGTTCCTTTTGAGTGAAGAAATATTTGAGGCTTTTATGATCCGTAAAGATCTCCACTTTCTCCCCATACAAGTAATGCCTCCAAATTTTAAGTGCAAAGACAACAGCTGCCAACTCTAGATCATGAGTAGGATAATTCCTCTCATATTCCTTGAGTTGTCTTGATGCATAGGCTATGACTTTTTCATGTTGCATGAGAACGCATCCCAACCCTTTGCTCGAAGCATCACTGTAGATGACAAATCCCTCCGAGCCAGATGGTATTGTTAGAACAGGTGCTGAAATGAGTCTCCTCTTGAGTTCTTGAAAACTCTGCTCACATTCTTCGCTCCAACCGAACTTTGTATCTTTCCGAGTCAGCTGAGTTAATGGAGTAGCGATTCGAGAAAATCCTTCCACGAATCTCCGATAATAACCAGCTAAACCAAGAAAGCTACGTACTTCGGTCACTGATTTAGGTTGCTCCCAGCTTTGAATAGCTTCAATCTTTGCCGGGTCAACAGATATTCCACGACTTGATACTACGTGCCCAAGGAATGCTACCTCTTCCAGCCAGAACTCGCATTTCTTCAACTTGGCATAAAGTTTGTATTCACGAAGCTTTTGGAGTACCAGCCTCAAGTGTTGCTCATGATCTTCACGGCTTTTGGAATAAACAAGGATGTCATCGATAAAGACGACCACAAAGTGATCCAAATATTCCTTGAATACCCTGTTCATCATATCCATGAAGGCAGCAGGAGCATTAGTCAATCCAAAAGACATAACTAAGAATTCATAATGCCCATACCGAGTTCTGAAAGCCGTCTTTGGAATATCCTCAGTTCTAACCTTCAGCTGATGATATCCAGAACGAAGATCGATCTTTGAAAAGAATTGTGCTCCTTGCAACTGGTCAAACAGGTCATCAATACGTGGCAATGGGTACCTATTTTTGATGGTGACATGATTCAACTCCCGATAATCAATACAAAGTCGCATACTCCCATCTTTCTTCTTCACGAACAGAACAGGAGCACCCCAAGGAGAAGTACTAGGACGAATAAAACCAATGTCTAACAATTCCTGCAGTTGGGTCTTTAACTCCTGAAGTTCAATAGGAGCCATTCGATATGGGGCTTTGGAAATGGGTTTTGTACCGGGTTCAAGGTCGATACAAAATTCAATTTCACGCTCTGGGGGTAGGCCAGGAAGTTCTTCGGGAAATACGTCAGGAAATTTATTAACAACAGAAATATCATTCAAAGCTGACGTATTTTTGTTTAGATCTGTGACATGAGCTAAGAAAGCTTGACATCCGTTTTTCAATAAACGAATAGCTTTATGGCTTGAGATGACAGCGATTGATTTTAATGGTTTGGTTGCTTGAATTCGCATAATAGGTCGATTAGGAATATGAAAGCTAACAACCTTACGAAAACAATCAATTTTTGCATGATGAGTAGTTAACCAATCAATCCCTAGAATCACGTCAAATGCAAGTATTTTTAATGAAATAAGATCGACAGGTAATGTGTGGGTACCAACTTGAACCAAACAAGACTTATAAACCGTGGATGTAATGAAGGTTTCTCCCAATGGAGTTTCAACTGCTAAGTCAAAGTCTAATTTCTCCGGAATCAAATTTAATCGATGAGCGCAAGTAGGAGAAATAAAAGAATGGGTAGAACCGGTATCAAATAAAGTATAGACTTCGTTAGAGTTTATGATAAGCTTACCCGTGATGACCTCATTCGGGTTCCTTGCTTTCTGGGAGTTCACAACAAACGCTCTCCCTTGCACAACCGGTTTTGACTTTTCTGGGACGGCCTTTGGTGCCTCCATCCTAGCTGAATTTGTCTTCGGTAAACGACAAAATCGGGCTAAATGACCTTCTCTTCCACAATTATAACATGCTTTGGACGGCATCGCGCAGTTTGGACTGATGTGCCCCTCCCCTCCGCATTTGAAACATATGATAGGTGGTCGTTCTCCTTCCTTAACGACAGGTGCTGGTGCTGACGTCTTTCCATCATTGTTGAATCTCCTCTTCTTGAAATGCCATTCTTATTGTTTTGGCCCTGATTACCACCGAAGTGGTTACCATTTCTGGCCTGTTGATTCCCTCCACGCTTGTTGTCACCGCTTCGATGACTGCTTCACTGGTATTATCATTTTGCCGGCTGCTCTCTTTTGGTTGCGTTGTCTCGTTATCGCGCTCCACCAACTGAGCCCTATTTACAACATCTGAATACAAACACAATTTATGAGAAACAAGATGTTGACGTATCTCCGGCTTCAAACCTCTTAAAAACATCCGCGTCATTCTTTCTTCATTATCCACCAGGTGGGACGCAAACCGGGATAACTCCGCAAATTTTGCCTCGTACTGCGACACGGTCATATTATTCTGCTCCAATTTGATGAACTCCACCTCCTTCATGTGACGAATACTCTCGGGAAAGTATTTGTCGTTAAACAGCTCTTGGAACTTCTCCCAAGACATCTTCAGTGCGGCAGGTTGAGTACGCTTTATCGATTCCCACCAGTAATCTGCCTCTCCTCGCAACATAAAGGCGGCAAAGGGAACCTTTTGCTCCTCGGAGCAACCCAAGACATCAAATATCTTGGTGATCTGCTTTATCCATGTTTCAGCTACAAGTGGTTTGGGTTCTCCCTTAAACTCCGGTGGTCCCAGCTCCTTAAACTGTTTAGCGGTGACCGCCTGAGAGTTTCCAGTATTTCCACCTACGTTGTGGACAGGAGCCGCTTTCACCTGTTGTTGCATGAATTGCATAAAACCTCTGAACATTCCATCATTCATCATCTGGTCAGTGTTGTTGTTTGCATGAGGATTGTCACCTTCCTGATGAACATTATCCTGATTATTGATATGTGGTGAATCAACAGTCGTCTGTGCTCCATTGCTATTCTCAACATTCTCAGATGTCATTTTCAGATACTGCCACAAAATAAAAGTTAATTGATATGTCATATATTATCCTTATATTATGACCGACCAATTAAATACCATGCAAATAAACTTAGGTAGGTCATACTAGCGAAGGAATTCCCCGTCTCTCCCCTCCTAGTTCTATTCTCACATCTTAGCCAGGGATCATATCCCTAAGCTCTGATACCAACTGTGACGCCCCCAAAATTAGGTATACATCACCCATCTTGGGTCGTCAGATACATAGTACAAAATACAAATACAACTTACTAATACAACTGTCGTGTACAATACGACAAAACATAAACTGTGAGTTTGAATACAAATATTATCTTCTAGAGAGTATTCATACTCAAAAGGAGTCCTCATTACATTTATTAACACACCATTACATAGAATAGTGAGGACTACTAACTAATACTATCATTCGGACCATCACTCCGTTCCCCGACTTGCCCCAGCTACGTTCTCATTTCCTGAAGAGAACAGTGAAAGAAAGGGTGAGCTCAACTAGCCCAGTAAGAAATATTATGACTAAGATAATGCAGAATAAATTATCATTAGCCTTCAACAATGTTAAACTGATAAAATATAATAGACATCAAGTTTAACTGCAGCGGAACAAGCAATCCATTAAAAGAGTCAAGTAGAAAATAAACTCTACTATCTTTTATGATTTAAAAGATTTTCCAACACTGTGATCGCTGAGACTCAGCTTAATAAAATAATCACATCATCGAATCACCCCTGCACTACGGCCAAGGATATTCGTATATTCATTAATGGTCATGATCATGCCAACAACTGTCCATCAATGCACTACGGGCCAATGAGGACTTTTACCACATCATTTGTAACATTACGGTCATGATTATACCGAATAATCCCTGGTCATAATCATACCAAGTCCATCTATGCACTACAGGCCACAGATGACTTTCAACATTTTATAAACATGAGGATGATGACAATGATATAAGAATTCAATAAAACAAGTTCAAGAATTAATTTATCCAAGAATTAACAACGTCCAAATTGTCAACATGATACTGCTTTGTGGAGTAAAATTCAAGAATGATCAGGAGAATATTTTCATGAAAAGATACTGGATGAAACGCAATTATCAAGGATATTCCACAAATTTCATGGAGTATAGAAGTCAAAACTTAACCAACTGAGTACAATAAAGAATGGAATAACAAAAGAAATCACCATGCATGCGATAGACCGCACAAACAGGTTATTCCAACAGAATAATAAATAATGGAACCAGGTCCGGCGTAAACGCACAGACAGGATATTCCGACAGAATAATAAATAATGGAACCAGGTCCGGTGTAAAACACACAGACAGGATATTCCGACAAAATAATAAATAATGGAACCAGGTCCGGTGTAAAACACACAGACAGGATGTTCCAACAGAATAATAATAAAAACGGAACCAGGTCCGGTGTAAAACACACAGACAGGATGTTCCAACAGAATAATAATAAAAACGGAACCAGGTCCGGTGTAAAACACACAAACAGGATGTTTCAACAGAATAATAATAAAAACGGAACCAGGTCCGGTGTAAAATACACAGACAGGATGTTCCAACAGAATAATAGAAGAATGTCACCAAGTATAGGGTAGACCACGTATACAGGTTATTCCAACAGAATAATAAGAAATGGAATAACAACAGTTCTCTTCATGAATAAGAAAGAATAACACCCCTTACCGTTTTAAAGACGAGCTGAAATAAGGAAGTAGTTAAGTAGCAGAATACTCTTCTTCTCTCTCTCTATAGTTTCTCTCTATAGTTTCTCTCTCTAGAGTTCAGTGAATTCGTAAGAAATAATGAAGGAATGAGCTGCTATTTATAGAAAAATAGAATGCATAGTAACTAATCCATGAACGGTCCAGATTGATTACTTTAATCTGACGGTCCATATTTAAAGAAAAATCTTTTAAATAAAATATAATATATTCTATTTATAGAATAACTTTAATAAAGTATTCTGTTTTATATAAAAAGATGTTTCTGTTTTATTACGTTAATAATACGAATAAAACAAAACGTCATTATCGCTAAATAATTCATATTATTAACTGACAATAATTGAATCAATCTGAGTGACTTCTCACATAAGCATTAATAATCAATACTGTGTGCTACTATGCAACCACACGTATTACTGTACTTTTACTACCGAGTAGTTCAACAGTAACAATGGTAAAATTTCCGCCGTTATTTTTAATAAAATATTTTTGTCGTTTTCTCAATCCGACAATAATTCCGTTGTGGGGTCCACCAATGATTGTGTCGTTGTACGAATATTCCCCGTTAAAACGAATATTCCCCGACCAATCGAATATTATATAACAACTTGCGTACTTTGTAAAATTTATAAATATTACCCACAACTATAACATTATATCAAATTAACTCCATAATATTCAAAAATGATATTTATAGAAAATTCTTCTTTATTTATAAAAGTTGGGGTCTTACAAAGTTGTAGTTATTTTCTGTACCATGTATTTGGCGACTCAGAATGGGTTGGATGGAATGGACCTATTTTGGGGTTGTTACAGTCTGTGTAGAGTAGAGATCGCCATTTTTGTGTGAGTTAGGGTTCGATCCAAATGCACAAATTGATATTTTATTTACTATACGGCAACTAGCGACGGTTCCGTGCCGACCGTCGCTATAGATACCCTATAGCGACGGTTCCGTGTCGACTGTCGCTATAGCTCGTCGCTATATGTTGAATTTCTAGTAGTGATACTTTTTATATATGTGCATTTTTATATTCGTATTGTGCAATTAGTTCACGCTGTGTTCTTTTTCTAGCAAGTAATAAGGATTTGTGGGATGAGAGTTATCTTTTATCCAATTTAATAAATTAATTTTGAGATTATTATCGAACTTTAATTTTCTAATATTTTATAAATAGATATTTTGGACTTATTTTAACATTCATCCTTAAAAATAGATTATGTTAATATGAAAATCTTTTTTTTTAATTGACGTTTAAAATTGTTGATATCTAATCTATTTAGAAATATTTTGAAATTTATTACATCCTTTTCCTTTTCGGAAAGGGGATGCTACAAACAATCTCTACCTGCACCCAATGTCAAAAGAAGGGAAAAAAAGAATAATAAAATGGGCCCCGCAAATTAAGGCGGCGAAATCGGGTCTATATATAGGAGGACCAAGACAAGAAAAAGAGAAGCGTTGCACAAGAAACTTCTTTTGGTTTGCTTAATCAAATTAAGGTTAGTATTTGAGTTTCGTGCATCTATTTGTCTCTCACTCTCTATAATGATGAAGAAATCAGGATCAGCAGAAAAGAAAAGTAGAAGAAGAAACCAGAAGCTTCTGGAGAGCATGAGTAGGTTATTATTCACAGAGACAGAAATAGAGGTTGCCCTACAGTTGATTCAACTCAGTTTTCGCCATTCTAATAATAAGCCTGAAGAAGAAACAACTACTAAATCATGCATGAAGGTGAAGGTGAAAGAAGAAGAAGAGCAAAGCGACGCTGTCGTCGTCGTCGGAAAAACTGGTGGTATATCATCTCCTTCTTCTTGTTCCACGATTACAAGGACTAGTGCCAAGGATTTTGGGACAGAAGAAACAGCAGCTGAAGAAGATCATCAGGCATGCTCCACGAGATCAATTAGGAAAATTAAGAAGAACAAGTTTCGGTCTGTTTTCGATATTTATAGAACCACCAAGCCTTTGAGTTCAGTACTTCAAATCTGAGTACTTTGCATATATACTTTATAAGTTTTACATATATATATATATATATACACACACATATATGCGCTTGTAATTTCTTCTTTTTTTTAAAAAGAAGAAGTATATAATGGGATATGAGAACATATATGACCATTAATGTAAACGCGTGTATTCAATGTTTTATCTGGAATATGCCTTTGTAAACATATATATATATATATATATATATATATATATATATATATCCCTTCTCATGCCTATAATTTTGAATCTTGAAAATGCGGATCATTATTACATTACTTAACATCTTCATTTAATACCTAAGACCCATTATGCTGTTTGAGCAAACAGACCCCAAATTTGAGATCTAATTTGGGACATTAGCAATCACTATTTCTTTAATATCCAGTCTAGCTCTCTTAATTTCCTTATATATAATCTTCTAATTATGGTTTTGTTGTGTCAGGTGCACCTTCAATTTTTATTTTTTATTTTTTTAACCTCAACTCATATAAAGGTACATGCATGGACAAGAAATTATATATTAAGAAACGTCTATACACACGCCTTTAGGATTCATAAGATTTGATTTTATGACCTCTCTCAATGAACCTGATTAACTCAATAAAATTCCAAAACTCAAACCCTCAACCTGCTTGAGGAGATTAACTAACTCCTCTAAATTTATTGAAGTCCTTTTTAATGATGAATTCTTCCACAAAACCCTTTAGTTTGTGGAATCGATCAGTCTGTCCCCAACTTGGGGTTTTCGGCATGCTCATATTTAGTGTATTTTATTTTAATAGTTCTTTTAGCCTTTCTAATCGTCTAGTTCTAATAGTGGATCTGCTACTAGAAAGAAAATCTATATATGACTATAAGGAATCCTTCGGGAGGACCTAAACACACACACACACACACACACATATATATATATACACACACACACACGACACTTAAAAGGGTTTGAAGCTTTCTTTTAGTCATAATGATAAATATATCTAGAAAAATAAGAATATACGACGAAACTTTGTAACGGTTTTTAAAAAAAATCATAAAGGATAATAATTTGTGATGAACTTTTTAAGTAATTACAAAATAGGAGTATATATGATGTTTGATGGCTACTTTTGTCGTCAATGTATTATAATTGTGATGATCATGTCAATCACCAAATTTTTTACGCAAAATAAGTTTTTTTTTGTGACACACTAAATCATCACTTATGAATGTCTTTTCGTGATTGCATTTAAGCTATCTCCAATATTTTAATGAAAAAAATAATCTAAACAATTTTTATGACGATCTTAACAATCATTAATTAAAAAAGATAGATTTTTGTGACAACTTTTATTTGAAATTACAAAAAGAATGTATTTTGTTATGGAATTTTCAAGTCATCACAAAACAATAAAATATATGATGGTTGATGACTAATGTTATCATCAAATTGTGACTGCCATTGCAATCACCAAATCTTATATGAGACTAATTTTGTTTAGTATGTCAACTCACATATATTTCCTTTTATATTTTATTTTAAAATTATAATCATGATATGGGCTTTTGTGTAGTGGTACTATTTATTATTTAGTTTGCAAATGGGAAGAGAGTTTGAATTCTATAAGTATCATTTGATATACAATTAATATAGTAAAATAAATTCTTCATAAAAACATATTCACATTTTTACCTTTGATCTCTAAAGTCATGTGTTTTTTTGTGATGGTTTTGACAATCACAACAGATTACGTGTTAATGTAATTATATATTGTATTAATCATCACATAAACACTAATAGATAATCGTTTGCATGATTGTTAAAACTATCGCAAAAAAGTTTTTATGATGGGGGTATACAATTAGATGGCCTTTCGTGATGGCTAAAGTTATCAAAAAAAACCTTTTGTGATGATTTTTTAAATTTATATGATGGATTTGAACCATCACAAAATGTCTTTTTTTTGTAGTGATATACATTCACTTTTAAACTAAAAAATACCAAGAATTAATTACTAAATTAATACATGTACCACATAGCTGAATATATAATGATAAATATAATTCTAGAGTTTTTAGTGACAAAGGTTAATTCTTCACAACAAATTAAGGTGACACTTTATCAAGTTGCAGAATTTAATTATGCATGATAAACCTATATAAGAAACACATCTAATCTTTTTCCCTTGATGATGTTCTCCCAACTCTTGTTATTATGTCATTACATGCAGATGGGGTTTAATTAATTAATTTTCACTGAATTGGTTTGAGCCACTAATCAAATAACGTGGTGAGTTTAATTTGGCATGGTCGTGTATATATATATATATATATATATATATATATATATATATATATATATATATATATATATATATATATATGTATGTATGTTTTCACGTATGTAATTAGCGTACGTAGGTCTGTTAACTCAATTGGCAAGTTTTAAATTTCACTTACAAGTAGGGTACTTGTGATGAATTATATTAGCTAGGAAAATAGATTTTTTAGCTTCAAAATGTCTAAGTTTTGAAACCAATGCAACGTTCAATATATATTCTTTCCTAAAAGAAATGATATTTTGGAAACAAAAGATCAGAGATCTCGATCATCTATAATTAAACAAAAAGAAATGAAGTGCTGTCTAGCTAGCTCCTTCTTGATATATAGTCTATATATACTTGTGGCCAGAAAGGACTTCGGATTTTGTCTTTGATGATCGTCGTTATACATATGATAGCTGATTTGAAGTTGAAAGAATTGTGAGTAATTGGGAGAAAATTAAAATATATGTAATTAGGTGAAAATGGAGCAGTTCACGTACATATTAATATGATACATGCACGCACGCACAGAGCTGAAAAGTCAGGAAGAAAGGATCTGACTCAACTTGTCTACGACGATTGGATCATTGGCAGAATTGACTCAACTTGTCAACGACGAGTATGCGGAAAAGAGACGATGATTCATAGAAATGATCGAATGAATTCAAGGCTTGTATATATATTTATCCGATCCGGCCTGTATTGAGCGACAACTTTTCTTTCTTCCAAGGGGCCGGAGAAGGCTTTATCACTTGTAAGAGACAATAGCATAATAGGATCCGGGCCTTCAAAATTTGGGGGTTGAGGGTGCAAGTCCAAGCGTAAATTAGGGTTCACATGACATAATTGAATTAAATGTACAAATTAGGGTTCACATATATAACTTAATTGAATGAAAACGGAAAAGTCAAAAATAAATATGATAGACCCGAGATAAGCCTCCGCGTGTCGTGAGGCAGAAGGCTCGTGGAGGCGGCTCGTTTTGGAAATTAATTGGGGGATTGGATTGGTGGATAAAATGACAGGACGATATGGACATTATTCTAATGACTAAAAGGTATTTCTGAAATTTCTTTGAAGACATGTACGTGTCTGACATGTGACAACTTAAGTGCTAGAATACTCTATAAGTACCCCTTCCATTCTATAAAGAAGGGGGTCTCTTTTTTGACTTTGGACTGGGACATTCTCTCAACTCGAATCACTCAGGACTTGGACATTCCCTCAACTCGAAGCTTTCAAGAACGCTCTTAGAATCACTGCTACCCTAACAAGATTTTCAGATTCTAAAAGTTCTGCCACGTACGTGTCATTGAAATAATCGCTCACCTATTTTTCTCTCTTTTCAATCAATCAATCAATTTCGTGCCACCAGTATAAAGTACTAAATAAACAACACTTAAATCACAACATTTTTTATAAAAACGTTGTGATATTTTTTTCTACAACGTTTTAAAAAAAAACGTTATAGATATATATGTAAAAACGTTATCTATTTAAAATGACATTTTTTTTTGTTTTAACTGGATAACGTTTTTTTAAAAAACGTTGTCTATCTGCAAAAACACGAAGCAAACAAAAAGACGCGAGAATGAAACACGCAGCAAAAAAAAAGACGCGGAGAAAAATCGGCTACCACTGTATTATGCTTCCTACCAGCTATTCTTTCTTCTAAATCCCCAAACCCCCATTCATTAGATTCAGATCTTCTTCGTCAAAAACCCACTTCTCGCAAGCCGCCTCACCGGAAGGTGAGGAAACCCGGCCTTCCGGCTTCCGGAGTTCGATTGAAGAGGGACGACACTCCCGTGGGTAAGCGGAGTAGACCGATCTCCAGGTCCACATCTATTACCATACCTCCAAGTCTCAGTCCGACGTCATTTCTCAAGTCTCCGATTTTCCTCTCCAATATCAAGGTAAGCTGAATTGTTTCATTTCACTAGATCCGGATTTTGAACTGTTGATTTCTGTAATACAACGTCGTTCCTTTGGTTGCTACTTGCTGCTTGCTACTTGCTTCATAGCTGTGTTGGATTCATGAGATCAGCTTTAGATCCTTGCTTCTGATTTGTATTCTAACACTATATGATTTTGGATTTGGGGTTGTCCTTTTTGTAGTTCAGGTATATGTATTTTTGTATCACTTCAGATTAGGTTAAGTCATTGATAGAGACATTCTGTGTAATTTCATGGCTCAAGTTTGTGAGTGTTCGCATCTTTTGTACTCGTTAATTTTGATTTAGTGAATTGGCCTTCATCTCCACCTGTAGACGCAGGCAAAATGCCTAACCATGCATATCTTATGTTATTCTTTATGCTGTTTGCGCTTCCGCTTTCATTGTTTATTAGTATTGTTATTGAAATTTTCATAATACATATGGATATATTTATTCATGGAAAATTTAGCACAGGAGGGAGAGACAATGGCAGCAAATGAAGTAGACAAACTATTTCCATATATGTAGTGCTTTTTTGAATGTAGTGCTTTTTTGAATTCCTGCAATATCAAATTGTTGTTTCATCTGGTAATACATATGGATATTTATAGAATGAAGTCCACCTGTATAGGCAAACCAGAAAATGTCCAAGGTTGTGATGCTCAAGGATCTGTATTTGGAAATTGACAGAATGAAACAAGGTTTGACAGTAACACCTGCTTTCCTTTATTATTTTGTGAAATATACTCCACACTCACTGGTCCTTCTATCTATTAAAACTAAAGCAGATGTCAGAGCAACAAGGGAAAAGAATGGTGTTTATATTCTGCATGAAAGATTTGCACAGGATGAAGTGAAAAAAAAGGTATGCTTTCGTAGAAGTGCCTTGAAGTTTCTTCTAATAAACAGTCTACATATTGACACCGAAGTATTGGTTCTATTGGTCAGAGAGATGCTCCCGGGAAGGTGTGTGGGGCTTGGCCCTTTGATGAACCATCTCCTCATTGTGACTCCACAATGCTTCATGATCAGAAGTATTTGGAGCATTCTCATCCACTTGCAGGTTATTGTTGGTCTACCACTCTAGCTTATTAGTAACTCTAGAGTAGCCCAACCTTAAAACTGAATCTCAGTCATTTTATTTGTTTTCTTCTTGTCAAAAAAACTTGTGGCATTATTTATCTGATAAATGAAATCACCTTGCAACAAGTGTGGATGTAGATTCAGAAATAACGGTGAGAATTAATTCCAGAAAAAATAAAACTAATGGAGCAAAAAAGAGGATGGATAAATCTGGCAAGAAAAGAAGAAGATAGTGATTTATGAGGTTACAATTGGATTGTTTCTAGATGACTTTGCACTTTGATTGCCATCTGGTTCTTAGTGCAGAGTTGTTTTATACGGCGTTTATTGGTGTTGCCTTGTTTTTGCATTTTCTGATAGATGCTTTTGTTACAAAATGATCCTGCATTCTTACACCTACAGCCCTAGATACATCGATTCTTTGACTGATACAGGAAAAGTCTTGCTCATGATCTCAGTTGTATTGATTTTATGCTAACATTATATTCCATTTCATCCTACCTAGGTGTTTGTACTGCACTTGCAATCTCAAATGTCATCACAAATCTTGAGGGGTTTCGTGATTTGGAATTTTGTTATGTTGATCGTGGCATTTTTGTGGCTAATGGAGTTGACCATGATGCTTATCCATCTGCTGTTTCTGGTGGGAGGCCTTCAGTGAGGCAGGAAGAGAAGTGGTGGCTACCCTGTCCTAAAGTTCCACCAAAGGGTTTGTCAGAGGATGCAAGGAAAAAGTTGCAGCAGTGCAGGGACTGCACAAACCAGATATTGAAGGCAGCTTTGGCAATAAATAGCAATGCCTTTGCTGAAATGGAAATTCCAATTGCTTATTTGGACACCTTGCCCAAGGTATGGCTTGGTTTTTTTACTATTTCTTTCTAAATCTGCACGATACAGCTCAAGGTTAAATTAGCCGGCATTGTTAATTCATTACTTACTGGTTTTCTGTCAGTTTTCTACAGACTATGTAGTCGAGCATTGACTAGTTCTGTCAGTTTGCTTAGTTTTCTGTCAGGTATGGAAGAAATAAAAGTGCATGTGGTATGTCTAACCCGACGCTATTGTACATATGGGATTTGGTTACTTCTGGTGGCCTTGGATGATGATTCCTTTCAGTGTCTACTCTCTTGGAGAAGTTAAAGAGAAATGTCTCAAATTTCTAAGCAATGACCAGAATAATAGCATTAGCATAGCATCTGTACTATATAATTTCTTATATTATCTCCATGTTCTGCTAATCAAATTGCTTCTAGTTTACTATTCTATTAGCTTACGCCGTCAAACTGACAAGTAATGCAGGTTTATCATTATCAAGACCATGGGCAGTTCTGAATAGCATATTTAATAATCATATCTTGAATTGTGCTTTCAGTTTCTCTATATTGACTACAGCAAATGGAGAAATTCCTACTTTTCTGAATAGTTCAATATTTTTATGCTTGTTTTCCTACCTGATGTTAATGTTATGGTGCTGGTTATTAATTGTCTACTTTTGTCATTTGTATCTTTTTTTCGTAGAATAAATTTCATTCTTTCTCTTCTTTCGTCTTAAGAATACGGGTTATTCTATTACCCTAGAAAAGGGTAAGGGGAGAATGGCTGCACTTTCATGCGACTTAATCTAGGCATAACAGAATTTGACCATTCCTCCACCATTCCTGTATGCTGCTACCCATCTGCTTTCATATCCAACCCCTCTCTTCTTCATTGACCTTCTTCACATGAGAATCCAAGATCGAACACCAACCTATTATGTAATAATCCTGACTTTATTTTCTTCTTTATTGCTTATATTCATAGCTATATTAACCTGATGTGAAAGTTTTGGTATATGCATATATATATAGATAAATTTATGATCAATTCTCTTGTTACTTTGGATTTTATTCTCTTTATTGCTTTAATTTAATAGCAGGGACTGAGGCAACAACAACAACAATTGTCGCAGTCTATGCCACCAGTGTAGCGAGCCCATTTGTAGCAGCAACAGCAGCTGCAGTTGAGACAACGGCTTCAACAACAGGGTGTGCAGTCTGCATGTGGGGTAAAGCGCCCCCATGGTAGTTGTTGATTATTGTGGAAAGCTTTTACGTGTCTTGTTACAGTCATATAGTTTGGTTTATTTTGTGGATTGAAAAGTGAATTTGAGATGTATATATAGATTATTTGGTATACATTTTGTGGATGTAGTAATTTGAAACTGTAAACGAATGGTATTATTGGGATGTATTTTGAATGGTTGATACATTTTGGCTATATATCATGGCATTAGCATATTGCAGGTGCATTGATAATATAGGTGAACCATATCCTTTTTTTTTTTTTTTTTTTATCTACAATATTTAAAAAACGTTGTCTGATATATTAAACAACAACATTTTTATCTAAAAAACGTTGTGGAATCATACCTTCTACAACATTTTTAAGCATCTGTTAATTTTTGAAAAACAAATCTACAACGTTTTTTTCCTAAAAAACGTTGTGTATTGTGCTTAACAACGTCGTTTTAAAAACGTTGTGTAAGGGTGTCAAATAGATAACATCCTTAACCACGACGTTTTTCTGACTGAAACAACGTTTTTTTCGCGTTGTATATTTATTGTTTTGTCATAGTGCTCTTCATGGATTTCTCTCTTACTCAGCCAACACGAAACCCTAACCTTAACAAGACACGATTTTTTTGCCCACATTTCTTTGGCGACTCTGCTGGGGAGGTGTACGTAGAATTCGTGAAAGGTATGCCCACAACTCGAAATGGGAGAACTACAGGAAGAGTTTAACCGACAAATAGCATTACTTCACCAATCCAGTTCTAAGGCAAGCAAATCAAGCTTTCCAGGGTGTGAATCTGGATTTCAATCAACCCATTCTTAAAGACGCTTCGGAAGAAAATTCAACATCACCATACATGATTGATCAACATCAAGCAAACATCAGACAGACATGTGTGGGAAGGTGAGGCGAGGAATCAAGTGGAGAGCAGACAAACGTTGTGCAACTGGAGATACTCAAGGCGTTGAAGAAAGCACATGAAACACAAGGGATGATGATGGATATGATGCTGAAGATGCAGAGGAAGCAAGCGGAAATGAGAAATTTCTGCCAGCAATTGATGTAAATCCTCATTTTCAAGACCATGTTCCCAGGCAGTTCGCAAGAGGAGCGAACAGGAGTGGAGGACAACAACAATAATAAAGAGAATCAGATTACACCTCCATTGGCGGAGAAGCAGTCAGTTCCAATCATCAATTTGGAACTCTAGAATAGTGGTGATGCGCCATAACCTAGACTGGAGGCAAATCAACCTCAGACAAATATCATCCCGATCACTCTCCCCGCATTTTCACAAGTGTCTATACCCACCATTCCGAGCCATGCCCAACGAGCAAGCCCGCAAGCATAACCGATGTAGATTTTACATGATGCAACTGTACACCAGCCAATTTCTTTACCATACACACCGCCAATGCAACAATACGTCACAACACCACAAAGAGTTTATGCCACGAACCAATACGTGACGAAATATGATATGATCGATGTGATCAATCAACTTTACAGACAGACATCCCAACCTTCGGAGTTAGACTTTACTCCATCTTACACGACACATTCGGAGACAACCTTACCTGGCAGGGTATATCGAGCATCCCTCGCAATTTTCAAAATACAATAGGGAGAAATGAAATGTCAAGGAACACATTCTATGGTTAGGATATGATGAAATGAACAATCACAATTTATTGATGAGGGAATTCAACAAGACTTTTGACGGATAGTATCTTTAGTTGGTACTACAACTTAGAGAAGGGATCAGTCTATGATTGGGATGATCTAAAATTATTATTTTTTTAAAAAAAAAATTCTATGTGCAGAAACAGGTAACCATTATATAGCTCATGCGATTCGAGTAGAAAGCGAACGAGCTGTCAGATTACGTGGACAGGTTCAGGACCCAAACACAGAAGTGTATAGAGCCAATTGAAGAAAAGAATTTGGTCATCATATACAATAATGATGCTTTAGACGCCTTCAATCCCCACCTCATTATCAAGGCTTATGATTCATTTGCGACCCTCTCACCTTTTGCACAAAACTTAAGAAAAATCATGACATTGTCCACCAGCTATACGACGATTACATGGAAGGGCAAGAGGACATATAATTAGAAATGAAATATAATCAACTAAATAAAATAATAAAACTAGATATAATATCCATATGTAACCTTTTTATATCGTATATCATAAAATAACAATTAAAGATATATAATCAGTTGATATTAATATTTTCATATATCTTTTTGACACGGATATGAATAATATTCGTATACATATATATGTATCCGTTTTGGATAGATACGAATACAGATAATATTTGTTTTGATGCGAATAAAGATACAAATTTTCAGAGTAAATATCAAATATTTCATACTCCATTTACAATCGTACTAATATGATAATATTATTAAATAAACAAATAAGACACAGTATGGACATGCTAGTTTATCTATATGTGAAATTAGCTAAACACAAGATATGTGATTGCCAATCTTTCTGTTGAAGGGCACAATAGAAAGTCTTGGTTATCTTTTTTTGTATGGATCCATATGTGAAAGCTAGATGGAGAAGATATAAATTACTGCTACCCCATGTCAGTCTCCATGTGGCAATGTCTCAGCCAACATAATTGCCCATTGCCTAAAAAATAACTAAAAATTACTCCATCCATTCCATGAGTACTATAGATGTTTTAAGAATGAAAATTTTGTTATAATCATTTGTATTTTGCAACTTTCTATAACTTATTTTCTTTTCTATAATACCTCCTAGATTTTCAAGAAATTCTTCATTTTCCACCTCCTGCATTGAAAAACAACTGCATCACAAATCCTGAAACCATACAATAATACGCATAAACAACCACACCCTGATGCCTTCTTGCGAGTGAGAATCAACAGGTTATCCACCACCAAGATGGGAATTACAACATTATAATGATGATACTTAATTAGGGACCAATGCCAAGCCTGTCCGCGATAATAATTTTCACCTCAATGATACACAAATATGCACAAGACACATAAATTTTTATGGGGATTAATAGAACTTGTAATAAAGATATAAAGTGTCCAAGAACATGGCTAAATACTCATAATGTTTAACACAGACTGCCGATTTGTGGATATGGCCTTATAAGGGTCTTTAAAGTTAATGTTCAAGATGAAACACATATTCTGTGAGGCGTTGCAATTTGCTAGGATCCAATTTCTGCTCTGTTACAATAGCCTGTTTCTTCACAGTAAGCATTTGAGAAGCAGGGTCCACGCTCCAACCATGTTGCAGCACATCTGAGCATGTGAAACAACCAAACCCACTTAACATCATTAATAAGAACTAATATTAACGTAGTAATAATTATATCCGTGCAAACAAGAGAGCCACATCTGCCTTCCACTGCCTGCAATTGCTAAGCTCACGATTTATGTAAAAAAGAAATGGCAAGTCCAAATTTATCTAGCAGATATAAAGAAACAAGTACTAATCTACCAATAAGAAAATGAAGAAGGGAAAACTTGTTGGACAAGGACGTTCTTTCACACTGACTCTGTTGAATCGTGATATCAAAAAGAATAGGTTAACAGCAATACTACACGTAAAAATATTTTTTGGACAATGTAATTTATGCAAAATATTAAGTAACAACAACATTGTATATCAAAGATTTTTTTGTTTCCCAATTTTGACAAATAAAATTTGGTTAGAGGTATACCGAAGTGGGTAGCCTTCAGGCCCTTAACCTGATTCATAGTAACAGGTAAAGCTAGAAAGCTGTTTGCGCCCTGTCAGGGGAGAATGGAGATGCCAACAAGCACGGCAAATGATCCTTACAATGATTGAGCAATTGATTATTGTGTATAATCCAATACGTACTAGAGGGTCTTATTGCTAAAGTACTTTAACAAAGATAAACAATACAGCTTCTATTTCCGTGTCACTTTACCCCTATGGATGCAGTAAAATATACAAGTCCCATTCCTGAGGAATATTGTTGTTATAAGAATAAGAAAGAATGGATGCTTACAGTTTGTAGCGTCATCCTCTTTCAGTCCCAGGAAGAGTGCAGCATCTTGAATGCTTATTGTTGAATAAGCAGACTGCAGTAGCTGAAACATCCTTTTCGTGTAGAGTTCTGCAAATAGTTTGAATGACAAGTGTCTTAAAGCTGACAACAAAACAGAATTATAAACAAGACAAGAATGTTACACAGTACAGGAAACATCATCTTGACAAGATACTGATGACCTCAAAGACATGGATTCAATGTTCTAAAAAGCATCAAGCGTACCTAGGCGGCAGAGGGAACTTCCAGCACCAAGGTCTTGTAGGCGGTGTAATTTTTATTTTTTTATTTTTTTATTAGTTAAAGTGTTGAAATGGAATTTAAAACAAACCAAACTTTAGGACTTATGAGTAATATTATGAAGAAACTTTGAGGATGTTACTTTAGTATATTTTTTATAGAAGGCAACTATGGGTCACCTATGGAATTTTATGGTGATGCATCTTGCATAGTTTTGAGAAGGCAACAATGGAAGCATCCAGATAACGTATTATTCTTCAATTCTTTTTCTTCTTTTCTTTCTGAAATTGTTGATTCAAAGTCGGAGTCTTGCAACTCGCAAGATTCATAAACTAGTTTGAGCACTCTAGGAGCGGCGGTTAAGGGGCCTTCGATGCCTAGGCAGATGCCTATACCTTATTTAGAACACTACATGCATTACTAAAATAAAAACAAATATCAAAATGAACTTCCAGAAGTCACGCTTGTATCTGTGAAGAAGAGCTTCAACTGTTACTAGCGACTGCCAGTTGGTATTAATCACCCAAATGTGAAGTCTATCCGCTTCAATCCCAAGTGTCTCTTAAGAAATTTTCCTTACACTGCCTTCAAATGATTGGTATTTGTTAAGTTCCAACCGTATCTTTGTAGATACACAAGTCTAAAAATATTGCTACATTAATGAAAATTCTACAAATCTTTCTAGTCTCATGGCACCACAACAAATTAATACAATATGAGTAGTAGAATATTTTGCAGGAAAAAAACTCTAATCAAACCCCAATTTTTTTTTAATTTTGAGATCAAATGTGTTCAGTATTAAACATAACAAAATGACACCCCAAAGTTATATAATTATGATGCAGAATAAAAAATATTAAAAGATGAAAGTTATAGCTTTGAAAAATGAAACTATAATATGAGGTTTCGTTATAAAGACTCAAACTTTGAATTGAGAGGGTGATCCTTTAAGAAGATAGAAGTTCTCTCAAGTAATTATCTTATGCAAAGTCACAAGATACTCTTGCAAATCTAGCAAACTGTGTTTCGTACTTTCATTCCCAAACTTGGTGTCCTTGCGTTCCAAAACTCTAAATTTAGCTAACCTAGTATTTCTTTGTTTTCTACCTCTGATTGCACAAATATCAATATTCTAACTTAGTAGCAGTTACTCGTGTAGCGGTAAGAGCAGACTTCCCTCAAGCACCATCTTCTCTTTCTCCTGAAAAACATGTTGAGCTAATCCTGAGAGTGACTGAAAAACATATGTTTTAGCCATTGAAGTAGTTTTTCTTCTTTCTACTACTCATTCTTAAGCATACAAAACAAAATTTTGTTCTCTCCTTCAAGTAGTATTTACGACAGTACAGCTGCCGTTGTTATCACTTATTTTCCTTTCTTCCTCGTTCATTCTCTTACTACAACGAATTCCACCATTTTCAACTTCAAGGTTTAGGAGAGAAATTTCAAAATTAATCAAATTGGGCTATCAAATTTTAAAAATTTTGTGAAATTGAGACCTAAAGAATGAAGATTTGAGTTTCAATTTGTAAAAGTTTAGCTTGTGAGAAGAAAAACGTTCACAGATCAAGGGCAGATTTGAGTTTCAATTTGTGAAATTTTGGCTTGTGAGGGGGAGAAGAAAAATGTTTCACATATCAACATCAAACTTTTCTCGCGTTGCGATTTGGGTTCCGAACACAGCTCAAATGCTGACCCCAGCGGCGTTTTGCTTGGTGCATTTTGTATGCCGAACATACCGACTACTGCATTTAGGCTCAAAATGCTAGAAACGTACTAAACACAAGAAAGCAAACATGCACTAAACCTCCTCTTGCACCACGTACTCGAGGACCTATTATCTTGGTCTTAATACTCTGGCTCTAACCAAATTGCCTCTCACTCAGGAATGAGCTTTGGCAAGGTTCACAATTTCTTACAATTTTACTTCCACCGGAAGATTTGTATCATAAAAAATTTGCATCACCTTTTGCAAAAGCAGTTGCATATTTACCTAATTTCATGAACCATTCAGCCAACCAATATGATTATAGACTTACACTAGCCACATGAACTTAGAATTTGACTACGAGAAACTGCATGTTCAATTCAAATTCAAAAGCCTATTCAGCCATCTGAATTATCCTAATTCCTTATCACTGGAGTATACTCAAAAACTTGAACTACGTACATTCATACTTTTAAAAAAAAGGTAAAGCCAACAGACATATAAAAACTGGTGCAATTGCGGCTACACCTCCCACTTTGTCGGGTATACTACAAAGAATGGCATCAATAAGTAGGAAATACCATTCCGGCACAATATGAGGTGGGGTGGGCATCGGATTAGCAGGTATATAATTGTCGGGATGCCCCAAAACATTAGGAGCATAAAAAAGAAAAATGGAAGACCTTGACTTTAGTCCCAGTACTGAAAGACGTGACTTCAGGAGTGGATTTCGAAAGGAAAGACTTCGTTTCCTTCCTGCAAATTGCTTACATAAGAACTAGTAGAAAGAAAGGAATTTGGAACAAAAGAAGACAGCATTGATAGACCATTGAATGAGAATGCTTGAATGGGAATCGTCTTAGCAACTGGCTATAGACATGAGTCAAAGCAGCCGGGAGAGGAGAGACAATCTACATGCTTGTAGTCAAAATATCAAATGAGAGCAACCGCAATATGGTCATTACTCCCTCCATTCCAAAGAATCCCATCTGGTGTTGATCCTAGTTAGTCTGCGAAGTCCTAAAATTCAAATTATAATGCTCAATAGTACTTTTAAATTAGTTTACAATAAAACCTATTGCATTAATCAAAATCAAATAAAATCACATCAATTTTGAATTTTAGAATTTTGCAAATTGACTAGAAAAAATATCACACGGGACTCCTTCTGTGGAATGGAGGGAGTATCTAATAAAATCAACAATACCTGAAAATAAATAATGCATGCAGTATCAATGCAATAGGAGCTGTAAAAACTTGCCTGAGAACGAGGCAACAAGAGCTTGAGCTTCAGGACTCCCATTAAACTCGCGAAAAGCCTCATAAACTCCGGCATAGTCCCGTGTCCACAGACGCTGACCAATTTTCCAAGCAGCGCCCACTTCGGGCTTATTCTCCTTTACAACCCCAGGTATTGTTTTCCATAGAAATCGAGCACTATTACTGCAATTCATATATTACAAACCACCTTCAAATACCAAAATTAACTACCCGCCACTCCCTAAAAAACCTAAATTCAAATAAACAAAAAAAAGGAAAATTAAGCAAACAACAATAATCATACATGTCATTAACGTAAATATGCCCTAGAAGGTGGATAGCGTAGGGCCAATCATCCTGAAACGCAATCCCTTCCGTAGAAGCCTACAGTAGAGAAACCAACATTAGGGCTTATGCAAATAGAGGAGTGAGAGAGTAAACAGGGAGTAATTGTGCCTGAAGCATTAGGTCGGTGCAGATATCGGCGATCTTCTCATACGATTTGGACGCCATTGCTTCTGTCAGCGCAGAGTAATCCATTTTTAGCAACAATTTTTGGCTTCACGGAGCAGCAGCTGCTTCTCCTACTCCGTCTCTCTCTCTCTCTCTCTCTGCTGTTCGGCTTATAATAAAATATGCAAACTGATATTTAGACGTGACTTTTTAATGAAAAATCGTTCCTATACATCATATAGCGACGGCACCTACACATTTATAATAAATGACATTTTTCATATGAAATTATTAAAAAATAATATAAAGATATCAATTTCCAAAAATATACAACGCCTGGCCTATTTATATGGAGAAAAGAGAGGGGGAGAGATGTAATTTACTCTTTTTTTTTTTTGGAATGAAATTTTAACTTAAAACAATATATTATTATTTTATCCGGGTTGCATGTGTAAATTATTTAGGTAAAATAAAATTTATTTTATTATTAAATTTGGAGGACTAAATAAAAAGATAAAAAAATAATAATGTAAACGCTAAAAAGTTTAAAAAAATATTAACAGCACAACCGGTCCTCTGGTCTTATATATTAGATTTTTTTGGTATTTTAATGTGTTAACTAAGTTTTTAACAAATAAGTAATTTTTAATTTCTTTACTAAATTTATCTAATTCTCTTTTATAAAATTCATAAATTAACACAACATGCAGTAGTTTTAAAATGGGAAAAAAAAGGAAAATAGAATAAGAAAAATTAGAGAGATAAAATTTCATGTCCCCAAAAGACAAAAAAAAAAGGATTATGAGAGAATTAGTGCAAATTTTCTCTCAAAATTTTCTACCCAAATCAAGAAGAGAATGGCTGTGAAGCCCCAAAATAGGTATACATCATTCATTTTGAGTCGCCAAATATATGGTATAGAATACACATATAAATTTAAATATACAACATGAGCTGTTAGTTTTAATACAAATATTGTTTTCTAGACGGTATTAAAACTCAAAATAAGTCCTCAATACATTTATTATCACACTATTTCACAGAATAGTGAGGACTACTAATGCAAACATATGTGTAAGACCCCAAATTATTATTAAATAAAATTTAAATTCCCTCTATTTATTATTTTGAAATAGTAAGGGTTAAATTGATTAACGAGGTTAGTTATGGGTAAAATGCGCAAATATTTCAAATAAGCAGGTGGTTATAAAATATTCATTGTTGTCGGGGAATATTCGTTTGGTCGTGGAATATTCTTTCTGTCGGGGAATATTCGTACGACGGCGCAGTCTTTTGTGGGCCCCATAACGGAAAGCGATTGGATGAAGAAAACGACAAGTATAAGTTGTTTATAAATAACAGCGTAGTTGTTACCGTTAATACTATTGGAATACCCGGTGGTTAAAACACAGTAATACGCGTTGTTGCACAGTAGCACACTGTATTGCACCAATTATTGATTCTTACGTAAGAAGGCACTACTCAATAATAGTTACAGTAATTACTGTTCACTATTTTATTTTATTGATTCAATAATTCCTGCGTTGATATTTTATATTACTGTTGTTTCAATAATTGTCACTACACAGTATTTTTCATTATCAGATCAATAATTCATATTATTTGAATAATATTATTAGATAACATTATTGGCAATGTCTAGAAAGTTCTGTCTAAGAAGAGGTTTGGTCATCTAATTGCGCGCCAGTAGGGAAAAATCCTTATTGGAAAGCCCCCTCTTTCCTGGGAATTGCCTGGTTGCCAGCACTGTGATTCTGTAATATTATTTGTGAATAATTAATTATTGATTTATATGATGAGGAAAATATTAATTTTATGTGGATATAGATGGAGAAAATTTTTAAGTGACAATTATTAAAAAAAATGATATTTTATCGTTTCTGATAAAATAATTTATTTAATAATATAATAATGGTGATAGTTTTACAATGAATGTGGGATATATGAGTATATGAGGAGGAAGAGTATTTTTTTTATATTAAATGATTAACACATGTTTTGTGTGTCGGTAGACCCCATTTCTTGACTGAAATTTGATTATAGCTTGTAAAATCGCCCGTTTATGAATTTCGGTCAACTTCTGTTTGGAATTTGAAAAAACTTTCTTCTGCAAAGTTGTAGAGAATTGAATTTCCTATAAAAAATCGCGAGATTTGAATTTTCTGATAAAAGGGTTATTTTCTATGAATTATTAAAGTTTTGAAAAATAAAATGATTTTTATTAATTATGGGTGGGACCCACTTTTATTCTAACACTTGTGGGCTGCTAATTTGGGTCAAGGATGGATGGTGGCTGAATTGGCATGCGTAGAAATGAGTTTTGTAATTATAATATTTTATTATTTAGTCTCCTTTGGCGTTCTAGCATTTTCCTATAAATAGGTGCTTAAGTTAGAATTGAAAATCACACCAGAAACAAGTTTTCTCTCTTTCTCTCTCTAGATTATTGAGTGTATTTTGTGAGTATTTAGATACTTTGAGAGTTTCTATTCATCAGAGCAAGTTTCTTTCAGCCTTATACCGGTATTCCGACCAGAAGTATTGTCTTTACGAGGTAAGGGATGTTATTTTATTCGAAAATGATATTATTTCTTCAATATCATTATGCCGAAATATTGGTTGGAAATTTTTATCAAATTTGAAACTTTTCACGTCGGGGTTACTATTCATGAGTTACTATTCACGAGTTACTACTCACGAGTTACTATTCACCGAAAATAAAATTTTCTTCTTTTCGTCCAAAATATCTATTCTGGGTACTAGCTTTGATTGTATCCATGTTTTGATCATTCTTGAATTTTACTTCACTATGAATAATTATAAGGTATTTTTGGACATGGATAAATCGAAATACGAATCCTTAATATTTTTTATTTTGTTTCACTGGATTCGTTTTCTTTAAGATATTTTTTTCATCATCCTCAGTCCTAAATGATGATATTACTGAATATCTTTGGCCTGTAGAGCAAAGATGAATGATTAACTAATGAATATCTTTGGCCCGTAGTGCAAAGATGAACAAGTGTTGAGATGAACATGACCGACTGGTGATACAAATGAATATCTTTGGCCTGTAGTGCAAAGATGAATATTTGATTAAAGATGGTTATTGATTGTTGTTACAGGGATAAAATATTGATGATGGACTTTTAAATCTTAGAAGATAGTAGAACTCATTCTCTACTTGACTCTTCTAATGCGGTGCTGTTTCCGCTGCAGTTATTGATTTAAAACTTGTTGTCTATTGTATTCTATTAGATTTTTCCCTGTTGAAGACTAACGATAATTTGTTCTGTATTATCTTAGTCATAATGTTCTTTACTGGGCTAGTTGAGCTCACCCTTTTCCTTTTTGTTCCATTTTTCTCAGGAGGCGAGAATGTAGCGAGTACTAGTCGGGGTATGAAATGATGGTTCTAGAAGTTATTTTAGTAGTCCTCACCATTTTTGTGAAATAATGTATCAATAATTGTGATGAGGACTTATTTGAGTGTGGATATTGTCTAGATGACAATATTTGTATTTAAACTCACAGTTCTTATGTTGTAACAGTAAAGATGTAGTTGTTTCTGTACCTTGTATTTTGGCGACTCGGAATGGGTGTTGTATACCTATTGTGGGGGCGTCACAGTTGGTATCAGAGCTTAGGGATATGATCTCTGGCGGAGATCGGAGAATAGAACTAGGAGGGGAGAGACGAATAAATCCTTCGCTAGTGTGTCCTACCTAAGCTTATTTATTGGTCAGTCATAATATAGGGGTATTATGTGATTTGTTAATTTATTTAATTAACCCTTGTTTTATGGCAGTATTTGAGAATGTCGACTGAGAATGTTAACAGTGGAGTAAATGAGACCGTGGAGACACCGATTCTTATCAACGAGGAGAACGTGCAACAGGCTGGCAATGTTCCTCCTGTGAACAACACCAATGAGCAGATGATGAACGATGAAATGTTTAGAAGTTTTTTGCAATTCATGCAAAACCAGACGAGGGAGACTCGTGTTCAAAATACAGGAGGAAATGATAGCAATTCACGGCTTGTCACAGCCAAACAGTTCAAAGAATTGGGACCACCAGAATTTAAGGAAAAGTCAGATCCGATCATGGCGGAAACGTGGGTCAAGCAAATTACCAAGATATTCGATGTCTTGGGATGCACGGAAGAACAGAAGGTTCCATTCGCCACCTTTATGTTTCGTGGCGAGGCAGACTACTGGTGGGAGTCTGTGAAGTGTACCCATCCAGCCGCACTCAGCATGTCTTGGGAGACATTTCAGAAACTGTTCAATGATAAGTACTTTCCTGAAAGTATTCGTCATATGAAGGAGGTAGAGTTTATTAGACTAGAGCAGAATAATATGACGGTATCTCAGTACGAGGCGAAGTTTGCAGAGTTGTCCAGGTTTGCACCTCATTTGGTGGAGAATGAGGAACGTATGACGAGGATGTTTTTGAGAGGTTTGAAACCCGGCATACGTCAATATCTCATTTCTCATAAATTTTCTCTCTATTCAGATGTTGTCAACAGGGCTCAATTATTAGAGCGAGATAACGAGTACGGTCAACTGAGGGACCACAACCAGGATCATATCGGTGACAACAGTCATCAGAACAATGATAACCAGCGGAGAAAGAAAAATACAGACAAGAATGGCAACCACTATGGTGGTAATCGTGGCTATGAAAATAGAAGAAGCGAGTCGGGAGGAGATTTTAAAAAGAGGAGATTCAACAATGACAATACGAAGACGTCAGTACCAGCAACAACTGGTTCCAAGGGAGGAGAACGACCACCGGTTGTATGCTATAAGTGCGGAAAAGAAGGACATATCAGCCCAAACTGCCCACAACAGTTTAAGGTATGTTATAATTGTGGAAAGGAAGGACATATCGCTCGAGATTACACTGTAGCAAAACCAAGTCCAGCGGGGATGGTGACTCAAAAAGCTGCCCCAGAAAAGATAAAGTCAACGGTTCCTGGAAGAGCGTTTGTCGTGACTGGTTAACATGCGAGGAACCCAAACGAGGTGATCACGGGTAAGCTAATCATAAATTCATGTGAAGTTTATACCTTATTAGATACCGGCTCTACCCATTCTTTTATCTCTCCTGCTTGTGCTCAACGTTTAAACTTGACTCCGGAGAAGTTAGACTTTGATTTATCTGTAGAAACTCCGTTAGGAGAAATTTTCCAGAAATCAATAACGTCCAAATTGTCAACATGATACTGCTTTGTGAAGTAAAATTCAAGAATAATATTGTACCAAAAATAATTTAGATAAAAAACGAATCAATTTTTATCATGAATAGTACCCCGGGTGAATAGTACTCGAGTGAATAGTACCTCATAAATAGTACTTTGAGAATAGTAACTCCGTGTATAGTACTCCGACATGAAAAAGTTTAAACTTATCAAGAATGCTTAAAATAATATTTTCATGCAAAAATACTGGATGAAGCGCAAATATCAAGGATATTCTACTAATTTCATGAAATATAGAAGTCAAAACTTAACAAAATGAGTATAAAATTCGAAATCTGAAACGTAATAATATTACTTAGCCCATGTTATGGATTTGAATAAAGACACGTCAAATTTGAATAATATTCCTGTTGTTATTGACTTTCCTGACGTATTTCCTGAAGAACTTCCCGGTCTACCCCCGGAACGTGAAATTGAATTCTTTATTGATCTTGAACCTGGTACAAAGCCCATTTCTAAAACCCCATATCGAATGGCTCCTATTGAACTTCAGGAGTTAAAGGTCCAACTACAAGAATTGTTGGACATCGATTTCATTCGTCCTAGTACATCTCCTTGGGGTGCTCCTGTTTTATTTGTAAAGAAGAAAGATGGGAGTATGCGACTTTGTATTGATTACCGAGAGTTAAACCATGTCACTATTAAGAATAGGTATCCGCTACCTCGTATTGATGACCTGTTTGACCAGTTACAAGGAGCACAATTCTTTTCAAAGATCGATCTTCGTTCTGGATATCATCAGCTGAAGGTTAAAACTGAGAATATTCCAAAGACTGCCTTCAGAACTCGGTACGGGCATTATGAATTCCTAGTCATGTCTTTTGGATTGACTAATGCTCATGCGGCTTTCATGGATATGATGAACCGAGTATTCAAGGATTATTTGGATTAGTTCGTTGTTGTCTTTATTGATGACATCCTCATATATTCCAAAAGCCGTGAAGATCATGAGCATCATTTGAAGCTGGTACTCCAAAGGCTGCGTGAAAACAAGTTATATGCTAAGTTGAAGAAATGCGAGTTTTGGCTTGAGGAAGTGGCATTCCTAGGGCACGTGGTGTCAAAACATGGAGTATCTGTTGACCCGGCGAAGATTGAAGCAATACAAAGTTGGGAGCAACCAAAGACGGTGACTGAAGTACGTAGCTTTCTGGGCTTAGCTGGTTATTATCGGAGATTCGTGAAAGGGTTTTCTCGAATCGTTAACTCAGCTAACTCGGAAAGATATCAAATTCGTATGGAGCGAGGAATGCGAGAAGAGTTTTCAAGAGCTTAAGAGGAGACTCATTTCGGCACCTGTTTTGATCATACCATCTGGTTCGGATGGATTTGTTATCTACAGCGATGCTTCAGGCAAAGGGCTAGGATGTGTTCTCATGCAACGTGGAAAAGTTATAGCCTATGCCTCGCGACAACTTAAAGAATATGAGAGAAATTATCCTCCTCATGATCTAGAGTTGGCAGCAGTCATTTTCGCGCTAAAGATCTGGAGGCACTATCTGTAAGACCCCGAATTTTATGAAATAAAAGTATTCAATTTTTCTTATAATTACTATTCAGTAAATGGTTAAATTGATAAAAATTTAAAGTTATGGGTGAAATATGAATTTTTTTTTAAAATAAGCAAGTGGTTATAAAATAATCATTGTTGTCGGGGAATATTCGTTTGGTCGTAGAATATTCTTTCTGTCGGGGAATATTCGTACGACGGCGCAGCTATTTGTGGGCCCTATAACGAATAACTGTCGGGTGAAGAAAACGATAAATTTGAGTTTTTACAAATAACGGCGTAGTTGTTACCGTTAACACTGTTGGAATACCCGTTGGTTAAAATACAGTAATACGCGTTATTGCACAGTAGCACACGGTATTGCACAATATTTTTAAAATTATTGATTCTTACGTAAGAAGGCACTACTCAATAATTGTTACAGTAATTACTGTTCAATATTTTACTTTATTGATTCAATAATTGCTGCGTTGATATTTTATATTATTTTTGTTTCAATAATTGTTGCTGCACAGTATTTTCTATTATCAGATCAATAATTCATATTATTTGAATAATATTATTAGATAGCATTATTGGCAATGTCTAGAAAGTTCTGTCTAAGGAGAGGTTTGGTCATCTAATTGCGCGCCAGTAAGGAGAAATCCTTATTGGAAAGCCCCCTCTTTCCTGGGAACGGCCTGGTTGTCATAAATGTGATTCTGTAATATTATTTGTGAATAATTAATTATTGATTCATATGATAAGAAAATATTTATTTTATGTGGATATAAATGAGGAATATATTTTTGTGGTTAAAAAATGAAGGAGTTAATGTTGAGATTTTTATCCGTATTTTTGTCGGAATGGAGGTATTAAAAATCAGGGTTTTTGAGATATTTTGCGGGGGTTATAATTTTTAATCCGACCGTTGGATCGTGGTAATTTTTGGATATGTTATACATATATAAGTTGAGTATATGCCCACAAATTTTGAACCGTTAAAAATGAACGTATGATTTGTTATGAATTTTACGAGATGACTGGTTCAGAAATTGTTGAATTTTCGGAGTTTATCATTTTGGTGGAAAATTCTAGAATTGGTGGGCCCCACTTGTGGTTGGTGAAAAAATGTGCTGAATTATATTTCAAATGTGGTGGGTGAGAATAGTAGCAGGTAAAGCTATCAGGTTGCAGGTCAAACCTACCAAAATTTTCCTATAAATAGAGGGCTAAGTTAGAATTGAAAATCACACCAGAAACATAAGCTTTCTCTCTTTCTCTCTCTATATTATGAAGTATATTTTGTGAGTTTTTAGATACTTGGTGAGTTGCTATTCATCAGTGCAAGTTTTCTTCAGCATCATATCCGATATCCAGTCAGAAGTACTGCTCTTTTGAGGTAAGGGATAGTAAGGGATAGTAAGGGATATTAAGGGATTTTAAGGGTTGTTATGATTTTCAGTTTCGTAATTTTTCTGATCTTCAAAAATTCTGGAAAAATTTGAAATGATATTTTGATGAGTTTTCTTGATTGTATCCAAAAATGGTGATTTTTGGATGTATAAATTGAGAGTTATGAATTCTATGAGAAAAGACTATTTTAAAAGTAACAGCTTATAATTCCTTGTGGTTAACTCCAAAATTGATGAAATTTTTATTGGGAGTACATGTATATGATAGAAGTATACTCTGTAAATTTTAGAATTTTTAGACAAAAGTACAATTTTTGATAAATGTCTAAATATTCGACTATTTTGGCCATATGAAAAATAGTAAATGACTTTTAAAAATTCTGAGAAAAATATATGTTCACTATGGGACTATATTATGCTAAATCCCAGAAAAGAAATATTTTTGGAACTGATTTGGTATTTTTCATGAAAATGGTCTAGTTATGAGTAAATGAATTAAATATGTTTTGTGAAGAAAGAAAATCGAAAAATAGGATTTTATGGCTTGAGAATCCTATATGAGGTATATGCAGATTTTTGATGAGGGTTTTAGTTATTGATGATGAAATTGTAAGAGTTGGCATTTTATGATGATTAAATGCATTAATTAGTAAAGTGTAAACAATTAAAATAAATTGTTTATAAATTTAAGTAATGTTATTCTTTTAATATAATTATACCGAAATATTGGTATGGATTTTATTGTAGAATTTCTATCTTTTGTGTCGGGGTTACTATTCATGAGTTACTATTCACGATTTACTATTCATGAGTTACGAATATTACTCTTGAGATTAAAACTATATGTTGACCATATTATTTTTATCATCATATATAACATTTTTATAACCCTGATGTTGAAATTCTATTTCACTGGAGTGTAAAGATGGGTAGATTATTGGTATGATCGTGACTAGGGTTCTCTTTGGCCTGTAGTGCAAAGTTGAATTGTGACTGGTATGATCATGACCATTGAATTTATAATTGAATATCTTAAGCTTAAGTGCAAAGGTGAATTGATCAACATGGTTATAATTATTGTTTATATAAATTCTGAAATGATTATATATTTCTTTGAGATATGAATATATTTGGCCTGTAGTGCAAATATGAATTGTTGATGAATATCTTTGGCATGTAGTGCAAAGATGGCCTGTTGATGAATATCTTTGGCCTGTAGTGCAAAGATGAACTGTTGTTGAATATCTTTGGCCTGTAGTGCAAAGATGAACTGTTGTTGAATATCTTTGGCCCGTAGTGCAAAGATGGTTTGTTGATGAATATCTTTGGCCCGTAGTGCAAAGATGGATTTGTTAGTATGATTATAAACAGGAACTGTGATTTGGTATAACCATGATCTTTGATGTTTCAGGTAAAGACAGGTGATGAAAATATTCTTCGTCCTGGGTGCGAAGAAAAATTTATAGTCACAATTATGATTATGAGTTATTCATATGATTGTGGAAAGGAACTGTTGAGTGATGTTACATGGATAAAATATTATTGGTGGATTTTTAACATGGAGAAGATAATAGACTTTATAGTCTATTTGACTCTTCTAATGGATTGCTCGTTCCGCTGCAACTATGGTTGAAATTTTTATCATCTACCATATGTTCTAAATCTCTGATTTATTACTGATGAAGACTACTGATAATTTATTTATCTTTAGTCATGATATTCTTTACTGAGCTACTTGTGCTCACCCTTTTTGCTTCACAATTCCTTTCAGGTAATAAGAGTGTAGCTGGGTCGAGCGAGGGTAACGGGGAAATAGAACGGTGGTCTCTAGCTGTGGATGTTCTCCCGAAGCAGTATAGAAAAGTTCATTTAGTAGTTTTATTTGGTGAATCCAATAGGGTAAGGTGTACCCAACGTTGGAAGGGTGGTTTGCCACTATCATACAAGATGTCTAACGACATACAACCTCGTGTCATCATAAGACAGGGATGTGCTCATCCACTTGCTGAGAATATATACGAGCACTACTTATATAATCTTGGTGTTTGTGTGAAGTATAATTCTCAATTAGAGACAGTGGAGATAATGATAAGTCAAGAGAAGACTCACCATTGGGAAGAATATGATAGTAATCTTCTCGTTTTTCTTTGGGGTCTATTGGGTCAACCAAGGATAATTCTGTGGCCATATGATATCTATCATAACCTAGACGCGTGGCCTCCCATGTACGAAGGTTTCCTTAAGCACTTTCCAAAGATTCTAATTTCTAAAACAGTCTTTGACTATACCTTTATGTAAGGTGCCACTGTGAGGTACTGTCCACGGTTGGGACATGAGTCACATTTGGTATATAGTTGTATCCAAACTCACAGCATATGTGTTGTTGTATTTTGCACAACAATTGTTGTAATAAAGTTGTAGTTATTTTCTGTACCATGTATTTGGCGACTCAGAATAGGTTGGATGGAATGGACCTATATTGGGGTCGTTACACTATCTATATGGGGAGAAAGTGGAGATTTATTCAGACCATAAAAGCCTCAAATATTTCTTCACTCAAAAAAAACTCAACATGCGGCAACGACGTTGGCTCGAGTTGTTGAAAGATTACGACCACACTATTCAATACCATCCTGAAAAAGCAAACGTGGTAGCTGACGCGTTGAGCAGAAGATCTTATGCAGGAACGAGTGCGATGATGTCAAGTATACGCATAGAACCAACTTTAATTGATAAAGTTAAAGTTGCTCAAACCACAGACCCGGAGCTGATGCGTATGAAGAAGAAAGTGCAAGAAGGTGCTATTCCAGAAGCAAGAATCGATGAAGAAGGAATACTTCGAGTCCACTCCAGACTTTGTGTTCCTAACGATTCTGATTTGAAGTACAAGATCATGATGGAAGCACACAATACACCATTTACAATCCATCCTGGAAGTACCAAAATGTATTGTGATCTTCGACATACATTTTGGTGGAATAATATGAAGAGAGAGATTGCAAAGTTTATCTCGAGGTGTTTAACTTGTCAACGTGTAAAGGCGGAACATCAAGTACCAAAGGGTCCATTGCAACCACTTGAGATTCCGAAATGGAAGTGGGAACACATTACCATGGATTTCGTTACGGGTCTTCCCACGGTTTCTCAAGGCATAAATGCTATTTGGGTTATTGTTGATAGATTAACTAAGTCTGCTCATTTCTTGCCGATACGGAAGACTTATTCCCTTGAACGTCTTTCTCGTATATACGTAGATGAGATTGTGAGACTGCATGGCATGCCAGTATTCATAGTTTCGGATCGTGACCCAAGATTTACTTCAAGATTTTGGGTTAGCTTGCAAAAAACTATGGGCACAGATTTACGATTTAGTTCGGCATACCATCCTCAAACGGACGGACAATCAGAGAGGACTATTCAAACCCTTGAAGATCTATTAAGGCTTTGTGTCCTAGATTTCAAAGGGAGTTGGGATAAGTACCTACCATTGGTGGAATTCTCCTACAATAACAGTTATCAGGCAAGTATAGGTGTGGCCCCATTTGAGGCATTATATGGACGAAAGTGTCGCTCTCTAGTATGTTGGGATGAGGTGGGAGAAGCAACGTTGCTAGGACCAGAGTTGGTACGAATGACTACAGAGAAGATCCAAACGATTCGACAACGTATACAAACGACACAGGATCGACAAAAGAGTTATGCGGATCTTCATCGAAAGGACGTGGAATTTGACATTGGGGATCATGTATTGTTGCGTGTGGCTCCATAGAAAGGAGTTACAAGATTTGGGAAGAGAGAAAAGCTCAATCCACGATTTATTGGTCCATTTCAGATTCTTGACCGAATAGGAAATGTGGCCTATAGACTCGCGTTACCTCCAAGTATGTCTCGTGTTCATAATGTTTTTCATATATCTATGTTACGTAAATATGTGAAAGACCCAGACCACGTTATTGAGTTAGAACCGGACGAGATAGCTGAAGACTTAACGTACGAGGAGGTACCTGTCAAGATTTTAGATAGAAAGGAGCATGTCCTACGCACGAAGGTCATACCACAAGTAAAAGTTTTGTGGAGAAACCATGCTATTGAGGAAATGACCTGGGAGTTAGAAACGGAAATGAAAGCGAGGTATCATCATCTTTTCGAAACACCAGGTACGTACGTCTATTTCGAGGACGAAATTTCATAAGGAGGGGAGGTTGTAAGACCCCAAATTATTATTAAATAAAATTTAAATTCCCTCTATTTATTATTTTGAAATAGTAAGGGTTAAATTGATTAACGAGGTTAGTTATGGGTAAAATGCGCAAATATTTCAAATAAGCAGGTGGTTATAAAATATTCATTGTTGTCGGGGAATATTCGTTTGGTCGTGAAATATTCTTTCTATCGGGGAATATTCGTACGACGGCGCAGTCTTTTGTGGGCCCCATAACGGAAAGCGATTGGACGAAGAAAACGACAAGTATAAGTTGTTTATAAATAACAGCGTAGTTGTTACCGTTAATACTGTTGGAATACCCGGTGGTTAAAACACAGTAATACGCGTTGTTGCACAGTAGCACACTGTATTGCACCAATTATTGATTCTTACGTAAGAAGGCACTACTCAATAATGGTTACAGTAATTACTGTTCAGTATTTTATTTTATTGATTCAATAATTGCTGCGTTGATATTTTATATTACTGTTGTTTCAATAATTGTCACTACACAGTATTTCCCATTATCAGATCAATAATTCATATTATTTGAATAATATTATTAGATAACATTATTGGCAATGTCTAGAAAGTTCTGTCTAAGGAGAGGGTTGGTCATCTAATTGCACGCCAGTAAGGAGAAATCCTTATTGGAAAGCCCCCTCTTTCCTGGGAATTGCCTGGTTGCCAGTACTGTGATTCTGTAATATTATTTGTGAATAATTAATTATTGATTTATATGATGAGGAAAATATTAATTTTATGTGGATATAGATGGAGAAAATTTTTAAGTGACAATTATTAAAAAAAATGATATTTTATCGTTTCTGATAAAATAAATTATTTAATAATATAATAATGGTGATAGTTTTACAATGAATGTGGGATATATGAGCATATGAGGAGGAAGAGTATTTTTTTTTGTATTAAATGATTAACACATGTTTTGTGTGTCGGTAGACCCCATTTCTTGACTGAAATTTGATTATAGCTTGTAAAATCGCTCGTTTATGGATTTCGGTCAACTTCTGTTTGGAATTTGGAAAAACTTTCTTCTGCAAAGTTGTAGAGAATTGAATTTCCTATAAAAAATCGCGAGATTTGAATTTTCTGATAAAAGGGTTATTTTCTATGAATTATTAAAGTTTTGAAAAATAAAATGATTTTTATTAATTATGGGTGGGACCCACTTTTATTCTAACACATGTGGGCTGCTAATTTGGGTCAAGGATGGATGGTGGCTGAATTGGCATGCGTAGAAATGAGTTTTGTAATTATAATATTTTATTATTTAGTCTCCTTTGGCGTTCTAGCATTTTCCTATAAATAGGTGCTTAAGTTAGAATTGAAAATCACACCAGAAACAAGTTTTCTCTCTTTCTCTCTCTAGATTATTGAGTGTATTTTGTGAGTATTTAGATACTTTGAGAGTTTCTATTCATCAGAGTAAGTTTCTTTCAGCCTTATACCGGTATTCCGACCAGAAGTACTGTCTTTACGAGGTAAGGGATGTTATTTTATTCGAAAATGATATTATTTCTTCAATATCATTATGCCGAAATATTGGTTGAAAATTTTTATCAAATTTGAAACTTTTCACATCGGGGTTAATATTCATGAGTTACTATTCACCGAAAATGAAATTTTCTTCTTTTCGTCCAAAATATCTATTCTGGGTACTAGCTTTAATTGTATCCATGTTTTGATCATTCTTGAATTTTACTTCACTATGAATAATTATAAGGTATTTTTGGACATGGATAAATCGAAATACGAATCCTTAATATTTGTTATTTTGTTTCACTGGATTCGTTTTCTTTAAGATATTTTTTTCATCATCCTCAGTCCTAAATGATGATATTACTGAATATCTTTGGCCTGTAGAGCAAAGATAAATGATTAACTAATGAATATCTTTGGCCCGTAGTGCAAAGATGAACAGGTGTTGAGATGAACATGACCGACTGGTGATACAAATGAATATCTTTGGCCTGTAGTGCAAAGATGAATATTTGATTAAAGATGGTTATTGATTGTTGTTACAGGGATAAAATATTGATGATGGACTTTTAAATCTTAGAAGATAGTAGAACTCATTCTCTACTTGACTCTTCTAATGGGGTGTTCTTTCCGCTGCAGTTATTGATTTAAAACTTGTTGTCTATTGTATTCTATTAGATTTTTTCCTGTTGAAGACTAACGATAATTTGTTCTGTATTATCTTAGTCATAATGTTCTTTACTGGGCTAGTTGAGCTCACCCTTTTCCTTTTTGTTCCATTTTTCTCAGGAGGCGAGAATGTAGCGAGTACTAGTCGGGGTATGGAATGATGGTTCTAGAAGTTATTTTAGTAGTCCTCACCATTTTTATGAAATAATGTATCAATAATTGTGATGAGGACTTATTTGAGTGTGGATATTGTCTAGATGACAATATTTGTATTTAAACTCACAGTTCTTATGTTGTAACAGTAAAGATGTAGTTGTTTCTGTACCTTATATTTTGGCGACTCGGAATGGGTGTTGTATACCTATTTTGGGGGCGTCACAGTTGGTATCAGAGCTTAGGGATATGATCTCTGGCGGAGATCGGAGAATAAAACTAGGAGGGGAGAGACGAATAAATCCTTCGCTAGTGTGTCCTACCTAAGCTTATTTATTGGTCAGTCATAATATAGGGGTATTATGTGATTTGTTAATTTATTTAATTAACCCTTATTTTATGGCAGTATTTGAGAATGTCGACTGAGAATGTTAACAGTGGAGTAAATGAGACCGTGGAGACACCGGTGCTTACCAACGAGGAGAACGTGCAACAGGCTGGCAATGTTCCTCCTGTGAACAACACCAATGAGCAGATGATGAACGATGAAATGTTTAGAAGTTTTTTGCAATTCATGCAAAACCAGACGAGGGAGACTCGTGTTCAAAATACAGGAGGAAATGATAGCAATTCACGGCTTGTCACAGCCAAACAGTTCAAAGAATTGGGACCACCAGAATTTAAGGAAAAGTCAGATCCGATCATGGCGGAAACGTGGGTCAAGCAAATTACCAAGATATTCGATGTCTTGGGATGCACGGAAGAACAGAAGGTTCCATTCGCCACCTTTATGTTTCGTGGCGAGGCAGACTACTGGTGGGAGTCTGTGAAGTGTACCCATCCAGCCGCACTCAGCATGTCTTGGGAGACATTTCAGAAACTGTTCAATGATAAGTACTTTCCTGAAAGTATTCGTCATATGAAGGAGGTAGAGTTTATTAGACTAGAGCAGAATAATATGACGGTATCTCAGTACGAGGCGAAGTTTGCAGAGTTGTCCAGGTTTGCACCTCATTTGGTGGAGAATGAGGAACGTATGACGAGGATGTTTCTGAGAGGTTTGAAACCCGGCATACGTCAATATCTCATTTCTCATAAATTTTCTCTCTATTCAGATGTTGTCAACAGGGCTCAATTATTAGAGCGAGATAACGAGTACGGTCAACTGAGGGACCACAACCAGGATCATATCGGTGACAACAGTCATCAGAACAATGATAACCAGCGGAGAAAGAAAAATACAGACAAGAATGGCAACCACTATGGTGGTAATCGTGGCTATGAAAATAGAAGAAGCGAGTCGGGAGGAGATTTTAAAAAGAGGAGATTCAACAATGACAATACGAAGACGTCAGTACCAGCAACAACTGGTTCCAAGGGAGGAGAACGACCACCGGTTGTATGCTATAAGTGCGGAAAAGAAGGACATATCAGCCCAAACTGCCCACAACAGTTTAAGGTATGTTATAATTGTGGAAAGGAAGGACATATCGCTCGAGATTGCACTGTAGCAAAACCAAGTCCAGCGGGGATGGTGACTCAAAAAGCTGCCCCAGAAAAGATAAAGTCAACGGTTCCTGGAAGAGCGTTTGTCGTGACTGGTCAACATGCGAGGAACCCAAACGAGGTGATCACGGGTAAGCTAATCATAAATTCATGTGAAGTTTATACCTTATTAGATACCGGCTCTACCCATTCTTTTATCTCTCCTGCTTGTGCTCAACGTTTAAACTTGACTCCGGAGAAGTTAGACTTTGATTTATCTGTGGAAACTCCGTTAGGAGAAATTTTTCCAGAAATCAATAATGTCCAAATTGTCAACATGATACTGCTTTGTGGAGTAAAATTCAAGAATAATATTGTACCAAAAATAATTTAGATAAAAAACGAATCAATTTTTATCATGAATAGTACCCCGGGTGAATAGTACTCGAGTGAATAGTACCTCATAAATAGTACTTTGAGAATAGTAACTCCGTGTATAGTACTCCGACATGAAAAAGTTTAAACTTATCAAGAATGCTTAAAATAATATTTTCATGCAAAAATACTGGATGAAGCGCAAATATCAAGGATATTCTACTAATTTCATGAAATATAGAAGTCAAAACTTAACAAAATGAGTATAAAATTCGAAATCTGAAACGTAATAATATTTCTTACATACTAAAGAGTATGGAAGAAAATATTATTTTATACGAATACTGAACAAAAATAATATTCTAAAACTCGAAAGAAATACGATCAAGATTATAGAAGAAGAATTCTCTGATTCTGGTGTGATTTTCAATTCTAACTAAGCATCCTATTTATAGGAAAATAGAAAGGATACTATGCAATAAAATATTCTAATAAAACGAAAACTATATATATATATATATATATATATATATATATATATATATAACATACACACACCCACACTAATATTATATATATAAACATATATAATAATAATACTCCTTTCCATATATCACTCCTCCGTGAATAAGATTCATTTTCCTCCCCCCACCTCATTTTTCATCCAGTGGGCCCCATATGTGGCCCCACCTTTATTATATTAAATAATTTTTTACCGATTATTTTAAATAATGAGTAAATAGAGGTCCAACAAATAATTCATAAAAATTCCCTAAATATTTTTAACAACATTTATCATTATTATTATAATTCGCAATATTTAACAATCAGGTTGTTTCCAGGAAAGATGGGGCTTTTTAATAAGGATTTCTCCCTATTGGCGCGCAATTAGGTGACCAAACCTCTCTTCGACAGAACTTCTAGACAGTGTCACTATTACAAATAATAATATAAATAACTTTGTCATCTTAATTATTGATTTAATAATATAAAATATTATGCAGATGATACTGTGATAATAATTGAATCAATAATATAAGAGATATGATGCAGCAATTACTGTAGCAATAATTGAACAAAACTGAGTGACTTCTTACGTAAGCATCAATAATCAATATCGTGTGCTACTATGCAACCACGTGTATTACTATACTTTTCATCACTGGGTAATTTTAACAGTTAACGATAAAACTTTCGCCGTTATTTTTTATAAAAAGATATTTTTATCGTTTTCTCAATCCGACAATAATTCTGTTGTGGGGTCCACCAATGATTGTGTCGTCGTACGAATATTTCCTGTTAAAACGAATATTCCCCGACCAATCGAATATTATATAACAACTTGCTTACTTTATAAAATTTATAAATATTACCTACAACTATAACATTATTTCAAATTCACACTTTAATATTCAAAAATGATATTTATAGAAAAATTTATCTTTATTCATAAAAGTTGAGGTCTTACAACCTCCCCTTCTTATAAAATTTTGCCCTCGAAATTAGGGTACATACCTGGTATGACGAAGAGGTGAGGATACCTTGATCTCATTTTAGATTCTAACTCCCAGGTCTTTTTCTTAACATCGTGATTTTTCTACAAAATTTTGACTTGAGGTATAACCTTGGAGCGTAGAACATGTTCCTTCTTATCCAAGATTTTAACAGTAACATCTTCATACGTTAAATCTTCCGCTATTTCGTCCGGTTCTAACTCAATAATGTGGTTCGGGTCTTTCACATATTTACGTAACATGGATATGTGAAAAATGTGATAACCCCAAAACAGGTCCATTCCATCCAACCAATTCTGAGTCGCCAAATACATGGTACAGAAAATAACTATAATTTTATTACAACAATTGTCGTGCAAAATACAACAACACATATGCTGTGAGTTTGGATACAAATATATACCAAATGTGACTCATGTCCCAATCGTGGACAGCACCTCACAATGATACCTTACATAAAGGTATAGTCAAAAACTGTTTTAGAAATTAGAATCTTTGGGAAGTGCTCAAGGAAACCTTCGTACATGGGAGGCCATGCATCTAGGTTATGACAGATATCATATGGCCACAGAATTATCCTTGGTTGACCCAATAGACCCCAAAGAAAAACGAGAAGTTTACTATCATATTTTTTCCAATGGTGAGTCTTCTCTTGACATATCATTATCTCCACTGTCTCTAATTGAAAATTATACTTCAAACAAACACCAAGATTATATAGGTAGTGCTCGTAAAGATACTCAGCAAGTGGATGAGCACAACCCTGTCTTATGATGACACGAGGTTGTATGTCATTAGACATCTTGTATGATAGTGATAAAATACCCTTCCAACGTTGGGTTCGCTTCACCCTAGATGATTCACCAAATATAACTACTAAATGATGACCACCGTTCTATTCCCCTGTTACCCCCGCTCGACCCAGCTACACTCTTATTACCTGAAAGGAATTGTAAAACAGAAGGGTGAGCATGTAAGACTCTAACTTTTATAAATAAAGATGAATTTTCTATAAATATCATTTTTGAATATTATGGAGTTAATTTGATATAATGTTATAGTTGTGGGTAAAATTTATAAAGTTTGCAAAGTACGCAAGTTATTATATAATATTCGATTGGTCGAAAAATATTCGTTTTAACAGGGAATATTCGTACAACAGCACAATCATTGGTGGACCCCACAACGGAATTATTGTCGGATTGAGAAAACGACAAGAATATTTTATTAAAAATAACGGCAGAAGTTTTACCATTGATACTGTTGAACTACTCGGTAGTAAAAGTACAGTAATACGTGTGGTTGCATAGTAGCACACGGTATTGATTATTAATGTTTATGTGAGAAGTCACTCAGTTTGATTCAATTATTGTCAGTTAATAATATGAATTATTTAGCGATAATGAAGTTTTGTTTTATTCGTATTATTAACGTAATAAAACAGAAACATCTTTTTATATAAAACAGAATACTTTATTAAAGTTATTCTATAAATAGAATATATTATATTTTATTTAAAAGATTTTTTTTTAAATATGGACCGTCAGATTAAAGTTGTGACGCCCCTAAAATAGGTATACAATACCCATTCTGAGTCGCCAAATACATGGTACAGAAAGCAAACTACAACTTTAATAATACAATTGTCGTGCAAAATACGACAACACATACTGTGAGTTTAAATATAAATATTATCTTTTAGACAATATCCACACTCAAATAAGTCCTCATTACAATTATTCAAACACTATTTTACAGAAATAGTGAGGACTGCTAAAACATCTTTCTAGAACCATCACTCCATACCCCGACTAGATCCTGCTATGTTCTCACCTCCTGAGAAGAAAAATGGAATAAAAAGGAAAAGGGTGAGCTCAACTAGCCCAGTAAAGAATATTATGACTAAGATAATATACAACAAATTATCATTAGTATTCAACAGGGAAAAATCTGATAGAATATAATCGACAACAAGTTTTAGATCAACAACTGCAGTGGAAACAGCAAACCATTAGAAGAGTCAGGTAGAGAATGAATTCTACTATCTTCTAAGATTTAAAAGTCCATCATCAATATTTTATCCCTGTAACATCAATTAATAATCATCTTTATCCAAATATTCATCTTTGTACTACAGGCCAAAGATATTCATTTGTATCACTTGTCAGTCATGTTCATCTCAACACATATTCATCTTTGCACTACAGGCCAAAGATATTCATCAAGTAATCATACATCTTTGCACTACAGGCCAAAGTTATTCAGTAATATCATTATTTAGGACTGAGGATGATGAAAAATATCTTAAAGAGAACGAATCCAGTGAGACAGAAGGACAAATAGTAGGGATTCGTATAACAGTTTATCCAAGATCAATAATACTTCATAATAATCAATTGTGAAGCAGAATTCAAAAATAAAGATCAAAACATGGATACAATCAAAGATAGTAACCATAATAGACATCTTGGACAAAAAAGGAAAATTTTATTTTTCGGTGAATAGTGCCGTATTCGTGAATAGTGCCGTATACGTGAATAGTGTAATATACGTGAATAGTAACCCCAACACAAAAAGTTCTAAATTTGATAAAAAAAAAACTCATATCAATATTTCAGCATAATGATATTGAAGAAAATAATATCATTAAGAAGAAAATAATATCCCTTACCTCAAAATATCAGTACTTCTGGTCGGAATACCGGTATAAGGATGAAAGAAATTTGCTCTGATGAATAGAAACTCTCAAAGTATCTAAATACTCACAAAATACACTCAATAATCTAGAGAGAGAAAGAGAGAAAACTTGTTTCTGGTGTGATTTTCAATTCTAACTTAGCCCTCTATTTATAGGAAAATGTTAGCACGCCGAAACAGACTTAACCTGCAACCTGATGGCTTTACCTGCTACTATTCCCACCCACCACATTTGAATAAAAATCTCAGCACATTTCTTCACCAACCAAGAGTGGGGCCCACCAATTCTAGAATTTTCCACCAAAATGATTAACTCCAAAAATTCAACAATTTCTAAACTAGTCATCTCGTAAAATTCATAATAAATCATACGTTCATTTTTAACGGTTCAAAATTTGTGTACATATACTCAACTTATATATGTATAACATATTCAAAAATTACCACGATCCAACGGTCGGATTAAAAATTATAACCCCCGCAAAATATCTCAAAAAACCTGATTTTTAATACCTCAATTCCGACAAAAATACTGATAAAAACCTCAACATTAACTTCTTCATTTTTAACCACAAAAATATATCCCTCATTTATATCCATATAAAATAAATATTTTCTTATCATATGAATCAATAATTAATTATTCACAAATATTATTACAAAATCACATTTATGACAACCAGGCCGTTCCCAGGAAAGAGGGGGCTTTCCAATAAGAATTTCTCCTTACTGACGCACAATTAGATGACCAAACCTCTCCTTATACAGAACTTTTTAGACATTGTCAATAATGTTATCTAATAATATTATTCAAATAATATGAATTATTGATCTGATAAAGGAAAATACTGTGCAGTGACAATTATTGAAACAACAATAATATAAAATATCAATGCAGCAATTATTGAATCAATAAAATATTGAACAATAACTACTGTAACAATTATTGAGTAGTGCCTTCCTTCGTAAGAATCAATAATTGGTGTAATACCGTGTGCTATTGTATTTTAACCATCGGATATTCCAACAGTATTAACGGTAACAACTACGCCGTTATTTATAAACAACTTATACTTGTCGTTTTCTTCATCCAATCGCTTTCCATTATGGGGCCCACACAAGACTGCGCCGTCGTACGAATATTCCCCGACAGCAAGAATATTCCACGACCAAACGAATATTCCCCGACAAAATGAATATTTTATAACCACTTGCTTATTTTACAAAATTTGCACATTTCACCCATAACCAAAGTATTATATCAAATTAATCCCTTATTATTCACAATAATATTTAGAGAAAATTTGATTTTATTCATTAATAAGTTGGGGTCTTACAAAAGTAATCAACTTGGACCGTTCATAGATTAGTTACTATGCATTCTATTTTTCTATAAATAGCAGCTCATTCCTTCATTATTTCTTACGAATTCACTGAACTATAGAGAGAGAAATTATAGAGAGAAACTATAGAGAGAGAGAAGAAAAGTATTCTGCTACTTAACTACTTCCTTATTTTAGTTCTTCTTTAAAATGGTAAGGGGTGTTATTCTTTCTTATTTATGAAGAGAACTGTTGTTGTTCCATTTCTTATTATTCTGTTGGAATAACCTGTATACGTGGTCTACCCTATACTTGGTGACATTCTTCTGTTATTCTGTTGGAACATCCTGTCTGTGTATTTTACACCGGACCTGGTTCCGTTTTTATTATTATTCTGTTGGAACATCCTGTTTGTGTGTTTTACACCGGACCTGGTTACGTCTTGTTATTATTCTGTTGGAACATCCTGTCTGTGTGTTTTACACCGGACCTAGTTCCATTATTTATTATTCTGTCGGAATATCCTGTCTGTGCGTTTACGCCGGACCTGGTTCCATTATTTATTATTCTGTTGGAATAACCTGTCTGTGCGGTCTATCGCATGCCGGGTGATTTCTTTTGTTATTCCATTCTTTATTATACTCAGTTGGTTAAAGTTTTGACTTCTATACTCCATGAAATTAGTGGAATATCTTTGATATTTGCGTTTCATCTAGTATCTTTTCATGAAAATATTATTCTAAGCATTCTTAAATTTTACTCCACAAAGCAGTATCATGTTGACAATTTGGACATTGTTAATTCTTGGATAAATTAATTCTTGAACTTGTTTTATTGAATTCTTATATCATTGTCATCATACTCATGTTTATAAAATGTTGAAAGTCATCTGTGGCATGTAGTGCATAGATGGACTTGGTATGATTATGACCAGGGATTATTCGGTATAATCATGACCGTAATGTTGCAAATGATGTGGTAAAAGTCCTCATTGGCCCGTAGTGCATTGATGAACAGTTGTTGGCATGATCATGACCATTAATGAATACACGAATATCCCTGGCCGTAGTGCAGGGGTGATTCAATGATGTGGATTATTTTATTAAGCTGAGTCCCAGCGATAACAGTGTTGAAAAATCTTTTAAATCATAGAAGATAGTAGATTTTATTCTCTACTTGACTCTTTTAATGGATTGCTTGTTCCGCTGCAGTTAAACTTGATGTTCGTTATATTTTATCAGTTTAACACTGTTGAAGGCTAATGATAATTTATTCTGCATTATCTTAGTCATAATATTTCTTACTGGGCTAGTTGAGCTCACCCTTTCTTTCACTGTTCTCTTCAGGAAATGAGAATATAGCTGGGACGAGTCGGGGAACGGAGTGATGTACCAGATGATAGTATTAGTAGTCCTCACTATTCTATTAAATAGTGTGACAATAATTGTAATGAGGACTCCTTTCGAGTTTGTATAGTCTCTAGTAGACAATAATTGTATTCAAACTCACAGTTATGTTTTGTCGTATTGTACACGATAATTGTATTAGTAAGTTGTATTTGTATTCTGTACCATGTATCTGACGACCCAAGATGGGTGATGTATACCTAATTTTTGGGGCGTCACAGTTGGTATCAGAGCTTAGGGATATGATCCCTGGCTAAGATGTGAGAATAGAACTAGGAGGGGAGAGACGAGGAATTTCTTCGCTAGTATGACCTACCTAAGTTTATTTGCATGGTATTTAATTGGTCGGTCATAATATAAGGATAATATATGACATATCAATTAACTTTTGCTTTGTGGCAGTATCTGAAAATGGCATCTGAGAATGTTGAGAATAGCAATGGAGCACAGGCGACTGTTGATTCACCACATATCAATAATCAAGATAATGTGCATCAGGAAAGGTGACAATCCTCATGCAAACAACAACACTAACCAGATGATGAATGATGGAATGTTCAGAAGCTTTATGCAGTTCATGCAACAGTAGGTGAGAGCGGCTCCTGTCCAAAATATAGGTGGAAACACTGAAAACTCTCGGACGGTCACCGCTAAACAGTTCAAGGAGCTGGGACCACCGGAGTTTAAGAGAGAGCCAAAACCACTTATAGCAGAAATATGGATAAAGCAGATCGCCAAGATATTTGATGTCTTGGGATGCTCCGAGGAGCAAAAGGTTCCCTTTGCCGCCTTTATGTTGCGAGAGGCAGATTACTGGTGGGAATCGATTAAGCGTACTCAACCTGCCACACTGAAGATGTCTTGGGAGAAGTTCCAAGAGCTGTTCAATGACAAATAGTTTCCCAAAAGTGTTCGTCACATGAAGGAGGTGGAGTTCATCAAATTAGAGCAGAATAATATGACCGTGTCGCAGTATGAGGTTAAATTTGCTGAGTTGTCCTGATTTGCGTCCCACTTGGTGGATAATGAAGAGCGAATGACGCGAATATTTTTGCGAGGTTTGAAACCTGAGATACGTCAACATCTTATTTCTCATAAATTGTGTTTGTATTCAGATGTTGTGAATATGGCTCAGTTAGTGGAGCGCGATAACGAGTCAACGCAACCAAAAAAGAGAGCAGTCGGCAAAATGATAATACCAGTGAGAGCAGTCATCGAAGCGGTGACAACAAGCGTGGAGGGAATCAACAGGCCAGAAATGGTAACCACTTCGGTGGTAATCAGGGCCAAAACAATAAGAATGGTCATTTCAAGAAGAGGAGATTCAACAATGATAGAAAGACATCAGCACCAGCACTCGTTGTTAAGGAAGGAGAACGACCACCTATCATATGTTTCAAATGCGGAGGGGAGAGGCACATCAGTCCAAACTGCGCGATGCCATCTAAGGTATTTTATAATTGTGGAAGAGAAGGTCATTTAGCTCGATTTTGTCGTTTACCAAAAACAAGTTCAGCCAAGATGGAGACACCAAAGGCCGTCCCAGAAAAGTCAAAACCGGTAGTGCAAGGGAGAGCGTTTGTTGTGACCTCCCAGAAAGCAAGGAACCCGAATAAGGTCATCACGGGTAAGCTTATCATAAACTCTAACGAAGTCTATACTTTATTTGATACCGGTTCTACCCATTCTTTTATTTCTCCTACTTGCGCTCATCGATTAAATTTGACTCCGGAGAAATTAGACTTTGATTTATCTGTTGAAACTCCATTAGGAGAAACCTTCATTACATCCACGGTTTATAAGTCTTGTTTGGTTCAAGTTCGTACCCACACATTACCTGTCGATCTTATTTAATTAAAAATACTTGCATTTGACGTGATTCTAGGGATTGATTGGTTAACTACTCATCATGCAAAAATTGATTATTTTCGTAAGGTTGTTAGCTTTCATATTCCTAATCGACCTATTATGCGAATTCAAGCAACCAAACTATTAAAATCAATCGCTGTCATCTCAAGCCATAAAGTTATTCGTTTATTGAAAAACGGATGTCAAGCTTTCTTAGCTCATGTCACGGATCTAAACAAAAATACGTCAATTTTGAATGATATTTCTATTGTTAATAAATTCCCTGACGTATTCCCTGAAGAACTTCCTGGCCTACCCCAAGAGCGTGAAATTGAATTTTGTATCGACCTTGAACCTGGTACAAAACCCATTTCCAAAGCCCCATATCGAATGGCTCCTATTGAACTTCAGGAGTTAAAGATCCAACTGCAGGAATTGTTAGACATTGGCTTTATTCGTCCTAGTACTTCTCCTTGGGATGCTCATGTGCTATTCGTGAAGAAGAAAGATGGAAGTATGCGACTTTATATTGATTATCGGGAGTTGAATCATGCCACCATCAAAAACAGGTACCCATTGTCATGTATTGATGACTTGTTTGACCAGTTGCAAGGAGCACAATTCTTTTCAAAGATCGATCTTCGTTCTGGATATCATCAGCTGAAGGTTAGAACTGAGGATATTCTAAAGACGGCTTTCAGAACTCGGTACGGGCATTATGAATTCCTAGTCATATCATTTGGATTAACTAATGCTCTTGCTGCCTTCATGGATATGATGAACCGGGTATTCAAGGAATATTTGGATCACTTTGTGGTCTTCTTTATTGATGACATCCTTATTTATTCCAAAAGCCGTGAAGATCATGAGCAACACTTGAGGCTGGTACTCCAAAAGCTTCGTGAATACAAGCTTTATGCCAAGTTGAAGAAATGCGAGTTCTGGCTGGAGGAGGTAGCATTCCTTGGGCACGTAGTATCAAGTCGTGGAATATCGGTTGACCCGGTAAAGATTGAAGCTATTCAAAGCTGGGAGCAACCTAAATCAGTGACCGAAGTACGTAGCTTTCTTGGTTTAGCTGGTTATTATCGGAGATTCGTGGAAGGATTTTCTCGAATCGCTACTCCATTAACTCAGCTGACTCGGAAAGATACAAAGTTCGGTTGGAGCGAAGAATGTGAGAAGAGTTTTCAAGAACTCAAGAGGAGACTCATTTCAGCACCTGTTTTAACAATACCATCTGGTTCGGAGGGATTTGTCATCTACAGTGATGCTTCGAGCAAAGGGTTGGGATGTGTTCTCATACAACATGGAAAAGTCATAGCCTATGCATCAAGACAACTCAAGGAATATGAGAGGAATTATCATACTCATGATCTAGAGTTGACAGCTGTTGTCTTTGCACTTAAAATTTAGAGGCATTACTTATATGGGGAAAAGGTGGAGATCTTTACGGATCATAAAAGTCTCAAATATTTTTTCACTCAAAAGGAACTCAACATGCAACAACGACGTTGGCTTGAACTGTTGAAAGATTATGATCATACCATTCAATACCATCCTGGAAAAGCGAACGTGGTAGCTGACACATTGAGTAGAAGATCATATGCAAGTACGAGTGCGATATTGTCAACACAAAGGCCCATTTTTGTGTGACTTGCAAAGGATGGAGATAGAGTTAAAGACTCCAGGGACCCATGTGATGATGGCGAATATACGAGTAGAACCAACTTTAATCGATAAAGTTAAAGCTGTTCAAGCTACAGACCTGGAGCTGATGCGTATGAGGAAAAAAGTGCAAGAAGGTGCTATGCCGAAAGCAAGAATCGATGAAGAAGGAATACTTCGAGTTAACTCCAGACTTTGTGTTCCTAACAACCCTGATTTAAAGTATGAAATCATGATGAAGGCGCACAACACACCGTTTGCAATCCATCCTAGAAGTACCAAAATGTATCATGATCTTCGTCATACATTTTGGTGGAGCAATATGAAGAGAGAGATAGCGCTGTTTATCTCAAGGTGTCTAACTTGTCAACGAGTCAAAGCGGAGCATCAAGTACCAAAAGGTCCATTGCAACTACTTGAAATTCCAGAATGGAAGTGGGAGCACATTACCATGGATTTCGTTACCGGTCTTCCTAAGGTTTCTCAAGGTATAGATGCGATTTGGGTCATTGTTGATAGATTGACCAAGTCTGCTCATTTCTTACCGATACGAGAAACTTATACACTTGAACGTCTTGCTCTTATATACATAAACGAGATTGTAAGACTGCATGGTATGCCAGTATCCATAGTTTCTGATCGAGACCCAAGATTCATTTCACGATTTTGGGTTAGTTTACAAAAAGTTATGGGCACGGATTTACGATATAGTTCGGCATATCATCCTCAGACGGACGGACAATCAGAGAGGACTATTCAAACTCTAGAAGAATTATTAAGACTCTGTGTCCTTGACTTCAAGGGAAGTTGGGACAAGTTCTTATCATTGGTGGAGTTTTCCTACAACAACAGTTATCAAACAAGTATTGGCATGGCTCCATTCGAAGCATTGTATGGAAGAAAATGTCGTTCTCCAGTATGCTAGGATAAGGTAGGTGAAGCAACGTTGTTGGGACCGGAGTTGGTACGTATGACTACAGAAAAGATTCAAACGATCCGACAACGTATAAAAACCTCACAAGATCGACAAAAGAGTTATGCTAATCTTCATCGAAAGGACGTGGAATTTGATATAGGAGATCATGTGTTCTTACGTGTTGCTCCATGGAAAGGAGTTACGAGATTTGGAAAGAGAGGAAAGCTCAATCCTCGATTCATCGATCCATTTTTAATCCTCGATCGAGTAGGAACTGTGGCTTATAGACTCACTTTACCGCCAAGTATGTCTCGTGTTCATAACGTTTTTCACATATCCATGTTACGTAAATATGTGGAAGACCCGAACCACATTATTGAGTTAGAACCGGACGAAATAGCGGAAGATTTGACGTATGAAGAAGTTCCTGTTCAAATCTTGGATAAGAAGGAACATATTCTACGCTCCAAGGTTATACCTCAAGTCAAAGTTTTGTGGAGAAACCACGATGTTAAGGAAATGACTTGGGAGTTAGAATCTGAAATGAAATCAAGGTATCCTTACCTCTTCGACATAACAGGTACGTACCCTAATTTCGAGGGCGAAATTTCATAAGAAAGGGAGGTTGTAAGACCCCAACTTTTATAAATAAAGATGAATTTTCTATAAATATCATTTTTAAATATTATGGAGTTAATTTGATATAATGTTATAGTTGTAGGTAATATTTATAAATTTTGTAAAGTACGCAAGTTGTTATATAATATTCGATTAGTCGGGGAATATTCGTTTTAACAGGAAATATTCGTACAACGGCACAATCATTGGTGGACCCCACAACGGAATTATTGTCGGATTGAGAAAACGACAAGAATATTTTATTAAAAATAACGACGGAAGTTTTACCATTGATACTGTTGAACTACTCGGTAGTAAAAGTACAGTAATACGTGTGGTTGCATAGTAGCACACGGTATTGATTATTAATGCTTATGTGAGAAGTCACTCAGTTTGATTCAATTATTGTCAGTTAATAATATGAATTATTTAGCGATAATGAAGTTTTGTTTTATTCGTATTATTAACGTAATAAAACAGAAACATCTTTTTATATAAAACAGAATACTTTATTAAAGTTATTCTATAAATAGAATATATTATATTTTATTTAAAAGATTAAATATGGACTGGTATTATCATTTTACCGGCTGCTCTCTCTTTTGTTGGGTTGACTCGTTATCGCGGTCCAATAACTGAGCCCTATTTACAACATCTGAATACAAACACAGTTTGTGAGAAATTAAGTATTGGCGTATCTCAGGTTTCAAACCTCTTAGAAACATCCGTGTCATTCTCTCCTCGTTATCAACTAAGTGGGACGCAAACCGGGAAAACTCGACAAACTTGGCTTCGTACTGCGACACTGTCATGTTGTTTTGCTCCAGTTTAATGAACTCTACCTCTTTCATGTGACGAATACTTTCGAGAAAGTACTTGTTGTTGAACAATTCTTGAAACTTCTCCCAAGACATCTTCAGTGCGGCAGGTTGAGTACGCTTTACAGATTCTCACCAGTAATCTGCCTTTGCTCGCAACATGAGGGTGGCAAAGGGAACCTTTTGCTCCTCGGAGCATCCCAAGACATCAAATATCTTGTTGATCTGTTTTATCCACACCTCCGCCTTAAGTGGTTTTGGCTCTCCAAAAAACTCCAGTGGTCCCAGCTCCTTGAACTATTTAGCGGTGGCCGTCCAAGAGTTGCCTGTGTTTCCACCTTTATTTTGGACAGCAGTCTCTCTCGCCTGATGTTGTATGAATTGCAGAAAGCCCCTAAACATTCTGTCGTTCATCATTTGGTCGGTGTTGTTATTTGCATGAAGATTGTTACCTTCCTGATGTACGTTTTCCTGGTTATTAATCGTTGGTGATTCAACGGTCTCATGTGCTCCATTGCTATTCTCAACATTCTCGGATGTCACTTTAAAATACTGCCACAAAATTATAAGGATTAATTAACATGCAACATATTATCTCTATATTCTGACCGACCAATTACATAACAAATAAATTAGGTAGGTCATACTAGCGAAGAAATTCCTCGTCTCTCCCCTCCTAATTCTTGTCTCACATCTCAGCTAGGGATCATATCCCTAAGTTTTGATACCAACTGTGACGCCCCCAAAATAGGTATACATCACCCATTTTGAGTCGTCAAATACATGGTACATAATACAAATACAAATTTAAATATACAACATGAGCTGTGAGTTTTAAAACTCAAAATAAGTCTTCAATACATTTATTATCACACTATTTCACAGAATAGTGAGGACTACTAATCCAAAATCTGGACCGTCACTCCGTTCCTCGACTAGTCCCAACTATATTCTCATTTCTTGAAGAGAACAATGAAAGCAAAGGGTGAGCTCAACTAGCCCAGTAAGAAATATTATGACTAAGATAATGCAAAATAAATTATTGTTAGCCTTCAACAGTGTTAAACTGATAAAATATAATATACATCAAGTTTAACTGCAACGGAACAAGCAATCCATTAGAAGAGTCAAGTAGAACATGAAATCTACTATCTTCTATGATTTAAAAAGAATTTATCATCAATTTTATCGTTGAGACTCAGCTTAATAAATAATCCACATCATCCATCCCTGCACTACGGCCAAAAATATTCTTTAGTATCACGACCATAAATTATCCATGCACTACGGGCCAAGAATAATCGTGTATTCATCAATGGTCATGATCATACCAACAACTGTCCACCAATGCACTACGGGCCAATGAAGACTTTTACCATATCATTTATAACATTACGGTCATGATTATAGCGAATAATTCCTTGTCATAATCATACTAAGTCCATCTATGCACTACATGCTACAGATGACTTTCAATATAATATAAACATGAGGATGATGAGAATGATATAAAAATTCAATAAAACAAGTTCAAGGATAAATTTTTAAAGATTTATAATTTAATTTATCCAGAAATCAATAACGTCCAAATTGTCAACATGATACTGCTTTGTGGAGTAAAATTCAAGAATAATATTGTACCAAAAATAATTTAGATCGAAAACAAATCAATTTTTATCATGAATAGTACCCCGGGTGAATAGTACTCGAGTGAATAGTACCCTGTGAATAGTACTTCGGGAATAGTAACCTCCGTAAATAGTACTCAGGCATGAAAAAGTTAAAACTTATCAAGAATGCTCAAAATAATATTTCTATGAAAAGATACTGGATAAAGCGCAAATATCAAAGATATTCTACTAATTTCATGGAGTATAGAAGTCAAAACTTAACAAAATGAGTATAAAATTCGAAATCTGAAACGAAATAATATTACTTACATACTACAGACTATAGAAGAAAATATTATTTTATACAAATACTGAACAAAAATAATATCCCTTAGCTTGAAAAGAATAATATTCCAACTGGTATAGCGGAGATATTCTTGAAGAAAACTTTCACTATTTTCTACGCTCAAAACTTTCTAAAACTTGAAAGAAATACGTTCAAGATTATAGAAGAATAATTTTCTGATTCTGATGTGATTTTCAATTCTAACTAAGCATCCTATTTATAGAAGAATGAAAATGATACTATGCAATAAAATATTCTAATAAAATAAAAACTTTTAAATAAATTATATATATATATATATATATATATATATATATATATATATATATATATAACATATGCTAAATTCGTCACGGGTTATCACCCCCGTGAATTCTCCCCTGCCACTTTTTCAAACTTTTACATATATATATATATATATATATATATATATATATATAGATAGGAGAGCGATCCATATCATCTATATGCTATAGGATAAAAAGTGACATATAAGCTCTAATTCGTCCGTTTTATTGATGAAAGGCTGAGATCAGATTTGGGCTTACACCGTCCGCTAGAATTACTAGCGGACGCAATTAGTATAAATTCTGGACACTTGAGCCCCTCCAGTTTACCCTCAGATGTGTAGTAAGTACAAGGTCCTCCCCTCGTACCACCCATATCCAACCCATACTGATTCGTATTATCAACTTGACTTGTACCCATCCCATCCGAGGAAACTGGACTCACCGGAGAATCGAACCCCAGTCCTTGCACCTGTCCATAACCTCCTTCACCACCACCACCATTCGATATCCTCCCACCGTAGCAAATTCCTGGCGGTTGGTATGCGCTGGCACACCTTTTTCCGCCTGCAACAAACGCGGTCGCATCTCCCACAGTGCTTTGTGGCAGTGCTGGGAATTCCAGGACACTAACACCACCACAACCACCACCTCCTCCTCGAGGCATAATATATAGTCCTAGCCAAATAGCTAGGTTCAACTGCTGTATTGTTGCTGTTTTGGTATAGCCCGTAGGGCTGATGTGGAGGCTGTGGGGGAGGATGACCCTGTTCCTGAACTACCCCTGCCTTCACCAGAAAATCCTCCAGTGTCATTTCTCCAAATGTAGGATGTCGCTGGGTGGAGCCCGAATTCTGAACATTATTATTGCTACTATTATGTTGTTGTTCTTGTTGAGCTTTATGTATCTCAGACCTTGTTCAACTGTTTTTCGGCACAAAGGCGCCGGAAGAGTTAAAGAACCTTGTCTTGGCAAGCTCGATTGTTTAGCAATTCCCTTGTCTGTTGAGGAACTGATCTCACCTAGAGGAAATTGTGCATTAAGGTTAGTGGCGAGGGGTGTGGCTGTGGCTGTGGCCGCCACAGTTGTGATGACAGTGCTGGTATTGATAACTTGAGCTTGCTGAGCATGAGCTTGATTTTCTTCTGCTGTCCAAATGCTGTTAAGGAACTCATCCATGTTCATCGATTCAAAGTTTTTGCCTCCATCCGAGAGGGTGTGTTGAAACTCATCAAGAGTGAGGGAATAAATTGATGACTGACGGCCCAGTGATGGAAATGCATGGTTCCTGGGTATTTGTTGATCTGCTGACTGCAATGGTGACTCGATCTCGCCTTGAGATCAGTTTAATAAATAGGAAGAAGTCGTGTCTTTTTGTCCGCTAGTATTACTAGCGGACTCTGTTAATACTGCATATTTGGTCTATTCTGAGGGTAAACCGGAGGGACTTAAGTGTCCAGAATTTATACTAATTGCGTCCGCTAGTAATTCTAGCGGACGGTGTAAGCCCAAATCTGATCTCAGCTTTTCATCAATAAAACGGACGGATTAGAGTTTATATGCCACTTTTTATCCTATAGCATATAGATGTTATGGATCGCTCACCATATATATATATATAACATACACACACCCACACTAATATTATATATATAAACATATATAATAATAGTACTCCTTTTCATATATCACTCCTCCGTGAATAAGATTCATTTTCCTCCCCTCACCTCATTTTTCATCCAGTGGGGCCCATATGTGGCCCCCACATATGGCTCCACTTTTATTATATTAAATAATTTTCTACCGATTATTTTAAAAAAATGGATAAATGGGGGTCCAACAAATACTTCATAAAAATTCTCTCAATATTTTTAACAATATTTATCATTATTATTATAATTCGCAATATTTAACAATCAAGTCGTTCCCAGGAAAGAGGGGGCTTTCCAATAAGGATTTCTCCCTATTGGTGCGCAATTAGATGACTAAACCTCTCCTCGACAGAACTTCTAAACATTGTCACTATTGCAAATAATAATATAAATAATTGTCGTCTCAATTATTGATTTAATAATATAAAATATTATGCAGATGATACTGTGATAATAATTGAATAAATAATATAAGAGATATGATGCATCAATTACTGTAGCAATAATTGAACAAAGCTGAGTGATTTCTTACGTAAGCATCAATAATCAATACCGTGTGCTACTGTGCAACCACGCGTATTACTGTACTTTTCATCACTGGGTAATTTTAACAGTTAACGGTAAAACTTTCGCCGTTATTTTTTATAAAAAGATATTTTTGTCATTTTCTCAACCCGACAATAATTTCGTTGTGGGGTCCACCAATGATTGTGCCGTCGTACGAATATTCCCTGTTAAAACGAATATTCCCCGACCAATCGAATATTATATAACAACTTGCTTACTTTGCAAAATTTATAAATATTACTCACAACTATAACATTATTTCAAATTCACACCTTAATATTTAAAAATGATATTTATAAAAAATTCATCTTTATTCATAAAAGTTGAGGTCTTACAATGGCGAGACTGATTAAATAACTCTCTTAGTTCCAAATTTTAAGGACTCAGGCTTTCTTCCATTACACTTTTTATTTAATTTTATCTAATTTGTCATGTTTTTATAGTTTTAGGTAGTATAATTGAAATTAACACTGATCAATTAATTTATGATATAATATTGAGTAATATAATTCTTCCAAAATTGAAAGTAATCCGACATTTTTCACCATTTAATGAATATAAAAAATTTCATTGAAACTTTAGTGGTTAATATTCTTTAAAAGTTTTCATAGTAAAAATATTTTTAATGATTCTAATTTTTGGATAAAATTGATTTTAATATCATCAACTATCTATTAGGCCATCTCCAGCAGGCCGGAGCTTCATCAATTTGGTGGACTACAATTTTTAATATATTTAAATAGGAGTGTGGAAGAATAATTAGTGAACAATAATTCATTAAATATAATATATTTTTTTAATATTTTAATCCATGAGATAGTCCATCTACTAGAAAGATTGAAAGATTATCCCATAAATTGATGTCATATGAATTAAATATAATCCATGATATAATCCACCTTGCTGGAGATGCTCATATTTTGATCATTAGTAACAAAAAAATTAAATAATTGATATATTAGGTTGAAATGAAAGGCAAGTGTAACGGAGGGAAGCCAAATTCAGATTTTAAGATATCATTAGTAAAAGTGCTAAACTTATTAAAATTTTCTAAACAATAAAATTTGTAGTTACAAATACTATGCAGATGATTTATAACATTCGTCATTACATTGATCCATTGATATTACACACAAAAGATGAAAATAAAAATACATTACAATATTACACACAAAATAAATCGGTGATTTAAACCTTTTACGAATATATATAATTCTAATAATCATAATTAGATCAAACCTCTCTTGTACAAAAACTTCATTAAGTACAATTAACTCTACAAAACTCTATAAACATTCATACGTCACTCATTATTTCTTTCCTTATATAGTAGAAAGAAGAGAACTTATTTAGGTTGTTAATATAGCTGATTGCTCAAAAGGGGTATAAATTTTTAGCAACTTGATTGGTGAGATGAAAATCCAGAATAAAAATACCAAATTAGTATAACATCTTTTTAGCATAAAAATATGCAAAAAAAAATAAAAAGAAAAAAACTGGAGATTCACGAAAACTCGTCGACAAACCAACACTATGATGATATTAAACTAACAAATCAAACAACGGTCAGGTCAAAGGAAGACAACTACATAACACAACCACACCTATCAATGAAATAAAGCTACTTACTCGTCCTTGTTCTCTGCAAAAGGACTACCATTATCCGCCTCTGCCTTCACTGTTTCGTCGCCCCTCCTAGTGTTTTCGTCAACATCCAGTACATCATCCATCATGTCATCCTCCCCAACGTTGATATCTTCGACGTCATCCTCATCTTCATTGTTGCTTCCACCAGGGATCTTTCTCGTCTTGGGACCATGCTCAAGCCTGTGGGTCTCCAGCTCTTTGTCCATTGTCTCTTGCAAGTTCAACGTATCATTGTTTGCCTTCCTAGCTTTTCTCGCATTTTGCCACCTCTCCAGCTCCTTTTCAACATTGGCAACAGACTGCTCGCCAAGCTGCTTCTGATACTGAGATAATTCTTCCCTCCTAGCAGCCTTCCATTCTTGAAATACCTGGATCACCTCATTGTAAGAAATAAGTTGTGTATTCAAAGGTTTTGGCCAGTAAGAAGCCAAATCAGATATCCTAAATACAGTCATCTCCTTCCGACTGTCTGACATCTAATCCTTTTTACTATGTATTTATTCAGAAATTTTCCTATACCGTAATGTAATAGTAGTAATAGCATAAACAAATTCTAACTCCAAATAAAATGAAAGGGTCACCTGTTCTTTCCGCTCTTCAACCAAAGTCGCATCTTCTTCCAATGGTTTGGCAAATGAGTAGTAAACTGGAGGCTCTGCCTTAGTCCTGAAATCAAAACCGCCCACCACAAAAAAAGGAAAAGTGTATCAAAAGATATATCAAGGATAAAACCATATTGATTAATAACCTAAAAACCCTGCAAAGCAGAAAAATCAATGTCATCCAGTTGCTTCACGCTGTGCACATGGACAGAAACTTATCTTTGTCTCAATAAAATTGTGAATATGGACACTTTTGGACCAAAATTAGAAATAACCTGAGATAAGAAACAAAGAACAATAGCATAAGCAATACAGACCAGAATATCAAAATGGCAGACATGTAGAGAAGTGGACATAAAAAATGTCATCATGCAAATCAATATAGTCCAAAGATATATATACCTTATAAAATTTCCAAGCTTTCTTTGGTGCTCACTCCACCGAAGAAATAGCAGTTCCAATTTCTTCTCTTCAGCCTTAGCAGCAACACGTGCTCTAAGAGTCTAATAGACAAGATGCAATAATAGCAAAAGGAAGAGTTAAACTTGAAAGAATATATCAGCTTTTTTCACATAAAAAGAATATGTATTCAAAAGTTATCTGAAATGTTAAATACATAAAAAACGAACCAAATCTCTCCTCCGCTTTTCTGCAATTTGTTCACGTTCTTGTTGCCTCAGCCTTTCACTTTCTTCACGTGCTTTTTGCTCAGCCTATATCAGGTTTGGAATCATCTTAGCACTCACATGAATTTGAAAATGAAAAAGAAAAAAGGGAAGGAAAAAAAAAAGACACCACAATTACATACACTTCAAAAGCCATATAATTACACACTACTGACACTAGGCCATATAGTCTCTTCTTTTTTTTCACTATTGTCCTACAATAAGGCCGATCTAGGCTGCTAATATTATTGTGTTTCTATTCGTAAACGTGGAATTCTAAATTTTTAGTTTATATATCTCACCAAATAGATTGATGAAAGTTTGGAACCTCACTCATTCTAAAAGTTCCCCATATGTTACCTTTATGTATTAGTTAAATCAACCGAAGTTGAAAGACAGAAAGAGAAATCCTAAAACTGAATTATCCCTGTTGGCAATTCTATCTTATGTACTCCCTTTAATTTCACCCATGACATTCAATGTATTCAAGAATGAAGTTTCAAGTGTTTCAAACTTTGAAGCACACAAGTAGCAAAAGAAAGAATTTAACCCACACACGACAGCACACCATGCCAGAACCAATGTTTAAATTTAGCCAAGAACATTCATAGATTGCTAAAGCAAAGCATGTTTAACCAAATTCTGAAATAATGAATTACTCCCTGTTTAGGACACAATCACAAGAAAATTGTTGAAAAGTGTTTCTTCTGCTGTGATTTATTTCTTGTCAAATACTCATTGCTCAAACATTCCGCACACAAGGAGACACACACAAACACGCACACACATCTTAGAATGTAGTTCATACTTCATACGCAGGATCTAACAAGTACTCACTCTTTTTAGAGAATCTGATCTCCGCATGTATGCTTCTGTGCCAGAAAGTTTCACGTCTTCTTTCCTGAATCTCTGTAACAATTTTAACAGTTTCATGTAAATAAGATAAAGATAAATATGTAACTTTAAAACAAATGAAGACATAAGAAATGCTACAGATGAGGTTTGAGGGTGTTCAGAAAAAAAATTCCAGTCAGATGAATAAGGTTGAAACATAGAATACAATGGAAATTTAAGGAACATACTTCACCGTTTTATTATAAATAAGACGAATACGTACATACTTAATAAACTATTAACACGTTTATTTAACCGAACACAAGTAGTCTAGGTAGAACAAAACAAGGTTCTGCTCATATATTTTATCTACAGTAAAAGGCAATATATTTTGGACTTCAGAAATTACTAAAACAAAAATTCTAAATTATTATTAAATCCCACAAACAAGGAAATGAAAAGATTTTCGCCAAAAATCATTGTATAAAGTGAGGCCCAGGACCTAAACAAGGCTACTCTTGCGGGCCATGGACCAATGATTATACGGCATAAAAACCAAAAGTACATACTTGTCAATAAAAAAAGAATACATACTTTCCAAAAAAAACAAAAACAATATACAAATGTAAACTATCTAGCATCTCTTTCATCCAAGTGGCCTTGCTGGTGTTATTAGGTATTTAGGTTATTTCAAATCAACTTAACCGGTCAAATAATTGGTGTATTAAAATCAATGTTGGTTCTACAACTTTTCTTTACAGTATTTGCTTATAGTTATTTATTTGGCATAACATAAAATTCAAATATGGCAGTATAAGCACATGATGTGTACTCACTGTACTGTAATGGGTCTGTTTGGGTTCGATTACGGTATTTGCTTATTTGGATTGTTGTAATTATTGACATAATATGGTCATTGGTATTGCTATAATAATATGAAAATCTGTAAAGATTTGCTTATCTTGCTGAATGAAGATAAACTAGCAGAAAAACTTTTTGGATCTATGTGGGAGCTCCAGAACTTATGGTATTTAAAGGTGAACTCATAAATTCTGCCATGTCTACAATCATTATAGTTTAATATTCTGATTCAAATGTGCTTTTTATGTGATACCACTGATAGCAGATCTATTATAAATACGACACAGTGTTGCTATCATCCTGATCATAAAGACCGTCGCACTTTGATGGGTTTTAGCTTTTACTCCTTTCAAAAAAGATAAATGCTCAAGGATCTTTATTTGTTGGAGCATATGTCAACACCAGACATTTTCCAGAAAATAACAAATGATATCCATATACATCATAAGCACAATAAAGTGCCACTTAAAATTCATATCAAGGAGGGCTACAGTCTACAAGACTACAACTTGATGGCTCGCGCCAAATAAAACTAAAACCCTCTAGCTGACTAGCCAAAAAGAATTAAGCTCTAGACTTCCTGCATAAACTCAGGTCATTGGTTATGCTAACCAGTAACCAGCATCAAAATACATATCTACTGTCCATAAGCGTTGAAGAAAGAATAAAATCAAGTTTCAACAAATGCAGCTAGCAAATTTAGTTACTACATCTGCCTTAATATCATTATGTTTCAACCCGATCTCCCTTTAAATTGGCTTGAACAATTAAGGAAGTTAAAATTGTTGGTTATACAATTGCATATAAAACTTTGAAGAAGTCTTCACCTTTTAAATGAGAAAAAAAATTAAAAAATATATGCATACTAATTGTAAACTTACCTCCAAAGTGCCCAGGAGCTGCCCAAGCATTCTCTTATTCCTCTTAACCAAACTTGGGTCCTCATCTTTAGGCAACACTCTTGGAATAGGCACTGGTGGAGGAGCTTCAAAATCCTAATTACATAAGAACAACTAAAAATTCAATCTTTCCACAAAACAACATCACTCCATTACGCAAATACAAAACTCAGTTACACTAAACAATAATTCAATGAAAATTTCAAAGTTTTTTACCATCTTAGGTGGTCTCTGATCACCATCCCTCCTAGACCAAATAAGAGGCTTTCTCTCGCTCTGGCTTGCATCCACAACCTCAACACTTTCTTCCACACTAAAATCTTTATTTGCCCCATCCTTTGCAGGCTCATCATCAACAATCTCTCCATCCTCAATCTTCAACCAAATTAAGATCAAAATCAATAGTCAATCAAAACCCAGCAAAGAATTAAAGCTTATAGAACCTACGAATCAAGGGTATTTCTACTCACCTTCACCACGGCTGAAGAAAGTCGCCTTTTCGGAGCAGGTTGGTCTTCCAATTCAGTCCTCTCCGCCTAATTGTAATCAATTACTCAAGCATTAAAAAAAATACATATCCAGAGGGAGGGATAGGACAGGAGAGAAATTACAGGTCTAACAAAACCACGCTGACGGTTGCCATTGGCGCTAAAATTCCGAGTACCAGTACCAGATAAACCACCGCGGCGAAGACCCCTAGGATCACGAAGCCGCTCTGAAATCTGTAAATCAGACAAATAATCAAACACTTGGCGAATTATGTGTGTTCTGCAAATATATACATATAGGGAGAGACAGAAAGAAAGAGAGAGAATAAGGACCTCCCATTGCTGGCGATGGAGTTCTTCGATCTCTCTCCGTAGCTCTTCTTCAGTCTTCTCGACTACGGCGCTGCCCATTCTTGAAGCTGAAACCTCTCTCCTTGCTTTTCCTGAAAACCCTTAATTGCTCACCCAAGCTCCTTATTTTTTTTAGTAATTTCAATAAGCTGATAATTGGGTACGCTGTAGCACTGGTATACCCGTGCTCTATATATTATATACGTATGTAAATTTTAAAAATATTTTTTTTAAGGAAAGTATATTTTTTTTGTTTATAAAAGCTGGGTCAATATATTTTTTTTCCAATTATTATAAAAGTTGAATTTTTAAATACATTATAACAATACTAATTACAAATTAAATAACTTAATTCATTTGAATTGTCACACTAAAATGGTTATATTTTGAACTTGTTGAAACTTTAAAAATATTTAATAATTCAAACGTATAAACTAACTGAACATGATATAAAATTATGGACATAGCTTTTTTAATGCATTATATGTATTATGTAGACACGAAATCATTCATATATATATATATATATATATATATATATATATATATATATATATATTTTTATTTATTTTTTTGTAGGTTCGTACATGCATGCATGAGCTTGTTAGTTTGCACGAGCATGTACGTATTAAGGTTCAAGTAATTAATTAATTGGTACATGACACCTTAATTAATAATGATAAAGCTAATGCTAAGTTTAGATTCGAAGAATAGAATTGTTGAAGAATTAGTAGTAAAAGTGAATTTTTCAGTTTAAATCTCGATCGTTGATTTATATATTGAACGATAAAGATGGTGTATATTTATTTTTTATCCATAACAAATATATACTATGAATCATTCCCCATATATATATATATATATATATATATATATATATATATATATATATATATATATATATATATATATATATATTACTTAATTAATATTATTTAACCCTCATTATATAATTGAGTTTACAATATTATTTAATATTAGTCCTCTGAAAAAATTCAAAATTATTGTAAATTTATTTAATATTACTTATTATAATAGTTAATATTGTAAAAAAAAAATTAAATATAAAACACTTCATTCAACAGTCATTCAGCCCATTCAATTAAAAAAATTACAGGACTGATTCAACAATAAACAAACACCCTTTTAGTTTTCTCTGGTTAACTTTAAAAAACTGATATTTTCACATGTTAAAACGATATTTCTATATAAATATCTCTCACATTGAGATATAAGAGAGATTACGTGGAAATATATTTTAAAATGTAAAAATATCAATTCCCTAACTTTACTCTAATGTTAAAAAGACACGTTAGGCTTGCTATGACCCTATATTACACTAGTTAATGACCACCAAATTTTTTGGCAAAGTCTACGATACCTGGCAAACGGGCGGGCGAGTCAAAAAACGGGCAGACCAAAAAGGTCCGATTTTTATTGGGCCAAAATTTTGCAGTCCAAAGTCCGGCCCGCGACGGGCAGGCCGAGACCAATTTGTGCCTATTTTATGCTATTTTTTTGTGTTTGGCCCAAATGGGCCGGGAGGGATAAAAAATGGACGGGCCAAAAAGGCATAAATTTTTTAGACAAAAAAACTACAACCCAAAACCCGACCCGTGGCAGGCGAGCCGGCCCAACCCACGGGCTTGGGCTGCAATTTGCCAGGTCTAGGTAATACAATTTATACCTTGACAAATAATAAAAGAAAGAGAACTAATATTTTTACATAAAAAAATGACTCATAAGTCTCACCTTCATATAAAAAAAACTCTTGTAAAAATATAATTTAAAATATGAAACTATCAGTTTTCATAACAAATCCATAGTCTCTATTTTCGTCCTTTTGGTCATGAAATAAATTAGACAGCCTCGAGGTTTGAACACATAAATAATTTTTCTTGTTTAAATGACCTTTAAAAGATAAAGCAAGCACAATTCATAAACTAATATAAAGTGCTAGTATAATTTTATCCTAATTTACCAACCAAGTAAAAAATTTGTCTTTGGCGTGGATGTACAGGGGATGAAACAAAAGGATCCTGCATAATTAGCACAAGAACTCAATACAGGCAACAAACAAGAATGAACAAAGTAACACTATCGTAACACCCATCCAAAAAAAACATAAAATTTCCCTTTGGCAAGTGTTGCCTTGATAACAGTAAAGTGCAATTACTGGAAATTATAAAGCAAATAAATAAATAAATCTATAGGAATAAATTCATTGCTTCTTTTCTTTCTTTGTGAGATAATAAACTACTTGTTTCAAGTTGGCCCCTCCCAAAAACCTCTAAACTGACAAAAATCCAGAATTTGCACAACCAAGCAATTTCCCTAAGCAGCCCAGTAGACCTAATCCTACTCTTTTATCTCAACTTTTTTTAACCTTAGAAAGTTCTAGGAGTCAAGTCAAGAAGAAGGTACATAAATTCACAAGACATGCTTGGGGCCTGGACCATCATCTGTAACTTATTCCTATTCACTTCACAGTAACAAGGATTTCAAAAATCCCGCCCTTTTTCTTCTTTTGATGCCTCAGATATTCATCTCAATATCAACCAAAAAAAAATTGAAAAAGAAAACGAAAACCTCCCCATCTTCAAGTTTAAAAATGGTCAAACCCGGTGAGAGACGTTTAGCAGATTAAGAATCCTGTTTAGACTCAGGTGAGCTCACTCTAGACGAAACACCGCCAATGCTTCCCTTTCGCAAGTTGCCAGCCACTAAAAGCTTTGGCTTACTTCCTTGAAAAGTTTTTGAAGATGGCCCAGAATTTATGTACTGCAAAATAAACAGAACACATTGATTTCAAAAAATACCAAAAATTATTGCAGGTATATAAAATAACCACTGTAATCAATCATCTCTAATATGATGAAAAGTCTGTTGATCTAGGACGTATTCAAATGATCAAGTTTTTAAGCAAGCTAGTACCTTGCTGGCATCCCTGTAGAATGCACTGATCTCTTCCTCCGTAAGGCCTTCATCCTCTCCGGCACTTTCATCCCACCCAAGTGAACGTAAAAATGCAGCCTCTTCCTCCTCTGAATAAAGAATCACATCAGAGCTTGAATGATTCTCTCCATTATCATGAGATTTCTGACGGCCACCACAAGCATCACTATTGCGGGTGAAGTCACCACTACCTTCACTCAAATGGTCCCCATCTATCAATGGGGAATCTCTAACTAGAGGAATAAGAGGGGCAGCAGCTTCAGTTTCACCAGGCTTATCCAGAACAGATGCTGACACGGGACAGACGGGATCAGAAACAGCAGAAGAGGAGTTTGTTATAGACTTCTTCCTCACAAGATTGAAGAAATCATTTCGACTCTGAGCCTGAGATGTAGGTCTCTTCTCCAATATTGAGGGCAATACTGCGGCAGCAGGCTTACGCTCAGCACTTGCAAGGATTGGGTTGCTGACTGGACTCCTCAAGGGAGCAGATGTAACGGCTAATGGACCAGCAGCAAGTGGGTTATTTGTTACTTTACTACCACTTTTTGGGCTCAAGCTGTCCTTCGCAGAAGAGACACCATTCCTCTCTCGTGCTGGTTTGAGGACTTGAAGCTTTCCTAAGCTCAATGTTTTCGAAATATCAGACTTCGTGGGTGCCCCACGCGGAGACTGACTAACAAGGTGAATAGAAGATGTCTGATGCTGCTGCTGACCCGCTTTAGGTTTTGTTCTCTCTGAAGAATTCAACACCTGAGAAAAAAAATATAAAACAATTAGCCAAACAAGGATAAATGTGCGTAACAAATGACCACATCTATACAGAATTAACTAGGAAGTAGTCCCCCAATTTTAAGGATTAATCTTGTCACAAAATAGTGTAACATGCTCAATATTGCATACGACTGCAGAAATTTCTCTTCAATGCCAATCCATCTTTTCTTTTACTATCATATCAAGATAACATCTAGTACAACGAAGGTTTTCTATAATAAATCCTTCCCTCAACACCACCCCTCCAAGAAGCACACTTTTACAGAGCTAAACAGCAGTCCTTTATAAATAAGCCTGTACAGTGTCATGATTTAATCCACTCATTCAGTGAGGTGTGAATGCTTCAATTAAATGCCCTTCATCTGCCTATTTTACAGCCATTATGCAAGCGCAAAAAGCTTATACACCATAACGTATTAATACGTAATAAATGGGGGTCAGTGATCACCGGCACTAAATGAACCGATCCCAGAATGACTGCTTAAATTGGAACTACTCAAACAATAGTCATCTAGAACAAAAGTCCAGTTGCCAGCAATTAATCTTCTCAACACCGCATAAATATATTGAAAATGAGCCGAATGACAGAATGTCAAACAGAATATTGACTAATACGAAGTCAGATAATAAAAGATGAAAAACCATTGTTGAAGTCGTGCCTAGCATTCAAGACACAGCAAGACTCACAGTACCTCGGCTGATGTCAGGCCCAGGAATATTGCCTAGGGAAACCTTTTTCTTCTTCTATTTACTCATTTGATAGTCAACAAACCAGTTTGAATTTAATTACTCCCAAAGGAATAAGGAGTCTGGAAGTGCCTTTTATTTCTCCAATATATATAGTCGTTTGAGAATCTACAGACCAGTTTGACTTTAACTATTTCCCAAGTGGTCACTCGACCTCTGCTACACCCAACTCAAGACCAAAAATATTCTTCTACACATACTCATTTTAGTTCCTCTCCTTTTCACTGCAGCCCTTTATTTCACCTTTTTCTCTTCTTATTGGAGTGTGCATGTTTCTTCAAACTGGCTCCGTTTCCTTTCCTAAAATATTTGTCGACATATCTGACCTTTCATAGAGGATAGATAAAAGGATGTTACAATTATGATGTGTAGTAGTAGCTGATAGTAAGTTTTTCAACCTTCAGTAATGAAATCACCTAGTCAGTGGAAATGAGATCAAATATGATTTATTTGCATAATCTGGTACATGAGCCTCTCTGCGGTCACACTATCCCCTGACCTTCTGCCTAGAATCTTAGAGACCACGGCCCATTAGTATGTTTTTAGCATTCAATGCCTTTATACATGTATTTAGACCAGTATTTTCTCTTTCCTATTACAGGATAAAACTTGGTATTCTTTAAAAAGTCAGGTAATTGCTTAATTTTCTATCACATATATCTATCTACAGCTCCGCACAAATGCAGCATTCATACTCCTCGCAACCAACAATGCTGCAGGGTAATAACAAGTTCTTTTTTCTTTAGATTACATAAATGAACACACTACTAGCAAATATAACAAAAATACAAGTTATCAATTAGATGGAAACCTGTTAAGATGACGGTCCAAAACCAAAAGAAGAAATGAACTAGAACAGAAGTCCTCAATTCCAAAGCCAAACTAGCTTGTAGCAGAGAAGTCCACATAAATCCAAGGACCCACATGATAGTGATACGCGAAAGATATGAAATTCTTAAAATTTCACCTCATCATCATCACTAATTGTCCTTGAAGAATTCCTTATTTATTAAAAAAAAACATCAATAGACATATATAACACTCACTAATATTATTTTAATTGTGGTTCTCTTACAGCCTAGAACTTGGAACATCTTTCTTATCCATTCTAGCCACTAGCCAAACTTCATCAATTTTATTTTTTCTTTCAATAACTAATAAGTAATAATATATATTTAAAGAGGTACCATGGGTCTGCCATCCATGTACATTTGGAGCTAACAAAAAATAAGGAAAAATCTGTAACGCAAATACTCGCAACAACTGCATCAGGCCAGCTGAAAAAAATCAATGAAAGGAGACACCCCACCTGGATAAGCCTCATTTTGCCAAAAGAAAAGCAAGCACAAGAACAGGTATTTCATATTCACAATGGATCGCTACTTGGTTTTGAAATATCTACAGTTCCACTTTCCATAGCACCTACCGTAAACAGTGGTAGCCATATCCAATTTTGCTCACCTCTTCCAAGCATCCAGAAAACCTACCACCAACGCAGGCATCACCCACATCATCACCAGTAAAGAGAATACCATATGAAAAAACAAAAAAGCCACTATGTACAACGACAAAACTCCAAAGACTGCTCCAAGAAAATGCCCCATCCTCCGTACAATGACAACTCGTGTAATACGATTTAACTATTAAACCTCCCACTAACACAAAGGTTCCACCACATGGTAACCTCACCCCCTTGAAATGGAGCAACCCCTCCAAACACCAGAAACTGCTCTACCTCAATCCACTCACAATCCTGAAAATGTAACCCAAAAAAAGGTGGCCAGGACAACTGCCCATCCACCAATGAAACATAGTCCACAATCATCACAATCCGATCCACTGCTAAATGAAATAAATTAGGGAATCTCTTCCCAAGGTCATCACCCCCACCGACGCATCCTTCTAAAAATAAACTCTCCTCCCATTACCTATCACACAGAAGAAGTGCGCCCGACAAACTCATCCCTACCATCTTATGCCCTTTCAAAGACGCCACACAAAAAGTACGTTTTCACCTCTTATGTGAGCCAGACTGATGCGGTACAAAAGAAATTCAAAAAGTTTATTATTAATTTTGTATTGTTATTTAGAGATAAATGTTAGATTATTAATGTAATTATTATTTTAGTGGGATATTCTATAAGTTTTAATTTTAGTAGTAGATTTTAATTAGGAGATTGTTTTCTTTTTAAACTAGATACAAACTCGCGCGTTACGGCGGGATTATTCAATTTTTTAATAATAAATGTGTACGTACAATTAATAAATTAAAATATAATAAGAAGATGGTAGATTGTTGTGCGATGATCAAATTTTACACAGAAAAACAAATAAATATACATTGTAGGGGGTAGTGTTGAGATAAAGTAGTGATTTTATTAAATAATAATTAAATTACAAAGGATAATATCAAAACAGTTGATATTATCAAAACAGTTTAGATTGTAGTGATTTAGGGGATTATAAATCTAAAAAATTAAGAGTGACATTATGCTATTAACTGTTTAGATTTGTAGTGACTTAGAAGATTATAAATCCAAAAAATTAATTAATAGCATAAAGCACTGATTTTATTAAATAATAATTAAATTACAAAGGATAATATCAAAACAGTTGATATTATCAAAATAGTTTAGATTTGTAGTGATTTAAGGGATTATAAATCTAAAATTTACGGGAATGAATTAGGATTTGTTTTCATCCTCATTTGTTTAGTTGGGCAGTTTTGTTAAGGGTCTTAAAAAACATTAATTAGGCAGGACACGTGTTGAATTGTGGGAATGCCAGATGTCAAGCTATGATATCATGTACTGCATTTTAGTATATTTAATAGATTAGGAAAGTATTGAATTTTCTATTTAAGCATTGTAATACTTCATTATTTTTCAAATGATGAATATGAATTGATTTGAGATTGTGCACTTTTGTGTGTTTCTCTACCGATTCTCTACGGGATAGGTATTTTATTACTTTTTTCCACCTTGTTTCTACATCATATTGATATCAATAGTCAAAATTCCTTAAATCTTTTTATTTCACACAATTCCTTCCTACTCTAATTTTTTGGCCTCCACTAATTGTCGAAATTCGCTAGAGAATCGACATCAATATCCGAGGCGCCAACGTAGTCTCAAACTTATGAAAAAATTGAAAAAGAAAAAAACTGCTACAACGCTGCTACATAAACGCCTACCATGTTCGTCCATATTCTGTTCAAATGAAAAGAAATGTTCATCCTAATTGTGTTTATTCAACTAAAGAGATAAATTCACGAGAGGAGACCCGCAATGCAAATTCTTACAAAACAATTGATGAATGTCTTACAATACTTAATCGTCTGAACCAATATAAAGAACAAATACTCTCACATATTGATGCTTGTGAGAAATATGAAGCGAAAGTTAACTATTTTGAACAACTTGCAGACTCAGAGATGGTTCGCAGTGAGTAAATTGAAGTTAAGTTTGACCCCAAATGCGAAAACATCAAGAAAAAATAGAGTTGATGTCAACCATATTGATTTTCTCTTTCCGGTTGATACATTTCGAGTCCCAAACTACTGCAAAATTCTATATTTTGTCATTGTTATTCCCGAAAATCGTGTTCATGACATTGAAACATTGGATGCGCATGTTTTGTTAGAAGGCATCTTGATGCAGTACGGAAGAAGAAATTCAAGAAGTTTATTATTAATTTTGAATTGTTATTTATAGATAAACGTTTGATTATTAATGTAATTATTTTAGTAGGATATTCTAGAAGTTTTAATTATAGTAGTAGATTTTAATTATAAGATTTTTAATTATAGTAGTAGATTTTAATTTGAAGATTTTTCCTTTTAAAATTAACTTAGTCCCCAAGTATTGAGTTTTTTATTTAAGCATTGCAATACTTCATTATTTTATAGATTATTGAATATATTGATTGAGATTAAAGTTGTGCGCTTTTGTTTGTTTCTTTACTCATTCTCTGCGGAGATAGGTACTCATATTCATTCTTCCCACCTTGTCCTACATCACATCTCACGAACTGTGATTTATTATTTTTTGATATTTAAAAACTCAAAGACAAGTTATTTTCAAAGGCAAGGAGAATGATGTGGTACAGAAGAAATTCAAGACGTTTATTATTAATTTTGTATTGTTATTTAGACATAAATGTTGGATTATTAATGTGATTATTATTTTAGGAAGATATTCTAGAAGTTTTAATTTTAACAGTAGATTTTAATTAGGAAAGTTTTATTATAATAATAGATTTTAATTAAGAGATTGTTTCCTTTTTAAATTAGGACTTTTACTTAGTCCGTCTCCAAGTATTAGACTTTCTATTTAAGCATTGTAATACTTCATTATTTTTCAGATGATGAATATGAATTGATTTGAGATTAAAGTTATGTGCTTTTGTGTGTGTTTCTCTACCAATTCTCTGCGGGGATAGATATTTTATTTCTTTTTTCCATCTTGTCCTACATCATAATGGTATCAAGTGCCATGTTTTTATTTCACCTAATTCCTTCCTACCCTAATTTTCTGACCTCCACCTACTGTCGAAGTTCACTAAATCGACATCATATCTGAGAAGACAGGGTAGTCTCAAATTGACAACAAAATTGAAAGAAAAAAAATCTGCTACAACGCTGCTGCTGTGCACTGATTCAGCTACCAAAATACATTTTAGTACACCAAATGTTTCTAAAAATTTCAATTTAGCCCTCAAAGTTTCTGAATTTTTTCAATTAAACCCCAAAGTTACTAAAATTTTCAATTCAGCCCTTGTACATATATACAATGTCTTCCAAGTTTAACGATCCAGTCTTTCTTCGGGCCAAGATAAAGCAACTTGAGTATCAAACCTTTCTCAAATACAAGAAACTTAAAAGGTTTTATGCTCTATTTAGTATCGAGTACTGGAAATTATGCGATGATCTTGCACGATTTGAAACAAATCTTACAAATTTAAAACATGTTGCGAGTACATAACCGCCTACCATGTTCGTCCATATTCTGTTCAAGTGCAAAGAAATGTTCATCTTAATCGTATTTGTTCAACTAAAGCGACGAATTCACAAGAAGAGACCCGCAATGCAAATCTTTCAAGACGATTGATGGATGTCTTACAATACTTAATCGTATCAATAACCAATAAAAAGTTAGCGAGCATAAAGAAGAGCAAGTACTCACATATTGATACTTCGGAGAAACATGAAGCAAAAATCAAGTGTTTTGAACAACTTAAAGATGATTCGCAGTGAGGAAATTGAAATTAAGTTTAACCCCAAATACGAAAACATCAAAGAAGATAAAGTAGAGGTCAACTACGTTGATTTTCTCCTTCCGGTTATTACATTTGAGTCGCAAGCTACTGTAAATTTCTATATTTTGTCATTGTTATTCCCGAAAATTGTGATCATGACATTGAAACATCGAGTGCACATGTTTTGTTGGAAGGCATCTCTCAGACTGTGGTTTATTATTATTTGATATTTCAAAACTCGAGTACGAGTTTTTTTCGAAAGTGAAGAGAATGATGCAGTAGGGAAGAAATTCAAGAAGTTTATTATCAATTTTGTATTGTTATTTAAAAGATAAATGTTGGATTATTAATGTACTTATTATTTTAGTAGAATATTCTTGAAGTTTTAATTTTAGTAGTATATTTTAATTATGATAGTAGTTTTTAATTAAGAGAGTTTTATTATAGTAGTAGATTTTAATTAGGAGATTGCTTCCTTTTTAAATTAGTGTTTTTACTTGGTTTTACTTAGTCCCCACGTATTGGTTTTCTATTTAAGCATTGTAATACTTAATTATTTTTCAGATGAATATGAATTGATTTGAGATTAAAGTTATTTGCTTTTGTGTGTGTTTCTCTACCGATTCTCTTTGAGGATAGATATTTTATTCCTTCTTTCAACCTTGTCCAACATAGACCCCTGCCTCAACAAAAAATCTTACTCCACCCACCTTTCTCCACAAATTGTCCTCCCCTGACACAATCCTTCATAACCACTTCCCCCGTAACTCCACAGTAAATCTCCCAAAATCCCTCAATCCCAACCCACCCTGATCTAAAGGAACACAGACTTGCTCCCACCTAAACAAATGATAATCCCTCCTCATCAGTCCCATACCATTAAAAGTCCCTAACTTCTTCAACCACCATCTCACTAACGCCAAATGTTGAACAAGCGACAAAAAATAAGTACGATGACTCAAAACAGTACCTTAATCTAGAGCAATCTCATGCATTTGGACAAATACAGTATCTTCCGACGTGCCCATCTCCATTCCAACCTCTCAACAATCGGATCCCATCTAGCCTTCGCCATCCGCTTTTCCACCAAAGGAAGTCCCAAGTAAGCTTTCAGTAAATAGTCAAGTCGACACCCCAACCACTTCCCTCATTAAGATTATCTCAGTTTTCCTTAAATTGATCTTCAACCCTTAAACCGCCTCAAAGTAAAGAAGCACACATTAGTGTAATTGTTGGGCTCAACATCACAAAATATGATTGTACCATCTTCAAAAAGTAAATGAGAGATGCCTCCCAATAGTCCAACCATCGGCCCCTAATCCGATCCGACTCAAATGCTCATTACAAAAGCCTACTAAACGTCTCCATCACTAATATGAACAGAAAAACGAGAAAGTAAACTCCCATGTCTCAACAGTAGAGATACGATTCTTGTCCATCTTATCCACTTGACCCCAAACCCCATCCTCTCTTATAAGTAAATCAAAATCCAATTCACATGGTCATAAAATATGAATAATCTCTAGTAAGACAAAAAGGTAGAAACGTAGGAAAAATAGAGTTAAAGTTCAAGTGTTGAGCCCTACAATAAGAGAAATAAAAGAAAAAAGGGGTATTGGCATCTCAACTTAAATCATATTTTCTCGCAACCGATGAAACACACAAATCCATACCTCTCACCCCAATCCCAATCCCAATCCCAATCCCAATCCCAATCAAAAACTAACAACAAGAAAGTTATTTGCAACTTCTTCTCTTCTTATTCAAGCTATTCTTAAAGTGGTGCTCAAAAAGAAACCATGATAGTGATAAATATATCATGAAGTCCAAAGATACTACATATCCAGCTAAGACAATCATCTCTCATCAAAGACAACGATGTGTGGAAATCAAATATACAGCAGAAAATTGTGCAGAACGTCATACCCCTAAAATGGTTTCAAGTTTCTAGACTATGTCAACATTTAAAATTATAGGAGATGTAATATAATTACTACCCAAGGCTACATAGAATCAACATTATGATGATGCAAGGATAATCAAAGGTTACAAATGTTACGAAATTTTAAAACAGCGTATAAAATTACAGTTACGCTCCAGTTACGCAATTCAACAGTACATTTATAGCTTTTGTTCCCACTGCTCTACTTGTTCAAGAATGGAAAGATTACTCACTGGTTTCCTTGAGAAATAGTGAAGACTGAAACAATAAACTAAGTAAAACAACACATACGAGACCTTTATATGTGCTGACATGAAAAAGGAGGAACAATATTTTGCGGGAAAAAATCTCATAATCGACTCTTTAACATTCCGAAAGTACACAGATAAGAGTACTCGTTTGGTTGCCACAAAGAGTATTAGGAAAGGATAATATATGAATTATTGAATTACAAATTGTACAATGAAAAGGTTCTGCTATTAGCCAAAAGCTCATTCCACGGGATTCGACGTCGATAAGAAAATATGGTCAAGAACAAAGGGAACATCTATAAATCATAATATAGTTAAAATTAGTTCAAAATTGTGTTGGCCTGACTCCATGATTTCGCTCCAAAGAAAAGTAATCAATAGCTCTAGAGTTTTGCGCTAAACTAAGACTATCTAAACGAGGGGTGTGCAAAAGATTCGGTTTTTTACCAAATCGAACCGGTTCAAACCGGCCGGTTCGGGTTCAGTACACGGAACCAGTATATATCGGATTTTCGGGCCCGAAAAGAGATTTGACTAGTTCAGAGTATACTGAACCGAACCGGTTGTACCGGTTACATTACTGATTTATTAATTTTATTTTCAAATAGATCTATCATCTCATCACTCATCTGCATGCTCTACCCCTTTCCCACTTCTCGGTTTCTCTTCATCTCGAATCCATCTTTGCCTTTCTCTCTCTCCATCGCCGCATCTTTGCTCAGTTCTCCTCTCTCATGATCTCATCCATCATCCAAACAACACCTATAGCTTTCACTAATTATACTCCCTTCAATTTCTCTTCTTCTCTCTCATCTCAAATCCCCCCCAAAAAAAATCACGACTACAAATTAAGGGGATCATATCGATTCTCGTCCGACGACGAGGAGAACGACGCCCGTCGTTAGTTTCGAAGAAGCGGTTGTCCGACGACGAGGAGAACGACACCGTTACAAGTGCCATGACTTTCTGGAATCCCGATGGAACAAATCTCAAGACTCGACCTGTACCCTTGTTCACGGCATTCTACAGTGCGCCGTAGGCTTTCATCACCTCTTCAACCAGATGCCTACCTACCTAATTCTTTCTTTGTTTGTTTGGTTGTTAGAATCATAAAGGAGCAAGGAGAAGGTTGTGTAAGCTGTGAAAGATGAATTTGAAAAGTGGACCCTTTTATCAGTTTGAAATTGAGATTTTTGTTGTTCTTGATTTCATTTATCACACCCAATTAGAGTTTGCAGCCTGTGAGTTCATTTTTGTCAGTATATTTTACCATCTTATTTCCTAAACTAGGATGGAAATAGATGGGTATGATATTTTTTGTGAAGCCTGAATTTTGAGAAATGGTTGCTTTCTGATGGGTTTTGCAGGCTAGTGGTGGACTGGTGGTGTAGACAATAGACATGTATTCAATTAGTTAATATTTGGTGTCCACTGATCTGTTCCTTGGATGTGCTTCTTGTAATTTAGGATTTGTAAAAACTTTTCATGAAAGCATGGTTGAAAAACAACCTAAAAACCGGTAACGTACCCGTTCCAGCTAACCGGTTCAGTATACCAGCCCAACCGGTACCCAATTTTGGGTGGATTCGGTAACCGTTCCGATACAGGTCTGTTAATTACCGATGAACAGTCCAAATCTAAACTATCCACTTATTATCCTCTATTATTCTCTCCTACTTCTAACACCTGTTTCTTTTCTTTTTTATTTCCTTTTAACACCTGTTTCTTTTAAAGAACAGCATAGACGATTCAACTTCTTGTGACTACAAATATGTGCAACAAAAAGGCACAAGAGTGCTTAAACTAATGACTTCAAAAAAAATTGCAACTTAAAACAATGGTACATCAATTAACAGAACACTAATTTTGCTCAAATAAGTTAATCTTCAACAGAGACTTCTGGTATCATAATGGGTCATAAATGGTGGTCAGCTCATTTATTGACGTAGAATAAATTGAAAATGATCCACGGTATCATTCGAGAATTACGAAACATAATTACAAGGCCACCCACTCATATGCAGACAAATGAAAAATATGCATCAGGAAAAGAACTTGTTACAAGTGTCAAAAATTGGTTTGAATGGACCTCTAGGAACTACACAAAAGGATCACACGTGACACGAAAACTAATCATTGCCCAAGTAAGTAAAATTTTGTCATATTCAGTTGCTGATACATAATATAGATAACACGTCATCAAGTCTGCAAAAGATTAAGAAGTAAAGATTATTGCACATGCACCATCCAAAGGATTTTCTATTAATAATAAGTATTTATGGGCACAAGTGCAAGTCAGTTCAAATCCCACAACTACAAATTCCTAGGCCCCACCATATTAGTAATACTCATATAAGATAAAATCTTCATAAAGGCGCCTTAAAAGAAATAGGAATTAAAAAATGTAACTAGAAAAAAATGCACAAATTATAGATGAAGTCATGCTATTGGGATGGAACATAATCAAAGAGCAGGGAACAACACTCATACCAAAGCTTTAGGCATGGAAGGTGTCACGGGAATTAACTGCCTGGATTGTTTAATAGCCAGTTCTTCAAGCCTCTGAGTTCCAACAGACAACTATCACAAAACAAACACAGCACATAAGAATAGATACACTAACCTCGTGTCCAAGAAAACAATAATCAATTAATCTACCTGGGGAGTAGCCTGAACACGAGGAGGGCCCTGGGACAAAGTTTCGGCCATATTGAGACCAGTCGTCACGTTTGATACAACAGAAGCTGAACTTGGAAGAACAGCTTGTGGAACAGATGAGGAACTGGTGACATTGCCTCCAATCATCACAGGCACCTCTGCAAGGGCCGATGTCCACCCACCATCACCAATCACTGCAGAAGAACCAATTGGTAAGCTCTGAATGGCCGTACTCAACCCAGGAGATGGGACTCTTCTTATCTCAGGATCTGTTTGTCTTTCTTCAGCTCCAAGAGATGGAAAGTCCCTGTCAAATGCAGCTTTGTGTACACTGCTAATGGGACTGCTCCCAGCAAGCCGGGTATTTCCATTGTTGTGGTTGTTTTTGGTGGCATTGCTCGAGTCAGCTGGTACTTTTCTGGGCCATGGCTCACCATGTTTCCCGGATATGGAGGATTGTGTACGTCTTAACCCTTCCCTCTCAAACCTACTCGGCAAAATGCTCCCCAATGGATCAGAATAGTTCCTATGTCTATGGTCACCCAAAATAGACTTTTCTTTATCACGATACTCATATATCTCTTTATCCCATTCCCTATCACGGTTGGTGCTGCCAAAACTACCATAAGACCTCAAGTGAGCAGAACCATTACTACTAGAACTCCGTCGGAAATAAGAGGATGTTGCTCGATCAGAAAAAGATGAACGTCCTAAATCATGATCACTAATGTTGACTGATGACTTATTTCTTGAAGGCTTTAATGTAGCATGATCATCTATAAGAAATTGGCAATAAAAAACATTGTAAGAGAACAAAATTAAAAGTGAACAAAAAGTCTAATTACATAAAAGACTTGGCAATATGAGGTCTTTTAAATTTACCTTGATGCAATGACGATGACGCATATTGGTGGTTAGTACTAACACCACCAGTTACACTTCCACTGCTCTTCAACCACTCTGGTACTAACGTGGGCTCACTTTTTTCCATAATAAGTACCGAACATGATCGTATGAAAAAGAAAAGGAAAAGTCCAACTTGAATTTTGTGTATTAATACTAAATATTCGCCCAGTTTTCCCAAAATTGTATCGTGTCTCCGCAGAATCAATCCAGATGTTGTTTTATCTCAGTCAAGCAAGGCAGCACAAAAGTAACAATGTAATTAATGCTAACAATTAAGATTCCCAAGACCTAATCCTTCATAACCCACTATCCAATATTAGAAACAAAATTGTCCTTTACACAGTAATTAGGGCTTATTCTCTTTGTACATTTATATACTGTGAAGTCAATTGAAAACAACTTCAAACAATCAAAAGACACAAACTTTGTATCCTCTTTCTGTGCCTAAGTTAAGGGCTACAACCCACTGATAAGACCCTCATGTCAATTACAACAACTTCAATCAATTCCCACAAAAATTAAATCGGAGCAACTTAACAATCCAGACCCATTACCCAAAACAACCAAATTAATCGAACCCAGAATTCAAAATCATCAAAATATAAGTGATGCCCACGTACAAGGGACCAATAGCAGAAAAATAATAATCGGCTAATATAGAGACACAGAAAGATAAAACTGACCAACCCTGACAACGAAAACCAGATAAAAACCAAACCCTAATCGTCGCCGGCCGGCGTTCTCAATGCCAGAAGTGCGAGTCAGTAGATACAGAAGGAATTTTTTCCCAGCAGTTCTAATAAGTTTTCAATTAGATAGAGACTTTCTGTAAGTAGTCAGTGTGGATAGGGACTTCCTATTTGTTTAGAGTTTTATAGAGAAACAAAGTGTATCCAAATTGATTGCGCCATAGGAAATTTTATCCGAGAGATTAAATTAGCATATATACACACACTAGAAGGAAGTTTTCTCGTGTTGGCGTTCTCTATGTATGTATGTGTTGAAACTTGAAAGGGCTCACTCCAATAGAAAAAAAGATGTTTTTTTAACCCCCATTTTATTTGGTATTTGCTATTTGATACTATAGTTTTTCAAGTTTAAAGAATAAAAATAAAGAATTTTTATTGTTATTAATCATGTAATTATTTTTGCTATAATCCAACTATGTTCATAAGTATAAATCTTTAAATACAAAAGCCTTCCTCAATATATCAAGATTTGGATGAATTAGTCCTCAAAGTTAAACAAATTAGTCATAGAAAAATGAAATTGATATTTTTACGTGACTTTTTGATATTTTTACATGAAAAGTGTCGTTATAGATGTTTAGCGACGGAAAAAACTAATAAAATCTATAACGACGATTTTCATGTGTAAATATAAAAAAATCGTGTACAAATATTAATTTCCTAAAAAAATATTGAATAGAGAATGTTCCTTATTTCTGTCCTATTTGTTAGTCGGATTCTCTAAATAACAATTCCCCTCGTCCTTCTTTAGGAGTCCCCCCCCCCCCCCCCCCCCCGCCCCCAAAAAAAAAAATCCAAAATTTGATTATCTAATATTCTTCAAAAAAAATTTCCTTTTTAATACTTTTAACTTCTTTTTGCTACACATAAATGTAGGCTTGTTTTATCATTATTTTAACGTTGTCGTTGGATGAGCATCCCAACAAATGTGTTTAGAGCATTAAATGTTGGCGTTGTAATTGTAAAGCTATTAATTAGCATAACTGTAATTCCAAGAAAACTACAGTACATCCACACCAAGCAATTACACTTGCATAATCTTTTATGAGATCAATCTGTGCATCTATAATACACTACCTACGTTATTTAATATAAGTCATTTTAGATAATTATTTTTGTTCTTTAATATAAGTTGTTTTAAAATTTCAAGAAAACATTAATCGCTTAGTTTTCAATATTACTCCAAATAATAAATATAACTTTGATTCTCTCACTATTTTTTACCTAATAAATAATACTCTTTTTCAATACAAGAGCAATATAAGCAAAAGAGAGCAGATCCTCTGTCCCCAATTTTTCTGTTTCCCTTGTATCCCCCACTTACATTTTGACAACTGTTTTTTATTTAATTTTAAAGTTAATTGGTGTTAAATAAGAGATTAGGTGTCAAAATATAAGTGGAGAGATACAAGAGGGCAGGAAAATTGGAGACAAATGATCTGCTTTCATATAAACAATTAGTATTATATTTAATACTATACAATCATTTCCTTAATACATATGCACAACTCTAAAACGACTTATACGTATTAAGGAACGGAGAGAGTACCAAAATATAACAACACAAAGACATTATTGTAATTGGTCTCGAGTTAACTCAGTAGTCCATTAACCTAAATACCGCCCAGTTCGGGGAGTGCGAGAACCAAGAGTATCAAATATCAGCAGTTGAGTAACTGAGGTGGGTGCAGCATCCAAAAGGGAAAACTGAGTATCCTGAGAAGTAGCAGATTTAGCCAGGCAGTTCGCCACCGGGTTGGCCTCCCTGTAAATGTCCTGCAAGCAAACTTCCCACATCCGGCTCAGCAAATTCCAGCACATATCAAGTAAAGGCATAAGAACAGAAGGAGCAGGGGGGACTTGAGCAAATTCATGACCATTTTGGCATCAGATTCTATAATAATAAAAGTTAACATCAATTGAAGATGACTACACAATTTGGAAACAAGAAGATCAAACTGTTCACGTGCCACTCCATTTCAATTTAGTGGCATGCATCAAAAACACTACCAAACTGCGCCGACAAGGAGCCCTTGTGAAGATCGGATATAGCATGGGCAGTTTCTAGATAATCGTTCTTCATCTCTGAAATTTTTGATGTCATCCACTCTTTGTACTTCGCAACAGAGTCGATCAAAGCAAATAGTTCACGGGCACACATATGAACTTCTTCCTCACTTTGTACGATTGCTTCCTGCAACTTCACTTGGGAGGTCTACACAAAGAACATATAATGTAAATCCACACCTAACCAACTATGCAGATCCAGAGTATCAAAGTTGGTTGAACAATAACTGAGGAGTCTTAGACCCTGTTTGCTTTCAGAGAAGTTTTCCAAAAACAGTTTTCAATTTTCATTATGTTTTCCAAAAATGCGCTTGGTTACTGAAAACAGGTTTCTACTTTTCAGAAAACTGAAAATAGAAAAGCTGACTGATGAATACAGATTTTGAAAACATAAGTTTCATAAACTCATTACAAGAAAAGCATTATATAAAGGTTTCAAATTTAAAACAAACACCGTGTAATTGGAGTATATAGTTTCGTAAACTCATTAAAATTCTTTTATAAAGTAATAGAATACATTGTATCATAAATTCATTGCATGCAATATAAGAGAGTTGTACCCAGGCCTACTAACCAATTCAAAAAGCCAAATAATCAATATATATATTTCAACAAAATACATTGATCAAGCTACTATCCAATTTAAGAGACTCAAAGATTGATCCCTAGCCACTAACAATCACCTAGTGTGCATATAAAGGCAGAAAGATTTAACAATGAAGGACCACGATGGAGTTCCAAACTTAAATTCTAATAACTACAACAACATATTTCCGAATTACAGCTATGATCTTAATGAATTTTTTAATTTTAATGAAAAAAAATTCCCATATTTTGAGCGAATATGATTCATATATACTCCCCCAAAATTTTCTCCCCACCTTAACTCTATCAATTGAAGTACTATCAAAGGAACACACATCGGTGAAGGGAAGAACAAACCAAAAATGGGCGAGGAGTTGTTCGTCAGAGAAGAGAGAGAGGGAGTAACAAGGGGTAACGTCACCTTATCTGTTTTGGATTTGGAAAAAATCAGATGGGTAGAAAGGTTCGAATGGGAGACCTTTGCTAAATAAGGAGAAGATGCGGAAAATAAAGAGAAAACAGCATTTTTTGAATTTTTAGAAAACACAGAAAACTACCCAAACAAGTTTTTTCAAATTGTGCTTTAAAAGGGTTGTACTCTGTTTTCAGTTTTAAAAAAAGTTTCACTTTTCTTTCCTCAACCAAACAAGTTTTCGCCCACTTTTCTAATTTTTAGAAAACTGAAAAGTGAAAAGTGAGGAGTTTTCTGAAACCAAACAGGACCTTAACTTTTACAAGGAATGACAACTTTTCAGGATTACAATCCCACCTTAATAGTACATTTTTTTCTAGATTACCACTAAAATAATCCTTTGAGCAAGGTTGAAAAAACGAGCATACCTTCAGAAGCTCCATTGCTTCTCTTTCAACAATGTCCAAGTTGTGCGTCTCTGCTTCAACATCCTTTACCAACTTTCCAGCTTCCATCGCGCATCTAGAAGTAACTTCCTGTATTTCGTTCTTCAAAAAGTTCAATTGAACTTCCACCTGACAAATTCACATGGATAAAATGAAGCGTTAGCCTTACTCCACAATTGCTTCTGAAAGTTCTTCCAGTTTTATCCAGGAATAGTAGTAGTGTAAATTTAAGAAATGGAATCTGTAGGCAGTCCAATAAAGTGAAGCCTCGCAGTTCAAGCCTCCAAATCTAGAATGTCTGTTCATTGCAATAAATTAAAGCTCAAGGACAAGAAGGTTGAAATTCTTGCAGAACTCCACTGACCCAAGCTTGATGTTCTCTTCAGAGCGACATTTGCGAGGAGCCATTCAGAATAAATCAGTGTTTGCTTAGGCCAAATAAGGTTCATAAAATATCTTTCCCTTTCTCAAATTTATACCCTTCTAGCTGTAGCTTTTACTTGTCTTTCCATTAAGAGAACCATAGAACATTCTATAAAATAAATAAAAAACAATTGAACTGTTTTGACAATCTATCAATTTGCAATTAGCCATAGAAAGAAAGGAATGTTCCCTGCATCCCAAAATAAGAGCCCACTATAGAAGTCAGAATTTATAACAAAAGCTCAACTTAAAAGTAAACAATGACCAAGATCACTACTAATCAACTCAACGTCGCCTTTTTTACCAAACTAGTTGGCCTAGGATGCCCTAAATGGAGAAAGTGGACTCAACAGATGGATTAGGTCTTACATACAAAATAGGACACTGAAATCCGTGTAAAATCTGCAGAGAGAAAAAAGGGCACTACATGCAATTGAAGGCACATTTTTAAGTCAGGTTTGTGGGAATTTTTGAATGTCATTAAAGAATATTTTTGAAGGAAGTCAAATAATCAGCACAAAGCAATTTATATGCTATGTATGAGTCTCTCCTCTTCCACTAATAAATATAAACCTATCTTATGCTACTAAAATAATGAAAATGAATATTCATTAAATCTCTGAAATTGTCAATGTAACATATCTTCTCGTCTTTTCTCTCTGAAAAGGGCCAATTCCACATGCCTTATGATACTAACAGGAAACAAAAAAATGGATAAGATTGAAAGATTTCAAAAAAAAAAAGAAATGGAGAAGAACAAATAGTCTGTAATTATATTCAGTACCCCTACAGCTCAGTGATTCTTCAATAGGAATATCTTCATTAGAAGATTGGTAACCCTAATTCATATGAGTCTTTGACAAACTATGCATCTGATAATGTATGAAAACCATGCTAAACAAAGATTATTGGTATAGTGCATCAGGAACAGTGTAACAAAAACTGCTAGGCAGACCTAGACCATGGAGAGTACACTAGCGCTAATGCGGTCTCATTTATTTATAGTTTTATTGTGTTTTAATATACATTAAAAAGAATATAGTAGATGTAAATATTCTAAATTTTACATTAAAAATTACCCAAAAAAATAATAATAAATCTTATAAGAATCAACAAATTCATTTCAAGCATTGTAGAGCTTCAAAACATTCATTAAATTGATGCGGTAGAGAACTGATTCCGCCTAGGCGCCAAGCCAAGTCAAGGGTCTCATGGCAATAGAGGACAGGGGCTTAAGCGCGCCTAGATAGTGCTTAAGCACGTCTAGGTGGGGATTTTAGAACACTGAACAGGAATAACTATTCAACTTATAGTGAAAAATTTAAGGACCCTCCAATGTATTCAAGCCATAAAAACAAAAGAAACAAACAAGTGAAATCAGTTTTACAACACAATTTTACCAGTTAATATTTAGTGATCGTAGAAAATAGACCAGCATGGCTTGCAACCAAAAGTTTCTGCTCTGAAATGTGCAGAACTGAAATAAAATAACCAGTACTAATCTTAATCCTTATTAGTTCATCAAAATAAATCTGACATGGCAATACAAGAACCAATACTTCACTATATGTTTTTGTCTGGAGGGTGGAGGGGGAGGGTGTTGTTAGCCTTTCCAGAACCAATGTCTACGCATATTCTATGCATGTCCAAATGTGACTAATTGAATTTAAAAAAAGTTGACATCCTTAAAAAGTACTCAGACATGCTAAACACTATTTGAACACTATGTTGGTCATTATACAACTTAATTAATGTTTTGAAAGCACTTGAATAGTTTAAATTGCACTTACTTCATCGATATGGGATTGTAGGGCCGCAATGCGATTCCGTTTTGCCTCGATCTTATGCGCATTTTCAACTGAGACTTGCTGAAGAGAGATCAACTCTTCTAGCTTTGCCATTGAACTTTTCTTTATGTCATCAGCAAATGAAGCAAGTGCGGGCTTTAGTGTTGATTTGTAATCTTTTCCTAGCACCTCTGCAGGATTGGAACCTTTGGCATTCAACTCATACTGGAAGCCATTTCCAAGCTTCAGCCTGGGACACAGACATATAAATAAAGATTATCTAAAGTCATTAATAGATCATTCCACATACCTGTATACTAAATCACCAAAAGTAAATATAACAATGAGGAAGGATAAACTAAAACACTAAAGGAGTGCCTAGTTCCATTAAAAATGAAAGCAACACACGAGTAAATTTTGCCCGAATAAGCTTTGTAGCTATCCTACATTTAACATAAATTTGAATCATATACAAGCTTGTTTGATTGTGTAAAAAACCATGTTCCATAAACAAAAACATTCATAAAACTAACTCTAATAATTAGAACATTATATTATAAATATTAATAATTCTCAAAATATTACTCTCTAAAGCATATTCAGTCTTATGGACTGCACTTCGTAGTTCTTAGCAATTATCTAGTCTACGAAACATACTAAACGGTAATTTCCTATGTCCAAATCGAAAGAAAATATTAGATATATAATCTAAGAAACTGATCCTAATTACACCGCTGCATACATTTTTATTTCTTTTTTGGTTTTGAGTACAATATTTAAACATGTATAAGAAGCACATGAATTAATTATTTTAATCCAAATTAAGGACTGAAACGCAGGACTATAAAACAACATATGGTGAGGAAAGCAGTAACGAACTTCCTGATAGCTTGGTTGCATTCGATCATAAGGTTCTGAAGTTCCTTAAACTTCTTCCCAATTCTCCCATCAAGATCCCAAGACTTCTCCTCCCATGTGTTCCTCGCAGCCTCAGCCTCCCCAATATCTCTCTCCACAGCCTGCAACTCCCTCTTCATCCTCTCGGCATCCCTTGCATTAAAAGCCTGCTCCTCCACCCTATTCTTCAACTCCTCATTCTCCTCACAGATCCTCTTCCTTGCCACAACCTTCGCCTCCAATTCTTTTTCTTTCTCTTCCAAGACCTTCTCCACATTCACAATGTGCCCATCTAACTGCTCAATCATCGTGTGAAACTTCTTCACATCTTCTTCCAACACACTTTTCTCTTTCTCCAACACCTCTTTTGCCGATGGCTCCGTTTTCAATCTCTCCAGTTGCCCCTCCAGTTCCTTCACATTTCTCACCAAACCATTTACATTCTCCTCCATTAAATCCCTCTCCTTTTGCAATTTCTCCAAAAACCTATTATCCTCATTCTCCACAGCATCATCATCCCCTCTTATAAAGCACAAGTAACTCCTCAGCGCATAAACAAACATACTATTATCCTCAAAATTCAATCTTGTTTTCGTCGAGTTTGATAAATGATCATTATACATTGCAATTTGAACCAACCAGTGAATAACAGCCAAAAGACTTGGCCAAGAATGTGGGGTTCCGGGGGCTTTGAGAGCAGATTTATTCAACTTTATCGGACAATTGAGATGTTTAAGCACCGTAAACAAATCTTCATCAAGTTTATTACTTGGGGGGAAATCGAGCAGAGAGAGAATGAACCTTAGGGTTTCGACAATGTCTTTGGCTGAGGGGAGTGGGGGTTTTAGGGAAAAGGGGGCAGAATGAGAGGAAAGGAAAGAGTTGATTATGCGGATGGCGGACAGTTGAAAAGAACGGTCGGAGATGGGGATGGATGGAGCGGCGGAGCGGTTGTTGGAGGCGGAGGAGGGGCGGCTGCTGCATAAGCTTGCATCGGAGTCACGGCCGGCAGCCATGTACTGCCATGGATCTGGCGCGGTCGGGGTGGGCGGGGGTTTTCGGTCATGTGCGAATGATTCTTTAGGACGGCGGCGGCCGGCGGGTCTCATTATCGGAGAGTTGGCTCTGTTTCTCTCTCTAGATTTTTCTCCGCTCTATTTCACTGGACTGGAGTGTTCTTTTTCCCGCTGTTTGTTGGATATGATGATTGAAATGTATTTTAAAAATTATTAAATTATAATATTTAAATTTTTTTAAAATATATACGTATGCGCACATAAGTATTTAACATTAATATAAAGTTATCGTTCGATATTGCAAGTCCTATTTAAGTTGTACATCCTGTTTCTGAATTTTGAACAGAAAAAAAAATAGAAAATTTAAATTAGAACAGAAAAGAAAAGAATAGAAAACTTAAAATTTTTCCTTGTGTTGTTTCTGAGTTTTTAATAGAAAATAATAGAAAATTTAAAATTGAGGACATGAGTTGTAATTTAAAATTTATTATATTAAAAGTTAAGGATAATATGGGAATTATAAAAATATTACTTATTCTAATTTCTTTTCCGTCCAAATCATGCCAATTTTGGACGGAAAACTTTGGCAAGAAAAGTGACTAAGTTTTCTATCCATTTCTTTTCTTTTCCGTTTATTAAAAAACTCAGAAACATAAGAATTGAAAAGAAAATTTAAATTTTTCGTCCATTTCTTTTCTTTTCTGTCCATTTCTTTTCTTGTAGATGATTTTATGCATTATATCTAAATGCATATCATAATTTATATTATTAAGAGAAAGTAATGGATACAATTATTTTCACTTCTTTGGACTCTTAATTTTTAATTATTTTATCACATTTTTTTTATTTATACTTATTATCTTTTACTCTATTATTTATCACTTTTACCTGACCATCAATGACTTATTTTAATAAAATGACTTTTTAAAGTTTAAAATAATTTATAAGTTATTTTATATTGTGATTATTTATAAATAAAATTATTTGGCATTATTTTTATTTATAATTTAATATAAGTTATAAAGGTATTTAGTTATAATAATTTATAAGTTAAAATAAATGGTAAAAAATATTAAAATGAGGGTTAAACAGTTTTTACATTTGATTAAATTTATTTATTTTAAAATAATTTATAAGTTAAAAAATAAGTTACACACAAACAATTGACCAATAAAAAATTATTTCATTTATAAATTGGTGTGACCAACTTATAAGTAGTAGACGAACATGCCCAAATTTCATTTTTACTTCTTTTGTGTGCATAATTAATAAACATTTATAAGTTTGTTTTAATTTTATATAAAATTCAAAATTAATATGATAATAGGCTTCAAATTGTTAAAAATATTTTCTATGTTCTTTTTTGTATCCGAAATTGGATTTGATAACTAAAAGTCAGAGTCACATTTTTCTCATATAGCTATTGTAATTGTTGAAATAGTTTGATTTACCCTCCTCTTTTATTCTCTCTCTGCAAAACCTTATGCAATAATTATTCCCACCATTTATCACTCCAAATTCACATAGAGAAAACAATTCAGTACAATACCGACGGAGGAATTTAACTTGGGACCCACATTATTCGCAGCTCGGTCAGTTCCCAAATGGGTAAAGACGACGAGGAGATGAGAGGGGAGCTAGATGAGAGACAAATTAACGAAGAATACAAGATTTGGAAGAAAAACACTCCCCTTTTGTACGATTTGGTAATTACACATGCTCTCGAGTGGCCTTCTCTCACCGTCGAGTGGCTCCCCGACCGCCATGAACAGCCGGGCAAAGATTACGCCGTCCAGAAGGTTATTCTGGGCACCCACACCTCCGAAAATGAGCCCAATTATCTCATGCTTGCTCAGGTCAAACTCCCCTCCGACAATTTCGAAAATGGTTCCAGCCATGAAGAGGATAGCCGCTCCGATGTTGGCGGCTCTGGTGCCGCCAGCCCCCAGGTCTAATTTTGTAATTCTTTTTTATTTGTATAATCTGTTGGTTATTTATGGATTTTTATCACATTTGTTGAATTGGGAATTAATAAATTTGTCTACTTTATGCAAGTAAAAACAATTAAAAAAATTGGGAGTTTTGGGGGCTCTGGTTTGAAGTAAATGCTTCAGAATTTAATTAGACTAGTGTGTGATAGAGGGTAAAGAACTAAAGATTACTTCTTTTTATCTGTTAGATTTGTATAATGTTTGGTTATTGTGAATTTGTTCACATGGGTTTACTGTTTTTCCTCATTTATCTTTGCTGGGTTTTTGCGGACTTGTCCAGTATTGTATTGATGTTTAAAGTTTAATTAGTTATAGTTGTTTAGATACTAAAAATGTGTTTCATTGTCTGTTTGATATGTAATGACCTTTCTTGAAGTGGGGAAAAATGAAGCCTTTATTGATGTATTAATACTACAGAGTTTTTTTTAATATGCAAGGCTTAGTTTAGCCTATGCTGCTTGAAAATTGAATTATGAAAGAGTGTGTAGCATAGTTGTGTGTATCAATTATAAACCGACAGTATTCGACAATTTGATGGCCACATCGATTTAGTTTCTTTCAGTATCTTTGTCAAATTGGGTGTTTGGGACTTGATTAGTTTGAGAAAGAAAAGGAGCACTTTTACTCATATATTTTATATTGGATTTGTGTAAGTTTGTTATTATGAGTTTTCTTTTTCATTTTTTTTGGGGTGGGGTGGGGTGGGGGGGGGAGGGGGGCTTGAATATGAAAAATGCTTAAAAAACTATGATTAAAAAAATAGAGAGAACTCTGCAATTGTTGCCTCAAGGCAAGGGAGGGGATTATTTTATCACCATGGCCCTAGAGGTGGGATAAGGGGTTTGTTTGGTTTAGTATTACTAGGGTCCCCCGATAACCCTCATCCCATGTCTCCTCTATGCCCAGGTACTAAATTTGGAAAGGGAGGCTCCACCATTTTATTACCAGATTAGGGAGAGGTGGGATATATGGTATAATGGCAATTTGACTTTTCCTTTTGTTCATAAGATGATAAATCTCCCCATCTCAATTAAAAGCATAAATTTTGATTTATTTACGTGTATTGTGTCTAATTTTTTATATCATTCATTGCATTTGGAACCCACTTACTCCAATTAAACTTGTTCTCTCATAAAAAGGATTTTAAAAAGTCATATATATATATATATATATATATATATATATATCTTAATTAACTAATATTATATACGAGATTTTAAGCCAAATATTATAGATTCTTTATTTTATGATATTTGAGTTTGAGCATAAGTTTATTTAATAAATAAGTTTGAATCAAATTTTATTAGTAAACTTTGTATGAAAGAGTGTTTAAATTATTTTATTCTATTAAAAAAAATTCCCTTTTCAGGTACAAATCATCCAACAAATTAATCATGATGGTGAGGTCAATCGGGCTCGTTATATGCCCCAAAACCCTTATATCATTGCCACCAAGACAATAAGTGCTGAAGTATATGTATTTGATTATAGCAAGCACCCATCTAAGCCTCCTTTAGAAGGCGCATGCAGTCCTGATTTGAGGTTAAGGGGCCACAGCACTGAAGGGTACGGATTGTCGTGGAGCCAGTTTAAACAGGGCCATCTATTAAGTGGTTCTGATGATGCCCAGATATGCTTGTGGGACATTAATGCGTCTCCAAAAAGTAAGGCTCTAGATGCTTTGCAAACGTTTAAGGTATGTTTTCACATTTCTTATACATGCTTTGAACTTGATAAAATCTAGTTGGTCTAGTCATGTTTGATAAAATGAGTCAATGACAAATAATTGACTAATGGAGCTCAACTATAATCCCAGTCTAGCAAATATAGAAATTCTGAAAATGCTCTGAGCTTCCCATGACCTAATTAAAAGATGTATTAAAAGCTTCATCATCAGCTTGCTGACCTCAATCGAACATATAATAAAACAAAATTTAATTTTAAACTTTATTAGACAATATTCAATCATCGGCAACATTAAATTCCTGATTGAACCCTTTTCCCTGTACCATGCTTTATTTCATCTTTTTGTGATTTTGTATTTTAATTACTATAATTTAATATCTCCTGAAAATAGATTCATGAAGGTGTTGTAGAAGATGTAGCATGGCATCAGAGGCATGAATACCTATTTGGTTCAGTTGGAGACGATCAATATTTACATATATGGGATCTCCGAACTCCATCTGTCACAAAGCCAAGTCAAACTGTAATTGCTCATCAAAGTGAGGTGGGTACAAGAGTTTACAACTTCATTGTACTCATTTATCCATTTAATATGTGTATATTTGTATATATGGTATGTCTCTGTGTTCTGTGTGATTGGGACTTTACAATCTGAGTAGCGCCATGTTAAGTTTATGTAGAATGTAGAGATAGTGAATATTTACTCATTTGTACAAGTAACATTTATTTCTGACTACCATTCTTGATTCCATCCATTCAAAACATTATTCAGTCAACACATAACTCGAAAAATCAGTTCCATGGAGAATATAGTAATATTTTGGAATTTGGACAACATTGTATTGAACATTAATTTCATGTAAACTAGTGTGGCAATTTTGGAACGTATTTTAGAAGCATTCTATTTTTTGGAAATTTCAAAAAAAAAATCTTCATAAAGCTCCAATCTTTACATAATATAACATGAAGTTTCATTTCTTTCCTAATCTGAACGTTAGAGCTTTCACTTAGACTTTGGTCCTTTATAAGCTCAAACACCAACGGTTTACAGCTGGTTTGTAGGCCTTAAAATTTCTCTCCCTACATATTTGTGAGATATTTATGCAGGCGAGTATGTTTCATTCTCGTTTGTTTCTTTGTTGTCCTAAAGAATTCTGCGGTGATACCTACATTCATAAAATTTGTGATGTTACTTTTGTTTGAAGTAGATAAATGTTTTCTTTTAAATGATTCTCTTGCAGGTTAACTGCTTAGCTTTCAATCCTTTCAACGAATGGGTTGTGGTGACAGGGTCCACAGATAAGACTGTTAAATTATTTGATCTCCGCAGGCTCTCCAATGCTCTCCATACCTTTGACTGTCACAAGTAAGAAATCTCCCTTGCTTGTGTTACAACTTACTTTCTGTAATATCTATGGAAGTATAGAACTATATGTATTCTCCCAGAATATAATCATATAACTATATATATAATGTATGTGCATGTTGTATTATTTATATTTTGTTGGTTGTATATTTTATCAACTTTACTTTTGTTGTTTGTACAACAGAGAGGAGATTTTCCAAGTTGGGTGGAGTCCAAAGCATGAGACAATATTAGCTTCATGTTGTCTTGGTAGGAGACTTATGGTGTGGGATCTTAGCAGGTATTTACATGAGCCTACTTTTAGATTTTCTTGTCAAGTCGAATGTGGATATGTTTGATTATACAGAGATGCTGGGTTTTATTGATCTTTGGTCTTCCAGCAGATGCTTTAAATAACACTCCCTCTGTTCCAAATTGTAGGATCAAATTTTGATTTTTTGAAGTCATTTGAGATATTAATCACAAGACTTCTTATTTTCAAAAAGTAAAATGAATCATATCAAATTGATTCTATACTTCGGAATGGAGGGAGTAATTGATATTCCTGATGAATCAGTTGTATGGTAATTAAGTCAGTTAACTTGGCAATCAAGTGAACTTCAATCCACCATTTTGTATTATCTAAAGAATATTAAAAATATTGAATTGAACTATGTACTGAATTTCTAAGGCCCTGTATACGAGAAATGGGTAAATTTGGCAAGACTTGCTCTTTTGTAAATTTGTTTTCCTGATCTGCATTGTGGTTATCATTGTTGCCTGAACTTCATTCTCTTCTTTTGCTTACCCCTCTATATTCATGTTGTATTTTACCTCTTGTCCTAGTGTTGACTGGTTCCATAAACAGTAAATGTCTTCAAATTTCATGCTTGACTAAGTTTGACCATAAAATTTTAGAAATTATTGAATCATTTTATTTCCCCCCCCCTCTCTCTCTCTCTCTCTCTCTCTTTCTCTCTCTTTCTCTCTCCACCCCCCAGCCCCCACACGTATATATAATACTTTGGCTAACTGTACATATACCTAGTGTGAGGTGCAGCCTCAGCACTCATCCCAGTCATGTTTGAAACCTTGCAGTTAGTGGAAGCCTTTGTGGTAGACTGATATTAGCATTTTTAGGGTTAATATATCTTCAATTTTGGAGATTGGCTATGATGGTAGACACATTTTAAATATTTGTGGCAGGTCTTAACGTTTAATTGAGTGAAACATGAAAGAGGCTAAGTGTGTTTAGTTTCTTCACTGTTCTTCTAACTTGATGGAGGTTGTAATATTATCTTTTGAAACCTTATCATATATCATCAAATCTAAAGTGAAGCTAAGATTTTCTGGTCTATCCTTTTGTTTTATGCCCCTCCTCCCCTTTTATTGTGGATACTAAAAGGTTGTTTGTTTATTTCTGAATTGGTCTGAATCTGACCGAATAAGTCGTTCAGACCGTTCGTTTTACAGTTTCTAAACTTTGGATGGGTATGAATGTGTCCGAATGATTCATCCAAAAAATTGTGGTTGAATGGTTAAGAAGTAGTGTTGAACGATATTTTTACTTATATTTTTCATTAACAATTAAAAATTACATTCAATATCTATCTCGTTTTACTATTGAAAACAAATTTTGTTATGTACAAATTGTTATTGATTTTTCTTTAACAAATTGGTAATAAATTTAATAAATGTTGTTGTAGTATTTTATTTTGACTTTATGGACGGATAGAATGTTATTAATATTTTTAGTGTTTTATTCCTAAAATTATATTACTAATAGTATACTACATCAAAGATTGTTCAAAAACTTATATTTAATTATTCTTAGATAACATTATTTATTAAAAATTACATAATAATTTTGTTCATAACAACTCAGAATGTTAAAATAGGAAAATACATGTATTCAAATATTTTGGATAGACAATTATCAATATTTAGAGTTTCTATTTTATTCAGCTCATTCAGATTTTTTTATTTCAGTTTTATCAAACAACTCCTAACTGCTCTTGGTTTAAGAGACTGAGAATATAAACAACATACAACTTATCCTAAATAAATACAACATTTAATTAGCATTTCAATGCTCCTCATTTTTTAGAACAGTGGATTCTTTGTAGTGCTATTAATACTTGTGTGTGTGTGCGCGCGCTCTTTTCAAAAATCATTGAACTAACTTGTTCTGACTTCTGAGTTATAAATACGAACCTAATTACCAAATGAAGGTAATGTGATAGGTATTGTTATCTATATGTAAATGACCACTTTGAAACAATTTGTAGAAATTGAGTATATCTAATTTGGCGGAAGCTTTATATCGTGCCAACACGATATCGATTGTCAGTTATGTGATTTAAATTGTGGAGCTGTATTTTTGGAACATTAATGGTGTTAGGTTTGCCGCTGTATTGTTTTTTGGATATCAATAACTCTGATACTTTCTTCAAGATTGGTTCTAGTCAACACACAGTAAATATTGTTGTTTGATTGATTTAACTTTGTAACAGGATTGGCGAAGAGCAAACACCACAGGATGCTGAAGAAGGCCCGCCAGAGCTGCTTTTCATACATGGTGGCCATACAAGCAAAATTTCGGATTTCTCATGGAATCCATGTGAAGATTGGGTAGTAGCTAGTGTAGCTGAAGATAATATACTTCAAATCTGGCAGATGGGAGATCATGTCTACCTTGACGGGGATGATTCTCCTAAAGATGATACGAATAAAGCTGCAATCGGATAAATTTCCCAGCCTAAAGGGAGCTCTATAGGAACTGAATTATATTTAAGCAATTAGATCTTGATTCTTTCTGATAGTTTTTTGTGTTACTCCACCCTTTTATGTTGTTTCTCTAGTTTGTAATTCCTTTTTCTTTGGAAAATAATCTATTTTTGTTCATCTCCTCCGTGTTAGTTGTTCCAAAATTAGATATTCATTTTTTTTATCGATTCTAAAATTAGTGATATATTTTTATTTTAGGACTATAACGTTATATTATGTTTATAATTTGTCATTACATTTTTAACTACATTTCTGGCATCACATTACTCCTGCTAAATTTTTAGCTCATATTATGGATGTATTCGGAAACATAAAATTTTCTTTAAAAGTTTATTATTTTTAAAATTCCATGATGAGATGCCAGAAAAAAAATCAGATTTATCTATACTTTTTTGCTTTGGTGCATGTGATGTTGGGATCTATTTTTAGATTGGATTACGATAAGATGGTGGGATTTATTCTTAGATTGGATCTCGATGAAACAATACATGAATGAGAAGTTAATGCTTCTCCTTCAATGCCTATGCCATACAAATCTAACATCCAAACAAGTAAATTCAGAGAGAGAACGTCATACGATCAATGCTTCTCCTTTAACGTCGGATCCGGTTAGCATGAAATTTACTTTATGTCCAATACAATACTGACACACAGGTAAGAGGGTGATCTCTTCACCTGCGTGTCAGCACTATATTGAGCATTAAGTAAACTTACCATGAAATTCACTTCATGCTGACCATTCTCTTCAACACCTATATAATATAATTTCAAACCCTTTAACTCCTATATCATACAAGTCAGATATGCAGACATATGTTGAACAATTTTGATTAAAAAATATTAGAAAGTGACACTATATTATCAGCGATGCTTTATTTGTCAACCTTTTGACAATATTCGTAGATAGTTAACATACTAGCTATTTTTTAAAATCACGACTTGTTTTGATATGTTTGAGAATTTAGCGAAGATCTACTTGTAAAATAATTCAAACAAACTTGATCAGTAACAGAGACGGAACCAAGGGGGTATATATTTATACTAGCAAGTGTTTTTCTTTCTTTCTATAAGTCTAATTAATTATGCACGGTAAAAAGTTCTTGGTTCTATAAGCCTATATATAGGAATATAGATGCAATTTATGCTTCTACAATTTTTTTATTTGCTTACGAATTCGATCCATAAGACTTTATATATATATATATATATATATATATATATATAGGAAAGAATATATGTACACAGCTGTGTATTACACAGTCAGTTATGGCGACGATTTTTTGGGCTATAGCGACGATTTCACATGTCGCCATAGTTATCTAGGTTATGGCAAAGGGTGAACCATCGTCATAGCCCAAAAAATCTGTCGCCATAGGCCTATTGTATAATACAAAATTGTGTATATACATATAGCCCATATATATATGTGTGTGTGTGTATGGATGTGTGTATATTAATTAATTCATTCCCTCTAAGCAACCGGGTTAAATGTGGAGTGATGACAAAAATATATTCATTATGTCTCGTAAAAAGTATGACTTTTGAATTTTATTTTTATCTCATTATTAATTTTATAGAAAATAACTATAAATGTTCATATCTTCCTCTCACAACATTAATACTAGTATTTTTTTTAAGAAAAAAATAATTACCGTATTTCAAGTCACTTTTTATTTTGTTTTAAGACAAAAATAAAATTTAAAAGTGACTATTTGCTAGACATCGTGAATCTATGAGTATATCATTTTGTGAGACAATTTATGGAATTATAATCTTTTGATTTGCTGACGAATCATACCTTGCAAAATGGGAACACATGAAAGAAACCCTATTTTTTGTTTACATGTGAAAATCATATTGTAAATTTTGTTATGTTGTTGAATAATGTGGGTTTTGTGGCAGGAATTAAACACGAGCCTTTTGCAACATATAATGGAGAGGATACGACCAGTTGTGGGTCTGAAAGACATTGGTGTTAATATTAGTTTATTTATCTTTAAGACGTTGGTATTAATATTGCTGTTATTATCGTCGTCGGTTGCCGCCGTTGTAGCTCGTATCGCCACCGCCGCCATAATTTTACAAATATGTTTTGACCTCTCTCTCAAAAGTTTCTTGTTCCGCCACTGATCAGTAATACTATAAACACACATTAACCAATATCAAATTTGGTCGGAACATACCAGGTTTGATCAAACGTATCAAATTTGATCAGAACATATCAAATTTCAGAAACACATATAAAGTTTCATCGGAACAGACCAAATTTGATCGTCGGAATATACCAAATTTGATTAAAAGATAATAAATTTGATTGATAAATACTAAATTTAAATGAAAGAGTTTCACAAGTACGTATCAAATTTCATCGAAACATAACAAATTTAACGACAACATATTAAATTTGATCGGAAAATATTAAATTTGATCGAAAGAATTTTATAAATACATATCAAGTATCATCTGAACATATTAAATTTAATCGAAACTCGATTCATTTAATCTATTAATATCTCCAAAATATAAAATATAACTTTCAAAGCTTTGACTACATTACACATTCATTTTAAGATTAATTTAAATTATAATTAACTCAAATATATTCAAGTTTTCAAGTAAAAACTCATTTTTCCGTGGCTTATTAGATTCAAGAAAACAATACATGCATAAAGCCCAAGTATTAGCCCAGGTAAGCTCACTCCACTCGACCTATTTCCCCTGTATAAAATCCCTTGAAATCTCCGCTTTTGCAGTGCACTGTCATTGTCCTTGCCGCTGTCGCCCTCACAAAATTTCTCTCTCTCCAAAATTCCAGTTTCCAAATTCACATAGAAAGCAAAATTCAGTTCATTTCTCTCCATTATTTACGGAAAAACTGAATATTCCAATCCACATTTTCCCCAAGTTTCCCAATGGCAAGAAAAGGGGATTCCGAACTGAGGAGACGAACTGAGGAGAAGCTGATCGGCGAAGAGTACAAGCAATGGATGCAAAACGCTCCTCAATTGTACAATTTGGTGATTACGCAGTTGATTGAGTGGCCTTCTATCACCGTGGAGTGGCTCCCCAATCGGCAAGAGCCGTCGGGCAAAGATTACGCCGTGCAGACCGTGGTTCTCGGGACCCAGACCATGAATAACGAGCCCAATTATCTCTTACTCGCTCAAGTCGAGCTCCCTCTTGAAGACGAAGATTCTGAAGAGGAAGAGGAAGATTTCAAAGTTAAAGTTGAAGGTGAAGAGGAAGAGAAAGAGGCAGATGAAGACGAATACGATGATGATGCCGGCAGGTATGAGGATGAGGCTGATGATGATGGGAGGCCGAAGATCATGCTCACTACTGCCGCCAACCGCAAGGTTTAAATTTAATAAATTTTGTTTTTTTTAATTTTTATTTTGATAGGTCGTAGGTTATTTGGGATTTGTTAAATCATATTTGCTGAATTGGGTAAGTTGTTTGTTTATTCGGGCGTGTAATTTTTAGTTTTTGGGTGTGTGGAAGTTTTGGTGCTTTGATTTGTAGCATTACTGACTAAAAGTTTAATTATTGATAGTTGGGTTGAAGGGTAAAGATCCCCCCCCCCCACTATCGATCAGTTATGCATAATCCTTTTGTTGAATTGGTTGCAAAATGATTACTTTCTTGAATAGGTGAAAAATGAATATTTTATTGATTTACACAGAGAGTTAGATTTTTGGGGTGGTTTTTAGAACATACTAATTGGATTTGAACTAATAAGATTGTGTGAGATTGTTTTGTGTGTATATAGAAAAGGTAAGCATTTGTCAATTCTGTTTTTCACATTGATTTAGTGTTTCTTTGAGTGTCTTCATAAATTGTAGCATGATTAGTTTGAGAAATAAGGAATAACTTTTTGTCGTTTACAAAAAAGGTAATGTTTTTATGGTTTTGGTTCTGCATTTAATTATAAATTTTGAACTAGCAATAGTTTGAATGAATAGTTTACATATCTTGATATTGGATTTTTGTGACATTTTATGAACTTGAAATTTATTTCGGCATTCAATGAGAACAAAATGAAGCTATATTGCTGTATATAACTGATTTTGACAGTAAGGGTTTTGGTTTAGAGAGTAAACTGCTTACAAATTGAATTAGAGATAGTTGTGTTATATTGCAACTTGAAATTGGTTGATTGAATTTATAAATTTAATGATTTCCAAAAATGGGGTTTGCTTGATGTGAAAAGGTCGACTCCCTTCAAAGTGAGCTATGGGGATGCTAAGTGGGATCTTAGTTGCTTACTGTTTAGGTACAGGAGTTAGTGATTTAGTCAACCAGATTTACTCTGTCAAGTTATGTAATTGAAGGTTTCCTAGTCCACATTTGGGTCACTGGATGAAGGAACACAAATCTGGTGGGGAGGAATTGGTGATGTCCTGATGTTTGCTCAGTAAGCCATACAAGCCAGATAATTGTCCTCTTATTTTATTTTTTATGTTACTGAATCTATTTTAGAAAGGTAAAGTATTGGAAATATTTTTTTATATATCATGATGGTCAAATTTCCACATGGTGATTTTTACTTTTTAAGAATGGTAATTTATTATGTATCATGTATCTCAGGGTATCTGCAATTAAGATCGTTCATAGACATGATGTTTGATGCATCCTATTTAGCAAACTAAGTTACTAAAATTAGGCATTACAGTTAATAAGGTTGACATAAACTATGAACATTTGACGTGTTCTCCTCTTTACTGATTTCCTTCCCGCCAGTCAAGTGCATGGGTAATTACAACGATGGAGTGTTTTGCTTCCAAATCTTGTACTCTTTGTTAATTAGTTTCTCACCTCTTTGTTGTCTTTTCCATTTGAGAAGTGAAATGATCGCGATAATGTAGGTCACAATCTCTCTCTCTCTCTCTCTCTCACACACACACGTGTCGTGAGTATATCATGCTTCTTGATAAAACCGTTCTCTGTACAACCTTTATTTGTATTTGTTTCTAAATAGATATTTCATTTTCAGGTACATATAATCCAACAAATTAAGCATGATGGGCATGTTCACCGGGCTCGTTATATGCCACAAAACCCTTTTATCATTGCCACCAAGACAGTAAGTGCTGAAGTATACATGTTTGATAGTAGGAAACACCCATCTTTTCCTACTTTTGGAGGCGCATTCAGTCCTGATTTGAGGTTAAAGGGCCATAGTGCTGGAGGATTCGGTTTGTCATGGAGTCGGCTTAAACATGGACATTTATTAAGTGGTTCTGATGATTCTAAGATATGCTTGTGGAATATTAACGTAAAACCAGAAAATAAGGTTCTAGATGCTATGCAGACTTTTGAGGTATGTTTATCTTGTAAATTCAGAGTTACCACATATTTTTATTGACCTAGTGAACTGCGTATTGGTACTTGGTGATACCTTTATGTTCCGATACTAATGTAGCATTTACCTATAGTTTCACAAATATCGATATTCTAACTTAGTTTGGATGCTCAAACATCACATTTGTACTAAATTATTATAAAACAACCAACTAATTTTTTTCTATAAAACTTAGTTGTGTTGGATTTAGATTCTAAGAAAATTTCTAACTATAAGCACTTATGTAAAGCTACCCTAGGGTACAACATTCCAGTCAAAACATCATACCGCCTACCCGTATCGGTTCCACGAACTGAAAGGAGCCATGTTTCAGCTAACATTCTTATTTCTTGCTATTGTTTATCTTTAACAAACTCTAGTTAGTTTATCATGTTTAATAATAGTAAAAAACAAGTCAATAACATAATGCCTCAAAGTAAGACTCATGAACCACAATAGAAGCCCTGACCAGCAAAGAAAGAAATTGTGTAATACTCTTAGTTTTTAATGGCTTATTAAAAAGTGAATAACAAACAATTAACCAGCAACTTGCTGACCAAAAATGAACAAATTATATGACAACTCAATTCCAAAATTAGAAATTAGACAGTATTCCATCACCATTGACATAAAATTCCAGATTGATCCCTCTTCCTTGTACCATGTTTTAAATCATCAGAATGTGATTTTGTATTTTTTTCAAGTTTAACATCGTCTCCAAATAGGCTCATGAAGGTATTGTAGAAGATGTAGCATGGCATCAGAGGCATGAATACTTATTTGGTTCAGTTGGGGAGGATCAACATTTGCATATATGGGATCTTCGATCTCCTTCAGTTGCCAAGCCTTCTCAAACTGTAGTTGCTCATGAAAGTGAGGTGGGTACAAGAATTTTACTACGTTATATTTGTTTATCCATATAATATGACTTGCATGTGTGCGTGTATGCAAATGTGTGTATGTCATACGGATTTTTTCAATCTGTCTACCGCGCCAAGTATGATTATGTTGAATATAAAAATAATTAGTATTTACTCATTTGTACTAGAAGCATTCATATCTGACCAGCATTCTTGATTTCTTTAGTTCCACAATATTTTTCAGTCAACACTCAACTTGGAAAATTAGATTCAAGAGAAGATAGTAATATTCTGAAATTTGAATAGCATTATTCAAAATTTTTAACAAGTAAACTTGTGTGGCAAGTGTGGGAAACATTCTCAGAAGCAAGTTATTGCATTGCAATTTTACTTCATTGTTTATAAAGCTTCAATCTTTTCTTAATATACCTGGAATATGTTATTGATTTTGTGGAAGTTCCATTTCTTTGCTGACTCAAATAACTGTTGAGCCCTCATTCTCATTTGATTCTTCACCGGCCTAATGAATTTTGTGGTGATACATTCTTTAAATTTGTGATGTTACTTTTGTTTGAATATGATAATTTTCTTTTCTTTAAAATGTTTCTGTTGTAGGTTAACTGCTTATCTTTCAATCATTTCAATGAATGGGTTGTCTTGACGGGGTCCAGTGATCAGACTGTTAAGTTATTTGATCTTCGCAGGCTCTCCACTGCTGTACATACCTTTAAATCTCACATGTAAGATTCTCCCTTTCATTTGTTAGAGCTTCCTTTCTGTGATATATCTTTGAAACTTTTCCGCAAGAATATAATTGACGAGGAATGGAGTTGTCTTTTATTTAATTATTTATTGTTTTTTAATTAGGTAGCAATTGATGCAAGTAGTATTTCTTTCAATACTTAAGGATTTATGGCAGCTTATGTATTTTGTTCAGGTTTTTGTTATTTTATTTGGGTCATTAGGGTAGTTTAGTCTTTTAAGTCAAGATTAGGGTTTTATTATATCCCTTTAAATATGCATAGTAATCCCAAGATTATTATTCTACAGATTATTGCTATGAGATGGATTATTATTGTAACGATTATGTGGAAGTACTTTTTCCTTTCTAGTGTTTAGACGGGGAGTTAAAAATACTACTGAGATCCTAGTTATTTAGGCATAGAATTTAAATCCCTAGTTAATATTTCCTTTTCTTTCCATTATTTGTTGTTAATTCTTTGCCCCATAATATTGTCCTGACTCCTGCATCAATAATCATATATGTATCTATATACTACTTGAAAAATGTGAATGCATTACTACTTTCGTCCCAAAGAAGTTGCCTGAAATACAAAAACCAATTTTCTCATAAAAAATGTCTAAAGTATACAAATCAAATGCAAAATGTTATATACAGTCAATTTTATCCTCAAAAAGCACTTAAGTAGGGTCCACTACTATTAGGAAAAAAAGAATCTTTAATGTACTTATGTGGGGTCCATTTTGGGTAAAATGGGAATATTTATTCTCTCTACGTGTGAAAATGTAGACATCTTTTATGGGATGGTTGGAGTATTACTTATATTTTTTTAACTTAATTTTTGTTGTGATGACAACAGAGAGGAGATTTATCAAGTTGGGTGGAGTCCAGAGCATGAGTCAATATTAGCTTCGTGTAGTCACGATAGGAGACTACTGGTGTGGGATATTAGCAGGTATTTTATGTGAGCTTTCCTTTAGTTTTTCTTGTTGAGATGCATATGAATATGTTTAGTTTTATCGAAATGCTGGCTTTATCAACCTTTTGTTCTTGCACCATAACTATTAGCTTTAAGTTATCTGTTGATATTGCCGATGCAGCAGCTGCATGGTAACCAAGTCTATTATCATACTTAACTAAGTCTGGCTGGAATAATTTTAAGAAATGTTGTTGTCTGAACTTCATTCTCTCTTTCAGCATTTTTCTTCCTATCCATCTATATACACGTGTTTTGTCTTTTGTGTTAGTGTTGATTGGCTTCAAGAATATTCATATTTGACTAGTTTGAATGGAATTTATTTTAGAAATGTTGAATGCTTTGTTGGTGGGACAACGTATATTCTAAGAATGAATTATGTCTTGAAACCCTCTTCTCTCTCTCTCTCCCCCCCATCCACACACACATCGACGAATCTAAAACATATTTACTTTAAAATGAATTATGCCTTGAAATATATTTTCATCAATTCTGTCTATTCACCCCATTCTTGTGAAAGCTTATGCTTGTTTATTCCTCTCAATATTGTTGTCTGATAATTTTTACAACTGTTCTATATATAACTGAAACTATATGTAGTTGCAGTTGAAAGTTACAATTTGAGTGTCTGTACATGTAGTCTGCATGAGGTGCAGCTTCGATACTCATCTCAGTCATGGTTGAAACTTTGCAGTAACTGGAAACCGTTTTAGTATTGTTGTTTTTAGGGTTAATATATCTTCAGGTTGGGCTGGTAGTAAGTTTCTGCTGATTGATTATGATCACAGACACATTGCTAAATATTTGGGTGGCAGTTTTTAACCTCTAATTAAAGCAACATGAAAGAGGCCTAGTGTGTTTAGTTTATTGCACTGTTCTAAGTTGATGGAGGAGCTGATATGATCTGTTGAAACTTCTCATATATCATCAAACATACATGAAGCATGATTTGTTGGTCTATTCCTTTTATTCTCTCTCCTCCTCTCTTTTACTCAACTCAAGTTCCCCTTATATCCCCCTTTTGTTTTCTATTGTGGATATTCTGCTCTTGGTAAAAGATATACCGAGTATATATAAACAAACATACATAAGCCTTTATCTTTTGAGAGCTGTGGGTTCTATTTAGATAACTGCATTCAAATGGCATTACAATTATTCTATCTTTAGTTATGGGTCTTTATGCTTGCATGAAGCCTTGATTTTTTTTGAAATTCTTTTACTCGTGCCTAGCACATTATGGTTAGGTATCGAACCTAGAATATGGAGGTGATGTGGATGTAAATGCGCTTTTTGAAAGCCACGAGGGTGATTAGAGTTAAAAATATGAGCCTACTGCCCTACTTACCAAATGATAGTAATGGGCTAGGTGTTGCTGCTATACGTAAATTGTTTTTTTGATACAATTTGTGGAGAATTGAGTAATTCTGAATTTGGTGGAAGTTTAATCTCCTGTCAATGATATTGTTTATTTGTTATGTGCTTTCAATTCTGGAACATAAATGGTATTGCATCCAGGTTAGTCTCTCTTGGATATAAATAATGCTGATAATTATGATAATTCTTCTGTTTGATGCACAGGCTTTGTTCTGTTCAACAGGCCAACGATATGCGAACAGCATATCATATATAATGTTATTTTTTGTTTGTTTCATTTTAAACAGGATTGGTGAAGTGCAAACACCAGAGGATGCTGAAGAAGGACCTCCAGAGTTGCTTTTCATACATGGTGGCCATACAAACAAAATTTCGGATTTCTCATGGAACCCATGTGAGGATTGGGTGGTTGCTAGTGTAGCTGACGATAACATGCTTCATATCTGGCAAATGGCAGATAATATCTACCTAGACAACCTTCTTGAGGATGATCTACCCAAAGACTTTTCGACTAAAAGTTCCATTTGCTAAGTCTACCAACCTAAAAAGTGCTCTATAGGAGTTGAACTATAAGCAATCAGATCTTGACTCTTTTCTTTTAGCTTTTGTGTTCAGCCACCTGTGTATCAGGTGAGTTTGTTTCTACAATTTAACTTTTTTGAACCAAACTGCTATGTTATACATCATTCTGTATTTATTTACAGATGTTTGCACCATGCTGTTTGAGCTGCCCACATTAGGCTAGGCTTGGGCATACTGGTCTGACAGTGTCAGGGCTTTGTCTCTGTTGGATAATAGTTTTTTAGGAGCTGAACTATAAGAACTTTTTTCATATACTTTTTGTTTTCATCCACCTGTGTATCAGGTGAGTTTGTTTTTTTAGTTTAACTGTTTTGAACTGAACTGCTATGTTATACATCTGGCAGTATTTAGTAGCAGATGTTAGCATCAATGCTAATTATGATTCACATTAGGCAAGGCCTCAGCATGGTGTCAGGGATTTGGCTATGTTGAATAATAGATCACATCTTTCTGTAATCTACCTCTTCTTTTGGCTATCGACTCTCTAAACATATTGTCCCAAACTTTAAGGTGGGCTATGTTATGCCATAGCTTGGAAACCCTCTGGTGGAATGGAATTAGTGGAATTACCCATTTTGGACCGCTTGGAATCAGGATCTGGCTTTAATTGTTTCTTGGTCCCAAGTTTGGTAGCTAGTGTAGGTAGTGGTATAAATATAAGCATGTATTTGATGTTTGAAGAATTGTAGATGAATATTATGGACTGAAATTGTTTAGACCATTCTCTTATCCCTTCCTCTATCTTTTTCTCTCTATATCTATATTCTTCTCCAAGTTCTTCCTAATACCCCATTTCTCTAAAAACACTATCTCCATTGTTGATTAGTTGAGCATAACAATTGTCAATTGGAACCCGAGCTCACTTTCTTGGACATTTTGTCTACTTAGTTCTGCCAATCTCTCTTCTTCAACATCCAGAACCCTATAATTTTACGAATTCCGTTGAAACTACTTTTCATCATCAGCTTCAACCCACTACTGTTCATCATCTCCTTAAACTCTTACTGGGGTTTTTGGGACAATAATGAGCACCTCAGGGTTTGTTTCAGCAACAAAGAACATCCCAAACTCAGCCAAATCCCTCCTCAAAGTCACTGCTGCATCTCTGTTCGAGTAACCAAAATCCAGCCAAAAAACCAAACTCCATTCTTGGTTAGTTGAGTTCAAACTAGGTTTGAGCTTAACAGGCTAGGTTTTGTAGCGATTCATATTTATAGATGATGCTTACTTGTTATGATAATGATGTAGCTTTACAGATCCCCTTTTGTTTGGTTAGGAGCTTGTTTTCTGTCACTCCCCCATTCATATTACTTATATAGCTCAGAGGCTATTCAAAAATTAAATGCATAATACTTCCTCTACTCCATTTTCCATTTTCCATTTTCCATTTTCATCGGTTCTACATTGAGTGTCCCGTTTCTAAAATTGACTAAAAGTTACATTAGTCTCAAAACTATTTCCTTCTGTTTTTCCGAATAAAACGAATAATTTCTTTAGTAGAAAAGACATAATAAATGGGGGATAAGAAGTTCAATCTAACTTAGCTCGTGAAAATAAGACCAAAAAAGCACTAAAAAAAGTGTAACCGTCCAATTTTTTCTCAAAGGACAATATTATGGTCTCAATTTTTTTTTGTCTAAAAAAGCAACATGTCTTCCACTGAAGCAGGGGGCACCCACTCTTCTCTCCTAACACTCCAAAAAGAGAGCTCCACAAGTCCGAAGCAACAGGAATGATGAAATAAATGAGCATGTGTCTCATTACAATAGTTGTTAGTTGTCTTTTAGTATGACAATTGATTCCTTGCTATAAAATTATTTAGGCTTCTAAGGCTCGTTAGTATTAAAAGTAATTATCTTTTTGCTTTTCTTGCCTTTTGAATCAGTACTCCTTGGGATATATGCGTTAATCTCTAATCTAAAATTGTTCACCAATACAATTCAACGTCTTACGAAAGCTAAAATCTACTCTTGTTATAGAGTTAACCTCTTATAGCCTCCCCCAAGAAATAAAATTCACAAATTTGATATGAATGAGAATGGTTCATTCCAATTCAATAGAATAATCAAACCCAATTTTTTTCATTCCATGATTCCATTCCTACCTTGATTTCTGCAATAAACATAGCATTAATTATTAAGTTTATCCATATCTAAGATAAAATAAAATTATTTGATACATACCTACTTGTTCATAAAAAAAGAGTTTACATTTTAAAAAATTAAAAATCTCAACTTTTTGATAAAAGTTATATTACACCGTCCGTTAAAATCTGAGTTTCATCTTGAAAATCCTAATTTTGAGACAAATTGTAAAGCATTCAAACAACAATTTGGTATTAGATCGATAAGTGTAGTCTAGTTAGTGAGGCCAGAAATTCTATATTAAGTTGAATGTTGGGTAATCAAAAAGCAACATGTGCATAAGATGAGAGTTGTTGAAACGAGAGTTTTTTTGGTGGATTTGTGGTTAATAAGGGTCAGATAGGACTAGCAATGAGGATGTTTTTGAGAGGTTTAAAGTGGCGACAATTAAGGAGAAGATGGTTGAATATTGGAAAGTTGACTTATAGATATGCTAACGAGAACTAAATTCTTGTAATAGGAGAAAGATATAAGGGTTAGGTCAAAAAATACTTGGGGATACCGAGTAGGGTGTCTTACCTTTTTGTTATGTTTTTTATGCCTCTCTTTTTCCTTTTTCTTTCTTTTCATTTTAGCTTTATATACATGCATGTGTGTGTATTTTTCGATCATTTATTTTGTTATGTAATTATACATTTTATTTTTTCTTAATCAATTAATTTAGTTTGCTTTCTTGTCTTTCTACTTTTTCTTTTATTTTTACATATGAGATTCATTCTCAGCCTGCCCTAGCTAGTTTGGGATAAAAAAAAAAGTGTTTGAGTTGAGTTTGAGTATTACCGTCTGCAAAATGCAATAGCCTTTCCTTCATTCCGTAGGATAAAGTATTTTATATAGTGCAAATAAAAGGAAAAACCTGACACATGTAGAGGTATTATTTTTTGACATAACTTTTTTTTCTCTAAATTATTCCTTACCATCCATGTAATTATGAACCAAACTCAACATAAAAGGGATGGAGTAATATGATAAAAGTGGTGACTTTTAGGTATTAGAGAAACACACCAAATATAACCGTGTTTAGTATTTATGAAAAGTACATGTATATTTCCATGGTAACAATTAATGATACAAAATGACTTTCTCAAAGACAATTAATTATATTAATTATTCCCTTTTGCCCCACACATAAGTACACAATTAAATACAATTTTTTTAATGTAAAAGAGTAGTTAACCCACAAAAGTGTGCTTAAGTGGGGTCCGCTAGTTTTATGAAAGAAAAAATCATTAGTATACCTACGTGGGGTCCAATATTTATAGAATTAGGACTTATTTTAACCTTTGTCCTCTACTCTAGTTTTTTCATAAATTGTGCGAAAAGTGTTCTTTAGACATCTTTTGTAGGACGGAGGGATTGTTAAATTTTATTAATTGTAGTAAGTGGAATGAGTTTTTCAGAAAATTATTAATGGTTAATATTATGAACTTTCAGAATATTAACTATTAGAGAGTCAACTTTCTATGTTTAGAGAGGCGTGATTTACTAATTATATGAGCGGCAGCCAGCAGGCAATTAACAAATTATGGATTTTCCAATTTTAGCTTTAATTACTTAGTCACTTCTTTTAGTCAATGTTTATCAATTCCCGTAACCTGTTCCATAACGCATTTCTCAGATTTCTAACTTTAGACTCTCATTAGTTATTGCAATTGATTTATCTGTTATAGAACTACTCAAGGTTCTGCAGTAGGCTTGGTGAAACAGTAATGACTTTGGAATTTTTTTATAAAAAATTATTTTTAGATGCAAGTTACTCTCTAGTTTACTAGCTTTTTAATTTTAAATTGGAGTTATTGTCATTTGCCAAATAATAAAAGTAGTTTAAAAATAATGCTTTTTATCTTTATAGTTGAATTTTGGCTTATCTACAACGTTTGTCTTTATCTTAATTATAATCATAAATTTTCCCATAATTTTACATTTTTATTAGTCTCAGTTTCGTCTAACCAAGTTAAGCCCGTCTGTTATCATCTCTGCCTTATGTTTTCTCTCTTCATACTTAGTTTTTATTTAATCTCCTAGATAACTTTAAAATGAGTATGTAATTGGCTACCATGTTCAAAAATATTCTGCACTATCGCGTATGAAGAGCTTGTTACGAAAAATGGAAAGTGCTCTTCTTGTGGTTGACTTGATGCCACATTTCTGTTGTGGAAGTTACTAATATAGTATTGTTTGCTATTTGGGTCACTGCTTTTTTTGTCTTATCAGTTTCTTTGTTTTTCCATTAGAGATTCATACTTGGTGTCTTTTTGGATGTTGCCTTGTGAATTCCAGGCAATCTGAAATTAGTTTCCTTTATTGGTATTGCGCTTCTAAGGTCGAGGATGGCCTTTGGTTTTGTGTCCGTGTCCGTGTCCAACACCGTAAACAGAGGGGAGGGATATAAGAAAGGGAAGGGGCGACAAGGAGAGACTGTTGAGATTTATATGTATAACAACGATCAAATTTCTGCTTGAAGGTGAGAGAATTGGAAATTACTATTTGTTGAGGGCTCTATGTATGAAAAGGATCAAAGTCTTTCTATCATGAGGAAAAATGCAAAAGGAAGAACCAACTTTTCAGCTCTTATGTGAGGGATCAAGGAGAGGGAATCAATAATCTGCCATGTGTTGGGCGAGGTTTTGGTCATCAGTAAAAAACAAAGTCTACTTTCAGTTGTTACCTCAATCAGCTTTAGTTAGTTTCTGTCATCTTCTAGTTGATTTGTTAGGAATACTTTTGTCTGTTTTGAATTTTGATGACTACTAAAATGGAAACATATTAGCTATTTTGAAACTAAATTTTGTTCCTTGACATAATACCTTAGAAACTGATCTTGTTGTATACTTGTAGATTCTTCATGGTTCTGAGCCTAATCTAATTTTTTGTCCTGTTCCAGGGATATCAAACGTGCCAAGTATTGGTGGACCGAAGTGGATCTGTGAAACTTGTGGATTTTGGAGGGCAAACTTTACTTTTGCAGAACAAAAGCTCTTTCAAGATGGGGTATTTCCAGGGTCTCAAATATCGTCTCGAATGTGGTCTCAAATGATGTGGCATTACAAATTGGTTGGCTACAACACTTTGTGATTGGCTACGTAAGTAACTAAGATTAAAATATTCAATGAAAATCATTTGAGACAATTTGATACACCTAGCATTACTCTTCTAGATATGTTATTAGTTTCAGATGCTGAAGTGCATGTCATCTATCTCCCAGGCAACCACATTGGATGTTGTAAACTCACTTGTGCAAAGGGACTGCATTCTTGATGGCTCCAGAGGTTTGCCTGTGTTCTTTTTAAGATGTACAATTTAGATTCCGACTGTATTAGTTCTGTGATAATCATATGTCAGAGAAGTATCTTATAACATCAAATCATCAAATCGATTGTTGGAGAAGTTTAGCCTTGGATCATGGTGTGATTATACTTTGGGTGCTTTTAGCTTTTCTTTATATAGATATATGATTTTTCTTTTATTTTGAATTATTTATTTATTATTTACTTTATATTATTTTATCTTTCTAGTTTCCTTCTTATCTTCTACTTTTTTGCCTGCACACGATATTCAATTTAAGACCACCTCAACTAATTTGAGATAAAAGGTATTGTTGAGTTGACTTCAAGGAAAGCTTAGTTTTATTGTTGACTTTTGTTGTTGGTGCATAGAGTAAGCGAAACAGGCGAAACATGATATTGGCCCAACTCATTTAAGCTCAATTTAATTCGAGTTTGCCTAGCGAAGCAAGGTCGAACAAGCCCTTTTATCCTTTTAAATTTACGAGTCGAGCTCGAAATGTATGTCCGTCTGGAGACCGTCTTGCTTAAGCTTGGCTCATTTATACTTCAAATTAATTAAATAGTTAGTTATAGCATTATTAATTAACTAGTCGACCCTCATGCACTTTATCATTGTGTATGATAACTAATTTTTCTAGTTTATATTTTTGTAATATAATTTTATTAGACATTTTTATTAATTAATTGGAGAAATTTAGAGAAAATTGTAAACAAGAACAATCAAAAGTCAACTGGGCTCAAGTTCAGTCCAACTCGCTTGAACGCGAATAGGATTCACAAGCACCTTGTTTAGAAAACGTGCCAAGTTCGTATATGAAATTCCAAGCTCATTTAAAGTTCAATTCGACTCGGCTAGTTTAAATTTTGCTCAAGCTTGAACCTGAGTCTGGCAAGCCAAAGCCTAAGTTGACTTGGCTCGTTTACAGTTCTCTTGATGCAGATATTTTCTTTGGTGTCTTCTGCCTGTTTGTATACCTGACGTAACTTACAATTGTTCTTTACCTAATATTTTACAAAGCAATATCGAAGTAAATTCATCCACAAAGCTGATAATATTATTCCATTTTATCTTTTTTCCTGATATCCTATTGAAGTTCTTAAATGTACATGTACTAGGTCTTTTCTCAAAATACACTAGTTTCATGAGATGAAATGCCGTCTCAATGGTCAATGTCAAATAATATTCCGTTCACTTACATTTGAAATTGGATGAGACTTATCCTCCTTTGCCATGGCAGTTGCAAGCTGTTTAGGATTGGCAGGCGTCATCCTCTTCTATTGTTCATAAGATGCCCAATATTTAATCCTCAAATTATTAGAAGTTAAGCCCACAGCTGCTATACAGTTGGACCATCCATTTCTGAAGAGGCCGCTGTCAACCTTTCCTAACCTGTCCACACTAAGTCAGGATATGGTCATAAAGCATTTTTCAGCCTTCAACAAACGCAGGTATTGTGGAGAAATTTACACTTGCACGAATTAGTTTTAAGTGAAAATAACCATTTCTTACATTATTCATGTGGCAGATGGCAAAGGCTGCAAGAATATGCTTGGTCTTGACGAAGATGCATATATGAAATATAACGGTAAATATATTGCATATATAATTGAAACCTTAAATTCTCAGTTATCACCTCGCTATCTCATTACACTAGTCGCCCAAGGTATGGAGTTGTGTGGGAATAAGGTCCAATTTTTTACTATGCCTATCTAAATGTAAATACTGTCTAGCGGTAAGGCCTCCTCTTTACTGTACTGTGCATGATCATGCATGTTCGAGTCCTAGTTCCCCTATTCCCCCCCCCACCAAAAAACCGAGTTTCCTCCTAGGATTGACTAAAAAAACCGATGGAATGCCCTTTTTAATGCATCTCACAGATTATCTGTGAAATTACTTTATTGGAGAAGCAAGCTCATACAAGAGGATTGAATTATTTTCACTCATGGGGTGATGTTTTTCTCTCTTCTTGCACTACCCACCTTGTAAGTTTTTGCTGCATTACTGGATACATGGTTAGTTCTCTTATCCTAGAATCTCATAAATTCATTCATAAAGTTTATTTTGTTCCTCATTACATGATTATATTTGTAAAGCTCTTTGTGAAATTAGATTGACATTAATTTTGAAATGTTGTTAGTACTTGCATGAAATTTCATATGGGGAAAGAATTGATTTGGATGGGCAGTGTGGTGGCTTTGCTATGAGAGACTGGAGGAAAGCCCTCTTTTAAGTTTTATCTTTCTTATATATATTTTTTCTTTCTTTTTTTTCCTGCTAGTTTTTGAAGATCATTATCCGCTTATGATTTTCTTAATCTCTTTCTTTTCTAATAAAATTTTCTTTTCTATCCGAAAGAAAGAATATGAAAGGAATTTCGTCATGTGTCTGGAGCAGCAGGATCGACTTGATGAGCTAGCCACCATCTTTTCTTCATTGAACTTGGTTTAATGGCTGTATAATTTGTTGTAAGATGTACTTGTTATATCTTGTGTAGGATTTTCCTTATTATCATGTAGTATTCATTTGGGATTATTTGTACCGAGTAATTGTAAATATTAAATGTTATTTCAAAAGTTAGCTCAAAGCATGTCAACTATTGAACAAGTTTTTTTTGTTTTTTCGTCTTTTCCTTGATGTTGGAGATTCCTATTTCCTGTTTACAAGGGATGCCTCTCTCTCTCTCTCTTTCTCTCTCTCTCTCTCTCTCTCTCTCTCTCTCTCTATATATATATATATATATATATATATAACAAGGATCAAGTGCATACTTTTTATTTAACTTATCCGAGTTCACTCCCTTTAGCGACGGACCCGACGAAGGTTCGGTCATATAACTGTCGTCTATACTTTTAGCGACGGATAACATATAGCGTCGCTAAAAATATAGACGACGGTTGTATGAACAAACCGTCGTCGGGTCCGTCGCTAAAGGGGGTGAGCTCGGGTGAGTTAGATAAGGGATATGCTCTTGATCCAGAGCGTATATATATATATATATATATATATATATATATATATATATATATATATATAATCAAATTTGGACCAATTTTTTTTTTTTTTTTTTGCTTTTTTTTTTTAAAACAACTAAAAAAAATTTAATATTTTATGGAATTGAAATTTTTCATAATACAATGTTTTGGATACTTATACCAAAAAATGGTAGTACAGACTGTACCACCATGTTTTGTTATACGTATCCAAATCACCATGTTTTGTTATACGTACTTAAATCACACTCAAAACACTGTATTATGAAAAAAAATTTAATTTCATAATTTTTTATTTTTTTTTAGTTGTTTTAAAAAAAAAGCAAAAAAAAAAATAATCCGGATTTTGGTCCGGTCCGGGAGTCCGGACTATATATATATATATATATATATATATGCACGGAGAGGATCAAGTGCATATTCTTTTATTTAACATATCTTGCTCATTACTTTTAGCGACGGACCAAGCGACAATTCGGTCTGTCCTTTTAGCGACGCATCGAACTGTTGTCGTAATATATAAACTGTTTATCTGTTCTATATCGACGGACCAAGTCGTCGCTCGGTCCATCGCTAAAGTTGGTGAGATAAAGGGGTACGCACTAAAAATGGACTATATATATATGGGAAAAATGTATGTATATAGTTGTGTATTATACAGTCGGTTACGGCGACATTTTTTTGGGTTATTGCGACGGTTTCACCTGTCGTCATAGCTATTCTGGGCTATGGCGATAGTTTACTGTCGTTATAGCCCAAAAAATCTGTCACCATAGCTTTACTGTGTAATACAAAGCTGTGTATATATATATATATATATATATATATATATATATATATGTATATATATACTAGTCTACGTGTTACGCATTACATTACGAGTGTAATTAAAGAAAAGAATTAAAATATTTGAATAAAACTTGAAATAAGAATATGAATGAGAAAATAAGGATAGAAGTGAGAAAATAGGGAAGTAAATTTAGTTTTATTTTAAAATGTGACACAACTTCACCAATGACGTCAACGGCTGAGAAGAGTCAACACACTTTTTTTCTATACTAAATTTTTAAGAAATTTGCATCCCAAAATTTTTCTATATTTAAATTCATTTTATTTAGTTCACTTGGAGATTATCGCTAAGATATTATAAATATCAAATCTTTGTACTTAAATAATTGATAAATAAATTTTAACTAAACTAAATTTCATGAATTCTCAGAAGAGTGATAGTATTCACCCCTTCTTTACAAGAAAAAACAGAAAAATATATGTTTACTCCTCCCTCCCATCTCTCACTACATTGGATGATTCCAAAATAATTGACCAAATATTTATTCGATTCAACATTTTGTTCATTCGAGTTTGATTGTATCGGAAAAATTTAAGACAATTCGATATAATTACCTTTAATTCAAAAATAATAATAAACAAGAATTCAATCAATGCATATTATGAAATAGAGTGGATAAATAAATGGGGAAAGTTAAGATGATATTTGAATTCTAAATTAGTTGAATAAATAGTTAATGATTCAATTAGTCACAAAACAAATAGGAGATTATATATAAGCAGAAAGTACGTAAGAGTATGTATACCTCTTTATATTAGTCTTCAACTTGATTCTTCAACTTCCTTCTTCTTCTTCTTGATGAATGCCTGCCTGCCTGCCTGCCGGAGTCAAGAATTTTTAGTCAAATTTGAGCATTGTCTGGATTTAAGAAATTGTTTATGCAAAATTCTACTAATTGATCCATCCCCTATCAATAAAAAATCCTACTCAACGTTACACTTAATTAACCATTTTTATTTTTATTCATTAAATAATAAAATATGATTATATTTCTATACTTATCCTTCAATGTGACCCATTAATTTATCGCTAAGCAATTAATTTTTTTTTCTATTTTCTATTTTTACTTAAGAGAGATAATATGAGAGAAGGATAATAATATATTTGAATTAATTTGTTGAGCAGTTTATAAATAGGTCCCCATATATATATATATATATAATGCAAAGACCTTATATGGACAAAGACATTCATTATGTTTCTTAATTAGTTTCAGTTTTAATTTAAGACGGATAAGATTTTTACAATTTATTAAACTAAATAAAAGATTATTAACAATTAAATTATTCCAATCCAACTGTATAAATGTAAGTTGGATTAAATATCAGATTATTAAAACCCAAAAATTATTATGTCATAAATAATTATGCCAGTCTTGGTAACAAATTGATGCCTTCTTTTATTTCTCTTTTTGTGTCGATGAAACTCAAATCAAATTATTAACAAGTAAATTATGACAATAATTAAAAGGTAAAGAAATTTACCCGCCCCTCTCCCCGCCCCCCCCCCCCCCCCCCCTCTTTCTTTCTAAAGCATGCATGCATGCATGCTTTGTTTGTGATGCTCATGCTATAATCTAGTGAACATATATATATATATATATATATATATATATATATATATATATATATATATATATGTTTTTTGACTCGTGTTTTATGCCTGGTTTCTTGTATACTTTCAAGTGTTCAATGGAATCTTGTGTTACTCCATGGTTTGAGGAGGTGTCGTGGGAAAACGAGGTTGTCATTTGTGTTGTAATGCTGCAGCGTCTTCTGGGAGCCAAGTTATATTGCTACCTTCCGTCTTCATTTCACTTAGTATGTGTGACGCCCCCAAAATTAGGTATACATCACTCATCTTGGGTCGTCAGATACATAGTACAGAATACAAATACAACTTAATAATACAACTGTCGTGTACAATACGACAAAACATAAACTGTGAGTTTGAATACAAATATTATCTTCTAGAGAGTATTCATACTCAAAAGGAGTCCTCATTACATTTATTAGCACACCATTACATAGAATAGTGAGGACTACTAACTAATACTATCATTCGGACCATCACTCCGTACCCCGACTTGTCCCAGCTACGTTCTCATTTCCTGAAGAGAACAGTGAAAGAAAGGGTGAGCTCAACTAGCCCAGTAAGAAATATTATGACTAAGATAATGCAGAATAAATTATCATTAGCCTTCAACAATGTTAAACTGATAAAATATAATAGACATCAAGTTTAACTGCAGCGGAACAAGCAATCCATTAAAAGAGTCAAGTAGAAAATAAACTCTACTATCTTTTATGATTTAAAAGGTTTTTCAACACTGCGATCGCTGAGACTCAGCTTAATAAAATAATCCACATCATCGAATCACCCCTGCACTACGGCCAATGATATTCGTGTATTCATTAATGGTCATGATCATGCCAACAACTGTCCATCAATGCACTACGGGCCAATGAGGACTTTTACCACATCATTTGTAACATTACGGTCATGATTATACCGAATAATCCCTGGTCATAATCATACCAAGTCCATCTATGCAATACAGGCCACAGATGACTTTCAACATTTTATAAACATGAGGATGATGACAATGATATAAGAATTCAATAAAACAAGTTCAAGAATTAATTTATCCAGGAATTAACAACGTCCAAATTGTCAACATGATACTGCATTGTGGAGTAAAATTCAAGAATGCTTAGAAGAATATTTTCTTGAAAAGATACTGGATGAAACGCAACTATCAAGGATATTCCACAAATTTCATGGAGTATAGAAGTCAAAACTTAACCAACTGAGTATAATAAAGAATGGAATAACAAAAGAAATCACCATGCATGCGATAGACCGCACAGACAGGTTATTCCAACAGAATAATAAATAATGGAACCAGGTCCGGCGTAAACGCACAGACAGGATATTCCGACAGAATAATAAATAATGGAACCAGGTCCGGTGTAAAACACACAGACAGGATATTCCAACAGAATAATAATAAAACGGAACCAGGTCCGATGTAAAACACACAGACAGGATGTTCCAACAGAATAATAAACGGAACCAGGTCCGGTGTAAAACACACAGACAGGATGTTCCAACAGAATAATAGAAGAATGTCACCAAGTATAGGGTAGACCGCGTATACTGGTTATTCCAACAGAATAATAACGAATGGAATAACAGAAGTTCTCTTCATGAATATAAAAGAAATAATATTCCCTACCTTAAAAGAACTGGATATTGGAAAAGTGAAGTAGCAGAATACTTTTAGTCTCTCTCTCTCTTATTCTCTCTATACTTTCTCTCTCTATAGCTTGAATGAATTCGTGAAAAATAATGAAGCCCTAGGCCTCTATTTATAGAAAAACTGAGGGTGGCTCTTGGTCTTAACGAAGGGTCAAATGACTCTTGGTCTTAACGAAGGGTCAAATGACTCTTGGTAATATTGAAGGGACAACTACTATTGACGAAAGTAATTACTATTGACCAAGGTAAATACTATTGACGAAGGTAATTACTATTGACCAAGGTAAATACTATTGACGAAGGTAATTACTATTGACCAAGGTAAATACTATTGACGACGGTAATTACTATTGACGACGGTAATTACTATTGACGAAGAGACTCTTAGATGATGACATATGGCCCCCCATAAAATAACCAAACTTACCACAACGTCTCAATAATATAACAGATGATACTATGACAATAATTTAAGAGATATAATGCAGCAAATACTGTAGCAATAATTGAGTATAGCTGAGTGACTTCTCACGTAAGCATCAATAATCAATACCGTGTGCTACTATGCAACCACGCGTATTACTGTACTTTTACTACCGAGTAGTTCAACAGTTTTAACGGTTTTAACGGTAACACCTCAGCCGTTATTTTTATAGAAAGATAATTCTGTCGTTTTCTCAATCCGACAATAATTCCGTTGTGGGGTCCACCAATGATTGTGCCGTCGTACGAATATTCCCCGACAAAAAGAATATTCTCCGACCAAACGAATATTTTATAACAACTTGCTTACTTTGCAAAATTTATAAATATTACCCACAACTATAACATTATATCAAATTAACTCCATAATATTCAAAAATGATATTTATAGAAAATTCATCTTTATTTATAAAAGTTGGGGTCTTACAACCTCCCCTTCTTATGAAATTTCGCCCTCGAAATTAGGGTACGTACCTGGTATGTCGAAGAGGTAAGGATACCTTGATTTCATTTCTGATTCTAACTCCCAAGTCATTTCCTCAACATCGTGGTTTCTCCACAAAATTTTGACTTGAGGTATAACCTTGGAGCGTAGAATATGTTCCTTCTTATCCAAGATTTGAACAGGAACTTCTTCATACGTCAAATCCTCCGCTATTTCGTCCGGTTCTAACTCAATAATGTGGTTCGGGTCTTCCACATATTTGCGTAACATGGATATGTGGAAAACGTTATGAACACGAGACATACTTGGCGGTAAAGCGAGTCTATAAGTCACAGTTCCTACTCGATCGAGGATTAAAAATGGACCGATGAATCGAGGATTTAGCTTTCCTCTCTTTCCAAATCTCGTAACACCTTTCCATGGAGCAACACGTAAGAACACATGATCTCCTACATCAAATTCCGTTCGATGAAGATCAGCATAACTCTTTTGTCGATCTTGTGAGGTTTTTATACGTTGTCGGATCGTTTGAATCTTTTCTGTAGTCATACGTACCAACTCCGGTCCCAACAACGTTGCTTCGCCCACCTCATCCCAGCATACTGGAGAACGACATTTTCTTCCATACAATGCTTCGAATGGAGCCATGCCAATACTTGCTTGATAACTGTTGTTGTAGGAAAACTCCACCAATGGTAAGAACTTGTCCCAACTTCCCTTGAAGTCAAAGACACAGAGTCTTAATAGATCTTCAAGAGTTTGAATAGTCCTCTCTGATTGTCCGTCCGTCTGAGGATGATATGCTGAACTAAATCGTAACTCCGTGCCCATAGCTTTTTGTAAACTAACCCAAAATCGTGAAGTGAATCTTGGGTCTCGATCAGAAACTATGGATACTGGCATACCATGCAGTCTTACAATCTCGTTTATGTACATACGAGCAAGACGTTCAAGTGTATAAGTTTCTCGTATCGGTAAGAAATGAGCAGACTTGGTCAATCTATCAACAATGACCCAAATCGCATCAATACCTTGAGAAACCCTAGGAAGACCGGTAACAAAATCCATGGTGATGTGCTCCCACTTCCATTCTGGAATTTCAAGTGGTTGCAATGGACCTTTTGGTACTTGATGCTCCGCTTTGACTCGTTGACAAGTTAGACTGTAAGACCCCGAATTTTATGAAATAAAAGTATTCAATTTTTCTTATAATTACTATTCAGTAAATGGTTAAATTGATAAATGTTAAAGTTAAGGGTGATATATGATTTTTTTTCAAAATACACAAGTGGTTATAAAATAATCATTGTTGTCGGGGAATATTCGTTTGGTCGTGGAATATTCTTTCTGTCGGGGAATATTCGTACGACGGCACAGCTATTTGTGGGCCCCATAACGAATAACTGTCGGGTGAAGAAAACGACAAATTTGAGTTTTTACAAATAACGACGTAGTTGTTACTGTTAATACTGTTGAAATACCCGGTGGTTAAAATACAGTAATACGCGTTATTGCACAGTAGCACACGGTATTGCACAGTATTTTTGAAATTATTGATTCTTACGTAAGAAGGCACTACTCAATAATTATTACAGTAGTTACTGTTCAATATTTTATTTTATTGATTCAATAATTGTTGCGTTGATATTTTATATTATTGTTGTTTCAATAATTATTGCTGCACAGTATTTTCCTTTTTCAGATCAATAATTCATATTATTTGAATAATATTATTAGATAACATTATTGTCAATGTCTAGAAAGTTCTGTCTAAGGAGAGGTTTGGTCACCTAATTGCGCGCCAGTAAGAAAAAAATTCTTATTGGAAAGCCCCCTCTTTCCTGGGAACGGCCTGGTTGTCATAAATGTGATTCTGTAATATTATTTGTGAATAATTAATTATTGATTCATATGATAAGGAAATATTTATTTTATGTGGATATAAATGAGAGATATATTTTTGTGGTTAAAAATGAAGGAGTTAATGTTGAGATTTTTATCAGTATTTTTGTCGGAATGGAGGTATTAAAAATCAGGGTTTTTGAGATATTTTGCGGGGGTTATAATTTTTAATCCGACCGTTGGATCGTGATAATTTTTGGATATGTTATACATATATAAGTTGAGTATATGTCCACAAATTTTGAACCGTTAAAAATGAGCGTATGATTTATTATGAATTTTACAAGATGACTGGTTCAGAAATTGTTAAATTTTCGGAGTTTATCATTTTGGTGGAAAATTCTAGAATTGGTGGGCCCCACTTGTGGTTGGTGAAGAAATGTGCTGAATTATATTTCAAATGTGGTGGGTGGGAATAGTAGCAGGTAAAGCCATCAGGTTGCAGGTCAAACCTACCAAAATTTTCCTATAAATAGAGGGCTAAGTTAGAATTGAAAATCACACCAGAAACATAAGTTTTCTCTCTTTCTCTCTCTATATTATGAAGCATATTTTGTGAGTATTTAGATACTTTGAGAGTTGCTATTCAGTGCAAGTTTCCTTCAACATCATATCCGATATCCAGCCAGAAGTACTGCTCTTTTGAGGTAAGGGATAGTAAGGGATTGTAAGGGATAGTAAGGGATTTTAATGGTTGTTATGATTTTCAGTTTCGTAATTTTTCTGACCTTCAAAAATTCTGGAAAAATTTGAAATAATATTTTGATGAGTTTTCTTGATTGTGTCCAAAAATGGTGATTTTTGGATGTATAGATTGAGAGTTATGAATTTTATGAGAAAAGACTATTTTAGAAGTAACAGCTTATAATTCCTTGTGGTTAACTCCAAAATTGATGAAATTTTTATTGGGAGTACATGTATATGATAAAAGTATACTCTGTAAATTTCAGAATTTTTAGACAAAAGTACAATTTTTGATAAATGTCTAAATATTCGGCTATTTTGGCCATATGAAAAATAGTAAATGACTTTTAAAAATTCTGAGAAAAATATATGTTCACTATGTGACTATATTATGCTAAATCTCAGAAAAAAAATATTTTTGGAACTGATTTGGTATTTTTCATGAAAATGGTCTAGTTATGAGTAAATGAATTAAATATGTTTTGTGAAGAAAGAAAATTGAAAAATAGGATTTTATGGCTTGAGAATCCTATATGAGGTATATGCAGATTTTTGATGAGGGTTTTGGTTATTGATGATGAAATTGTAAGAGTTGGCATTTTATGATGATTAAATGCATTAATTAGTAAAGTGTAAACAATTAAAATAAATTGTTTATAAATTTAAGTAATGTTATTCTTTCAATATCATTATACCGAAATATTGGTATGAATTTTATTGTAGAATTTCTATCTTTTGTGTCGGGGTTACTATTCATGAGTTACGAATATTACTCTTGAGATTAAAACTATATGTTGATCATATTATTTTTATCATCATATATAACATTTTTATAACCCTGATGTTGAAATTCTCTTTCACTGGAGTGTAAAGATGGGTAGATTATTGGTATGATCATGACTAGGGTTCTCTTTGGCCTGTAGTGCAAAGTTGAATTGTGACTGGTATGATCATGACCATTGAATTTATAATTGAATATCTTAAGCTTAAGTGCAAAGGTGAATTGATTAACATGGTTATAATTATGGTGTATATAAATTCTGAAATGATTATATATTTCTTTGAGATATGAATATATTTGGCCTGTAGTGCAAATATGAATTTATTAGTATGATTATGAACAGGAACTGTGATTTGGTATAACCATGATGTTTGATGTTTCAGGTGATGAAAATTATCTTCGTCCTAGATGAGAAGAGGAATTTAGAACTACAGTTATGATTATGAGTTATTCATATGATTGTGGACCAGAATTGTTGATTGATGTTACAGGGATAAAACATTGTTGGTGGATTTTTAACATGGAGAAAATAATAGACTTTATAGTCTATTTGACTCTTCTAATGGATTGCTCGTTCCGCTGCAACTATGGTTGAAATTTTTATCATTTACCATATGTTCTAAATCTCTGATTTATTGTTGATGAAGGCTATTGATAATTAAATTATCTTTAGTCATGACATTCTTTACTGAGCTAGTTGTGCTCACCCTTTTGCTTCACAATTCCTTTCAGGTAATAAGAGTGTAGCTGGGTCGAGCGGGGGTAACAAGGGAATAGAACGGTGGTCATCATTTAGTAGTTATATTTGGTGAAGAAAATAGGGTGAGGCGAACCCAACGTTGGAAGGGTGTTTTGTCACTATCATACAAGATGTCTAATGACATACAACCTCGTGTCATCATAGGACAGGGTTGTGCTCATCCACTTGCTGAGTATATCTATGGGCACTACCTATATAATCGTGGTGTTTGTTTGAAGTATAATTCTCAATTAGAGACAATGGAGATAATGATAAGTCAAGAGAAGACTCACCATTGGGAAGAATATGATAGTAATCTTCTCGTTTTTCTTTGGGGTCTATTGGGTCAACCAAGGATAATTCTGTGGCCATATGATATTTATCATAACCTAGACGCGTGGCCTCCCATGTACGAAGGTTTCCTTGAGCACTTCCCAAAGATTCTAATTTCTAAAACAGTTTTTGACTATACCTTTATGTAAGGTGTTATTGTGAGGTGATGTCCACGGTTGGAACATGAGTCACATTTGGTATATATTTGTATCCAAACTCACAGCATATGTGTTGTTGTATTTTGCACGATAATTGTTGTAATAAAGTTGTAGTTGTTTTCTGTACCATGTATTTGACGACTCAGAATGGGTTGGGTGGAATGGACCTATTTTGGGGTCGTTACATAGACACCTTGAGATAAACAACGCTATCTCTCTCTTCATATTGCTCCACCAAAATGTATGACGAAGATCATGATACATTTTGGTACTTCCAGGATGGATTGCAAACGGTGTGTTGTGCGCCTCCATCATGATTTCATACTTTAAATCAGGGTTGTTAGGAACACAGAGTCTGGAGTTGACTCGAAGTATTTCTTCTTCATCGATTCTTGCTTCCGGCATAGAACCTTCTTGCACTTTCTTCCTCATACGCATCAGCTCCAGGTCTGTAGCTTGAGCAGCTTTAACTTTATCGATTAAAGTCGGTTCTACTCGTATATTCGCCATCATCACATGGGTCCCTGGAGTCTTCAACTCTATCTCCATCCTTTGCAAGTCACACAAAATGGGCCTTTGCGTTGTTAATATTGCATTTGTACCCGCATATGATCTTCTACTCAATGCGTCAGCTACAACGTTCGCTTTTCCAGGATGGTATTGAATGGTATGATCATAATCTTTCAACAGTTCAAGCCAACGTCGTTGTCGCATGTTGAGTTCCTTTTGAGTGAAGAAATATTTGAGACTTTTATGATCCGTAAAGATCTCCACTTTCTCCCCATACAAGTAATGCCTCCAAATTTTAAGTGCAAAGACAACAGCTGCCAACTCTAGATCATGAGTAGGATAATTCCTCTCATATTCCTTGAGTTGTCTTGATGCATAGGCTATGACTTTTCCATGTTGCATGAGAACGCATCCCAACCCTTTGCTCGAAGCATCACTGTAGATGACAAATCCCTCCGAGCCAGATGGTATTGTTAGAACAGGTGCTGAAATGAGTCTCCTCTTGAGTTCTTGAAAACTCTGCTCACATTCTTCGCTCCAACCAAACTTTGTATCTTTCCGAGTCAGCTGAGTTAATGGAGTAGCGATTCGAGAAAATCCTTCCACGAATCTTCGATAATAACCAGCTAAACCAAGAAAGCTACGTACCTCGGTCACTGATTTAGGTTGCTCCCAGCTTTGAATAGCTTCAATCTTTGCCGGGTCAACAGATATTCCACGACTTGATACTACGTGCCCAAGGAATGCTACCTCTTCCAGCCAGAACTCGCATTTCTTCAACTTGGCATAAAGTTTGTATTCACGAAGCTTTTGGAGTACCAGCCTCAAGTGTTGCTCATGATCTTCACGGCTTTTGGAATAAACAAGGATGTCATCGATAAAGACGACCACAAAGTGATCCAAATATTCCTTAAATACCCTGTTCATCATATCCATGAAGGCAGCAGGAGCATTAGTCAATCCAAAAGACATAACTAAGAATTCATAATGCCCGTACCGAGTTCTAAAAGCCGTCTTTGGAATATCCTCAGTTCTAACCTTCAGCTGATGATATCCAGAACGAAGATCGATCTTTGAAAAGAATTGTGCTCCTTGCAACTGGTCAAACAGGTCATCAATACGTGGCAATGGGTACCTATTTTTGATGGTGACATGATTCAACTCCCGATAATCAATACAAAGTCGCATACTCCCATCTTTCTTCTTCACGAACAGAACAGGAGCACCCCAAGGAGAAGTACTAGGACGAATAAAACCAATGTCTAACAATTCCTGCAGTTGGGTCTTTAACTCCTGAAGTTCAATAGGAGCCATTCGATATGGGGCTTTGGAAATGGGTTTTGTACCAGGTTCAAGGTCGATACAAAATTCAATTTCACGCTCTGGGGGTAGGCCAGGAAGTTCTTCGGGAAATACGTCAGGAAATTTATTAACAACAGAAATATCATTCAAAGCTGACGTATTTTTGTTTAGATCTGTGACATGAGCTAAGAAAGCTTGACATCCGTTTTTCAATAAACGAATAGCTTTATGGCTTGAGATGACAGCGATTGATTTTAATGGTTTGGTTGCTTGAATTCGCATAATAGGTCGATTAGGAATATGAAAGCTAACAACCTTACGAAAACAATCAATTTTTGCATGATGAGTAGTTAACCAATCAATCCCTAGAATCACGTCAAATGCAAGTATTTTTAATGAAATAAGATCGACAGGTAATGTGTGGGTACCAACTTGAACCAAACAAGACTTATAAACCGTGGATGTAATGAAGGTTTCTCCCAATGGAGTTTCAACTGCTAAGTCAAAGTCTAATTTCTCCGGAATCAAATTTAATCGATGAGCGCAAGTAGGAGAAATAAAAGAATGGGTTGAACCGGTATCAAATAAAGTATAGACTTCGTTAGAGTTTATGATAAGCTTACCCGTGATGACCTCATTCGGGTTCCTTGCGTTCTGGGAGGTCACAACAAACGCTCTCCCTTGCACAACCGGTTTTGACTTTTCTGGGACGGCCTTTGGTGCCTCCATCCTAGCTGAATTTGTCTTCGGTAAACGACAAAATCGGGCTAAATGACCTTCTCTTCCACAATTATAACATGCTTTGGACAGCATCGCGCAGTTTGGACTGATGTGCCCCTCCCCTCCGCATTTGAAACATATGATAGGTGGTCGTTCTCCTTCCTTAACGACAGGTGCTGGTGCTGACATCTTTCCATCATTGTTGAATCTCCTCTTCTTAAAATGTCCATTCTTATTGTTTTGGCCCTGATTACCACCGAAGTGGTTACCATTTCTGGCCTGTTGATTCCCTCCACGCTTGTTGTCACCGCTTCGATGACTGCTCTCACTGGTATTATCATTTTGCCGGCTGCTCTCTTTTGGTTGCGTTATCTCGTTATCGCGCTCCACCATCTGAGCCCTATTTACAACATCTGAATACAAACACAGTTTATGAGAAACAAGATGTTGACGTATCTCCGGCTTCAAACCTCTTAAAAACATCCGCGTCATTCTTTCTTCATTATCCACCAGGTGGGACGCAAACCGGGATAACTCCGTAAATTTTGCCTCGTACTGCGACACGGTCATATTATTCTGCTCCAATTTGATGAACTCCACCTCCTTCATGTGACGAATACTCTCGGGAAAGTATTTGTCGTTAAACAGATCTTGGAACTTCTCCCAAGACATCTTCAGTGCGGCAGGTTGAGTACGCTTTATCGATTCCCACCAGTAATCTGCCTCTCCTCGCAACATAAAGGCGGCAAAGGGAACCTTTTGCTCCTCGGAGCAACCCAAGACATCAAATATCTTGGTGATCTGCTTTATCCATGTTTCAGCTATAAGTGGTTTGGGTTCTCCCTTAAACTCCGGTGGTCCCAGCTCCTTAAACTGTTTAGCGGTGACCGCCTGAGAGTTTCCAGTATTTCCACCTACGTTGTGGACAGGAGCCGCTTTCACCTGTTGTTGCATGAATTGCATAAAGCCTCTGAACATTTGATCATTCATCATTTGGTCAGTGTTGTTGTTTGCATGAGGATTGACACCTTCCTGATGCACATTATCATGATTATTGATGTGTGGTGAATCAACAGTCGTCTGTGCTCCATTGCTATTCTCAACATTCTCGGATGCCATTTTCAGATACTGCCACAAAATAAAAATTAATTGATATGTCATATATTATCCTTATATTATGACCGACCAATTAAATACCATGCAAATAAACTTAGGTATGTCATACTAGCGAAGGAATTCCCCGTCTCTCCCCTCCTAGTTCTATTCTCACATCTTAGCCAGGGATCATATCCCTAAGCTCTGATACCAAATGTGACGCCCCCAAAATTAGGTATACATCACCCATCTTGGGTCGTCAGATATATAGTACAGAATACAAATACAACTTAATAATACAACTGTCGTGTACAATACGACAAAACATAAACTGTGAGTTTGAATACAAATATTATCTTCTAGAGAGTATTCATACTCAAAAGGAGTCCTCATTACATTTATTAACACACCATTACATAGAATAGTGAGGACTACTAACTAATACTATCATTCGGACCATCACTCCGTACCCCGACTTGTCCCAGCTACGTTCTCATTTCCTGAAGAGAACAGTGAAAGAAAGGGTGAGCTCAACTAGCCCAGTAAGAAATATTATGACTAAGATAATGCAGAATAAATTATCATTAGCCTTCAACAATGTTAAACTGATAAAATATAATAGACATCAAGTTTAACTGCAGCGGAACAAGCAATCCATTAAAAGAGTCAAGTAGAAAATAAACTCTACTATCTTTTATGATTTAAAAGGTTTTTCAACACTGCGATCGCTGAGACTCAGCTTAATAAAATAATCCACATCATCGAATCACCCCTGCACTACGGCCAATGATATTCGTGTATTCATTAATGGTCATGATCATGCCAACAACTGTCCATCAATGCACTACGGGCCAATGAGGACTTTTACCACATCATTTGTAACATTACGGTCATGATTATACCGAATAATCCCTGGTCATAATCATACCAAGTCCATCTATGCAATACAGGCCACAGATGACTTTCAATATTTTATAAACATGAGGATGATGACAATGATATAAGAATTCAATAAAACAAGTTCAAGAATTAATTTATCCAGGAATTAACAACGTCCAAATTGTCAACATGATACTGCATTGTGGAGTAAAATTCAAGAATGCTTAGAAGAATATTTTCTTGAAAAGATACTGGATGAAACGCAACTATCAAGGATATTCCACAAATTTCATGGAGTATAGAAGTCAAAACTTAACCAACTGAGTATAATAAAGAATGGAATAACAAAAGAAATCACCATGCATGCGATAGACCGCACAGACAGGTTATTCCAACAGAATAATAAATAATGGAACCAGGTCCGGCGTAAACGCACAGACAGGATATTCCGACAGAATAATAAATAATGGAACCAGGTCCGGTGTAAAACACACAGACAGGATATTCCAACAGAATAATAATAAAACGGAACCAGGTCCGATGTAAAACACACAGACAGGATGTTCCAACAGAATAATAAACGGAACCAGGTCCGGTGTAAAACACACAGACAGGATGTTCCAACAGAATAATAGAAGAATGTCACCAAGTATAGGGTAGACCGCGTATACTGGTTATTCCAACAGAATAATAACGAATGGAATAACAGAAGTTCTCTTCATGAATATAAAAGAAATAATATTCCCTACCTTAAAAGAACTGGATATTGGAAAAGTGAAGTAGCAGAATACTTTTAGTCTCTCTCTCTCTTATTCTCTCTATACTTTCTCTCTCTATAGCTTGAATGAATTCGTGAAAAATAATGAAGCCCTAGGCCTCTATTTATAGAAAAACTGAGGGTGGCTCTTGGTCTTAACGAAGGGTCAAATGACTCTTGGTCTTAACGAAGGGTCAAATGACTCTTGGTAATATTGAAGGGACAACTACTATTGACGAAAATAATTACTATTGACCAAGGTAAATACTATTGACGAAGGTAATTACTATTGACCAAGGTAAATACTATTGACGAAGGTAATTACTATTGACCAAGGTAAATACTATTGACGACGGTAATTACTATTGACGAAGAGACTCTTAGATGATGACATATGGCCCCCCATAAAATAACCAAACTTACCACAACGTCTCAATAATATAACAGATGATACTATGACAATAATTTAAGAGATATAATGCAGCAATTACTGTAGCAATAATTGAGTATAGCTGAGTGACTTCTCACGTAAGCATCAATAATCAATACCGTGTGCTACTATGCAACCACGCGTATTACTGTACTTTTACTACCGAGTAGTTCAACTGTTTTAACGGTTTTAACGGTAACACCTCAGCCGTTATTTTTATAGAAAGATAATTCTGTCGTTTTCTCAATCCGACAATAATTCCGTTGTGGGGTCCACCAATGATTGTGCCGTCGTACGAATATTCCCCGACAAAAAGAATATTCTCCGACCAAACGAATATTTTATAACAACTTGCTTACTTTGCAAAATTTATAAATATTACCCACAACTATAACATTATATCAAATTAACTCCATAATATTCAAAAATGATATTTATAGAAAATTCATCTTTATTTATAAAAGTTGGGGTCTTACAGTATGCAATGCAGATAGATGGGGCCCTGATCAGGAATTTCAAGTTTATAAACATGAAGGGTTGGAGGTTTCAGATGTTGAATCCTCATAGATGGGTATTGGAATATCTACATGCTTAGATTAGGACTAAAAGTTCGATTCAAGCTTAACTCGAAATATAAATGATTCAAATATGAACAAATTTTAAAGTTTAATAAAATTACAATTTTTTATAAATAGTTGGATCATATTCTCTCGAAAACTTCAAACTACTCAATTATAGAGGAAAGAAAGTAGACAAGAGAGGAAAAGGAAATAGAAAACATAACCACTTATTTATAGTGTACTCTCTCCTTCATAAGAAATCTTAAGCATATTTTAAAGCAAAAAAGAGTAATAAAAGTTTTAATTTTAGTTATTGTGAACTCTCTCTGTACACTCTTTTTTAGCAGTCTATGCAAGTGGCAAGTGCACTAAAAAATCCTAGTTTTTATGACCATTACTCTATGGTAAGAATGTAGGGTAAATGTAAAAAAAAAAAATTAAAAAATCAAAACAAGAAAGGGAAAAGGAAATATGCACATACTTGCAGTAAATAATTTTATTATTTCCTTGTAAAACAATGGGAAATGTCTGGCATTTGTGAGGAAAGAAGTAAAATCCTTCATCGTCTTTCTTTGCCTTGGCTTTAGGGAAATAGCCTTTGGTTTTCCCTTCCACTTTCTCCCCAGTATCTGAGAATCAATATGCAGGGTTTACATCTCCATCAAGCAACCATGAATATGACTAGTCAGTTCCACCCTATCACACAACCTACTAAATTCATAATGCTGCCAGTTCAGCTTTTTTGTCCTCCAAAAGCTTTAATTCGTTGCGCCAACCTTCTAATTTAGCAAGCTTGTCCAACTGTTCTGGTTTCAATTCTTCTTGCACAGTTTTCTGCTGTTGAGCTTCTGTCAGACGAATCTGTAACAAAAAATTATATCAATTAAGTACAGCACTTCGATGCTTTTTTCATGATCAAGAAAAAACAAGTACACCAATTTAACAACTATATTATGAGCTCTAGATCAAAATCCATTAAAAAAAAGGACTATAGATAGCAAGGGTTTACAATTATACTGCATTGTAACTAATTCAAAGTTGTACTCGTAAGGTTGAAATTGTGTAGCCGTAACAAAACTTCTAAAATTGCTGGAGTGATGAGAATATTTCGATAGTTTGCCATACAAACTACTAGCATTATCTAAGGACTAGTAAATAGTCCAAAACCGGTAAACATAACACCGCCAACAATATGTGTAGCCAATCATAACTTACCAAATGAAACAGATTTGAAGAAAAATAAAATAGGGGAGTAGTATTTCCACAAATTATTTTGCTGGTTCCACAAGGCCCCCTGTCACATTGTAAGGCCCATTTACAATTCATGTGAGAGGACCTTCTGGAACTAGCATAATTTTTTGAGTGGAAATAGCAATTTCCAATTCCAAAACTCCTCTTTTTCTAAACTTAAAGTTCATATCATGTACTATATTCACAGATTGCTATGTGCTCCTCAAATATGATGGTCCTAAGCAACATCATATTTGGACACACTAGCACTTCAGCAACTGATGTATGAAGTTTAATAGCACAATTCCACATATTTCTCACATATAATTGCACAACAATGATATCCATCTACAATAATTAAGACGTTGAAAAATCTTCGGTGGTTAGCATGATATCCAATAACCATGATGAGCCCGAATGGAAACAAAATTATTTATATGTGTATCATAGATGATGCTAACTTATTCATTAAATTAAAATTTTAGTTTTTACATTCATTTTTCCCTTCATTTTCTTAGATGCATGTACAAAAGTTGTATCAGGACATTGAAAATGCACAAATTTTACAAATGCATTTCATGATATGTTAACAGTAATAAGCTCTAAGCACGTCAACAGACAAGATACATTTCACTCTTTTGACTTGAAATCCCAACTATTACATGATTATACATTATGTTCCCATTTGGGGGTCTGACAAAAATGAAAGAATACAGTACTATAAGCTATGGATACCTAGACAATAAGACAAGGGTACAAGAAGTGTTCCAGAAAGTAGCACATGAAAATGAGAAAAGTTGTGAATATTTCAATAAAGTGCACATTACAATTGGGTGCTACAGGCTGTAAGATATGTACCTTCTTTTTCAATGCTCGAATTTTTTTGTCGATATCAGGAACATGATCCTGTGAATTCAAATACTCTGTTGAATTTGAGGGGGAACTAACTGTGGAAGACTTTGCAGAAATGGTAAACTCATTCAACTGGAAGGTAACTGCTTCGATAGGTACTGCTTGATTTAAATTTTCAGCAGATGAATCTTCATCTTTATTCAAAGTCTTGCCCTTATCAAGGGAAGCCTGCAAGAGGTAACACGTAAAGTGCACTACCAGGCCCAAAATACAAAAACTACAATCAAAATGCGAATTAAAAAATAAAAAAATGGGACAAAAGTAAAGATTTATCCTCAAGAATGAATACGTAATGAAAAACTTCATAACCATTTTGGTTGTCACACAAAACAAAGCAGTTATGACATATGAAAATTATGGTTTAATCATGAAGAATCTTCAAAGTTCATAAGACCCTTAAAATTTGTGGTGGCGTGACTGATTTGCAAACCTTCTATACTCTTATAGCCAAGATGAAAGAGGTACCCAGTAGGGTAAATCTTTCAGAGTAAAACAAGTGCACCTATAATTCCCATGTGATATATCATCTATACTTTTCTGTGGAAATAGATCGAGTAGTTTAAGAATCACTTGGTGGGGTGGAAGGAGGCCTGTACGCCAATGCACGGTTATGAACTTGAAGTCAACCTTCTACCTTTCAACAAATTCTTGAAGAGGTTTGTGGCTGAGGATGATTTTGCAGAGACAGGTTGTTGCTGGGAGGTTTGGCTGACTTACCAGGTTCTCGAGATTTCCTTACGGCATCGAGTGAGTGAGCGATGTAGGACAAAAAATTGAAAAGATGTAAAATAACAGAAACAATAAATTGGATATGATAAATTTATGTGTCCACTGAGAATATCCACAGAATGTTTTGAGGTCACTCTGCAGAATTTCCTCTCGTTTGCAGACAAAATATATTTCAAATTCATAACATATTTAATTTCAATATTACTAATCTGAATAAAATAACAAATAGTCCTGGCCTTATATAAAGGCCAAGTAACAAGATCCTAATCAACTAATAAAAAAAGTAGATAAATACTACTCCCTGCTTTCCCCTGCTTTCCACAAAAATGTGTAGTGAATCGCAAAGTCTTCAAATGTTCATTTCTACCATTTTGAAGCAGTTATATAACAAAAGGAACATAACATGATATTGTTATGTATAATTAGAAGTGGCATATCTCATGGGCAGTGTTGGACACATATCCCCTACCCTTGTCCAAGTGTCTAGTGTCACACAGGTACTTTAAGTAGTGTCAAGGGGACTATGGTCCTTTGAAGTAATAATGCAAACAAAGCCTAGTAGACATAGTGGAGCTAGTTATATAAAAACATGACACTCAACAAGCAAACATTATGAATAGTCATAGGTACTAAATGCACTCCACTACGAACAATTGAGCTCCATCCAAGAACAAATTGTGCTCCATTTCAGTATTTAGAATGGCACCCAACTGGTGAAAACTGGAGTACATTTATCTTCTCCCCTATTATTACTACAAATATGTATAGCTAGGGATAAATTTTACCAGTAAACGTTTCTCCTTCTTTCGTTCATTTCTTTTAGCAGATTTGGTCTTCGGTTTGGAATCTAAAACCGGATCATAACCAAGCGGCAACACCTCCTGCGACTCCATCTCCTTTTTCCACTGCTCTTATCATGAAATATTATAGCACAAAGCAAATCACCACCACCCTTACTTATACACACACACAAAAAAAAAATAAATAAATGAAAAGAGAACTACAAGTTCATACATTATACATAAATATATAGTTACGTATGTATATAATAAACATAAAAAGTATAGTGAAGTAGTTGCAGATTACTTACAAGGGCGCCTTTGGATTGGTAAATGGCGACTTCATCTTGAGGAACATAACCAGCCCTAATTCTGATGGGTTTGCGTAGAGTACCGTCGGGTCTTCGGGACGGAGCAAGAATCCTCTCTCCGTCTTTTAGGGTTTTACTAATCTCCACAGCTAGCTGCTTCACTTCATCTTCTCCCCCTTCTCTCCTCGCCATAGCCGTTAATTCCAAGAGAAACAACAACGCCAAATCACTCCAATTAATCTAAAACCGTAAAATTGTTCTAAGAATTAGGGAAAGCATTATTATTGATTAATTATAGTTTTTGGATTGATTCATGGGGACTGGGAGCGGACGAACAAAGAACACACTGATCAGTGACTTGCGAGTGAATGGGGGCGCGTGACTGCTGAATATTGTTACTCCCAAAGTCCATTTTTGACTTTTAAGCTCTCTTTATGAGTTTTAAACATACAAAAAAAAATTGAAAATTTAAATTACAACAGAAAAAAAAATTGAAAATATAAAATTTTTCTTTAGGTTGGTTGTGAGTTTTTAATAAAAATAAATAAAAAACTTAAAATTGAGGACATGAGTTGTAATTTAAAATTTATTATATTAAAAGTTGAAGATAATATGAGAATTATAAAAATATTACTTATTCTAATTTCTTTTCCGTCCAAATCAGGCTAATTTTAGACGAAAATTTTTGAGAGGAAAAGTGGCCAAGTTTTCTATCAATTTTTTTCTTTTCCGTTTATTAAAAAACTCAAAAACATAACAATTAGAAATAAAACTTAAATTTTTCGTCTATTTCTTTTCTTTTCTGTCTATTTTAAAACTCAGAAACAAGGTGGAATGCGCATTACAGTTTAATCTTTGTGAATAATGGGGTACTAATTTTTTATCATATGATACCAATAACTAAATTAACTTAATAAAACTAAATAAATATAAATTATAGAAGGTTGACAATTAAAATTAGTGTTTTAATTGACTTTTTTAAGAAGAACAAATTTGTTCTAATTTATTTATCGTTTATAATTTTTTTATAAATAAATTATTTATTTTTCAATTTTATATTATCTTTAACTTCTCTCATTATCTCAAAAAAAAAAATTCCTTATATTAACAGTTTTCAATTTTTCATAAAAAATTAGTAATAAAATTTCATATAAATTTTAGTTCTGAAATGATAGTATTAAAAGATTTTCTTAATTTATGTGTATAAATCTAAAACGACTATTATTATGGAATAGATGTAGTATTATCTGATAACTACTCTTTCCATCCTTAAAAAGATGATTAAATGTGTAAAAAAAAATTATGCGTAGAAGAATAAGATAAAGTACATAAAATGATTAAGGGTAAATATGATTTTTTTTTTCAAAATACACAAGTGGTTATAAAATATTCATTGTTGTCGCGGAATATTCGTTTGGTCGTGAAATATTCTTTCTGTCGGAGAATATTCGTACGACGGCGCAGCCATTTGTGGGCCCCATAACAGAATAACTGTCGGATGAAGATAACGACAAAAATTGAATTTTTATAATTAACGGCGTAGTTGTTACCGTTAACACTGTTGAAATACCCGATGGTTAAAATACAATAATACGCGTTATTGCACAATAGCACACGGTATTGCATAGTATTTTTAAAATTATTGATTCTTACGTAAGAAGATACTACTGAATAATTGTCACAGTAATTACTGTTCAATATTTTATTTTATTGATTCAATAATTGCTGCGTTGATATTTTATATTATTGTTGTTTCAATAATTATCACTGCACAGTATTTCCCATTATCAGATCAATAATTCATATTATTTGAATAATATTATTAGATAACATTATTGGCAATGTCTAGAAAGTTCTGTCTAAGGAGAGGTTTGGTCACTTAATTGCGTGCCAGTAAGGAAAAATTCTTATTGGAAAGCCCCCTCTTTCCTGGGAACGGTCTGGTTGTCATAAATATGATTCTGTAATATTATTTGTGAATAATTAATTATTGATTCATATGATAAGAAAATATTTATTTTATGTGGATATAAATGAGGGATATATTTTTGTGGTTAAAAATGAAGGAGTTAATGTTGAGGTGTTTTATCTGTATTTTTGTCGGAACGGAGGTATTGAAAATCAAATTAGGATTTTTGAGATATTTTGCGAGGGTTATAATTTTTAATCCGACCGTTAGATCGTGGTAATATTTGGATATGTTATACATATATAAGTTGAGTATATGTCCACAAATTTTGAACCGTTAAAAATGAACGTATGATTTATTATGAATTTTACGAGATGACTGGTTCAGAAATTGTTGAATTTTCGGAGTTTATCATTTTGGTGGAAAATTCTAGAATTGGTGGGCCCCACTCTTGGTTGGCAAAGAAATGTGTTGAGATTTTTATTCAAATGTGGTGGGTGGGAATAGTAGCAGGTAAAGCCATCAGGTAGCAGGTCAAGTCTGCTTCGGCGTGCTAACATTTTTCTATAAATATAGGGCTAAGTTAGAATTAAAAATCACACCAGAATTCATAAGTTTTCTCTCTTTCTCTCTCTATATTATGAAGCATATTTTGTGAGTATTTAGATATTTTGAGAGTTGCTATTCAGTGTAAGTTTCCTTCGGCTTTGCATTCCAGTCAGAAATAATGCACTTTTGAGGTAAGGGATAGTAAGGGTTGTTATGTTTTTCAGTTTCGTAATTTTTTTGACCTTCAGAAAATTCTGAAAAAATTTAAAATGATATTTTGATGAGTTTTATTGATTGTGTCAAAAAATGGTGATTTTTGGATGTATAGATTAAGAGTTGTGAATTTTATGAGAAAAAACTATTTTAAAAGTAACCGCTTATAACTCCTTGTGGTTAACTCCAAAATTGATGAAATTTTTATTGGAAGTATATCTATATAATATCAGTGTACTCTGTGAATTTCGGAATTTTTGGATAAAAGTACAATTTATGATAAATGTCTAAATATTCGACGGTTTTGGCCATATGAAAAATAGTAAATGAGTTTTAAAAATTATGAGAAAAATATATGTTCAATATGGGACTATATTATGCTAAATCTCAGAAAAGAAATATTTTTAGAACTGATTTGGTATTTTTCATAAAAATAGACTAGTTATGAGAAAATGAATTAAATATGTTATGTGAAGTAAGAAAATTGGAAAATAGGATTTTATGACTTGAGAATCCTATATGAGGTATATGCAGATTTTTGATGAGGGTTTTGGTTATTGGTAATAAAATCTTATGAGTTTGGCATTTTATGATGATTAAATACATTATTTAGTAAAGTGTAAACAATTAAAATAAATTGTTTATAAGCTTAAGAAATATTATTCTTTCAATATCTTTATACCGAAATATTGGTATGAATTTTATTGTAGAATTTCTACCTTTTTGTGTCGGGGTTACTATTCATGAGTTACTATTCACGAGTTACTATTCGCGGGTACTATTCACGACAAAATTAGTTTCTTTTTTAGACCAAATTATAGTTGATTTATAAATATTACTCTTGAGATTAAAACTATATGTTGATCATATTATTTTTATTATCATATATAACATTTTTATAACCCTAATGATGATATTTCTCTTTGACTTGAGTGTAAAGATGGGTAGATTATTGGTATGATCATGACTATGGGTTCTCTTTGGTCAGTAGTGCAAAGTTGAATTGTTGACTGGTATGATCATGACCATTGAATTTATAATTCAATATCTTTAGCTTAAGTGCAAAGGTGAAATGATCAACATGGTTATAATTATTGTTTATATAAATTGTGAAATGATTATATATTCTTTGAGATATTAATATATTTGGCTTGTAGTGCAAATATGAACTGTTGATGAATATATTTGGCCTGTAGCCCGTAGTGCAAAGATGACATGTTGTTGAATATCTTTGGCCAGCGGTGCAAAGATGAACAGGTGTTGAGATGAACATGACCAACTGGTGATACAAATGAATATCTTTGGCCATAGTGCAAAGATGAATTTATTAGCATGATTATGAACAGAAAATGTGATTTGGTGTAACCATGATCTTTGATGTTTCAGGTAAAGACAGGTGATGAAAATATTCTTTGTCCTGGGTGCGAAGAAAAATTTAGAATCACAATTATGATTATGAGTTATTCATATGATTGTGGAAAGGAACTGTTGAGTGATGTTACAGGAATAAAATATTGTTGGTAGATTTTTAACATGGAGAAGATAATAGACTTTATAGTCTATCTGACTCTTCTAATGGATTGTTCGTTCCGCTGCAACTATGGTTGAAATTTTTATCATCTACCATATGTTCTAAATCTCTGATTTATTACTGATGAAGACTATTGATAATTTATTTATCTTTATTCATGATATTCTTTACTGGGCTAGTTGTGCTCACCCTTCTGTTTCACAATTCCTTTCAGGTAATAAGAGTGTAGCTGGGTCGAGCGGGGGTAACAAGGGAATATAACGGTGGTCATCATTTAGTAGTTATATTTGGTGAAGAAAATAGGGTGAGGCGAACCCAACGTTGGAAGGGTGTTTTGTCACTATCATACAAGATGTCTAATGACATACAACCTCGTGTCATCATAAGACAGGGTTGTGCTCATCCACTTGCTGAGTATATTACGAGCACTACCTATATAATCTTGGTGTTTGTTTGAAGTATAATTCTCAATTAGAGACCGTGGAGATAATGATATGTCAAGAGAAGACTCACCATTGGGAAGAATATGATAGTAAAAGTTCTCATTGGCCCGTAGTGTATTGATGGACAGTTGTTGGCATGATCATGACCATTAAAGAATACACGAATATACTTGGCCCGTAGTACATGGATAATTTGTGGTTGTGATACTAATGAATATTGTAAGACCCCAACTTTTATAAATAAAGATGAATTTTCTATAAATATCATTTTTGAATATTATGGAGTTAATTTGATATAATGTTATAGTTGTGGGTAAATTTATAAATTTTACAAAGTACGCAAGTTGTTATATAATATTCGATTGGCCGAGAAATATTCGTTTTAAAAAGGAATATTCGTACAACGACACAATCATTGGTGGACCCCACAACGAAATTATTGTCTGATTGAGAAAACGACAAAAATATTTTATTAAAAATAACGACGGAAGTTTTACCATTGATACTGTTGAACTACTCGGTAGTAAAAGTACAGTAATACGTGTGGTTGTATAGTAGCACACGGTATTGATTATTAATGCTTATGTGAGAAGTCACTCAGTTTGATTCAATTATTGTCAGTTAATAATATGAATTATTTAGCGATAATGAAGTTTTGTTTTATTCGTATTATTAACGTAATAAAACAGAGACATCTTTTTATATAAAACAGAATACTTTACTAAAGTTATTCTATAAATAGAATATATTATATTTTATTTAAAAGATTTTTCTTTAAATATGGACCGTCAGATTAAAGTAATCAATCTGGACCGTTCATGGATTAGTTACTATGCATTCTATTTTCCTATAAATAGCAGCTCATTCCTTCATTATTTCTTACGAATTCACTGAACTCTAGAGAGAGAAACTATAGAGAGAGAGAAAAAAAGTATTCTGCTACTTAACTATTTCCTTATTTCAGTTATTCTTTAAAACGGTAAGGGGTGTTATTCTTTCTTATTCATGAAGAGAACTGTTGTTATTCCATTTCTTATTATTCTGTTGGAATAACCTGTATACGCGGTCTACCCTATACTTGGTGATATTCTTCTATTATTCTGTTGGAACATCCTGTCTGTGTGTTTTACACCGGACCTGGTTCCGTTTTTATTATTATTCTTTTGGAACATCCTGTCTGTGTGTTTTACACCGGTCCTGGTTCCGTCTTGTTATTATTCTGTTGGAACATCCTGTCTGTTTGTTTTACATCGGACCTGGTTCCATTATTTATTATTATGTCGGAATATCCTGTCTGTGCGTTTACGCTGGACCTGGTTCCATTATTTATTATTCTGTTAGAATAACCTGTCTGTGCGGTCTATCGCAGGCCGGGTGATTTATTTTGTTATTCCATTCTTTATTATACTCAGTTGGTTAAGTTTTAACTTCTATACTCTATGAAATTAGTGGAATATCCTTGATAATTGCGTTTCATCCAGTATCCTTTCATGGAAATATTTTTCTAAGTATTCTTGAATTTTACTCTACAAAGCAGTATCATGTTGACAATTTGGACATTATTAGTTATTGATAAATTAATTCTTGAACTTGTTTTATTGAATTCTTATATCATTGTCATCATCCTCATGTTTATATTATGCTGAAAGTCATCTGTGGCCTGTAGTGCATAGATGGACTTGGTATGATTATGACCAGGGATTATTCGGTGTAATCATGACCGTAATGTTACAAATGATATGGTAAAAATTCTCATTGGCCCGTAGTGCATTGATGGACAGTTGTTGGCATGATCATGACCATTAATGAATACACAAATATTCTTGGCCCGTAGTGCATGGATAATTGTGGTCGTGATACTAACGAATATCCTTGGCCGTAGTTCAGGGGTGATTCGATGATGTGGATTATTTTATTAAGCTGACTCTCAGCGATAACAGTGTTGAAAAACCTTTTAAATCATAGAAGATAGTAGATTTTATTTTCTACTTGACTCTTTTAATGGATTTCTTGTTCCGCTACAGTTAAACTTGATGTTCATTATATTTTATCAGTTTAACACTGTTGAAGGCTAATGATAATTTATTCTGCATTATCTTAGTCATAATATTTTTACTGGGTTAGTTGAGCTCACCCTTTCTTTCACTGTTCTCTTCAGAAAATGAGAATATAGCTGGGAAGAGTCGGGGAACGGAGTGATGGATCAGATGATAGTATTAGTAGTCCTCACTATTCTATTAAATAGTGTGACAATAATTATAATGAGGACTCCTTTTGAGTTTGTATAGTCTCTAGTAGACAATAATTGTATTTAAACTCACAGTTATGTTTTGTCGTATTGTACACGACAGTTGTATTAGTAAGTTGTATTTGTATTCTGTACCATGTATCTGACGACCCAAGATGGGTGATGTATACCTATTTTTGGGGGCGTCACAGTTGGTATCAGAGCTTAGGGATATGATCCCTGGCTAAGATGTGAGAATAGAACTAGGAGGGGAGAGACGGGGAATTCCTTCGCTAGTATGACCAACCTAAGTTTATTTGTATGGTATTTAATTGTCGGTCAGAATATAAAGATAATATATGACATATCAATTAATTTTTATTTTGTGCAGTATCTGAAAATGGCTTATGAGAATGTTGAGAATATTAATGGAGCACAGGCGACTGTTGATTCACCATATATCAATAATCAGAATAATGTGAATCATGAAAGTGACAATCCTCATGCAAACAACAACACTGACCAGATGATGAATGATGGAATGTTAAGAAGCTTTATGCAGTTCATGCAACAGCAGGCGAAAGCGGCTCCTGTCCAAAATGTAGGTGGAAACACTGAAAACTCTCGGACGATCACCGCTAAACAGTTCAAGGAGCTGGGACCACCGGAGTTTAAGGGAGAGCCAAAACCACTTATAACGGAAACATGGATAAAGCAGATCACCAAGATATTTGATGTCTTGGGATGCTCCGAGGAGTAAAAGGTTCTCTTTGCCGCCTTTATGTTGCGAGGAGAGGCAGATTACTGGTGGGAATCGATTAAGCGTACTCAACCTGCCGCACTGAAGATGTCTTGGGAGAAGTTCCAAGAGCTGTTCAATGACAAATACTTTTCTAAAAGTGTTCGTCACATGAAGGAGGTGGAGTTCATCAAATTGGAGCAGAATAATATGACCGTGTCGCAGTATGAGGCTAAATTTGCTGAGTTGTCCCGATTTGCGTCCCACTTGGTGGATAATGAAGAGCGAATGACGCGAATATTTTTGCGAGGTTTGAAACCTGAGATACGTCAACATCTTATTTCTCATAAACTGTGTTTGTATTCAGATGTTGTGAATAGGGCTCAGTTAGTGGAGCGCGATAACGAGTCAACGCAACCAAAAGAGAGCAGTCAGCAAAATGATAATACCAGTGAGAGCAGTCATCGAAGCGGTGACAACAAGCGTGGAGGGAATCAACAGGGCAGAAATGGTAACCACTTCGGTGGTAATAAGGGCCAAAACAATAAGAATGGTCATTTCAAGAAGAGGAGATTCAACAATGATGGAAAGACGTCAGCACCAGCACCTGTTGTTAATGAAGGAGAACGACCACCTATCATATGTTTCAAATGCGGAGGGGAGGGGCACATCAGTTCAAACTGCGCGATGCCGTCTAAAGCATGTTATAATTGTGGAAGAGAAGGTCATTTAACTCGATTTTGTCGTTTACCAAAAATAAGTTCAGCCAGGATGGAGACACCAAAGGCCGTCCCAGAAAAGTCAAAACCGGTAGTGCAAGGGAGAGCGTTTGTTGTGACCTCCCAGAAAGTAAGGAACCCGAATGAGGTCATCACGGGTAAGCTTATCATAAACTCTAACGAAGTCTATATTTTATTTGATACCGGTTCTACCCATTCTTTTATTTCTCCTACTTGCGCTCATCGATTAAATTTGACTCCAGAGAAATTAGACTTTGACTTATCTGTTGAAACTCCATTGGGAGAAACCTTCATTACATCCACGGTTTATAAGTCCTATTTGGTTCAAGTTGGTATCCACACATTACCTGTCGATCTTATTTCATTATAAATACTTGCATTTGACGTGATTCTAGGGATTGATTGGTTAACTACTCATCATGCAAAAATTGATTATTTTCGTAAGGTTGTTAGCTTTCATATTCCTAATCGACCTATTATGCGAATTCAAACAACCAAACCATTAAAATTAATCGCTGTCATCTCAAGCCATAAAGCTATTCGTTTATTGAAAAACGGATGTCAAGCTTTCTTAGCTCATGTCACAGATCTAAACAAAAATACGTCAGTTTTGAATGATATTTTTATTGTTAATAAATTCCCCGACGTATTCCCTGAAGAACTTCTTGGCCTACCCCCAGAGCGTAAAATTGAATTTTGTATCGACCTTGAACCCGGTACAAAACCCATTTCCAAAGCCCCATATCGAATGGCTCCTATTGAACTTCAGGAGTTAAAGATCCAACTGCAGGAATTGTTAGACATTGGCTTTATTCGTCCTAGTACTTCTCATTGGGGTGCTCCTGTGCTATTCGTGAAGAAGAAAGATGTGACGCCCCCAAAATTAGGTATACATCACCCATCTTGGGTCGTCAGATACATAGTACAGAATACAAATATAACTTACTAATACAACTGTCGTGTACAATACGACAAAACATAAACTGTGAGTTTGAATACAAATATTATCTTCTAGAGAGTATTCATACTCAAAAGGAGTCCTCATTACATTTATTAACACACCATTACATAGAATAGTGAGGACTACTAACTAATACTATCATTCGGACCATCACTCCGTTCCCCGACTTGCCCCAGCTTCGTTCTCATTTCCTGAAGAGAACAGTGAAAGAAAGGGTGAGCTCAACTAGCCCAGTAAGAAATATTATGACTAAGATAATGCAGAATAAATTATCATTAGCCTTTAACAATGTTAAACTGATAAAATATAATAGACATCAAGTTTAACTGCAGCGGAACAAGCAATCCATTAGAAGAGTCAAGTAGAAAATAAACTCTACTATCTTTTATGATTTAAAAGATTTTCCAACACTGTGATCGCTGAGACTCAGCTTAATAAAATAATCCACATCATCAAATCACCCCTGCACTACGGCCAAGGATATTCGTATATTCATTAATGGTCATGATCATGCCAACAACTGTCCATCAATGCACTACGAGCCAATGAGGACTTTTACCACATCATTTGTAACATTACGGTCATGATTATACCGAATAATCCCTGGTCATACTCATACCAAGTCCATCTATGAACTACAGGCCACAGATGACTTTCAACATTTTATAAACATGAGGATGATGACAATGATATAAGAATTCAATAAAACAAGTTCAAGAATTAATTTATCCAAGAATTAACAACGTCCAAATTGTCAACATGATACTGCTTTGTGGAGTAAAATTCAAGAATACTTAGAAGAATATTTTCATGAAAAGATACTGGATGAACCGCAATTATCAAGGATATTTCACTAATTTCATGGAGTATAGAAGTCAAAACTTAACCAATTGAGTATAATAAAGAATGGAATAACAAAAGAAATCACCATGCATGCGATAGACCGCACAGACAGGATATTCCGATAGAATAATAAATAATGGAACCAGGTCCGGTGTAAAACACACAGACAGGATATTCCGACAGAATAATAAATAATGGAACCAGGTCCGGTGTAAAACACACAGACAGGATATTCCAACAGAATAATAACAAGACGGAACCAGGTCCGGTGTAAAACACACAGACAGGATGTTCCAACAGAATAATAATAAAAACGGAACCAGGTCCGGTGTAAAACACACAGACAGGATGTTCCAACAGAATAATAGAAGAATGTCACCAAGTATAGGGTAGACCACGTATACAGGTTATTCCAATAGAATAATAAGAAATTGAATAACAACAGTTCTCTTCATGAATAAGAAAGAATAACACCCCTTACCGTTTTAAAGACGAGCTGAAATAAGGAAGTAGTTAAGTAGCAGAATACTCTTCTTCTCTCTCTCTATAGTTTCTCTCTTTAGAGTTCAGTGAATTCGTAAGAAATAATGAAGGAATGAGCTGCTATTTATAGAAAAATAGAATGCATAGTAACTAATCCATGAACGGTCCAGATTGATTACTTTAATTTGACGGTCCATATTTAAAGAAAAATCTTTTAAATAAAATATAATATATTCTATTTATAGAATAACTTTAATAAAGTATTCTGTTTTATATAAAAAGATGTTTCTGTTTTATTACGTTAATAATACGAATAAAACAAAACATCATTATCGCTAAATAATTCATATTATTAACTGACAATAATTGAATCAAACTGAGTGACTTCTCACATAAGCATTAATAATCAATACCGTGTGCTACTATGCAACCACACGTATTGCTGTACTTTTACTACCGAGTAGTTCAACAGTAACAATGGTAAAATTTCCGCCGTTATTTTTAATAAAATATTTTTATCGTTTTCTCAATCCGACAATAATTTCGTTGTGGGGTCCACCAATGATTGTGTCGTTGTACGAATATTCCCTGTTAAAACGAATATTCTCCGACCAATCGAATATTATATAACAACTTGCGTACTTTGCAAAATTTATAAATATTACCCCCAACTATAACATTATATCAAATTAACTCCATAATATTCAAAAATGACATTTATAGAAAATTCATCTTTATTTATAACAGTTGGGGTCTTACAAAAGATGGAAGTATGCGACTTTGTATTGATTATCGGGAGTTGAATCATGTCACTATCAAAAACAGGTATCCATTGCCACGTATTGATGACCTATTTTACCAGTTGCAAGGAGCACAATTCTTTTCAAAGATCGAACTTCATTCTGGATATCATCAGCTGAAGGTTAGAACTAAGGATATTCCAAAGACGGCTTTCAGAACTCGGTACGGGCATTATGAATTCCTAGTCATGTCCTTTGGATTGAATAATACTCCTGCTGCCTTCATGGATATGATGAACCAGGTATTCAAGGAATATTTGGATCACTTTGTGGTCGTCTTTATTGATGACATCTTTATTTATTCCAAAAGCCGTGAAGATCATGAGCAACACTTGAGGCTGGTACTCCAAAAGTTTCGTGAATACAAGCTTTATGCCAAGTTGAAGAAATGCGAGTTCTGGCTGGAGGAGGTAGCATTCTTTGGGCACGTAGTATTAAGTCGTGGAATATCTGTTGACCCGGCAAAGATTGAAGCTATTCAAAGCTGGGAGCAACCTAAATGTAACGACCCCAAAATAGGTCCATTCCATCCAACCCATTCTGAGTCGTCAAATACATGGTACAGAAAACAACTACAACTTTATTACAACAATTGTCGTGCAAAATACAACAACACATATGCTGTGAGTTTGGATACAAATATATACCAAATGTGACATTGGACACCATCATGTATCAGTACTTCACAAAGGTACCTTACATAAAGGTATAGTCAAAAACTGTTCTAGAAATTAGAATCTTTGGGAAGTGCTCAAGGAAACCTTCGTACATGGGAGGCCACGCGTCTAGGTTATGATAGATATCATATGGCCACAGAATTATCCTTGGTTGACCCAATAGACCCCAAAGAAAAACGAGAAGATTACTATCATATTCTTCCCAATGGTGAGTCTTCTCTTGACTTATCATTATCTCCACTGTCTCTAATTGAGAATTATACTTCAAACAAACACCAAGATTATATAGGTAGTGCCCATAGATATACTCAGCAAGTGGATGAGCACAACCCTGTCCTATGATGACACGAGGTTGTATGTCATTAGACATCTTGTATGATAGTGACAAAACACCCTTCCAACGTTGGGTTCGCCTCACCCTATTTTCTTCACCAAATATAACTACTAAATGATGACCACCGTTCTATTCCCTTGTTACCCCCGCTCAACCCAGCTACACTCTTATTACCTGAAAGGAATTGTGAAGCAAAAGGGTGAGCACAACTAGCTCAGTAAAGAATATCATGACTAAAGATAATTAAATTATCAATAGCCTTCATCAATAATAAATCAGAGATTTAGAACATATGGTAAATGATAAAAATTTCAACCATAGTTGCAGCGGAACGAGCAATCCATTAGAAGAGTCAAATAGACTATAAAGTCTATTATCTTCTCCATGTTAAAAATCCACCAACAATATTTTATCCATGTAACATCACTCAACAGTTCCTTTCCACAATCATATGAATAACTCATAATCATAATTGTGACTATAAATTTTTCTTCGCACCCAGGACGAAGAATATTTTCATCACCTGTCTTTACCTGAAACATCAAAGATCATGGTTATACCAAATCACAATTCCTGTTTATAATCATACTAACAAATCCATCTTTGCACTACGGGCCAAAGATATTCATCAACAAACCATCTTTGCACTACGGGCCAAAGATATTCAACAACAGTTCATCTTTGCACTACAGGCCAAAGATATTCAACAACAGTTCATCTTTGCACTACAGGCCAAAGATATTCATCAACAAACCATCTTTGCACTACGGGCCAAAGATATTCAACAACAGTTCATCTTTGCACTACAGGCCAAAGATATTCAACAACAGTTCATCTTTACACTACAGGCCAAAGATATTCATCAACAATTCATATTTGCACTACAGGCCAAATATATTCATATCTCAAAGAAATATATAATCATTTCAGAATTTATATAAACAATAATTATAACCATGTTGATCAATTCACCTTTGCACTTAAGCTTAAGATATTCAATTATAAATTCAATGGTCATGATCATACCAGTCACAATTCAACTTTGCACTACAGGCCAAAGAGAACCCTAGTCATGATCATACCAATAATCTACCCATCTTTACACTCCAGTGAAAGAGAATTTCAACATCAGGGTTATAAAAATGTTATATATGATGATAAAAATAATATGATCAACATATAGTTTTAATCTCAAGAGTAATATTCGTAACTCATGAATAGTAACCCCGACACAAAAGATAGAAATTCTACAATAAAATTCATACCAATATTTCGGTATAATGATATTGAAAGAATAACATTACTTAAATTTATAAACAATTTATTTTAATTGTTTACACTTTACTAATTAATGCATTTAATCATCATAAAATGCCAACTCTTACAATTTCATCATCAATAACCAAAACCCTCATCAAAAATCTGCATATACCTCATATAGGATTCTCAAGCCATAAAATCCTATTTTTCAATTTTCTTTCTTCACAAAACATATTTAATTCATTTACTCATAACTAGACCATTTTCATGAAAAATACCAAATCAGTTCCAAAAATATTTTTTTTCTGGGATTTAGCATAATATAGTCCCATAGTGAACATATATTTTTCTCAGAATTTTTAAAAGTCATTTACTATTTTTCATATGGCCAAAATAGCCGAATATTTAGACATTTATCAAAAATTGTACTTTTGTCTAAAAATTCTGAAATTTACAGAGTATACTTCTATCATATACATGTACTCCCAATAAAAATTTCATCAAATTTGGAGTTAACCACAAGGAATTATAAGCTGTTACTTTTAAAATAGTCTTTTCTCGTAAAATTCATAACTCTCAATCTATACATCCAAAAATCACCATTTTTGGACACAATCAAGAAAACTCATCAAAATATCATTTCAAATTTTTCCAAAATTTTTGAAGATCAGAAAAATTACGAAACTGAAAATCATAACAACCCTTAAAATCCCTTAATTTCCCTTACTATCCCTTACTATCTCTTACCTCAAAAGTGCAGTATTTCTGACTGGAATGCAAAGCCGAAGGAAACTTGCACTGAATAGCAACTCTCAAAGTATCTAAATACTCACAAAATATGCTTCATAATATAGAGAGAGAAAGAGAGAAAGCTTATGTTTTTGGTGTGATTTTCAATTCTAACTTAGCCCTCTATTTATAGGAAAATTTTGGTAGGTTTGACCTGCAACCTGATGGCTTTACCTGCAACTATTCCCACCCACCACATTTGAAATATAATTCAGCACATTTCTTCACCAACCACAAGTGGGGCCCACCAATTCTAGAATTTTCCACCAAAATGATAAACTCCGAAAATTTAACAATTTCTGAACCAGTCATCTCGTAAAATTCATAATAAATCATACGTTCATTTTTAACGGTTCAAAATTTGTGGACATATACTCAACTTATATATGTATAACATATCCAAAAATTACCACGATCCAACGGTCGGATTAAAAATTATAACCCCCGCAAAATATCTCAAAAACCCTAATTTTTAATACCTCCATTCCGATAAAAATACTGATAAAAACCTCAGCATTAACTCCTTCATTTTTAACCACAAAAATATATCCCTCGTTTATATCCACATAAAATAAATATTTCCTTATCATATGAATCAATAATTAATTATTCACAAATAATATTACAGAATCACATTTATGACAACCAGGCCGTTCCTAGGAAAGAGGGGGCTTTCCAATAAGAATTTTTCCTTACTGGCGCGCAATTAGATGACCAAACCTCTCCTTAGACAGAACTTTCTAGTCATTGCCAATAATGTTATCTAATAATATTATTCAAATAATATGAATTATTGATCTGATAAAGGAAAATACTGTGCAGCAACAATTATTGAAACAACAATAATATAAAATATCAACGCAACAATTATTGAATCAATAAAATAAAATATTGAACAGTAACTACAGTAATAATTATTGAGTAGTGCCTTCTTACGTAAGAATCAATAATTTTAAAAATACTGTGCAATACCGTGTGCTACTGTGCAATAACGCGTATTACTGTATTTTATCACCAGGTATTCCAACAGTGTTAACAGTAACAACTACGTCGTTATTTGTAAAAACTCAAATTTGTCGTTTTCTTCACCCGACAGTTATTCGTTATGGGGCCCACAAATAGCTGCGCCGTCGTACGAATATTCCCCGACAGAAAAAATATTCCACGACCAAACGAATATTCCCCGACAACAATGATTATTTTATAACCACTTGTGTATTTTGAAAAAAATCATATATCACCCTTAACTTTAACATTTATCAATTTAACCATTTACTGAATAGTAATTATAAGAAAAATTGAATACTTTTATTTCATAAAATTCGGGGTCTTACACTAAATCAGTGACCGAAGTACGTAGCTTTCTTGGTTTAGCTGGTTATTATCGGAGATTCGTGGAAGGATTTTCTCGAATCGCTACTCCATTAACTCAGCTGACTCGGAATGATACAAAGTTCGGTTGGAGCGAAGAATGTGAGAAGAGTTTTTAAGAACTCAAGAGGAGACTCATTTCAACACCTGTTCTAACAATACCATCTGGCTCGGAGGGATTTGTTATCTACAGTGATGCTTCGAGCAAAGGGTTGGGATGCGTTCTCATGCAACATGGAAAAGTCATAGCCTATGCATAAAGACAACTCAAAGAATATGAGAGGAATTATCCTACTCATGATCTAGAGTTGGCAGCTGTTGTATTTGCACTTAAAATTTGGAGGCATTACTTGTATGAGGAGAAGGTGGAGATCTTTACGGATTATAAAAACCTCAAATATTTCTTCACTCAAAAGGAACTCAACATGCTACAACGACGTTGGTTTGAACTGTTGAAAGATTATGATCATACCATTCAATACCATCTTGGAAAAGCAAACGTGGTAGCTGACGCATTGAGTAGAAGATCATATGCAAGTACGAGTGGGATATTGTCAACACAAAGGTCCATTTTGTCTGACTTGCAAAGGATTGAGATAGAGTTAAAGACTCCAGGGACCCATGTGATGATGGCGAATATACGAGTAGAACCAACTTTAATCGATAAAGTTAAAGCTGCTCAAGCTACAAACCTGGAACTGATGCGTATGAGGAAGAAAGTGCAAGAAGGTGTTATGCCGGAAGCAAGAATCGATGAAGAAGGAATACTTCGAGTCAACTCCAGACTTTGTGTTCCTAACAACCCTGATTTAAAGTATGAAATCATGATGGAGGCGCACAACACACCGTTTGCAATCTATCCTAGAAGTACCAAAATGTATCATGATCTTCGTCATACATTTTGGTGGAGCAATATGAAGAGAGAGATAGCGTTGTTTATCTCAAGGTGTCTAACTTGTCAACGAGTCAAAGCGGAGCATCAAGTACCAAAAGGTCCATTGCAACCACTTGAAATTCCAGAATGGAAGTGGGAGCAAATTACCATGGATTTCGTTACCGGTCTTCCTAAGGTTTCTCAAGGTATAGATGCGATTTGGGTCATTGTTGATAGATTTACCAAGTCTGCTCATTTCTTACCGATACGAGAAACTTATACACTTGAACGTCTTGCTCGTATGTACATAAACGAGATTGTAAGAATGTATGGTATGCCAGTATCCATAGTGTCTGAGCGAGACCCAAGATTCACTTCACGATTTTGGGTTAGTTTATAAAAAGCTATGGGTACGGATTTACGATTTAGTTCGGCATGTCATCCTCAGACGGACGGACGGACAATCAGAGAGGACTATTCAATCTCTTGAAGATCTATTAAGACTCTGTGTCCTTGATTTCAAGAGAAGTTGGGACAAGTTCTTACCATTGGTGGAGTTTTTCTACAACAACAGTTATCAAGCAAATATTGGCATGGCTCCATTCGAAGCATTGTATGGAAGAAAATGTCGTTCTCCAGTATGCTGGGATGAGGTGGGTGAAGCAACGTTGTTGGGACCGGAGTTGGTACGTATGACTACAGAAAAGATTCAAACGATCCGACAACGTATAAAAACCTCACAAGATCGACAAAAGAGTTATGTTGATCTTCATCGAAAGGACGTGGAATTTGATATAGGAGATCATGTGTTCTTACGTGTTGCTCCATGGAAAGGAGTTACGAGATTTGGAAAGAGAGGAAAGCTCAATCCTCGATTCATCGGTCCATTTTTAATCCTCGATCGAGTTGGAACTGTGGCTTATAGACTCGCTTTACCGCCAAGTATGTCTTGTGTTCATAACGTATTTCACATATCCATGTTACGTAAATATATGAAAAACCCGAACCACATTATTGAGTTAGAACCGGACGAAATAGCAGAAGATTTGACGTATGAAGAAGTTCCTGTTCAAATCTTTGATATGAAGGAACTTATTCTACGCTCCAAGGTTATACCTCAAGTAAAAGTTTTGTGGAGAAACCACGATGTTGAGGAAATGACTTGGGAATTAGAATCTGAAATGAAATCAAGGTATCCTTACCTCTTCGACATACCAGGTACGTACCCTAATTTTGAGGAAGAAATTTCATAAGAAGGGGAGGTTGTAAGACCCCAACTTTATAAATAAAGATGAATTTTCTATAAATATCATTTTTGAATATTATGGAGTTAATTTGATATAATGTTATAGTTGTAGGTAATATTTATAAATTTTGCAAAGTACGCAAGTTGTTATATAATATTCGATTGGTCGGGAAATATTCGTTTTAACAGGTAATATTCGTACAACGGCACAATCATTGGTGGACCCCACAACGGAATTATTATCGGATTGCAAAACGATAAAAATATTTTATTAAAAATAACGGCGGAAGTTTTACCATTGATACTGTTGAACTACTCGTACAGTAATACGTGTGGTTGCATAGTAGCATACGGTATTGATTATTAATGCTTATGTGAGAAGTTACTCAGTTTGATTCAATTATTGTCAGTTAATAATATGAATTATTTAGCGATAATGAAGTTTTGTTTAATTCGTATTATTAACGTAATAAAACAGAAACATCTTTTTATATAAAACAGAATACTTTATTAAAGTTATTCTATAAATAGAATATATTATATTTTATTTAAAAGATTTTTCTTTAAATATGGACCGCCAGATTAAAGTAATCAATCTGGACCGTTCATGGATTAGTTACTATGCATTCTATTTTTCTATAAATAGCAGCTCATTCCTTCATTATTTCTTACGAATTCACTGAACTCTAGAGAGAGAAACTATAGAGAGAGAGAGAGAAGAAAAGTATTCTGCTACTTAACTACTTCCTTGTTTCAGTTCTTCTTTAAAACGGTAAGGGGTGTTATTCTTTCTTATTCATGAAGAGAACTGTTGTTATTCCATTTCTTATTATTCTGTTGGAATAACCTGTATACGCGGTCTACCCTATACTTGGTGACATTCTTCTATTATTCTGTTGGAACATCCTGTCTGTGTGTTTTACACCGGACCTGGTTCCGTTTTTATTATTATTCTGTTGGAACATCCTGTCTGTGTGTTTTACACCGGTCCTGGTTCCGTCTTGTTATTATTCTGTTGGAACATCCTGTCTGTTTGTTTTACATCGGACCTGGTTCCATTATTTATTATTATGTCGGAATATCCTATCTGTGCGTTTACGCTGGACCTGGTTCCATTATTTATTATTCTGTTAGAATAACCTGTCTATGCGGTCTATCGCATGCCGGGTGATTTCTTTTGTTATTCCATTCTTTATTATACTCAGTTGGTTAAGTTTTAACTTCTATACTCTATGAAATTAGTAGAATATCCTTGATAATTGCGTTTCATCCAGTATCCTTTCATGGAAATATTTTTCTAAGTATTCTTGAATTTTACTCTACAAAGCAGTATCATGTTGACAATTTGGACATTATTAGTTCCTGATAAATTAATTCTTGAACTTGTTTTATTGAATTCTTATATCATTGTCATCATCCTCATGTTTATATTATGTTGAAAGTCATCTGTGGCCAGTAGTGCATAGATGGACTTGGTATGATTATGACCAGGGATTATTCGGTGTAATCGTGACCGTAATATTACAAATGATGTGGTAAAAATCCTCATTGGCCCGTAGTGCATTGATGGACAGTTGTTGGCATGATCATGACCATTAATGAATACACAAATATTCTTGGCCCGTAGTGCATGGATAATTATGGTCGTGATACTAACGAATATCCTTGGCCGTAGTACAGGGGTGATTCGATGATGTGGATTATTTTATTAAGCTGAGTCCCAGCGATAACAGTGTTGAAAACTCTTTTAAATCATAGAAGATAGTAGATTTTATTTTCTACTTGACTCTTTTAATGGATTGCTTGTTCTGCTGCAGTTAAACTTGATGTTCGTTATATTTTATCAGTTTAACACTGTTGAAGGCTAATGATAATTTATTCTGCATTATCTTACTCATAATATTTCTTACTGGGCTAGTTGTGCTCACCCTTTCTTTCACTGTTCTCTTCAGAAAATGAGAATATAGCTGGGACGAGTCGGAGAACGGAGTGATGAACCATATGATAGTATTAGTAGTCCTCACTATTCTGTTAAATAGTGTGACAATAATTATAATGAGGACTCCTTTTGAGTTTGCATAGTCTCTAGTAGACAATAATTGTATTCAAACTCACAGTTATGTTTTGTCGTATTGTACACGACAGTTGTATTAGTAAGTTATATTTGTATTCTGTACCATGTATCTGACGACCCAAAATGGGTGATGTATACCTATTTTTGGGGGCGTCACAATAATCCTTATGGACCTTATACTCCTCATAAAAGAACTCAATTACCCTTCATTAAATAAAATAAAATATTTGATGATGGTGCATGGTGGGTGATGGTGGTAAATATTTGATGATCTGGCGAAGCACATATAAGATTGTGGGGGTCAATTGACTCTACTAAAAAAATAATTATTTTATAACGTAAGGTAACTTTTAAAAATTTTAAGTATTATATATAAATTAATTTCATTAAAATTTTATAAATTTTTTATTATACGGACTCAAATTGAAAATTTATAATTTTGTCAATCAAATTTTGACAACATATGATTCATATTATCTCAATAATTGTTTATTTCTCTATAATATTTTAAACTAAATAATAATCTAATTTATATTATTTTTAAAAATAATTAATGAATTAATTACTTATAAATCTTAAAAAGTCTATTATGAGTCAATATAGTGTATATATACTATATATAGGTGAATGATCCGTGAAAAACGTTATCTATTAGCACTGTTTGAACTAACGTTAATCTAGCCGTCCAATATTAGAGTTAATGGCTGAGATGAATTTTTTAATTTGGCCCAGGACCCAGCCGCTAGAGAGAGTAGCGGCCAACAAAAAAAATTGGCCACTTACTGATTATCTTATTCTCATACATGCTACTTATTAATTAGTAAAATAAAATAATAAAAAATTATAAGTATAATCAGTAATTATCCTTATACTTATTAATAAAATAAGTATGTATAAGGATAATTAATAATTATCGTCTTATTATTTTTAATTATAAATAGGAAATAGTGATTGAATTTATATTATGTTCCTACTCAAATATATAAACTCAATTACTATTTTCTATTTATAATTAAAGATCATAAGACAATAATCAGTAATTATTCTTATACATACTTATTTTGTTAATAAGTATAAGGATAAATATAAAGATAATTACTGATTATCCTTATAATTATCCTTATAATTTTTTATCATTTTATTTTACTGATTAATAAGTAATATGTATAAGGATAATCTGTTAATAAGTATAAGGATAAGAATAAAGATAATTATTGATTATCATTATAATTATACTTATAATTTTTTATTATTTTATTTTACTAATTAATAAGTAGCATGTATGAGAATAATTAGGATAATCAGTAATTGATCAAATTTTTTTGTTGGTCGCTACTTCTTTTAGCGGCTGGGCCCTGGGCCAAATTAAAAAAAATACTCTGTGCTGGCCGCTACTCCCTCTAGCGGCCAGCACAGAGGATTTTTTAATTTATTGCTGGCCGCTACTCCCTATAACGGCTGAGCATTCATCTCAGCCATTAACTCTAATATTGGACGGCTAGATTAACGTTAGTTCAAACAGTGCTAATAGCTAACGTTTTTTCACGGATCATTCTCCATATATATATATATATATATATATATATATATATATATGACTCGAAAATATAAACTATTAAAAAAATTTGGCTCGCGGACACTGCCCCCGAACCCTGCCAAATTATTTATAACTCAGCAATAATTTTGACCCAAGTAAAATTTATTATTGACTTGGGCACTGTGGTGAACACTACAAATGAAGGAATTTTAGTGGTGGACATTACAAACTCAAATATCCGGATAGTGCGATGGAGCTATGGTGGTGGAAGTGATTGTAAGAAGACACGATTAGTATAGTATAATAGAAGGATTCACCATCATTTTAGTAGATTTTATTTCACCTTCTCTCTATGTAATGAAAAATTGAACGAATTTTTATATCATATATGAATGGTTTAATTGTTTCATTAAAATAAGTAACGAAATATTTTGTTTTTTTATCGTTCCTTCAAAATAGATCATTCAATTACAATCATGATTCTTACAATCCAAATATATGTTTTAGTGTTGAAACAAATTGCATTAAGCACAATAAGTACGTACTCCATTCATTTCATATTGTTTGGTTTCCCTCAAATTGCATTAAAAAAAAAAAACCAACCCCAGTGCAATTCTATTATTTATTTAGCAGATGATTTTCATAAGAAAATTATTAAATTCACAGTAGAAAATATTATTTTCACAATAAAAGAGTCCAATAGCGACGGTTTTCACCGTCGCTATACATCTACAGCGACACTTTTGTTGTGAAAATAATAAAAAGTATTATGGATTTAACAATTTTCTTCACATAAAGCTAACCGGGTACGTGGAAAGTTTAGAATCTTATACTAACAAAAAATAAAAGATAAAACAAGTGAATAATTGCATAAAAACAACATTTTTGAAAAGTCACCTTCAAACCTTGAAATTAAACACATCAAATATTAATTAGCTTTTGAAACTACACTGTAACGACTCCAAAATAGGTCCATTCCATCCAACCTATTCTGAGTCGCCAAATACATGGGTACAGAAAATAACTGTAAATTTATTACAACAATTGTCGTGCAAAATACAACAACACATATGCTGTGAGTTTGGATACAAATATATACCAAATGTGACTCATGTTCCAACCGTGGACATCACCTCACAATGACACCTTACATAAAGGTATAGTCAAAAACTGTTTTAGAAATTAGAATCTTTGGGAAGTGCTCAAGGAAACCTTCGTACATGGGAGGCCATGCGTCTAGGTTATGATAGATATCATATGGCCACAGAATTATTCTTGGTCGACCCAATAGATCCCAAAGAAAAACGAGAAGATTACTATCATATTCTTCCCAATGGTGAGTCTTCTCTTGACATATCATTATCTCTACTATCTCTAATTGAGAATTATACTTCAAACAAACACCAAGATTATATAGGTAGTGCTCGTATATATACTCAGCAAGTGGATGAGCACATCTCTGTCTTATGATGACACGAGGTTGTATGTCGTTAGACATCTTGTATGATAATGGCAAACCACCCTTCCAACGTTGGGTACACCTTACCCTATTGGATTCACCAAATAAAACTACTAAATGAACTTTTCTATACTGCTTCAGGAGAACATCCACAGCTAGAGACCACCGTTCTATTTTCCCGTTACCCTCGCTCGACCCAGCTACACTCTTATTACCTGAAAGGAATTGTGAAGCAAAAAGGTGAGCACAACTAGCTCAGTAAGGAATATCATGACTAAAGATAATTAAATTATCAATAGCCTTCATCAATAATAAATCAGAGATTTAGAACATATGGTAAATGATAAAAATTTCAACCATAGTTGCAGCGGAACGAGTGTAACACCCCAGTCCCACATCGAAAGATAGGGAAAAAATTTGTCTGCATATAAGGAAATAAGTTACTACCAATAGTACCTTCAAGTCATGACCTTTTGGGAGCCTGTGGTGGGCTAAGATGACCCAAGAAGATACTATTGGGCCAGTAGTTTGAGGCCTTATTTTGATAGGATTTGATTCGATTCGGACTTGGGATTTGACCCGAGATTTGTTCCGGACTCGGGATTTGACCCGGGTTGTTACATATGGTATCAGAGCCGACTCTCGAAAGCTCGGGTCGGGTCATCCGATCAGGTTGCCGGAGGTGGGGACATGACTTGGGATTTGACCCGAGATTTGTTCCGAACTCGGGATTTGACCCGGGTTGTTTCATATGGTATCCAAGCCGACTCTCGAAAGCTCGGGTCGGGTCATCCGATCAGGTTGCCGGAGGTGGGGACACGAAGGCTGGTGGTATTATCCCACAATGGAGAGATGAAGGTCCGGAGGTGGAGACACGAAGCCAGCCGGTATTATTCCACAATGGCTAGAGAGGCAAAGATCTTTGGGCAGTGTGTGCGATCGGTTCTGACGGGGACGTCAGAAATTTAAGTGGGGGAGTTTGTAACACCCCAGTCCCACATCGAAAGATGGGGGAAAAATTTATCTGCATATAAGGAAATAAGTTACTACCAATAGTACCTTCAAGTCATGACCTTTTGGGAGCCTGTGGTGGGCTAAGATGACCCAAGAAGATACTATTGGGCTAGTAGTTTGAGGCCTTATTTTGATAGGATTTGATTCGATTCGGACTTGGGATTTGACCCGAGATTTGTTCCGGACTCGGGATTTGACCCGGGTTGTTACAACGAGCAATCCATTAGAAGGGTCAAATAGACTATAAAGTCTATTATCTTCTTCATGTTAAAAATCCATCAACAATGTTTTATCCCTGTAACATCAATCAATAATTCTGGTCCACAATCATATGAATAACTCATAATCATAACTGTAGTTCTAAATTCCTCTTCTCATCCAGGACGAAGATAATTTTCATCACCTATCTTTACCTGAAACATCAAAGATCATGGTTACACCAAATCAAATTTCCTGTTCATAATCATACTAATAACTTCATCTTTGCACTACAGCCAAAGATATTCATTTGTATCATCAGTTGGTCATGTTTATCTCAACATCTGTTCGTCTTTGCACTACTGGCCAAAGATATTTAACAACATATCATCTTTGCACTACGGGCCAAAGATATTCATCAACAATTCATCTTTGCACTACAGGCCAAAGATATTCATCAATATTTCATCTTTGCACTACAGGCCAAAGATATTAATATCTCAAAGAAATATATAATTATTTCAGAATTAATATAAACAATAATTATAACCATGTTGATCAATTCACCTTTGCACTTAAGCTAAAGATATTCACTTATAAATTCAATGGTCATGATCATACCAATCAACGATTCAACTTTGCACTACTGGCCAAAGATAACCCATAGTCATGATCATACCAAAAATCTACCCATCTTTACACTCAAGTCAAAGAGAAATATCATCATTAGGGTTATAAAAATGTTATATATAATAATAAAAATTATATGATCAACATCTAGTTTTAATCTCAAGAGTAATATTCGTAAATCAACTATAATTTGGTTAGAAAAAGAAACCAATTTTTATCGTGAATAGTAACTCGTGAATACTAACTCGTGAATAGTAACTCGTGAATAGTAACTCATAAATAGTAAACCCGACACAAAAAAGTAGAAATTCCACAATAAAATCCATACCAGTATTTCGGTATAATGATATTGAAAGAATAATATTTCTTAAGCTTATAAACAATTTATTTAAATTGTTTACACTTTACTAAATAATACATTTAATCATTCTAAAATACCAAACTCATAAGATTTTATCACCAATAATCAAAACCCTCATCAAAAATTTGCATATACCTCATATAGGATTCTCAAGCCATAAAATCCTATTTTCTAATTTTCTTACTTCACAAAACATATTTAATTCATTTACTCATAACTAGACCATTTTCATGAAAAATACCAAATCATTTCCAAAAATATTTCTTTTCTGAGATTTAGCAGAATATAGTCCCATATTGAACATATACTTTTCTCAGAATTTTTAAAAGTCATTTACTATTTTTCATATGGCCAAAACAACCGAATATTTAGACATTTATAAAAAATTATATTTTTGTCCAAAAATTCTGAAATTTATAGAGTATACTTCTATTATATACATGTACTCCCAATAAAAATTTCATCAATTTTGGAGTTAACCACAAGAAGTTATAAGCGGTTACTTTTAAAATAGTCTTTTCTTATAAAATTCATAACTCTTAATCTATACATCCAAAAATCACCATTTTTGGACACAATCAAGAAATCTCATCAAAATATCATTTCAAATTTTTTCAGAATTTTTGAAGGTCAGAAAAATTACGAAACTGAAAAACATAACAACCATTAAAATCCCTTACTATCCCTTACTATCCCTTACCTCAAAAGAGCAGTACTTCTGATCGGTATAAGGCTGAAGGAAACTTGCACTGATGAATAGAAACTCAAAGAGTATCTAAATACTCACAAATTACACTCAATAATCTAGAGAGAGAAAGAGAGAAAACTTATGAATTCTGGTGTGATTTTCAATTCTAACTTAGCCCTCTATTTATAGAAAAATTTTAGTAGGCTTGACCTGCAACCTGATGGCTTTACCTGCTACTATTCTCACCCACCACATTTGAAATATAATTCAGCACATTTCTTCACCAACCACAAGTGGGGCCCACCAATTCTAAAATTTTTCATCAAAATGATAAACTCCGAAAATTCAACAATTTCTGAACCAGTCATCTTGTAAAATTCATAATAAATCATACGTTCATTTTTAACGGTTCAAAATTTGTGGGTATATACTCAACTTATATATGTATAACATATCCAAAAATTACCACGGTTCAACGGTTGGATTAAAAATTATGACCCCCGCAAAATATCACAAAAACAATGATTTTTAATACCTCCATTCCGACAAAAATACGGATAAAAACCTCAACATTAACTCCTTCATTTTTTAACCACAAAAATATATCCCTTATTTATATCCACATAAAATAAATATTTCCTTATCATATGAATCAATAATTAATTATTCACAAATAATATTACAGAATCACATTTATGACAACCAGGCCGTTCCCAGGAAAGAGGGGGCTTTCCAATAAGAATTTTTCCTTACTGACGCGCAATTAGGTGACCAAACCTCTCCTTAGACAGAACTTTCTAGACATTGTCAATAATGTTATCTAATAATATTATTCAAGTAATATGAATTATTGATCTGATAAAGGAAAATACTGTGCAACAACAATTATTAAAACAACAATAATATAAAATATCAACGCAACAATTATTGAATCAATAAAATAAAATATTGAACAGTAACTACTGTAACAATTATTGAGTAGTGCCTTCTTACGTAAGAATCAATAATTTGTGCAATACCGTGTGCTACTGTATTTTAACCACCGGGTATTCCAACAGTGTTAACGGTAACAACTACGCCGTTATTTGTAAAAACTCAAATTTGTCGTTTTCTTCACCCGACAGTTATTCGTTATGGGGCCCACAAATAGCTGCGCCGTCGTACGAATATTTCCCGACAGAAAGAATATTCCACGATCAAACGAATATTCTCCGACAACAAAGATTATTTTATAACCACTTGCTTATTTTGAAAAAATTTCATATATCACCCTTAACTTTATCTTGTTATCAATTTAACCATTTACTAAATAGAAAAATTGAATACTTTTATTTCATAAAATTCGGGGTCTTACAATCTCCCCTCCTTATGAAATTTCGTCCCCAAAATTTACGTACCTGGTATTTCGAAGAGTTGAGAATACCTTGCTTCCATTTCAGATTCTATCTCTCAGATCATCATGATTTCTCCATTGCTCATCTCCCATGATAACTTCATTTGGGTTCCTCATTTGTTGGGAAGTCATGACAACCGCCATCTCTCAAACTACTCGGCTTTGACTTGTCTGGAGCAGCATTTGGCGTCATCATTACCGTTGGAATATACCTTTCTATAGGACATATTCCTCCCTCAACTGCCTCTTCGTACTCCTCATTCATGATCTGAATCATCAATCTTCGATCCATATTGGATTCAGGTTGACCGCTATGTACAGGGTAATTCAAAACTCGATGTTGGGTTCTCCCAATTGCTTTCCAAAAAGAGAAATTCATATCATCTATTTTAACCTTCTTAGATCGAACATCTCTTTCCACAATATCCACGTGTCGTGCGGCTTTTGCCCATGCATCACTTATTCTCACTCGTTCAGTTTTTTCTTCTTTCAGCTCAGATTCTATTTTTATCATCTTATACTCTGCCAAAGAATGCTTCTGTTCAAGCATCACATATCGGGTAACACAAGCTTGAATTGTTGTATCTTTTTGTTCCACGACCGCTTGTCGTTCTTCTGCCTGCTCTTCTAACTCATGAATACGATTTTGAAATTCTACATTTTGATCATATAATACCTCTAATAAACTCTCCTCTGGTACTTCTTCTTCCTCTTCTTCCTCAGTCTCAGCTGTTACCTCTGCGACTATCTCGGGTGTAACTATCAATTCTTCACTCACCACATGGATATCTCTAATTCCTTCTTCGTCTGACATCACATTATCACGGTTAGTGATTAGAGGTATCCCCACAGTCTCATTCACTCCATTGTTAGCATTCTCAGCTGCCATTCTCAAATACTGCCATAAAACAAGGGTTAATTAAACAAATTAACATATCACATAATATCTCAATATTATGACTGACCAACAAATAAGCTTAGGTAGGACACACCAGCGAAGGATTTACTCATCTCTCCCCTCCTAGTTGTATTCCCCGATCTCAGCCAGAGATCATATCCCTAAGCTCTGATACCAAATGTAACGACCCCAAAATAGGTCCATTCCATCCAACCTATTCTGAGTCGCCAAATACATGGTACAGAAAATAACTGTAAATTTATTACAACAATTGTCGTGCAAAATACAACAACACATATGCTGTGAGTTTGGATACAAATATATACCAAATGTGACTCATATTCCAACCGTGGACATCACCTCACAATGACACCTTATATAAAGGTATAGTCAAAAACTGTTTTAGAAATTAGAATCTTTGGGAAGTGCTCAAGGAAACCTTCGTACATGGGAGGCCATGCGTCTAGGTTATGATAGATATCATATGGCCACAAAATTATTCTTGGTCGACCCAATAGACCCCAAAGAAAAACGAGAAGTTTACTATCATATTCTTCCCAATGGTGAGTCTTCTCTTGACATATCATTATCTCTACTGTCTCTAATTGAGAATTATACTTCAAACAAACACCAAGATTATATAGGTAGTGCTCGTATATATACTCAGCAAGTGGATGAGCACATCCCTGTCTTATGATGACACGAGGTTGTATGTCGTTAGACATCTTGTATGATAATGGCAAACCACCCTTCCAACGTTGGGTACACCTTACCCTATTGGATTCACCAAATAAAACTACTAAATGAACTTTTCTATACTGCTTCAGGAGAACATCCACAGCTAGAGACCACCGTTCTATTTCCCCGTTACCCTCGCTCGACCCAGCTACACTCTTATTACCTGAAAGGAATTGTGAAGCAAAAGGGTGAGCACAACTAGCTCAGTAAGGAATATCATGACTAAAGATAATTAAATTATCAATAGCCTTCATCAATAATAAATCAGACATTTAGAACATATGGTAAATGATAAAAATTTCAACCATAGTTGCAGCGGAACGAGCAATCCATTAGAAGGGTCAAATAGACTATAAAGTCTATTATCTTCTTCATGTTAAAAATCCATCAACAATTCTGGTCCACAATCATATGAATAACTCATAATCATAACTGTAGTTCTAAATTCCTCTTCTCATCCAGGACGAAGATAATTTTCATCACCTATCTTTACCTGAAACATCAAAGATCATGGTTACACCAATTCAAATTTCCTGTTCATAATCATACTAATAACTTCATCTTTGCACTACGGCCAAAGATATTCATTTGTATCACCAGTTGGTCATGTTTATCTCAACATCTGTTCGTCTTTGCACTACTGGCCAAAGATATTTAACAACATGTCATCTTTGCACTACGGGCCAAAGATATTCATCAATAATTCATCTTTGCACTACAGGCCAAAGATATTCATCAATATTTCATCTTTGTACTACAGGCCAAAGATATTAATATCTCAAAGAAATATATAATCATTTCAGAATTTATATAAACAATAATTATAACCATGTTGATCAATTCACCTTTGCCCTTAAGATAAAGATATTCACTTATAAATTCAATGGTCATGATCATACCAATCAACGATTCAACTTTGCACTACTGGCCAAAGATAACCCATAGTCATGATCATACCAAAAATCTACCCATCTTTACACTCAAGTCAAAGAGAAATATCATCATTAGGGTTATAAAAATGTTATATATAATAATAAAAATAATATGATCAACATCTAGTTTTAATCTCAAGAGTAATATTCGTAAATCAACTATAATTTGGTTAGAAAAAGAAACCAATTTTTATCGTGAATAGTAACTCGTGAATACTAACTCATAAATAGTAAACCCGACACAAAAAGGTAAAAATTCCACAATAAAATCCATACCAGTATTTCGGTATAATGATATTGAAAGAATAATATTTCTTAAGCTTATAAACAATTTATTTAAATTGTTTACACTTTACTAAATAATACATTTAATCATTCTAAAATACCAAACTCATAAAATTTTATCACCAATAATTAAAACCCTCTTCAAAAATCTACATATACCTCATATAGGATTCTAAAGCCATAAAATCTTATTTTCTAATTTTCTTACTTCACAAAACATATTTAATTCATTTACTCATAACTAGACCATTTTCATAAAAAATACCAAATCAGTTCCAAAAATATTTCTTTTCTGAAATTTAGCAGAATATAGTCCCATATTGAACATATATTTTTTTCAGAATTTTTAAAAGTCATTTACTATTTTTCATATGGCCAAAACAACCGAATATTTAGACATTTATCCAAAATTATATTTTTGTCCAAAAATTCTGAAATTTACAGAGTATACTTCTATCATATACATGTACTCCCAATAAAAATTTCATCAATTTTGGAGTTAACCACAAGAAGTTATAAGCGGTTACTTTTAAAATAGTCTTTTCTTAAAAAATTCATAACTCTTAATCTATACATCCAAAAATCACCATTTTTGGACACAATCAAGAAAACTCATCAAAATATCATTTCAAATTTTTCCAAAATTTTTGAAGGTCAAAAAAATTACGAAACTGAAAAACATAACAACCATTAAAATCCCTTACTATCCCTTACCTCAAAAGAGCAGTACTTCTGATCAATTTTTAATACCTCCATTCCGACAAAAATACGGGTAAAAACCTCAGCATTAACTCCTTCATTTTTTAACCACAAAAATATATCTCTTATTTATATCCACATAAAATAAATATTTCCTTATCATATGGATCAATAATTAATTATTCACAAATAATATTACAGAATCACATTTATGACAACCAGGCCGTTCCTAGGAAAGAGGAGGCTTTCCAATAAGAATTTTTCCTTACTGGCGCGCAATTAGGTGATCAAACCTCTCCTTAGACAGAACTTTCTAGACATTGCCAATAATATTATCTAATAATATTATTCAAATAATATGAATTATTGATCTGATAAAGGAAAATACTGTGCAGCAACAATTATTGAAACAACAATAATATAAAATATCAACGCAATAATTATTGAATCAATAAAATAAAATATTGAACAGTAACTACTGTAACAATTATTGAGTAGTGCCTTCTTACGTAAGAATCAATAATTTGTGCAATACCGTGTGCTACTGTATTTTAACCACCGGGTATTTCAACAGTGTTAACGGTAACAACTACGTCGTTATTTGTAAAAACTTAAATTTGTCGTTTTCTTCACCCGACAGTTATTCGTTATGGGGCCCACAAATAGCTGCGCCGTCGTACGAATATTCCCCGACAGAAAGAATATTCCACGATCAAACGAATATTCCCCGACAACAATGATTATTTTATAACCACTTGCTTATTTTGAAAAATTTTCATATATCACCCTTAACTTTATCTTGTTATCAATTTAACCATTTACTAAATAGAAAAATTGTGACGCCCCCAGAATAGGTATACAACACCCATTCTGAGTCGCCAAATACATGGTACAGAAAGCAAACTACAACTTCAATAATACAATTGTCGTGCAAAATACGACAACACATACTGTGAGTTTAAATACAAATATTGTCTTCTAGACAATATCCACACTCAAATAAATCCTCATTACAATTATTCAAACACTATTTTACAGAAATAGTGAGGACTGCTAATACATCTTTCTAGAACCATCACTCCATACCCCGACTAGATCCTGCTATGTTCTCACCTCCTGAGAAGAAAAATGGAACAAAAAGGAAAAGGGTGAGCTCAACTAGCCCAGTAAAGAATATTATGACTAAGATAATATACAACAAATTATCGTTAGTCTTCAACAGGGAAAAATCTGATAAAATATAATCGACAACAAGTTTTAGATCAACAACTGCAGCGGAAACAGCAAACCATTAGAAGAGTCAAGTAGAGAAAAAATTCTACTATCTTCTAAGATTTAAAAGTCCATCATCAATATTTTATCTCTGTAACATCAATTAATAATCATCTTTAACCAAATATTCATCTTTGCACTACAGGCCAAAGATATTCATTTGTATCATCAGTCGGTCATGTTCATCTCAACACCTGTTCATCTTTGCACTACAGGCCAAAGATATTCATCAAGTAATTATACATCTTTGCACTACAGGCCAAAGATATTCAGTAATATCATCATTTAGGACTGAGGATGATGAAAAATATCTTAAAGAGAACGAATCCAATGAGACAGAAGGACAAATAGTAGGGATTCATATAACAGTTTATCCAAGATCAATAATACTTCATAATAATCAATTGTGAAGCAGAATTCAAAAATAAAGATCAAAACATGGATACAATCAAAGATAGTAACCATAATAGACATCTTGGACAAAAAGGGAAAATTTTATTTTTCGGTGAATAGTGCCGTATTCGTGAATAGTGCCGTATACGTGAATAGTGCCGCATACGTGAATAGTAACCCCCGACACAAAAAGTTCCAAATTTGATAAAAACTCATATCAATATTTCAGCATAATGATATTGAAGAAAATAATATCATTTAAGAAGAAAATAATATCCCTTACCTCAAAATATCAGTACTTCTGGTCGGAATACCGGTATAAGGCTGAAAGAAACTTGCTCTGATGAATAGAAACTCTCAAAGTATCTAAATACTCACAAAATACACTCAATAATCTAGAGAGAGAAAGAGAGAAAACTTGTTTCTGGTGTGATTTTCAATTCTAACTTAGCCCTCTATTTATAGGAAAATTTTGGTAGGTTTGACCTGCAACCTGATGGCTTTACCTGCTACTATTCCCACCCACCACATTTGAAATATAATTCAGCACATTTCTTCACCAACCACAAGTGGGGCCCACCAATTCTAGAATTTTCCACCAAAATGATAAACTCCGAAAATTCAACAATTTCTGAACCAGTCATCTTGTAAAATTCGTAATAAATCATACGTTCATTTTTAACGGTTCAAAATTTGTGGACATATACTCAACTTATATATGTATAACATATCCAAAAATTACCACGATCCAACGGTCGGATTAAAAATTATAACCCCCGCAAACTATCTCAAAAACCCTGATTTTTAATACCTCCATTCCGACAAAAATACTGACAAAAACCTCAACATTAACTCCTTCATTTTTAACCACAAAAATATATCCCTCATTTATATCCACATAAAATAAATATTTCCTTATCATATGAATCAATAATTAATTATTTACAAATAATATTACAGAATCACATTTATGACAACCAGGCCGTTCCCAGGAAAGAGGGGGCTTTTCAATAAGGATTTCTCCTTACTGGCGCGCAATTAGATGACCAAACCTCTCCTTAGACAGAACTTTCTAGACATTGCCAATAATGTTATCTAATAATATCATTCAAATAATATGAATTATTGATCTGATAAATGAAAATACTGTGCAGCAACAATTATTGAAACAACAATAATATAAAATATCAACGCAGCAATTATTGAATCAATAAAATAAAATATTGAATAATAACTACTGTAACAATTATTGAGTAGTGCCTTCTTACGTAAGAATCAATAATTGGTGCAATACCGTGTGCTACTGTATTTTAACCACCGGGTATTCCAACAGTATTAACGGTAACAACTACGCCGTTATTTATAAACAACTTATACTTGTCATTTTCTTCATCCAATCGCTTTCCGTTATGGGGCCCACACAAGGCTGCGTCGTCGTACAAATATTCCCCGACAGCAAGAATATTCCACGACCAACCGAATATTCACCGACCAAAAATAAATATTTTATAACCACTTGCTTATTTTGCAAAATTTGCACATTTAACCCATAACCAAAGTATTTGTATCAAATTAACCCCTTATTATTCACAATAATATTTAGAGAAAATTTGATTTTATTCATTAATAAGTTGGGGTCTTACAAAAATTGAATACTTTTATTTCATAAAATTTGGGGTCTTACATACACTTTTTTAAAATATAAATTGTTAACGCCAAGATCTTCGGTAACGTCCCAATCACGTAAGATGCCCTAATCCTGCACAGTAAACACAGTCAACGCCAAAAGCTTGACGGCTGGACCGTCGGGAGATAGCTCAAGCGTGAGAGTCAGTACAGGCCGTTCAAGGTTTAACAATGGAGGATAAAATGTCTAGTGTCACTAGAGAGATAAAAAAAATCCTGTATTGTGTGTATGCGTACCTTCTCTTGGAGATTTCCTCGTTAGGCTATACCCTCTTGCCTGGTTTACCATGCCACCAACCCTTATCTGACACAACCCCCTACTCCTACCTGACCCCAGCCGGATGCATGCAGATTGTCACCTTTTTCCTACTGTACATGCCCGCCGGCCGGATATAATCCCATCCACATTAATGATCTGCAGACTTTTGGTCAACAGCCTTCCTTTTTCATCATTACAAGTCAAAGACTTAGATTTTAAAAGTTCTAATGGATCAACCCATTTACCTGGTCCGGTATTAAGGAGATACAATGTAAGAATTAGGCCCAATAACTTTAAGACCCAATGGACTAAATAAATAACTAAGCCCAATCCATAAGGCCCAATAGGAGAAATATCATGACCCAACATAAATGTATATACAAGAGAATTAACAACCTCCTTCATATTAATTAAAATGTCAATAATTTGTTAATAAAGTAGACATGATTTAGCTAACTAATTATAACCTAAACCAACTTGTGGAAAATAGTTGACATAAAAAATGAAGAGAGACTGGACTCTTCACACTAGCTTGATTGTGCCTTTAAAAGAGGTCAGGCTGCTGCTAAGATTTAGCTAATTTCATTCTAAAAAACTACAAATATAAAGGAGCAACTTCCAATAGAGCTAGGTCATGGTTATATATATAAATAGATGAAATCGATCTATGACAATTAATTAATAAAACACTCACTTAATTAATATATATATATATATATATATATATATATATATAATAAGTAAAATTACTAATAATTAATCTACATGTATGTACTATGCGTTCCTTCAACCAATAACATTAGGGATAAATCGATTTTTAGTGTCTGTGCTGAAACTCGACTTACAAGTCGGTATTCCAACTGAAAAAGTAATAAATTGGTGTTTATACCAGAAAAAATTTATAAGTTGGTGATTGTACTTGAATATTAAGGAATATGCTAATCTTATGTGGATACATTTGTATCTGAGACTCATTAGAGATTGAAAGAGAATGAAAATATAAAAAACAGTTGTTGTCTATTTCCCTCGAGTCCCCACCCACCTAGATACAAAAGTTATTTATATTCCAATAACATTAATAACAATAGCAAATAAAGAAGTGGAGTATATATTAAAAGTTTACACGCGCACATTGTTGGAAAAATATGAACAAAATATAGGATTCAACTATCAAATAAAAGAAGAGCAGAAATAAACTTATCGATTTAGAGCGAATAGTTTTGAGCAGAGGCGTGCAGCGCACTGTCCTTAAGTAGAAATTTCGCCCCTCGAAGAACTTTTCTCGGTGCTAAAGTCACTGACGAATTCCTACTCCAGGATTCAACGGCTCTTCACCCAACTAATCAGCACTTGAAATAGTTGAATGACCCATGAACAACTTCTAATTTTCTTTACTCGAACTCAAAAGAAATGGTGTATAAACAATAATATATAGAGATATATATATCTGTTAACAGTCTCGGTAACTCACTGATAACTTGATTAATATATATATATATATATATATATATATATATATATATATATATATATATATATATATATATATATATATCTAATAACTTAGCTTATGTATATAATATTAGCAGCAGAACTTGAAAGCTATCAATAGTATTTTGCTTTTTGTCAGTAAAGTTTTTTTTCTAAAATGGCAGATAAGCCTACTCCTCACAAACAGTGCTCAATCCTATTTATATGTAAAAGAAATAGCAATGGTACTAAACAAATAGCAACGGTACTATCATTAAGTACACAAATGTGCTGAAATCAAACGGAAATATTATTAATACTCAAACGGTAAAATAATTTAATATCCAAATGAATATACAAACGGCTAGAAATTAATTATTATTGAAATATATCAACAATCCCCCACAATTTCAATAATAAGAATAAAAGTAATAAAAGAAATCGAGTAAGGAATATAAGAGTGCAGTGCGTTAACACTGGTGTCTTTTGGACTATGAACCAATGTATAGAGTAAATAGGACTTGATTCACAGGAATTTGGTGAAATAAAAAATTTCTATGAACCTTCTTCCATATTATGAATCAGTAATCATATTACTCACACTACAAACTTTATTTAGAAGTTGTTCTACGCGATTTGGCACATTTTTGGCCTTGCGCCATACCTGGAGTTCATGAGCGCTCTAGAAAACCTGTCTTATTTTCATAAGAGGCGGCCTCACCTCTACACTCATATAGGTGTTTCCATCAAATGTATTCTACAGTTAAACACATCACCCAATAGGACTATGGAAAACATTAAGAGTATATAACTCAACCTCTAACACTATAGAATTACACTTTCCTACACCACAGGGATGAACTCAAATATTTATAAAATGGATAGTGTCCCAACCAATCAACCAATGACTTGTTGTTACCCATATGAACCTACTTCCTGGGATTACCATTCATATAGGTTGGGTTACCATCACTGTTGATTTCTGTAATAGACAGTAGTCCCATCCCCCTCGATGTATTGCTCACTAGCCTCTTGCTTAGTGGCTTTGTCAGAGGATCCTCAAGATTTAACTCTGACCTAACAAAATTAAGGGATATAATCCCGTCACATAACAGCGGTCTCACAATATTATGTCTTAGGCGTATATGCCTACTCTTGCCATTATAGCTCTTATTCTTAGCTCTGCCTATAGCAGCTTGGCAATCACAATATAGAGACACAGATGGAACTGGTCTCGTCCACAAAGGAATATTTCCTAAAAGATTTCTTAGCCACTCTGCTTCAGAGTCTGCCTTCTCTAAGGCAATAAACTCAGACTCCATAGTAGAGCGAGCTATACAAGTCTGTTTAGAAGACTTCCAAGACACTGCTCCTCCTCCTAAGGTAAATATGTAGCCACTCGTGGATTTGATTTCATCTGAATCAGAGATCCAGTTGGCATCACTATAGCCCTCAAGAACTGCAGGATTACCGTAGTAATACAAGCCAAATCTAATAGTACCTCGCAGATACTTGAGTACTCTACATAAAGCAGTCCAATGATCCTTATTTGGATTATGAGTGTATCTGCTGAGTCTATTAACTGCATAAGATATATCAGGTCTTGTGCAATTAGTAAGATACATTAAGCAAACTATGATTTGGGCATACTCAGATTGAGATACACTAGGTCCCTCACGTTTTTTTAAATGTAAACAAGAATCATACGGAGTACTAACAGAATTAACATTATAATGTCCAAATCTCTTAAGCATTTTCTCCACATAATGATCTTGGGAAATCATATACCCATTCCACACTTTTCTCAAATTAATACCGAGAATAACATTTGCTTTTCCCAGGTCTTTCATATCAAATTTAGTGGATAACATATTTTTAGTCTCATATATAACATCAATATTGGTTCCAAAAATAAGCAAATCATCCACATAAAGACATACAACAACACCACAATTCTCATTATTAAATTTGGTATATATACATCTATCTCCATCATTTATTATATATCCATTAGAAGTCATCACACTATCAAATTTATCATTCCATTGTTTAGGAGCTTGTTTAAGACCATATAAAGATTTGACCAATTTACAAACTTTATGCTCATTGCCTGAGGAAATAAATCCCTCAGGTTGGTCCATATAAATCTCCTCTTCTAAATCTCCATTAAGAAACGCAGTTTTAACATCCATTTGATGAATTATTAAACTTTTAATAGCGGCTAGAGCAATTAAAACTCTAATGGATGATGTTCTTGCAACAGGTGAATAAGTCTCAAAAAAGTCAAGATCTTGCTTTTGTTTATAACCTTTAGCAATAAGTCTAGCCTTAAATTTATCAATTGATCCGTCAGGTTTTAATTTCCTTTTAAAAATCCACTTACAACCAATAGATTTAGAACCAAGAGGAAGGTCCACTAATTCCCAAGTGTGATTAGCCATAATAGACTCAATCTCACTATTTACGGCTTCTCTCCAAAAAGGAGCATCGGGAGAAGAAACTACGTCTTTAAAAGTTAATGGGTCATTATCTAAGAGAAACGTAAAAAAGTCGTCTCCCAGATTAGTGGGTTTTCTAGTACGCTTACTCCTCCTTGGTTCAATTTCAGATTCCTTAATTGGAACTATGTAAGAGCTCGTATGAAGCTCTGCTACTGGTCGATCCACTTTAGATTTCAAAGGAAAAATATTTTCAAAGAAATCAGCATTTTTTGACTCAATGATTGTATTATGATCTAATATATCACTTTTTAAAACAAGAAATCTATAAGCAGCACTATGTTCAGCATAACCAATAAACAAACAATCAGCAGTTTTAGAACCAATTTTCCTTTTCTTTGGGTCAGGTAACATTACCTTAGCAAGACACCCCCATACTTTAAGGTATTTCAAGTTAGGTAAATGATTTTCCCAAATCTCATAAGATATTTTTCCAGTTTTCTTATAAATGATTCTATTTTGCAAGTGACAAGTAGAAAGAAGAGCTTCCCCCCACAAATTCGGTGGAGCCCCAGAACTTACTAACATAACATTCATCATTTCTTTTAGTGTTCTATTCTTTCTTTCAGCAACCCCATTAGATTCTGGAGAATAGGGAGGTGTTACCTCATGTATAATACCTTGTTCTTCGCAATATTTACTAAGGGGTCCACAGTCATATTCTCCACCTCTATCGGACCTGAGTCTTTTAATCTTCTTTTCTAATTTATTTTCAACTTCGGCCTTATAAACTAGAAATTTATCTTCAGTTTTATTTTTATTTCTAAGAAGGTAAACTTTAGTATATCTAGAATAATCATCTATAAAGGTCACATAATAATTTTTCCCACCTCTAGAAGTATTTCTAGACATATCACCTAAGTCTGAATGAATTAAACTGAGAGGTTCAGATTCTTTAACTAGTACTGGTCATGTCTTTTTAGTAGTTTTGACTTCTACACACACTTGACATTTATTGGTATTTGAAATTTTAACATCTTTTAAAATTCCCAAGTTTTTCATTATTTTTATATAAGAATAATTCACATGGCCTAATCTAACATTCCAAATATCATCACACTCAACCAAGTAAGCAAAAGAAGTACTAGCATTATTATTTATGAGTTCAAGTACATTCAAATGAAATAAGCCAGAATTAAGATACCCTTTTCCCACAAACACCCCATTTTTGGTTAAAACTACCTTATCAGATTCAAACATAACCTTAACCCCAACTTTTCCAAGTATGCCAACAGATACGAGATTGTAGCGAATCTCAGGAATATGAAGAACATCGGTAAGAGAAAGGATCTTCCCATAAGTCAATTTTAAATTTACTTTCCCTTTACCCAACACTGGTGCAGGCCTCGAATCGCCCATGTATACATGTTCATCTTTTCCCTCAAGGGGAGTGTAAGAGATGAATGCACCACGATTCGCACAAATGTGTTTGGTAGCACCAGAATCCACTACCCATGCCTCTTTGTCAGTCACCATGTTCACCTCGGAGACAACCGCCACAATAGTATTGTCTGCCTCAGCTAAGTTAGCTCTCGGAGGAACAGACTGGTTGTTTCCCTTTTTGAACTTGCATTGAGCAGCATAATGACCTGGCCTTCCACACACGAAACAATCACCTTTAGGTTTTGAGGTTTTGGGTTTGAACTGATTTGATTTTGCCTTCGGACCGGGGTTATACTTATGCCCATGCTTAGGATGTTTGTTGAACGGGTGACGAGGTTTGCGATCATCAACTAAATTTACTTTGGAAGACATCTCTTTGGCTTTGGTAGTTTTATCTAAATTTCTGTTCTTTTCCTCAATACGAATATTAACAATTAACTCCTCTAAGGTCATGTCTTTCCTTTTATGTTTCATAGTATTCTTGTAATCTTTCCAAGAATCGGGCAATTTCTCAATAAGGGAGCTAACAATAAAAGGAGCGGGTAAGTTCATGCCTTCATTATTAAGTTCGGCTACGACAAGATGAAAGCCATAAATTTGAGAAGAGACATCTTTTTCATCGGTCATGTAAAAATTAAGAAAATTCCCAATTGCATACTTTTTTGACACCAGCATCTTCCACAACATATTTCAAAACTAAAGCATCCCAAATTTCAGTAGCAAGTTTATGTAGACAATAGATATCGAAAAGTTCATTTGACAAAGAGTTGAGAATGATAGCCTTGCAAATTTTATCAGTAGAAGACCAAGTACTAACAGAAGATTCATATTCTTTCTTTTGTTCATCGGTAGCATTAGAAAGAGGTTCAACTGGTTTTGATTTGGTTAAGACATGGTTAACTTTAGCAATGTCCATAATCAAAAGTAATTTAGTTTGCCAACATTTAAAATTTGTTCCATTAAAAGGCTCAATTTTGGTCAAATCAGGGACATATTTAGTGGCGGTAAACATAACAAAATCCATAAAATTTCTACTTAAGATTGTTGGAAAAATATGAACAAAATATAGGATTCAACTATCAAATAAAAGAAGAGCAGAAATAAACTTATCGATTTAGAGCGAATAGTTTTGAGCAGAGGCGTGCAGCGCACTGTCCTTAAGTAGAAATTTCGCCCTTCGGATAACTTTTCTCGGTGCTAAGGTCACTGACGAATTCTTACTCCAGGATTCAACGGCTCTTCACCCAACTAATCAGCACTTGAAATAGTTGAATGACCCAGGAACAACTTCTAATTTTCTTTACTCGAACTCAAAAGAAATGGTGTATAAACAATAAAATATAAAAATATATATATCTGTTAACAGTGTCGGTAACTCACTGATAGCTTGATTAATATATATATATATATATATATATATATATATATATATATATATATATATATATATTGTAAGACCCCAACTTATTAATGAATAAAATCAAATTTTCTCTAAATATTATTGTGAATAATAAGGGGTTAATTTGATACAAATACTTTGGTTATGGGTTAAATGTGCAAATTTTGTAAAATAAGCAAGTGGTTATAAAATATTTATTTTTGGTCGGTGAATATTCGGTTGGTCGTGGAATATTCTTGCTGTCGGGGAATATTTGTACGACGACGCAGCCTTGTGTGGGCCCCATAACGGAAAGCGATTGGATGAAGAAAATGACAAGTATAAGTTGTTTATAAATAACGGCGTAGTTGTTACCGTTAATACTGTTGGAATACCCGGTGGTTAAAATACAGTAGCACACGGTATTGCACCAATTATTGATTCTTACGTAAGAAGGCACTACTCAATAATTGTTACAGTAGTTATTATTCAATATTTTATTTTATTGATTCAATAATTGCTGCGTTGATATTTTATATTATTGTTGTTTCAATAATTGTTGCTGCACAGTATTTTCATTTATCAGATCAATAATTCATATTATTTGAATAATATTATTAGATAACATTATTGGCAATGTCTAGAAAGTTCTGTCTAAGGAGAGGTTTGGTCATCTAATTGCGCGCCAGTAAGGAGAAATCCTTATTGGAAAGCCCCCTCTTTCCTGGGAACGGCCTGGTTGTCATAAATGTGATTCTGTAATATTATTTGTGAATAATTAATTATTGATTCATATGATAAGGAAATATTTATTTTATGTGGATATAAATGAGGGATATATTTTTGTGGTTAAAAATGAAGGAGTTAATGTTGAGGTTTTTGTCAGTATTTTTGTCAGAATGGAGGTATTAAAAATCAGGGTTTTTGAGATAGTTTGCGGGGGTTATAATTTTTAATCCGACCGTTGGATCGTGGTAATTTTTGGATATGTTATACATATATAAGTTGAGTATATGTCCACAAATTTTGAACCGTTAAAAATGAACGTATGATTTATTACGAATTTTACAAGATGACTGGTTCAGAAATTGTTGAATTTTTGGAGTTTATCATTTTGGTGGAAAATTCTAGAATTGGTGGGCCCCACTTGTGGTTGGTGAAGAAATGTGCTGAATTATATTTCAAATGTGGTGGGTGGGAATAGTAGCAGGTAAAGCCATCAGGTTGCAGGTCAAACCTACCAAAATTTTCCTATAAATAGAGGGCTAAGTTAGAATTGAAAATCACACCAGAAACAAGTTTTCTCTCTTTCTCTCTCTAGATTATTGAGTGTATTTTGTGAGTATTTAGATACTTTGAGAGTTTCTATTCATCAGAGCAAGTTTCTTTCAGCCTTATACCGGTATTCCGACCAGAAGTACTGATATTTTGAGGTAAGGGATATTATTTTCTTCTTAAATGATATTATTTTCTTCAATATCATTATGCTGAAATATTGATATGAGTTTTTATCAAATTTGGAACTTTTTGTGTCGGGGGTTACTATTCACGTATACGGCACTATTCACGTATACGGCACTATTCACGAATACGGCACTATTCACCGAAAAATAAAATTTTCCCTTTTTGTCCAAGATGTCTATTATGGTTACTATCTTTGATTGTATCCATGTTTTGATCTTTATTTTTGAATTCTGCTTCACAATTGATTATTATGAAGTATTATTGATCTTGGATAAACTGTTATACGAATCCCTACTATTTGTCCTTCTGTCTCATTGGATTCGTTCTCTTTAAGATATTTTTCATCATCCTCAGTCCTAAATGATGATATTACTGAATATCTTTGGCCTGTAGTGCAAAGATGTATAATTACTTGATGAATATCTTTGGCCTGTAGTGCAAAGATGAACAGGTGTTGAGATGAACATGACCGACTGATGATACAAATGAATATCTTTGGCCTGTAGTGCAAAGATGAATATTTGGTTAAAGATGATTATTAATTGATGTTACAGGGATAAAATATTGATGATGGACTTTTAAATCTTAGAAGATAGTAGAATTTTTTCTCTACTTGACTCTTCTAATGGTTTGCTGTTTCCGCTGCAGTTGTTGATCTAAAACTTGTTGTCGATTATATTTTATCAGATTTTTCCCTGTTGAAGACTAACGATAATTTGTTGTATATTATCTTAGTCATAATATTCTTTACTGGGCTAGTTGAGCTCACCCTTTTCCTTTTTGTTCCATTTTTCTTCTCAGGAGGTGAGAACATAGCAGGATCTAGTCGGGGTATGGAGTGATGGTTCTAGAAAGATGTATTAGCAGTCCTCACTATTTCTGTAAAATAGTGTTTGAATAATTGTAATGAGGATTTATTTGAGTGTGGATATTGTCTAGAAGACAATATTTGTATTTAAACTCACAGTATGTGTTGTCGTATTTTGCACGACAATTGTATTATTGAAGTTGTAGTTTGCTTTCTGTACCATGTATTTGGCGACTCAGAATGGGTGTTGTATACCTATTCTGGGGGCGTCACAGTTGGTATCAGAGCTTAGGGATATGATCCCTGGCTGAGATGTGAGACAAGAACTAGGAGGGGAGAGACGGGGAATTCCTTCGCTAGTATGACCTGACTAAGTTTATTTGGTGTTTATTTGGTCGGTCAGAGTATAGGGATAATATATGACATGACTATTAACCCTTGTTTTATGGCAGTATTTAAGAATGGCAGCTGAGAACGTTAATAATGGAGTAAATCAGACCGTGGAGACACCTTTGATCACTACCCAGGGGAACGTGCAACAGGAAGGCAATATTCCTCCTGTAAACAACGTTACCGAGCAAACGATGAATGATGGAATGTTTAGGAGCTTTTTGCAGTTCATGCAAAATCAGACGAGGGAGACTCGTGTGCAGAATACGGGTGGAAATGATAACAACGCGCGGTTTGTCACAGCTAAGCAGTTCAAAGAATTGGGACCACCAGAATTTAAGGGAAAGCCGGATCCGATCATGGCGGAAACGTGGGTCAAGCAAATTACCAAGATATTTGATGTCTTGGGATGCACGGAGGAACAGAAGGTTCCATTCGCCACATTTATGTTCCGCGGTGAGGCAGACTACTGGTGGGAGTCTGTGAAGCGTACCCAGCCTGACGCACTCAACATGTCCTGGGAAACATTTCAAAAACTGTTCAATGACAAGTACTTTCCTGAAAGTATTCGTCATATGAAGGAGGTTGAGTTTATTAGACTGGAACAAAACAACATGACGGTGTCCCAGTACGAGGCGAAGTTTGCAGAGTTATCCAGGTTTGCACCTCATTTGGTCGAAAATGAGGAACGAATGACAAGGATGTTTCTGAGAGGTCTAAAACCCGAGATTCGGCAATATCTTATCTCTCATAAATTTTCTTTATATTCAGATGTTGTAAACAGGGCTCAATTATTAGAGCGAGATAATGAGTATGTGCAACCGAGGGACCACAACCAGGGTCATACCGGTGGCGGCAGTCATCGAAGCAATGAAAACCAGCAGGGAGGAAAACATTCGGACAAAAGCGGTAACCACTCTGGTGGTAATCGTGGTCGTGATAATAGAAGGAGCGAGTCGGGAGGAGATTTCAAGAAGAGAAGGTACAACAATGATAACGTGAAGACGTCAGCACAAACATCAACTGTTTCTAGGGGAGGAGAACGACCACCGGTCGTATGTTACAAATGTGGGAAAGAGGGACATATCAGCCCAAACTGCCCACAACAATCCAAGGTATGTTATAACTGTGGAAAGGAAGGTCATATAGCTCGAGAGTGTTCTGTAGCAAAACCAAGTTCAGCGGGGATGGTGACTCCAAAAGTTATCCCGGATAAGTCGAAATCAGCGGTTCCTGGAAGGGCGTTTGTCGTTACTGGCCAAAACGCGAGAAACCCGAACGAGGTGATCACGGGTAAGCTAATCTTGAATTCTTGCGAAGTTTATACTTTACTAGATACCGGTTCTACCCATTCTTTTATCTCTCCTGCTTGTGCTCAACGTTTAAACTTGACTCCGGAGAAATTGGACTTTAACTTATCTGTTGAAACTCCGTTGGGTGAAACCTTCGTTACATCTACAGTTTATAAATCTTGCATGATCCAAGTTGGCACTATCACATTACCTGTTGATCTTATCTCTTTAAAGATACTTGCTTTTGATGTGATTTTAGGAATTGATTGGTTAACCACTCATCATGCTAAAATTGATTGTTTTCGTAAGGTTGTTAGTTTTCATATTCCTAACCAACCTGTCATACGAATTCAAACTACTAAACCACTAAAATCAGTCACTGTCATATCAAGCCACAAAGCTATTCGTTTATTGAAAAACGGATGTCAAGCTTTCTTAGCCCATGTTATGGATTTGAACAAAGACAAGTCAGATTTGAATAATATTTCTATTGTTAGAGAATTTTCCGATGTATTTCCTGAAGAACTTCCCGGTCTACCCCCGGAACGAGAAATTGAATTCTTTATTGACCTTGAACCCGGTACAAAGCCCATTTCTAAAACCCCATATCGAATGGCTCCTATTGAACTTCAGGAGTTAAAAGTCCAACTACAGGAGTTGTTGGACATCGGTTTTATTCGTCCTAGTACGTCTCCTTGGGGTGCTCCTGTTTTATTCGTAAAGAAGAAAGACGGGAGTATGCGACTTTGTATTGACTATCGAGAATTGAACCATGTCACCATCAAGAATAGGTATCCGCTACCTCGCATTGATGACCTGTTTGACCAGTTGCAAGGAGCACAATTCTTTTCAAAGATCGATCTTCGTTCTGGATATCATCAGCTGAAGATTAAAACTGAGGATATTCCAAAGACTGCCTTCAGAACTCGGTACGGGCATTATGAATTCTTAGTAATGTCTTTTGGATTGACTAATGCTCCTGCTGCCTTCATGGATATGATGAACCGTGTATTCAAAGAATATTTGGATCAGTTCGTTGTTGTCTTTATTGATGACATCCTCATCTATTCCAAAAGCCGTGAAGATCATGAGCGCCATTTGAAGCTGGTACTGCAAAGGCTTCGTGAAAACAAGCTATATGCCAAACTGAAGAAATGCGAGTTCTGGCTTGAGGAAGTAGCATTCCTTGGGCACGTGGTGTCAAAACATGGAGTATCTGTCGACCCGGCGAAGATTGAAGCCATACAAAGTTGGGAGCAACCGAAGTCGGTAACCGAAGTACGTAGCTTTCTGGGCTTAGCTGGTTATTATCGGAGATTTGTGGAAGGATTTTCTCGAATCGCTACTCCGTTAACTCAGCTGACTCGGAAAGATACAAAATTCGTATGGAGTGAGGAATGCGAGAAGAGTTTCCAAGAACTCAAGAGGAGACTCATTTCGGCACCTGTTTTGACAATACCATCTGGTTCGGATGGATTTGTTATCTACAGCGATGCTTCAGGCAAAGGGTTAGGATGTGTTCTCATGCAACATGGGAAAGTCATAGCCTATGCCTCACGACAACTCAAAGAATATGAGAGGAATTATCCTACTCATGATTTGGAGTTGGCAGCAGTCGTTTTTGCGTTGAAGATCTGGAGACACTACCTGTATGGGGAGAAAGTGGAGATCTATACAGATCATAAAAGCCTCAAATATTTCTTCACCCAAAAGGAACTCAACATGCGGCAACGACGTTGGCTCGAGCTGTTGAAAGATTACGATCATACCATCCAATATCATCCTGGAAAAGCAAACGTAGTAGCTGACGCATTGAGTAGAAGATCATATGCGGGTACGAGTGCAATGTTTTTAACACAAAGGCCCATTTTGTATGACTTGCAAAGGATGGAGATAGAGATGAAGGTTCCAAGTACCCACATGATGATATCAAATATACGAGTAGAACCGACTTTAATCGATAAAGTTAAAGCTGCTCAAGCTACGGACATGGAGCTGATGCGTATGAAGAAGAAAGTGCAAGAAGGTGCTATTCCAGAAGCAAGAATCGATGAAGAAGGAATACTTCGAGTCAACTCCAGACTTTGTGTTCCTAACGATTTTGACTTGAAGCATAGAATAATGATGGAGGCACACAACACACCGTTTGCAATCCATCCTGGGAGTACCAAAATGTATCACGATCTTCGACATACATTTTGGTGGAGCAATATGAAAAGAGAGATCGCGGAGTTTATCTCGAGATGTTTAACTTGTCAACGTGTAAAAGCGGAGCATCAAGTACCAAAGGGTCCATTGCAACCACTTGAGATTTTGAAATGGAAGTGGGAACACATTACTATGGATTTTGTTACAGGTCTTCCCAAGGTTTCTCAAGGCATAGATGCGATTTGGGTTATTGTTGATAGATTAACCAAGTCCGCTCATTTCTTGCCGATACGTGAGACTTATTCCCTTGAACGTCTTGCTAGTATGTACGTGAACGAGATTGTGAGATTGCATGGCATGCCAGTATCCATAGTTTCGGATCGTGACCCAAGATTCACTTCACGATTTTGGGTTAGCTTGCAGAAAGCTATGGGCACGGATTTACGATTCAGTTCAGCATACCATCCTCAAACGGACGGACAATCAGAGAGGACTATTCAAACTCTTGAAGATCTATTAAGACTTTGTGTCTTAGATCTCAAAGGGAGTTGGGATAAGTACCTACCATTGGTGGAATTCTCCTACAACAACAGTTATCAGGCGAGCATAGGTATGGCTCCATTTGAGGCGTTGTATGGAAGAAAATGTCGTTCTCCAGTATGCTGGGACGAGGTGGGTGAAGCAACATTGTTGGGACCAGAATTGGTACGCATTACTACAGAGAAGATCCAAACGATTCGACAACGTATACAAACGGCACAGGATCGACAAAAGAGTTATGCGGATCTTCATCGGAAGGACGTGGAATTTAATATTGGGGATCATGTATTGTTACGTGTTGCACCATGGAAGGGAGTTACAAGATTTGGGAAGAGAGGAAAGCTCAATCCAAGATTTGTTGGTCCATTTGAGATTCTTGAGCGAATAGGAAATGTGGCATATAGACTCGCATTACCTCCAAGCATGTCTCGTGTTCATAATATTTTTCACATATCTATGCTTCGTAAATATGTTAAAGACCCGAACCACATTATTGAGTTAGAACCAGACGAGATAGCTGAAGATTTAACGTACGAGGAGGTACCTGTTAAGATCTTGGATAGGAAAGAGCATGTCCTACGCACGAAGGTTATACCACAAGTTAAGGTTTTGTGGAGAAACCATGCTATTGAAGAAATGACCTGGGAGTTGGAATCAGAAATGAAAGCGAGGTATCCTCACCTTTTTGAAACATCAGGTACGTACGTCAATTTCGAGGACGAAATTTCATAAGGAGGAGAGGTTGTAAGACCCCAACTTATTAATGAATAAAATCAAATTTTCTCTAAATATTATTGTGAATAATAAGGGGTTAATTTGATATAATACTTTGGTTATGGGTAAAATGTGCAAATTTTGCAAAATAAGCAAGTGGTTATAAAATATTTATTTTTGGTCGGTGAATATTCGGTTGGTCGTGGAATATTCTTGCTGTCGGGGAATATTCGTACGACGACGCAGCCTTGTGTGGGCCCCATAACGGAAAGCGATTGGATGAAGAAAATGACAAGTATAAGTTGTTTATAAATAACGGCGTAGTTGTTACCGTTAATACTGTTGGAATACCCGGTGGTTAAAATACAGTAGCACACGGTATTGCACCAATTATTGATTCTTACGTAAGAAGGCACTACTCAATAATTGTTACAGTAGTTATTATTCAATATTTTATTTTATTGATTCAATAATTGCTGCGTTGATATTTTATATTATTGTTGTTTCAATAATTGTTGCTGCACAGTATTTTCATTTATCAGATCAATAATTCATATTATTTGAATGATATTATTAGATAACATTATTGGCAATGTCTAGAAAGTTCTGTCTAAGGAGAGGTTTGGTCATCTAATTGCGCGCCAGTAAGGAGAAATCCTTATTGGAAAGCCCCCTCTTTCCTGGGAACGGCCTGGTTGTCATAAATGTGATTCTGTAATATTATTTGTGAATAATTAATTATTGATTCATATGATAAGGAAATATTTATTTTATGTGGATATAAATGAGGGATATATTTTTGTGGTTAAAAATGAAGGAGTTAATGTTGAGGTTTTTGTCAGTATTTTTGTCAGAATGGAGGTATTAAAAATCAAGTTTTTGAGATAGTTTGCGGGGGTTATAATTTTTAATCCGACCGTTGGATCGTGGTAATTTTTGGATATGTTATACATATATAAGTTGAGTATATGTCCACAAATTTTGAACCGTTAAAAATGAACGTATGATTTATTACGAATTTTACAAGATGACTGGTTCAGAAATTGTTGAATTTTTGGAGTTTATCATTTTGGTGGAAAATTCTAGAATTGGTGGGCCCCACTTGTGGTTGGTGAAGAAATGTGCTGAATTATATTTCAAATGTGGTGGGTGGAAATAGTAGCAGGTAAAGCCATCAGGTTGCAGGTCAAACCTACCAAAATTTTCCTATAAATAGAGGGCTAAGTTAGAATTGAAAATCACACCAGAAACAAGTTTTCTCTCTTTCTCTCTCTAGATTATTGAGTGTATTTTGTGAGTATTTAGATACTTTGAGAGTTTCTATTCATCAGAGCAAGTTTCTTTCAGCCTTATACCGGTATTCCGACCAGAAGTACTGATATTTTGAGGTAAGGGATATTATTTTCTTCTTAAATGATATTATTTTCTTCAATATCATTATGCTGAAATATTGATATGAGTTTTTATCAAATTTGGAACTTTTTGTGTCGGGGGTTACTATTCACGTATACGGCACTATTCACGTATACGGCACTATTCACGAATACGGCACTATTCACCGAAAAATAAAATTTTCCCTTTTTGTCCAAGATGTCTATTATGGTTACTATCTTTGATTGTATCCATGTTTTGATCTTTATTTTTGAATTCTGCTTCACAATTGATTATTATGAAGTATTATTGATCTTGGATAAACTGTTATATGAATCCCTACTATTTGTCCTTCTGTCTCATTGGATTCGTTCTCTTTAAGATATTTTTCATCATCCTCAGTCCTAAATGATGATATTACTGAATATCTTTGGCCTGTAGTGCAAAGATGTATAATTACTTGATGAAAATCTTTGGCCTGTAGTGCAAAGATGAACATGTGTTGAGATGAACATGGCCGACTGATGATACAAATGAATATCTTTGGCCTGTAGTGCAAAGATGAATATTTGGTTAAAGATGATTATTAATTGATGTTACAGAGATAAAATATTGATGATGGACTTTTAAATCTTAGAAGATAGTAGAATTCTTTCTCTACTTGACTCTTCTAATGGTTTGCTGTTTCCGCTGCAGTTGTTGATCTAAAACTTGTTGTCGATTATATTTTATCAGATTTTTCCCTGTTGAAGACTAACGATAATTTGTTGTATATTATCTTAGTCATAATATTCTTTACTGGGCTAGTTGAGCTCACCCTTTTCCTTTTTGTTCCATTTTTCTTCTCAGGAGGTGAGAACATAGCAGGATCTAGTCGGGGTATGGAGTGATGGTTCTAGAAAGATGTATTAGCAGTCCTCACTATTTCTGTAAAATAGTGTTTGAATAATTGTAATGAGGATTTATTTGAGTGTGGATATTGTCTAGAAGACAATATTTGTATTTAAACTCACAGTATGTGTTGTCGTATTTTGCACGACAATTGTATTATTGAAGTTGTAGTTTGCTTTCTGTACCATGTATTTGGCGACTCAGAATGGGTGTTGTATACCTATTCTGGGGACGTCACATATATATATATATATATATATATATATATATATATCTGATAACTTAGCTTATGTATATAATATTAGCAGCAGAACTTGAAAGCTATCAATAGTATTTTGTTTTTTGTCAGTAAAGTTTTTTTCTAAAATGGCAGATAAGCCTACTCCTCACAAACAGTGCTCAATCCTATTTATATGTAAAAGAAATAGCAACGGTACTAAACAAATAGCAACGGTACTATCATTAAGTACACAAATGTGCTGAAATCAAACGGAAATATTATTAATACTCAAACGGTAAAATAATTTAATATCCAAATGAATATACAAACGGCTAGAAATTAATTATTATTGAAATATATCAACACACATAAATATTGTTGTTTTCATGTCCAACTAATTAAACCATAAACAAAATGTCTTAATCTTGAAATTTTGTCATTCGTCACTTTTAAGATGGAGTAAATGAATAGCTCCGGCACGAGTCTCGTTTTTAGGCATCATCCAATTGTTATTCGTGAATGAAAGGGCGGGGTATTCTTCTTCAGTAATATGTGGTCGTGAAATTTCTTCTTCATGTAAAACGCCAAGGAGTTGTCTGTGAAATCTTTCGATAGGCGTCATAATACGATGATACGATCTCCTTTTTTTAGGAATATTGAAGTTCCATTTGAATTCTTGGATTGAATCTGTACATCAACAACAAAATTAACTTTAATGGTGGATTAAAATAATTTATGACATAATCAATCACATTTATCCAAATAATTTAGGACATAACCAATCACTAATATTTTCTATAATATATGTATAAACTCGATAACAAAATTTTATTTTATTTAATAGTATTTTCTATAATAATATAAGTTTTGGGTTCTTTTTCTTCTCCTACAATACAAACTCAGAAAGTCAGAAACTTACTTGCAGTAAAGATTGAAGCTGAATCACATAAAATCAGATCCCAAACATTCACCGGTCCACTGAACTAGTGTTTTATAATTTGGGTCTGTTCTACTACTTACCCGTTTCCTAGTTAATATATGTGAAGTTATGAACCTTCCTTCTCTCCCTTTTCTGCTTCAGTTGCCTATCCAACACTTGCACAACTCCATAATCATTCAAAATGGTGAAGGAAAGTAAAAGGGCTGCACCGAAACATTTATAAAAGCTAAATGCAGGGGTGTAAAAAACATAGCCCAGAAAGGGTAGTTCTCTTGTAGGTATGCCTATTTTTAATTTCTACCTTATTTTTTATTTATGTATTTTATATGCAATGTTTCATTTGTTTTTAGTTTCTTATATGCTATACTATTTTTGGAATTGAATGTTGTTTTATGAATCTTGTTTAATTGAAGTTTAGACTTCAGATTATTTAGTGTGACACACCAGTTTGTCTATAGATTCCGCGGCATATCTCACATGAGATATGAATCTTTCAACTAATTAGGAGAGATTTTAATTTTCATACATATATGCCATTAATTTAAGTAAAAAATAGGTAATTTTGGTCAAACTTGTAGATTCTTTAGTGGGTTAAAGAATATCATTATGAAACAACTGGGTTTATCTCCTAGTTGGTTAATTTGATTAATTTATTGTCTTCGTTTTGCAGTGCCTTATGTAATTCTTTTGGTTATGGTATGATTATAAACACACAAACGCGCATGTACATGGAAGTTATTGTAGGTTGATGAGAGATTTGTCGATATCTGTTTTCATTTTTCAAACTTTGTGCGATATGTTTGTTATGGAAAAGAGAAGATTGGGAGGAAGTGTTCCCATGCCTACCACTTCTTGTCCGTACAAAAGTGGGTGGAAAACCGAGGGCTAGAAGGGATCTTTGAGGCAGGAAGCATAGTGTACTTATATTATGTTTTTTATGTATGAATATTTGTGTTTATTACATATAAATCAGATTAAAATTTTAATGTTTTGATCCATATCTATATATTATGTCATTCTACACTGTTTTTTTATATCATCATGTGATATTATATCTATCATATTTCTCATATTTTATTATCTAACAAATTATATATATCAGAATTCTCAATCTTCTCTTTCCTCTGCATTACCAAATACTGGAAATTGACATTCTTTGTATTTTCATTACTTTAGCTCTTATTACCAAACAACATGATGAATTAACACTTTTCCTTTCCTAGGGAAGATAAATCCTTCCTATTTTTCATCCTAAAACTTTTCTAACCTCTTACCAATGGACCAGTGCCTGATAGAGACCTGAATCTGCCAGAAGTAAAAGTGATGCAGGATGGGTATATATTAGTTCTTATCATCACATGGAAAATAGGAGATGAAGAGAATATTTGTTGTTTTATCAGGTTTTCAGAGTTTGGTAGGAGTATTGACGTTAAAGTTGTGGACTTTTTCAGTCTTTTGGGGTATATGGACAGAACAAACCGCCAAATTTTAGGGATCAATATATTCCTTTTCACTTGTTGAGGAACAGACCATGCTTCTGGTCTCATTGTGGCTATTGTCATATGCTATGTGTGCTTTTCATGGTTCCGAATTTACATAGGGATTAAAATTTGAATATTTTCTTTTCCAACTTTTGGTTTTTTAGGGTGGTCTCCTTCTCCACCTTCGTGTACTTTTGTTTTCTCTCAACAAACTCTTTTTATCTAATAAAATATTGGAAGCTTCAATTTTTTATACTAAAGTTTTAGTGAAGTCTCATCGGTGCTTTATAGGAGTAGAGGGTTGTAATGATCTGTAAGATATAAAGAACGCGTTGATTATGACCAAGACTGAAAGGGATAAAGTGGACTATCATCTCAAAAAAATGGATGAACATCCTGAAGGTACAGGACATATTGAACACTAAACTAAGCTTATGAGTGATAATTGTATAGTTTTTTTGCTACAGACATAAATACAGCTAATTTATCAGGTGCGAGTTGAAAAACAAGTTGGCATATTTTGAAGAATTTTGTATTCTAATTTGCTGATGAATATGAAAAAAAAGGAAAAGAAGAAGAAGAAGAGAACCAGAAGATTTGGTACCTTCCTATAAAAGATTGACATGAAGGGAGCTTAACAGTTTTAGGTGGAGATGGTTGAGTAAATTTTTGGTAACTTTTTGGATATGGTTCTTCTTTCTGGCTTTCCGTTAATCGAAAAGGATTGAAAGTAATTAATTATATATTTAGAATATAAACTATAGTTTGCAGAGTTTATCTTATTAAAACTTTGGTTTCTGTTTTTTAATTATAACCGCTCCTGAATATATATGTGAACTAACAATAAAATGTGAAACATGAGGGAATAACAAAGTTACATGGGAGATATGTGTGTGATATTTATGCATGTACAGCGTGGCATCTGGTTCAAAAGGTTGCCATCTGTGTTTAATAAAATCTATTATGAAGAAAAAAAATTAAAGAATAAAACTGGTGATAACATTCAAACTTAATGATTAACTATATAATTCTCATAAGACGAAAGACATAAAATAAACTCTATATCAAATTTAAGGGAGAACCTAAGAAATTTCATGGCTAACTGAACACTAAAGCTGGTTGACGAGGGATAGTATAATGTGACATTTTAGTTATTAAATTTACTATATGCAAACAACACGACAAGTTTAACCCAACTAGCTAACAATTAATTATAATATCAAAACATTTAAGTGCAGTAGGTAACATTACGAGTTTCTTACCAGCAATACTTTCCATCTGAGTGCAGTCAGTTAAGGACGATACCATACATTCGGACCTAGAACTGTTGTCTGTACCATCTTTGGAGGAAGTTGAACAATTCTGAAATTTCACTACTTCCCCTCCCAGATTTGACTCTTTCTGATTTGGAACTATTACAGGAATAACTGGCTTCTCATCAAGAGGTAATTTTTTCCGTTTACTGCTTTTAGAATTTCTATGTTTAGGAACATAGGCATTAAGATTTCCTTTGATTTTCCACCTTGACCCACATGCATTGCACAGTACTGGCTTTTGAGCTGGTCCACGTCTCCAGATTAGGGAGTCTGTTCCAATTTAATATACATCAGTTATCGATATGAAGAAAAAACAACAGTGATTGAAATTGAAGACACATACATGAAAAATATGTGGTGACAACGGAGACTATAATATAGATATACTACGAGAAAGGCTTGTCGTGAGAGTAAATTAGAGGCCCAAGGTCCCTTTAAAGTAATCAAGTGTACAAATATTTCACTGGAACATTATTAGTCCTATCAATATATTCTACTTTCAAATATATTTTCATGTATTTGAAGTCTGTCAACATTTGTAGCTGAAATAGGTTTAGCACATAAATAAAGCTAAAATTAGCTTATAAAAACCTAGATAGATCCTAAGGGGTTCTACCATGAGAAGAGAATTCAGTTGAGGTTCTTCATGAGAAGGGTCTCAGTGATTCTGCTAAACTGAATCAACTTGAGATTTTATATTTATGCCAATATATAGCGAGGACAAATAACATATTTAATGGACTGTAAAAACTTTCCATTTGTTTTCAGGCCTCTTATTGTAAGTTGAGTTCATTTCATTCCAATGAAAGAAAATAAGGATAGTAGACTTCACCTATCTTTATATTTTGCGTTTTAGTTCTACTTTATGAATTGTAAATAAGGCCTCAACTCTACTACCAAGAGTACCAACAATTTGTCATGATTTTGTGTGGACCTGTGGTGGACCAAGATGACTCAAATGGTGCTCTTAGGATGTGGGTTGAGTCTTATATTTGGCTCAGGCTTAGGCCCAGGTCGGTACAAATGATATCAAAGTGGTAACTATTATTGGTGAAGCCTGATTTGAACTTTCATTTAGAGGTGATTATAAAGCAACCCAAAAGGTAATTGGGTCTGTTCTTGGAGCGGAGGGCAGCGGAGGGGCCGGTAGGTCCGAAGTTGTTCTTATATTATGTTATATAAGTAGGGGATCCCGTAATTGTAAGATGTATGAAATTTCCAAAAGATAGTGAAACTGATCGGCCGCCGACTGTGGGCTAGCCCAACATTTGGGTGAACCACATAAATTTTATGTCTTGATTGTTTTCTTTCATTTTGAACAAAAGTGTAGTTGTGGGCGTATCATCCTCGTCAGAGATTTAAGTGGGAGAGATTGTAATATGCTAGTTCTACATTAGAATATGTGAGATGGATCGATGGGCTGAACTATATATAATATAGTATCGACTATACTATCAGGAGTACTAATAACTTGTCATGGCTTTTGCATGAGCTTGGTGTTGGCCAAGATGTCCTGATTGGTGCTCTTGAGACGTAGATTGCTTTAGGATTGGGTTATGTCATTAAGGCTTGGGTCGTTACACTATGTACTTAAATATAACTATAGGTATTAAATTTTTGTACCTTTGGCAGAACTAAATCCATACATGTCCCGTGTTTGTCCTCCTATTTCTTTTCTAATCAATTTTTTTGAAATCAAATATTTCAATTTACATCATTATGTTTTGTATGATGCTCAAAACTTAAATATCCAACATTGGCAATAATGTACACATTGACTTGCATGAAAGCATGCATATGATAAAAGAAATATATTTAAATTATAGATTTCTTCCTTCTATTGAATAGATTTCCAAGAAAATTAAAATTATCATATATGATTTTAAGAAATCTTTATATGCATTTTTAGGGATAGATTGTCTTCCCTTCCATTTCCTTGGGTTTCGGTGATGTTGCTTTTGTGGGGTTTCTCTTTTCACCAAGTTTTGTTTAGTCCTGATGACTTTGTTCCACTAGCTATATTTTCTTAGGTAGAAATCTTGTCTCTTATGACAAATATTTATCTTTATCTATCTAAAAGAAAGGAAGTTATCATGTAGATTTTTAATTAATTAGAAAATCTTTGATGATTTAGGGAGACAAAAATAACGGGATCTAGCAAATTTCTCTTCACCAATGGATTAAGATGACGTTATTCAAATTCTCCAAGACTGTATTATTGAACTCAGGAAATAGGCAAGGATTTATAGCAATCTACGATGAGTTAGGTTGCTTATTAAGGTGAAAGACTAGGGTAATGTGTAAGGTTCTAAAATTGACTTATGGGGCAGTGTTTGTGGTTATTCTAGGTCTATGAATAGGCTAAGAAAAGAAATTGGTATTTTTTTTCCTTTTGGGGGGGGGGGTTCTTCCTGGGTTATAAATAAGTAAAATAACATTCCAGGAAATAACAATTTTTGTAAGTTAGGGTTTTTAGGTTATAGTAGAAAGAAGACAATAGACTAAGAAGAAGAAAGGACCCAAATAAAAATGAAAGAGAAGATGGAATTTAGAATTCTATTAGGTCACGATAAAATCACAAGAATTCTCAAATTTCAATTTTTCTTCAATAGTTACTAGATTGCATTATAGGCTGTGGGATTAGTGCTTATATAATTATTTTATTTATGGGTAAGTTGCGCCTGTGAATAATGTTAGAAAAATAACATCGCGTCGAAAACAATAGCAAAGAGAAATCGAAAGCAAAACAATAACACGAGACAAAATTTATGTGGTTCGCCCAAAGGTTGGGTTACTCCACGGTTGGTGGCAAGCCAGTGCCACTGTCTCAGAAAAGCAGACATATTATTGTGCAGTATGCCCTCCTTATATAATGCAATACAATATAAGTACCCTAATTCACCTCGAAAGTACAATCACCTCTGAATCAAAGTCGGATCTGGCTTCACCAATAACAAATAATGTATCCAAAAGAGTAGCATTAATGAATATTTAGCCACCCAAATACAATGCAGAGAAAGTTCAAGTCAAGCATAAGAATATAGTCAGTATACATAGGGGGATTAGTCCTCTCCTCCACCACATTCCACAAAAAAATAAAAAAATAAAAAGAAAAACCTTAGTGCAAATGCATCTAAGAAATTCAAAACTGAATACAATGCTTGTAAAGGCCATGATGGTGCCACAAGAAAACTATACTCAACATCAAAGAATGAACTTTTTATATTACGAAATCAGTATACTCAAAACATCTTCTAATCCTGTCCCTCCAAATCAACCACATTAGGCAAAGAGGAGATGCATTCGGTTTCTTTCTGATCTTCTTACTGCTGCAGCTGAATATGGACCCTATGATCAAACAAGGCATTACCAATTCATACCAAAAAGACTATAGGGTATTTTTCAAATTCCAAGGCACTACAAAATAAATTAAAAGATGGTTCATGATCGCCTCGTCCCTCAATACACACTACATCATGTAGCCAGAACTTTTCTACCCTTCCTCTATTTATTACACGATATGAATGTCTCTCAATGCAATCGAGCATAGGAGGCTATCAGTTTCCAACTACTAAAGGAAACTTTGCTGACCCCCAAACTTCTTCCAACAGTTTTGGATGACTTGCTGAAACTTCAATTGACTTGCCTGCTCACCCCAAAATATCTCCTAGTTTCTTGGTTTAGTCTTATTGTTCATTCATATATAGAGGACTTGAACAATAATGTTGAAGAGATCAAATAGATAATCTGATGTCAAACCTTATAACTTTTAGGTATAATATGATGAAATATTGTACTTATAAAAATTGTCAAACCTTATAACCCTTAGGTATAATATGATTAAATACTCTACTTATTATAAAAAATATGACTACTCTAGCAGCACTCTTAACATGCTCAATTATATGTTAAAAAATTATATCAATTATTTTAGGAAAATTTCTAACTTTTTTTTACAAGGGTTATAGAATCTCCTCTCTTTATCTCTTTTATGTGTATGTGTGATTAGTTGCTTCTTTCGAGAATCAAGATAACACTTGTCGTTTCTGTAAGGATAAATTTTGTACTTTAGAAGTCATAGGGTATGTTTGAGATAAAAGGCGTTGTTGAGCTGAGTTGTAGAAGTTATAGATTATGAAGAATGTAGGTTTGGAGTTGAACTCTATATACGGTAAGGAACAAGGATGGTATGGCCAATGAAGTAGGAAAGAGATGGGCGACCACATGAGGTAGGGTTTCTTGGCCTGTCAGTCAAAAGATCCCCATCTTATACATATAGAGGGGGATTTATTGATGTATGTCTTAGGGCATTTATAACTGTACAAAGAATTTTACTGTCAAGATTTGTAACACTGACAAGGACATTCATAGAAAAACTAAATCCTAGCAATTGGGAGAAAAATGTTTCCTTAAACTGGTTAGGGAGTCCAAAAGCAAATATATTTATAATAGATAATCAGTTGTAAACCAAAGTTGATTCTTCATTCTAAAACCATAAACACTTGAGTATCATTATCTATTTAATGGATCATATATTAAGTGGAAGATAAAGATATATTAACTAAGGAAAAGTGAATCGAAAGAGAATTTGGTAATAGGAAGATGAAGTACACAAGTTAAAAGAACATTCACCTTCAATCCCACAATGGGAACAAGGTCCTTGTCTACCCATGAAAACTGATCTCTTTGAATTGCGTCAACTTATCTTATCTCAGCTCCTCAATAGATAAATCTAGTTCTACTGCAAAGAAAACCAAGAATTAAGTGCACTAATAATAAAAAATCAAAATTTAGAACAGTTAGTAATTGTGAAATCTCAAAGAGAAAGTAAAAAGAAATTACTTTGCCTTAAAAAGCTATAAATGTGCTGCTCATTCTAGGGTATGAAAAAGAGAAAAAAGGGGGAGGGAGGGGGGGGGGGGTTAACAAAGCCTTGTATGTGAGAAGAGTTTGAATAAAAATTATGTGTATATATAAAAGTAATAAAAAAATCATATAAATGTAAAATTTATTTCATTCTGTAGTTGGTACCTTTAGACTTCTACTCTTGCTTTTGATGCTCAAAAGATGCTAGAAATAGGAAGAACAAAAAGAAGCACCCCATACACAAATGGAGGACTTCCTTCAAACATAACTTGGAAAGACCTATTTGCACAAACACAACTAATGGAAAAATTGATGAGATTTAGAAGCAAGCTTTGATTGAGAACGCTTGGGAATTAGAAGAAATAGAAAAGATGGGTAAATTAATGCTTTTGTCCTTCTCTATTAATAGTTCAAAGTTCTTCAAAATCTTGCCCTTCACAAATTAATGTATGGATATTTCAGACTTGGTAAGTGCATCCAGGTATCTTTAATCCTAGTATTTGCACAATTAATTTGAGTGTAATCTAGCCCATTCAAGACAATGTTACCTTGCTTCCAGATTGATGGTTTGTCCTTGTAAATGTGTTACACAATTCAGGTAAATAATAATGACTAATGTTGTGTGATAAAATTTATATTTTCTTGCATTAATCTTTTTTAAGGTTTTAGTAATTTGTTGGTGTATATATTAAATGCCAGCTGTTATGCAGTCATCAACAGTTTTCTTTCACTTAATCTTTCCCCCGCCCAATTGCCATCAAAAAAAATTTTATGTGACAATATTCGCATAATGTATTAATGTGTTATGTGTATGATATAACTTTTTTCCTACAGAGTTGAATAGAGGTAAAAATCTCATTTATTGTGTTCAAAGTTGATAAGAATAATTTAGATGTGCATTAATTGCTTAAAAGATTATTTTGTCAAGTTTCCTCATGCTGAAAATGGAAATTTATCTGCGGGAGTCCATGTTAATTAGTTTAATAATTTTTATTTAATTGCTTTAGTTCCATTCTTTATTAAGCATTTATGACAAATCATGAATTCATGATATACTTAAATATATTCGGATACATAATAAGATTTTATTGATAGAGAAGAGAGAATATAAGTATATAAATTTGCATAAAAAGACAGAAATGTAATATATTTATATATGATTACATAAATCGTATCTGGAGATAACAACTTCATTCTGTTGACTCGTTAAAGTGAAAGGTAAGGTTATATTTGCTTCATCCCAATTAAGTGTCATGCTTTGTTTTGGATGTCCCAAATTGTTTTAGTTTTGCAAATCCAATGAAATGCCAGTACAAATGAACCATAGTCCCCCTTTTGGAGAATAGAGATAATAGTATGTGCTCATTCTCTGGGACAAATTTCCTTGTACATTTACTTCAGGAAGGGTATGAATGAACAAGTTCAAAATTTTCTTTTGTTAACTATGTGCATGTTTACTATGAAACCTACAATTTGGGACAGATGGAGTACTTAACTAATGAAAATCATAAATACTTAACTGACATCTTATGCACATATTTTTAATGGCCATGTCTTTAGTTGTTTTTCAATTGTTTTGACTCTTATATCGAGTACAAATAAGAAAATGTCTTAAATTATTTTAACTGTCACTTTAAACTGCTCGATAAAGAAGCATACAAATAGGTTTAACTGAAGGTAGTTGAAACAAAAACCTTGTTGACTAAGTTTTTCTCTATATCTACTGCCCCTTCAGTAGTAAACCACATCTTGGTTGAAAAATCAAATTTTCTAGTAAAAGATTCTGTTGAGGAAATAACACTTTATTCTGTGTAATACAGGTTCTGTATTTTTACTTTACTCCATCCGTCAAAATGAGAGTCCACTTTTAAAGCCAAATATATACTAATACTTTTACTTTGACATAGTCAATGACTTGGTCACAACTTAATTATAATAAGAGTTGGTACATTAATTTTTAGAGTACTCTCATATGGATGGAGGTTTTATCGGATGGATTAGGCTCATATCCATATATGCACACCAGATACAGAATTAGGAGAAGGCTACCCTAAATCTAGCTAAGATGCTTAGGTATGACGTTTTGATATAAATCTAAACTGAACAATATTCCGTGAATGAGGCAAACCATTATTCATTTGCACTCCACTTGAGTTTTAGGTACCAGAAATTGATTTCTTGTACATGTTAATACAGCTACGTTTCCACCTATAGGTGGCTTCTTTATATTCGAAATAGACTTATTTTGTTCCAGAAGTACTTGATTAACTAACAAAATCTTTATTCTTTAAGTTATCAAGTCTTTAAAGAATTACCAATATGAGGCTTTAAGTTGTTTGCAATAAATTTAGTATTTTTTGTGCTACTGTAGAAGTATGCTTTACTTTCGTGATAGAGAAAAAATTGTTGCACGAAACAAACTCACTTTTGGCTGGCAAACAAAAGCCAGTGTTTATTAAGATGAGCCATATGTATCACAACGAGAGCCTCCTAGTCTTGGAAAATCTGTATTCCTCCTTCAAATTCAATCTGTATGCACTGTCTAGTTACCTCCTACAGTCTTTCATCATTGATGCGATATGATTGGGAGTGCAGAACAAAGAGTAATCTTGATCTATTATGTTGCACTATATGCTGGTGATCAATCTTCCTAATGCATTTTCCACATTCCCCCCCCCCCCCTTTTCTCTGTGATTATGGTACTTTACCTTTTACACTTACTGAGCTTAGATCATCCCTGTATTCGACACAGTGCTATATGCTTGAAATTTTTTTGAATAGTTAATTTTGTCATATCATAATGGCAGACTTATAGTGTTCAATTGAACTCCTCGTTCCCCCAGAAGAGTCCCATTTGAAAAATTCGCAAGTATTAAGATGTATTTTTGTTCTATATGTATCTCCTTAAGATAAGAAGGTGTTTATTTAGTTGTGGTGGCATACTAATGCAATTTCTCGTCGTTGCATAATATGCAGATATACATCCGAAAGCATCATATATGTCGAGATACTCTTGAACTTAAAAGCAGGAGATGGAGTAGCAAGACTGCAAAACCCTTGTTCCACATGAAGCAACTGGGATAAAGGGCAATGGCTGTGCAAGGACTTTGTGTGTTTCTGTTCATCTATATTCTGGTGGTTTTCTTCCCATTTTGTCCTAGGCAACTGCAGCCTGTAATTTGAAATTATGATTTTTCAGAATTTTGTAGATACACAAGATATTAATAAATTTCAATTTGAATTGTTGTCTATAAGATGAAAGTGAAAGGTAGAACAATTTTTGCACAGCTAACAGTGGTATTCAAACTGTTAAATTTCTTATAATTTGCTTGTGTTTGCATATTAAGTCATATTAGATTATAATTCAACTATTACCAATTATAGTTATTTAATATTTAATATTTAATATTAAATATTAAAAAAAATAGACGTATAAAATCGTAAGATATATTATTTTCTCTCATTTGAAACATAATTTAAATAGGTTTTTTGAGAAATGAAAAAAACTCGTAGGTTAAATTAAAAAAAATATATAAAGTTAAAGGAATTTTTAAGTCATTAAGTCAACATAATATTTTGATGTACAAAAATCAATTTTCAACATTTATTACAAAATCTCTAAAAGAAATATTGAGAGGGTCCCATGTCGTAGTTCGAGAGACCGATGTAAAAATATAATAATTTCATGTACAAAAATCAATTTTCAGCATTTATTGCATATTCAATGGTAAAAAAAATAAATTATTTTTTATAGTGGTGCGGAATCGAATCGATTCAATCACAAACTACTTTGTGATGCATAGCTACGCAGCAAAACCCAAATATTTAGAGTCACACATCACAAATTGTGGGTGAGCCCAAATGTTCAATAGCAAGAGTTAACCATTGAGTTTTTCAATTAAAAAATCTTAAATACAATATATATATATATATATATATATATATATATATATATATATATATATATATACACAGCTGTATATTATACAGTAAGGCTATGGCGACGGATCCGTCGCTATAACTCAAAAAATTGTCTTCATAGTATACTGTGTAATACACAGCTGTGTATATATATTTTTTCATATATATATATATATAGAGAGAGAGAGGTTTTCTCTTATAAGCACTCAAAGTAAGGACTGCATTTTTTTTTGTTTTTTTTGCTTTTTTTTTAAACAACTAAAAAAAAATTTAATATTTTATGGAACTGAAAGTTTTTTAAAAAAAAGTGTTTTGGGTGTGATTTGGGTACGTATAACAAAAACATATATGTACAGTCTGTGCAGACTGTACCACTATTTTTTGGTATAGGTATCCAAAACACGCCCAAAACATTGTATTATGAAAAAATTTCAGTTCCATAAAATATTAAATATTTTTTTTAGTTGTTTTTAAAAAAAAAACAAAAAAAAATGCAGTCCTTATTTGAATCCTTATAAGAGGAAATCTATATATATATATATATATATATATATATATATATATATATATAAGGTAAAAATGGAGGTACACACTACACAGTACGATCGTAGACCGTGTAACTTTAAAAGTTACACAGCTGTTTACCTCCATATTCCCCTATATATAAATATAGTCTCACTATATATTGCGAAAGTTGAATTGATCTAAATATATGTGGTGCAAATATAAAACACTTGCTTTAATATTAATAAATAGAATCTCGTTGTGTATTGCAAATTTTTTTTAATTAAATTACGATTGCGACCTTGAAATGGATTATATAAGATTATAAGATTGTCCGATTATATTAAAATAACCGTTAGAATATTACCAATAATAATAATAATTAGGATCTCACAAGTTTTTTGTATGCCTATCTCTAAAAATGTTCAATTATATAAAGAGGGTACGAGAGGCTAGTGACACCTAATGGTTCTTGAGTGAGTTGTCTTTTATAATAATATTATTTTTTAAAAAATTATAAAATAATATAAGAAGAAATATATTCAATCAATTAGACAAAACGACTTTCTTTTTATACGATAACTCCCTTTTTACCTTATATAAAAACTAACATATATGCAATTTGTAATTTTTTTTCTAAAAAAATGGGACAATTTTAAAACCAAGGGATACAAATTGAAAAAAAGAAAATTTCCAAAAACCAAAAAATGAAAAAAAAAACTTGTTCTCCCAAAGGATAATTAAAATTGAAGAGAGAGAATTAATTATTCCAGACACTGCATCCACAATTTGTTTCATCTCGACGGACATGGCGTAAATGAAAGCCACCAGCAATGAGAACAAAGCCTACCGCTGTATTCATGGCCTTCGGCACCAAAGGCGACGTTTATCCTCTCGCTGTAACCCACTCTATCTCTCTAAAACTATCTAGTTATCACTGTATTCATCGTTTCAAAGTGAATTCTCATCTAATTTTTGACTCTCCAATTAAGTAATTCATTTACATGATTTTTAATGTATTATGAACTGAAATTTGTTGGTTATGCTACATGATTGGGTAATAATTATGTAGAATTGTTTGTTGACACTAAGAGAATCAAAATTGGAAGCTGAACTATGTGTATTTACAAACAATTGTGGTCATGTCCTTTTGAAGTTTAGGAAAGTTTAAGTGAAACCACTGTGAGGTAGACGGAAGGGGTGACTCAGAGCCAAATGATTGGAGTTAGGTGTGAAGCATCCCCACTTACACCAGTCAGTAGGGGTGGACCTATGCTTGGGCAGCATAGGCACCCGCCTAGGCTGAGATTTTTTTATAGGTATAGGGGAGGGGTAGATATGTAATTTAATAAATTTAAAGGGGACAAATTAATGGAAGAGTTATACTTAGATGAGACAAATATATATATATATATATATATATATATATATATATATATATATATATTTAAGCTGATCATGAAGAAGTAGGTAGGAGATAATCACATATATATTTTATATTAAAATATTTTAAGTTGACTTCAAAATGTTAAAATTGAAGAGAATATTTTTTATTGTTCCAATGAGATGAATTAGTTTTAGATGAAATGTACTACTTCCTCCGTCCCCATAAAAGATGGCTAAATGTATTTTTTTTTGTTTCAAAAAAGGTGAGATAAAATATATAAAGTGAATGATACATATGTTATTTAGTGGAGTCTATTAAAATAAAAAAATAAAAGTATTCATCACTTTATGTAATCTTGTGGGATCACTAAGGATAAATTTAGAACTTTTTTATTCTCTATCATCTATTTTTATTTTTCTTAATATATGTGCAAATTGTATTTTGTTCATCTTTTTGGGGACAGAGGGAGTAGTTTATAACTTTGATATATTTAGTTTAGACATTTTGGAACTTTTTTCACTTCAATCATCGTTTTGAAGATTATTTGTGCTATTCATTAGTTATTTTTGTGATTGACCTTTTTTTTTAAAAAACTTTTTTTATTAATTTGTTTAAAAGGATTAAGAAAATAAGAAGATTGTGGCAGTGCAAAGATTCCTTTAAATTGATTAGTTTTTCGGTAATTAACTTGGCTAGTTGGCTCTCCCGTGATAAATTGCTTGGATTAAAAGTTGTCGTCTACAAGAAATCAACTAGAAATTAAGGACTAGTAATAAATCGGTTAAAAAATTCTTGTTGAAGATTCATGGCAATAGAGTGATTTGAAATTAATGTCATACAACTTGCATGTTTTAAGTTAATTAAACTATTTATGCATGTTTGTTATGATTAGTTTTTAAACCCATTGAGTTTTTACTTTTATAAGTGTACATATTACCTCCATTTATTTAATTAACTATTGGTTTTTAATTCATATTAAATTTTGTGATTAAATAATTTACATTGCTATATAAATTGATATGTTACCAAGTACATGTTGATGCAAATCAATTGCAATGTTTGTTTCTACATCAAAATAAGCCACTAATGTTTTTAAAAAAAATAGATAAAGACAAAAAATTGAAGAACCATATTTGTACATAAACCAAGCGAAACTCAAAGTTGTAACGAGACCAGTGACGAATCTATTAAGAGAAAATAGTAGGCAGTGCCTATGTAGGGATTTTTTTAAATTTTTTTATAGATATAGGGACAAGGGCAAAAATAAAACTTGGTAAACTTAAACTTATAGAGGGAATTTTTTTTTATACTACTACTACACTAAAAAAACTAAACACACGAGTATAATGTATTCAAACTCTCGCTCTCTAACTCGCTAAGTTTTAGTCTTTCACTTTAGTTTTCGGCTTAAAAAAATTCGCCCCTGCTGAGAATGGATCCTAGATCCGCCCCTGCCAGTCAGCATGATCTTACTGACTAATACATGAGGGTGTGACATACAGTTATTCCATATTTTCCCCAATAACTCAAATTAGCTAGCTTGGCTGGTCTAGAATTTTCTTTTACCTGAAAGCATGAATTAGCTTAGGTTCTTTCACAGTTTTTAAAATTTTCTGTCAATAATGCAGTTTTATAGTCACATTAACAATAGTGCAGAAAGTATCTTTTGAAGAAGCCTAATTAAATGGAAGTGATAAAGAGTCCCTTGAAGAAGTCTAGAAAAAGTGATACACATTAACAATCTGTAATATTTTTTATAGTTTAATCAATGAAGTATCGGATACTGCAGTTGGGAATCTATGCATTTGTTTCTAATATGGATTTGCCTACACCTTTTTTATATGGTTCCATGTGCAGCTAGCAATACACAGAATCTTTTTTTCTTTCCTTGACAAGTAATGTCTTGCCTTGTTCATAACCACAATGCCAAAGTTATGACATTATACATGTGGCCTTTTTGCAGGCCATTGCTGCAGCTTTTGCTTGCGATCAGGTGCAATACCATGTGATTTTTATATCTCATTCAGTTCATGAGGTTTGTGCATTATTGCTACATACTTCAGTTTCCCCTTTTGTTGCTGTTGTTAAGCGCATGCATATTTTTATGTTTTAAGCATTCCATTGCATGCAAATTTTATGTAGAGAAAACATTAGTGCTGATGTATGGGAAGTAACATGGAATGTATTACTTACTATTCAGTGTTGGCTTTATTGGAGGGGTGGATTTAATAAACCTAATTGCCTCCTTCATTTATGCTGCTTTTAGATATCCCCTTTAGTGTTCGATCTTTACATTTTGTAAAAGTTATGGACCCAATTCAATTCTATTTTTGTTATGTTTCTATATCTTTTCAGCTTCTTAATCTTATCAAAATGATGCACCACCAGTTTGAAATTTTTTCATTAGTTGACAAATTACCTTTTTGACAAAATCAATTGAAACATTATGTGTTTGGAGAAACTCAGAAGATTGACAAATTTAATGCTTAAATAGGATAAAAGTTCAGACCTTACTTCAGGTAGTTTTATTTTTATTAAATTTTAAAATTTGCTGCCTTAAAGCTAAAAGTAGTAAGGCACTAACATATCAATTGCCAGCCACAACTTTCTATGTCTGGAGGGGAACATTTTGTGATCTCAAACTTTAATGAAGTGCCTCTTTTAAGTCATGTATTTACTCTCATACTGTAATAGACCATCTGAAAACTAAGCTGAATATCTGCATCAATAGTGACTAGCTGAGGATTCTGATCACATTTTACATGATATTTATGGTATATTTTTTTAAGCTTTTCGGTGAGAAATAGACATAAGGCTTGATTTTTCTGAGGTGACGTAAATACACTGGTGTGAGGGTGAATAGATAGCAGCATATAGGATATTAAGGATTCTTTGTAAGAGTTGAGATATTTTCTCTTTTTCTTTACCTCTCTTATTCTTTGCTATATAATGAAAGAAAATGTATTTTCCTTGTTTTTCGTATTTACCAGTTATTCCTATGGATTCCTATCCAGAATGGTGGCTTGTGCTGGGTTGCAATAAAATCAGCTTTGTCAATCCCAACCTAACTAAAATAGGTCAAGAAATATATGCTATAGCCACCTGTTTGTTTATTTTGGTCTATAGACCTGATGACTTGGGCCAAAATTTAGTTCTGTTAACCAAGCATGATGTAGGACAATATGGGAAAAAGGAATAAGTGTACCTATCTCCGCAGAGAATCGGTAAATAAATACACACAAAAGCACACAATTTTACTCTCAAATCAATATAGTCAATATTCTCCCAAAATAATGAAGTATTACAATGCTTAAATACAAAACCCAATACTTGGGGACCAAGTTAAAACCCTAATTTAGAAAGGAAACAATCTCCTAACTAAAATCTACTACTATAATAAACTCTACTAATTGAAATCTACTACTACAATTAACTCTCCTAATGAAAAGTTATTACTATAATATCCTACTAAATAATTTTATTAATAGCACATTTATCTCTAAATAACAATACAAAATTAATAATAAGCTTATTCGTAGAATAATAAACCATTGTCCGAGAGATGTCTTCCAACAAAACATTCGCATCCGATGTTTTAATGTCATTAGCACAATTTTCGGAAATAACAATGACAGAATATAGAAATTTGAAGTAGCTTGGGACTCAAATGTATCAACCGGAAAGAGAAAATCAACATGGTTGACCTAAACTTTATCTTTATCTTCCTTGATGTTTTCACATTTGGGGTCAAACTTAACTTCAATTTTCTCACTGCAAATCATCTCTGAAAGTTGTTCAACACACTTAACTTCCGTTTTATGTTTCTCACAAGTATCAATATGTGAGAGTACTTGCTCTTCTTTATCCTCATCAATTTCATATTGGTTATTGAGACATTTTAGTATTGTGAAACAATCATCAATTGTCTTGCAAGAATTTACTTTATAGGTCTTCTCTTGTGAACGCTTCGCTTTAGTTGAACAAACACGATTAGGATGAACATTTTTTTTTGGCTTGAACAAAATATGAACGAATAAAGCACATGGTTATGTACTCATAATGCGCCTTTAAATTTGCAAGACTTCTTTCAGAAAGTGCAACCTCATCACATAATTTCCAATACTCGGCACTATACAGGACACAAGACCATTTAAGTTGCTCACATATGACCAAAGTTTAATACTCAAGTTGCTTTATCTTAGTCCAAAGAAAGTAAATCTGGAAGACATTGTATATATGTAGAGAGGCTGAATTGAAAATTTCAAAAACTTTGGGGTTAAATTGAAAACTAAATAATTGTGGGGGCTAAATTGAATATTTCAGAAACTTTAGGGGTTGAATTGAAAGTTTTAGAAACTTTGGGGGCGGAATTGAAATTTCAGAAACTCAAGGGGCTGATTTGAAAATTTCAAAAACTTAGGGGTACTAATTTTTTTTTTGAATAAATTGTGATTACGACGACGACGATTTCTATTGCAGATCGTGGTTTCGTTTCGGAAAATTGTTGTCGATTCTCTAGCGAATTTCGACAATTTGATGGAGGCCAGAAAAATAGGGTAGGAAGGAATTGGATGAAATTAAACGATGTCAGCAATTTTGGCTCTTGATACCATTATGATGTAGGACAATACGAGAAGAAGGAATAAGAGTACCAATCTCTGCAGAGAATCGGTAAAGAAGTACATACAAAAGCAAACAGCTTTACTCTCAAATCAATATATGCAGTAATATCTCAAAATAATGAAATATTACAATGCTTAAATACAAAACTCAATACTTGAGTACGAAATAAAAACCCTAATTTAGAAAGGAAACAATCTCCTAACTAAAATCTACTAGTATGATAAACTCTCCTAATTGAAATCTACTACTACAATTAAAACTCTCCTAATGAAAAGCTATTACTATAATATCCTACTAAATAATTTCATTAATAACACATTTATCTCTAAATAACAATACAAAATTAATAATAAACTTATTGAATTTTTTTTTCCGTCCTGCATCAATGCAGGCTGCCTTGTCCCTCTATTTAAAAGTTAAACTCCAAGGCCCCACTCTTGCTACCCCCGACCTGAAAAAGAAAAATAAGACATGAAGGAAACAAAAGAAGTGGAGGAGACAATGCTGACATGACTTTCATACTTTTCCAGTGTCCATTTAAAAACACTCTTCTGTTCAAAATAGTTATTTGTTGTAATTAGAAAGAAAGATTTAATTACTGGAGGAGATGTAGAAAAGAAAATCGCAGGGCTCATCTTGCCTTTCCCTTTTTGCTATTTAAAAAGTGGTTCTACCTTAACAATTATCCTCATCTGCAATGGATGCTACATTTATGTGAAAGCATTACTCTTTTCATTAAAACAATTATTAAGAACCTTGAGTGAAAAGAATAATGAAGAATTTACCTTGGATCTCTTTCTCCTCTTGAAAAGGTCAACAAGAATCCAAAATCTTCTGTGAATGAATTCTTTAAAAATCCATTGCTGCGTCTCAGGGTGGATTTTGATTATTTGTTTCTGTGGCAGAGCTTAAGCAAACATTTACTAGCAAAAAGTGTTGCATATGTTCCAGTTTCATCACCACCTGTTCTTTCTCCTCCTGAAGATACTGATACTACAGGTTTGGATGCTGATCTTGTCTGTTTCAGTAATCTAACTGGTGTAATGTGTTATATTAGTGGAGAAGGCTGACTTGTTTTGTTATAAGGGGACCAGTTAGAAACTCCACTCTTTGAGCAGTCCTTAATGGTTCTTTGATCTCTCCAGATTTTGCAAAGGTTTCATTTTCCTCGCAGAAAAGCCAAATTACAAGAGAACATAGACAAGAATGTTTTTCAATATTTGAAAGGATCTTTGCAGATGGCCCAAGCCTGAAGAGTGACGTGATCGTGATAAACTTTTTTGCATTGGTAATTTCTGACTGAAAGTTAAGGGCTAAACTGGCCTTTCTAAGGGTTATTTCGCGACGGTTAAATATATAGGGGGTTTCAGGGTATGTTTAAACAGGTGCTAATAAACATATTCAAATCGATCTTTTGAAAGAGTTACCATTTTATAGTCAAGGTAGCATAATAATCGGAATGGAGAGGTAGTGTCAATGATTGGGATGTGAAGCGAAAGAGGAAATATAGAAGTATAAGTTGGAATAGTTTTAGATCAATAGATGAAGGGATAAGGTAGGATATGTGTTGTATGTGGTGGATTTAGAGTTCTTCTCAAGGGTTTGTGTAATTTTCAAGTAGAATTTCTTAGAAACACTATAATGAGCAAATAATAAATGACACGTATATTACATTATTTGTGAAAATTAGAAACTTAAAAAAAAATTAAATTACTGATACAATTATGTTATAAATTGATTTCCCTTCCTTGATGTCCAGGAGGGTTGGAGTCTAGCAGAACTTTTTAATGTCCGGTGTGTTGTTGCTGCTCCTTATGTTGTTCCTCATAGGTACTGGAAGAATTTCCTTTAATTGGACTCCATCGAATCTGCTTTACTCTGCATCTGTACTTTCTGTGATGTCAACAAAATTTAGTCTTTATTGAGTTACTATTCTATTTATGAAATAGATTCTACGTGTGTGAAATTGAACACAGAAAAATAAGAAGTTTTGGTTCCTTGAGATGTGGTCATCTTTATGACCATGCGATGTTTTCATTTGGCTGTACAAATCAAGCATATGAAAAAGGAGAAATGTGTTCATATATATATATATATATATATTTAGGGTCAGGATCAGATTCGGACTTTCGGACGGAATAAAATCCGGACAGACTGTACATACATGTTTTGTTATATGTATCCAAATTACACCTAAAACACTGTATTATGGAAAAATTCCAGTTCCATAAAATATTAATTTCTTTTTTTAGTTTTAAAAAAAAAGTAAAAAAAAAAAGGTCTGGATTTTAACAAAATTCGGACTTCTGAACCTGATCAAGTCTGTATATATATATATATATATATATATATATATATATATATATATATATATACGAGGACTGATCCATAGTCAACGTTGTAAATTTAAGTTTATTCTTACAACAAATCGTGACCGTCCAATCGCAGATCTAATGGTGGAAATTATTTCCCGTCTGTAGTTTAATACTGCGGAGTTCGCACAACTAAAGTGCGGATTCAAAAATTACCAAAATGCCCTTAAAGATCCGCACTTTAATAGTGCGGACGGTAAGTTTCAAAATATTCAATATATTATCATAATATTAAAATTAGTGGCATTTTTGTAATATTCCTGTATGCACAACTTTAATTGTGTGGACGGTAAAGTGTGAGAGATTGTGTTTTTGTAAACACAATGATCATCGGCAAATTTCTTAGTGTTTGTAAACACAATGATCATCTTATCACCAATTTTGTCCAACAATTTCTACAAGCTATACATTTTCTGTGATTCCTTCATCATAATCGCATGTTGGGTAATCAGTTCGGTAGATATTCTGGTAGTGCGAATGTTGACAACAACAAGATTTCTTAAGTACTTCCTGGCATGCCGCTCCACAACAGGTGACATGGTAGCGCTGGACATGCAAGTGGTCCTATAAACCTTTTCCTCATCAAGCTCTTCATCTTCATTCTCCGATTTGAAATTGCTAGAGGGCATGGCGTTCAAGATGCCGACAACTTGGGTTTTAAAGCCCATATCAACCATGCGATTAGCCTTATCAAGAACAACATAATTACACTGGTTTAATTTGCAGGTCAAGTTCTCGAGTAGGAGCCTGCACAATAGCATAAGGACCCTTCCCTCAGTCCTTCTAGACCTGACAATATAGTTGGTTAACTGTCGGGTCAACCCATATTAACTGGAACCAAATGGGTTGGTTAACTATTTTTTTTATTTGAGTTGGGTAAAGTTTAGAACCATATTTTTAAAGAGAAGTATAGTTCTAACCCGGTTAACTATTTTTCGACCCATATTTTATTCCAAATTCAAATCAAAGGTTCTTTCCACCCATATTTACATATTCAAGAAGCTCAACCACCCACCCCACCTCACCCCAACCCCCACCCACACCCACACCCACACCCACACCCACACCCTCACTCCACCAAAAAAAATAATATTATGTATACACCCCTTACCCCCCACCCTACTCCACCCACCCCCCAAAAAAATAATATTATGTGATTATGCATACACCCCTTACCCCCCACCCACCTCCACAAAAAAAAATAATATTATGTGATTATGTATAGACCGCTTATCCCCCACCCCACCCACCCCACCCTACCCTCCCACTCCCGCACCCAACCCACCCTCCATTCCCACTCAAAAAAATAATATTATCTGATTATGTATACAACCCTTACCCCCACCCCATCCAAAAAAATAATATTATATGATTATGTATACACCCCTTATCCCCCACCCCACCCCACCCCACCCCACCACATCCTATCCCCACCCCACTCTACCCCCACCCTACCTCCACCCCCACCCCACAAAAAAAAAATAATATTATGTGATTATGTATACACCCCTTACCCCCTACTCCACTCCACTCCACTCCACTCCACCCCACCCCCCACCCACCTGCCACCCCACTCGAAAAAAATAATATTATGTGATTATGTATACACTCCTTACCCCCACTCCCACCCCACCCAACCAAAAAAAATAATATTATGTGATTATGTATATACCCCTTACCCCTACCCCACCCCACCCCTCCCACCTCTCATCCTCACCCAAAAAAAATAATATTATGTGATTATGTATACACCCCTTACCCACACTCCACCTAATCCCTTCCACCCCTCACTTCCATCCCCACTCCCACCCCACCCCACCCCACCCCACCCCACCCAAAAAAATAATATTATGTGATTATGTATATACTCTTACCCCCCACCCTACCCCACCCCACCCCACCCCACCCACCTCCCACCCACACCCACACCCACACCCACACCCACACCTACACCTACACCCACACCAAAAAAAAATAATATTATGTGATTATATATACACCCCTTACCCCCACCCCTTCCACCCCCGACCTCCATCCTCATTCCTACCCCACCCTCCCACCCCACCCAAAAAAATAATATTATGTGATTATGTATACACCCCTTATCCCCCACCCCACCCCCCCACCCACCTCTCACTCCTACCTCACCAAAAAAAAATAATATTATGTGATTATGTATACACCCCTTACCCCCTACCCCAACCCCCCCACCCCACTCCCACCCCCACCCCCACCCCCACCCCCACCCCCACCCCCACCCCCACCCCCACCCCACCTACCTATTAACCCACCCACCCAACTCTCCCTCCAAAAAAATATAATATTAAGCGAATATCTCAAAGTATTTTTAACACCTTATTATTTTCTTTAAATGTTTTTAATGTAATTAAAAACATTATTCAATAAATGTTATTAATATAAATACCACATTATTCTCTTTATCATTAATATTTATTTAATATTAAATATTAATAAAAATCATAACATAATATGATAATATATTTATAAAATATCAAAGTATTTTTAATACCATAAAATCATATTTATATGATTTTTAAACAATTAAATTCATTATCCGATAATTTTTTTAATATTGAAATATTAATATTTTCATGACAAAATAGCAAAAGTTATATTTTATAACTTAAAATATTTTTCTAACACTTAAATCATTTTTATATAATTTTTAAATTATTAATTCTATGTTTTCATAATTTATTTAATATATTTATTAAATAAACTAATTACCATTAATATTAATTTATTAATGAAATTCATCACAAAATATCAAAAGTTATTAAAAATATTTTCTTATACCATAATATAATTTTTTATGATTTTTAAAGTATTAAAATTATTTTTAAATAATTTATTTAATATTATAATTAAATACCATTTATATTCCAAAAATATTAAATATTTATGAAATATACTTTAAACAATTAAAAACTAATTTTCAGGCTTTAAAATAATTTTTCATAATTTATTATGTATTTTTAATAATTAAAAACTATTTTTATCTATTTATTAATTAAAATAATTAATTTCTTAAATAAACTGTCGCTAAAAGGGTCCTATAGCGACAGAACCGTCGCTATAGGTGTTCTTGGTGTTCTTTAGTCTAAACCTAGATCTTCAAACTCAGTTCGTAGGGGCCTAGTTTGACCGGTTTAAATTTCATGTTCTTGATGTTATTTGGTAAATCTAGGGCATCATTGTTGTAGTATGTATGTAATACTACACTTACAAACAAACATCATGGCTAAACAACATCAGATCAGAGAGATTTAAGCCTCGCAAATCCCTGTCAGAGGCTGTTCTTCATTTCTGGATTTTTCATAAATGAAGAACAGTTCAAGGGTGCTACTTTAGATCCTTGTAGCTTGCAGTCTAAGTATTGTTTGTGTGATATAATGGTTCATTTGTGTAGAGTACATATCAGAGTACAACTTTATAACCTTACATCAACTTAACAACATTAAAATGGAGAGATCAAAGCCGGTCAAAGTTCCTGTTAGGAAACAGTTCTTAACTTTCTGGGTTTTCCAGAAATGGAGCCTAGGCAGTTGGTCAACCTACATTTGACCGTGCTTATTTTCATTTCTGTTTATGATATGAGCAGTCTAAAGGCAGGATCGTGTAGTCCTTATACCAGTCTACAAGATCAAAACCACAACTTGTTCAAACTAACCAAACACAGCAAGATCTAGAGCTTCAAAAGTGACTGTCATGCTTTCTAGGCAAATCTGGGCTGCCTAGAAATCCAACTTCGTGATCGGTCAACGAGGTTTGACCGTTTATATCTGTCAATATAAACTTGATCGGGGCTTGATTCAAGTTCCAGATCATAGTCCTAACAACAAAGAACAGACTTATAACATAAAACAACACTAACACTTAACAGATAAAGATCTATGGCCTCTGACATATGGTTGTCGGGCCATTTTTTAAGCTTTTCTCAGATTTCTAAAAACTCCAATTTCGAGTATCTAAATGAAATGGATCCAAGTTTTAGCAACCCAGATCATCCAATGACACCCTCTAACATAACTTTAAACAACAACTAACATCAAAACACAAGATTTATCTGTTTTTGGTCAAGTTAAGGACTGATACTAGCTTATCCTATCTCACTTTCTCATTCTACATTTTTGGATTTTAGAGAGAGAAGAGCTTTGGCAAGAATGAGAAAATAAAGTGGGCATTTATCTCTGTAAGACCCCAAATTATTAATAAATAAAATTTAATTTCCTCTATTTATTATTCTGAAATAGTAAGAGTTGATTTGATTAATGTGGTTAGTTATGAGTAAAATGCGCAAATATTTTAAATAAGCAAGTGGTTATCGGGGAATATTTGTTTGGTCGTGGAATATTCTTGTTGTCGGGGAATATTCGTACGACGGCGCAGCCTTGTGTGGGCCCCATAACAGAAAACGATTGGATGAAAAAAACGACAAAAATAAGTTGTTTATAAATAACGGCGTAGTTGTTACCATTAATACTGTTGGAATACCCGGTGGTTAAAACACGGTAATACGCGTAGCACACGGTATTGCACCAATTATTGATTCTTACGTAAGAAGACACTACTCAATAATTGTTACAGTAATTACTGTTCAATATTGTATTTTATTGATTCAATAATTGCTGCGTTGATATTTTATATTACTGTTGTTTCAATAATAGTCACTACGCAGTATTTTTTATTATCGGAGCAATAATTCATATTATCTGAATAATATTATTAGATAACATTATTGGCAATGTCTAGAAAGTTCTGTCTATGGAGAGGTTTGGTCATCTAATTGCGCGCCAGTAAGGAGAGATCCTTATTGGAAAGCCCCCTCTTTCCTGGGAACGGCCTGGTTGCTAGTACTGTGATTCTGTAATATTATTTGTGTATAATTAATTATTGATTTATATGACGAGGAAAATAGTGATTTTATGTGGATATAGATAGAGAAAAATTTTAATGTGACAATTGTTAAAAATTAATATTTTATCTTTTTCTGATAAAATAATTCATTTAAATATATTATTTTAATAATATATTGATGGTGGTATTTTTACAATGAATGTGAGATATATGAGTATATGAGGAGGAAGAGTATTTTTGTGGCATTAAATGATTAACACATGTTTTGTGTGTTGGTGGACATAATTCTTGACCGAAAATTTATTATTGACTATAAAATCGTCCGTTTGTGAATTTCGGTCAATTTCTGTTTGGAATTTGGAAAAACTTTCTTCTGCAAAGTTGTAGAGAATTAAATTTCCTATAAAAACACGCGAGATTCGAATTTTCTGATAAAAGGGCTATTTATTATGAATTATTGAAGTTCTGAAGTTCCGAAATAATTGATTTTTGGAAGTTTTATTTATTATTTTGAAGAAAAACGTTTTTTGGCATTTAAGTGGGCTAACATGTGATATAAATGGGCTAAGATCAGATGTCTAGAGGTGGGTTAAGGAAAATTTGATAATTATATTATTATTATATTAAATTTTCTGCTTTGGTGTTCTAAGCATTTTCCTATAAATAGGGTGCTTAGGTTAGAATTGAAATCACACCAGAAACACAAGTTTCTCTCTATTTCTCTCTCTATAACGAGCGTATTCTTGTGAGTATTTGATACTTTGAGTGTTGCTTTACGGTGCAAGTTTCCTTCAGCACTATATCTAGTATTCCAGTCAGAAGTACCGTCTTTCCGAGGTAAGGGATGTTATTTCTTCTTAAATGATATTATTTTCTTCAATATCATTATGCCGAAGTATTGATCTAAACTTTTTATCAAATTTGGAACTTTTTATATCGGGATTACTATTCATGAGTTACTATTCATGAGTTACTATTCACGAGTTACTATTCACGAGTTACTAATCACCGAAAAATGAAATTTTCTTTTTTTCGTCTAAAATATCTATTCTGGATACTAGCTTTGATTGTATCCATGTTTTGATCATTCTTGAATTTTACTCCACTATGATTATTTATGAGGTATTTCTGGACATGGAATAGCTGAAATACGAATCCTTAACATTTATTATTTTGTTTCACTGGATTCGTTTCCTTAAAAAATATTTTTCATCATCCTCAGTTCTAAATGATGACATAAATGAATATCTTTGGCCTGTAGTGCAAAGATTAATGATTTCTGATGAATATCTTTGGCCCGTAGTGCAAAGATGAACAGGTGTTGAGGTGAACATGACCAACTGATGAATATCTTTGGCCTGTAGTGCAAAGATGACTATTTGATTCAAGATATTTATTGATTGATATTACAGGGATAAAATGTTGATGATGGGCTTTTAAATTCATAGATAATCGTAGATTTCATTCTCTACGTAACTTCTCTATGAATTATTATTTTCCGCTGCGAATATTGATTTAAAACTTGTTGTCTATTGTATTCTATTAAATTTTTCCCTGTTGAAGACTAACGATAATTTGTTGTATATTATCTTAGTCATAATATTCTTTACTGGGCTAGTTGAGCTCACCCTTTTCCTTGTTGTTCCATTTTCTTCTCAGGAGGCGAGAATGTAGCAGGTACTAGTCGGGGTATGGAATGAAGGTTCTAGGAAGTTGTTTTAGTAGTCCTCACCATTTTTTTTTGTAAAATATTGTTCCAACAATTGTAATGAGGACTTATTTGAGTGTGGATATTGTCTAGATGACAATATTTGTATTTACACTCACAGTTTTTATGTTGTATTAATAAAGTTGTAGTTGTTTCTGTACCATGTTATTGACGACTCAGAATAGGTGTTGTATACCTGTTTTGGGGGCGTCACAGTTGGTATCAGAGCTTAGGGATATGATCTCTGGCGGAGATCGGGGAATAAAACTAGGAGGGGAGAGACGAGTAAATCCTTCGCTAGTGTGTCCTATCTAAGCTTATTTGTTGGTTGGTCATAATATAGGGATATTATGTGATTTGTTAATTTGTTAAATTAACCCTTGTTTTATGGCAGTATTTGAGAATGTCGACTGAGAATGTTAACAGTGGAGTAAATGAAATCGTGGAGACACATGTACTCACCAACGAGGAGAACGTGCAACAGGCTGACAATGTTCCTCCTGTGAACAACACCACTGAGCAGACGGTGAACGATGAGATGTTTAGAAGCTTTTTGCGATTCATGCAAAACCAGACGAAGGAGATTCCTGTTCAAAATATAGGAAGAAACAATGGCAACTCACAGCTGGTCACAGCCAAACAGTTCAAAGAGTTGGGACCACCAGAATTCTGGGGAAAGCCGGATCCGATTAAGGCGGAGACATGGTTCAAGCAAATTACCAAGATATTTGATGTCTTGGGATGCACGGAGGAACAGAAGGTTCCATTTGCCACCTTTATGTTCCGTGGCGAGGCAGACTACTGGTGGGAATCTGTGAAGCGTACCCATCCAGCTGCACTCAGCATGTATTGGGAGATATTTCAGAAGCTATTCAATGACAAGTACTTTCCTGAAAATATTCGTCATATGAAGGAGGTAGAGTTTATTAGACTGGAGCAGAATAACATGACGGTGTCCCAGTACGAAGCGAAGTTTGCGGAGTTGTCCAGGTTTGCACCTCATTTGGTGGAGAATGAGGAACGTATGACGCGGATGTTTCTGAGAGGTTTGAAACCCGGCATACGTCAATATCTCATTTCTCATAAATTTTCTCTCTATTCAGATGTTGTCAACAGGGCTCAATTATTAGAGCGAGATAACGAGTACGGTCAACCGAGGGACCACAACCAGGATCATATCGGTGACAACAGTCATCAGAACAATGATAATCAGCGGAGAAAGAAAAATACAGACAAGAACGGCAACCACTCTGGTGGTAATCGTGGCTATAAAAATAGAAGAAGCGAGTCGGGAGGAGATTTTAAAAAGAGGAGATTCAACAATGACAATACGAAGACGTCAGCACCAGCAGCAACTGGTTCCAAGGGAGGAGAACGACCACCGGTCATATGCTATAAATGTGGAAAAGAGGGACATATCAGCCCAAACTGTCCACAACAGTTCAAGGTATGCTATAATTGTGGAAAGGAAGGACATATCGCTCGAGATTGTACGATAGCGAAACCAAGTTCAGCGGGGACGGTGACTCAAAAGGCTGCCCCAGAAAAGTCAAAGTCAACGGTTCCTGGAAGAGCGTTTGTCGTGACTGGTCAACATGCGAGGAACCCAAACGAGGTGATCACGGGTAAGCTAATCATAAATTCATGTGAAGTTTATACCTTACTAGATACCGGTGCTACCCATTCATTTATTTCTCCTGCTTGTGCTCAACGTTTAAACTTGACTCCGGAGAAATTAGACTTTGATTTATCTGTGGAGACTCCGGTAGGGGAAACTTTCATCACATCCACTGTTTATAAATCTTGTTTGATCCAAGTTGGTACCATCACCTTACCTGTTGACCTTATCTCTTTAAAGATACTTGCATTTGACGTGATTTTAGGAATTGATTGGTTAACTACTCATCATGCCAAAATTGATTGTTTTCGTAAGGTGATTAGTTTTCATATTCCTAATCAACCTGTTGTTCGAATTCAAGCAACAAAGCCATTAAAATCAATCACTGTCATATCAAGTCATAAAGTTATTCGTTTATTGAAATACGGATGTCAAGCTTTCTTAGCCCATGTTATGGATTTGAATAAAGACACGTCAAATTTGAATAATATTCATGTTGTTAGTAACTTTCCTGACGTATTTCCTGAAGAACTTCCCGGTCTACCCCCGGAACGTGAAGTTGAATTCTTTATTGATCTTGAACCTGGTACAAAGCCTATTTCTAAAACCCCATATCGAATGGCTCCTATTGAACTTCAGGAGTTAAAAGTCCAACTACAAGAGTTGTTGGACATCGGTTTCATTCGTCCTAGTACATCTCCTTGGGGTGCTCCTGTTTTATTTGTAAAGAAGAAAGACGGGAGTATGCGACTTTGTATCGATTACCGGGAATTAAACCATGTCACCATCAAGAATAGGTATCCGCTACCTCGTATTGATGACCTGTTTGACCAGATACAAGGAGCACAATTCTTTTCAAAAATCGATCTTCGTTCTGGATATCATCAGCTGAAGGTTAAAACTGAGGATATTTCGAAGACTGCCTTTAGAACTCGGTACGGGCATTATGAATTCTTAGTCATGTCTTTTGGATTGACTAATGCTCTTGCGGATTTCATAGATATGATGAACCGAGTATTCAAGGATTATTTGGATCAGTTCGTTGTTGTCTTTATTGATGACATCCTCATATACTCCAAAAGCCGTGAAGATCATGAGCACCATTTAAAGCTGGTACTCCAAAGGCTGCGTGAAAACAAGTTATATGCCACCTACCCCACCCAGTCCCACACCCTACCCCAACCACCCCACCCCACCCCACCCCACCCACCCACCCACCCACGCACCCACCCAACACTCCCTCCCAAAGAAAATTTATTAAGCGATTATGTATACACCACCCACTCCACCGCCACCGCCACCCCATCCCCATCCCCACTCCCTATAATCCTACCATCCCCATCCCCATCCCCACTCCCTATAATCCTATAATAGTATGTTTGAAATTTTAAATATGGGTCGACCTATATTTGAACCATAACCATATGGTTCCAACCCACATAACCCATATTAAAAATGGTTAATATGGTTTTAGTTCTTAAATGGAATCATAACCATATTTTGAAAACCAAAACCAACTCATAACTATATTTTGCCAGGCCTACTCCCCTCGTTCTCTTTGCTAACTGGGGGAAGTCTAGATATGTAAGTCAATGTAATACCTGAGAAGACCATGTAACCATGTAATTAGGTTTATGAATATTTATCTAATAAAATGAAGTTTTTATGGATATTATTTTGTGTAAATATGATGAATGAATAAATATATGTTTTATATATATTTATTAAGTAAGAATTTAACCTAGTTGTGTAAGCTCTAGTGTTTTGGAAATTGGGAGAGTCCAAGAGAGGGTTTGTAGAAGTCCATTACTTAGGCTATCCCTCGGTTTTTGAATGTAGGAAGATTCCACCATAGGGGGATTACCGGTCTACTAGTATGATTGTACGAGACTCTCTTATCTTACTGGTCAATCAAACTTCAAGAGTATTTTAGTTGAGGCCCAGCCTAAGTTAAATTCAAGCTAGGGTAAATCCAATGAGAAGCCCAAGAAGAATTCCAAAACCAAGCCCAACTTAAAAGTCCAAGGTTTAGTCAAAGTATTGGCAAAAGAAGAAATAAAAAATAGAGGAAGAGAAGGAAGGGGGGACCCGACCATGGTGGCCAAAGGGGAGGGCCAAGGGCCAAATTTCTATAAATGGAAAGTTATTTTTCAAAGCGAGCCATTTAATGCTATCAACCTCCTATCCCATCCTTAAACCAAAAAGTCTTGGTGCACTCATTTGTTTTAGCTTTAAACCTTGGTTAGCTTAATTATGTTGATTGATTAAGGTAACCTAGGCCCTAGGGGGAGGTTAGTAAGATTAAGGAAGAGAAGGGGCATGACATAAGAAGACCAGAGAGGTAACTTTATAATTCTTTGTTTCCTCCATAAATAGAAAGCTATCATCTTTATTTCCAACCCTTGTTCATTTTCTACCAAGTAAGAAATCCAAGAGCAAGAGCAAGAGAGCTTGAGAGATAGAAAGAGGGGGAGAGACTCAGATTCAAGAGGAGGAAAAGAAGAGGAAAGCTAGCAAGCTTTAAGGAAAGAAAAGAACCAAGAAGGAAAAACCCTAACCCTAGAACATGTATAAGTTTTATGTTTATTCATGTTGTTGAGGGAGTTTGATGAGTTTTGTAAAGGATCATGGTGGATCCGAAGGAATAAGGTGGATATGATGGAGATTATATGAATAAACCATGGTAATATGCATGAAAGTGGAAGAAAAAAACTAAAGTAAAGAACCTAAGAATGAAAATGGTAGACATAGTGTATATACTATTTTTCGATCAAGTATATCTTGTTGTGTACAAGGTAATTTGGAGTTCCGTGAAGGGTGTTTGATGCTCTTATGAGTTGTGTAAACGACCCAAGTGGAATGAGATTAAAATCCGTCAAGAATAAATTATGGCGAATTTTCTAGTAAAACATGTTAAAATGAAAACCCTAGGTCAAGTGTGATTTTTTGAGCCAATGGTTTGGCTTGTAATCGATGCTGAAAATTAAGGCATTTCGGGGTTTGATAATATATGGAACCAGTGAGCTATAGGCTCAAGAACGATCTCAATCCGACTTCGGATGAGGGAGTTATGAAGAATCGAAGTAAGAGCGCTAAAATCGTTTAAATTTGAGAATGTGAGAAATCTGGAAATTTGGTTTCTGCTAGGGGAGCACCACAATATTGCATGGCAACGCCGCAGAGCTAGACTCACGAGAGTCGGCGCCGGCCGAGGCTAGGCACGGGCGCGCGCGGGGAGGCTGGGCGTGCTGCTGTGCGGGCTGCTGAGCTGGCTTAAGCGTTTGCATAGGCAGGTCCGGCGTTCGGGCGTGCGAGTGTCGCGATTCCGTGCCAAGTCATTTGAGATGTTATGATGTTTCAAGTTGTAAAATAAGAGCATCATGGAGATCGTAAAGAAGATGAAATAAAATAAAGTATACTAATTTATGGAGTCATTATGTGGCTAATTGGTATGTCGACCCTAATTAAATTGTGTAGGTCATTATTATACAGAGCGCATCAAGCAAGTATATCCTATCTTTGAGCAAGTATTCTAACTCTTGTTTGATTTACGAAATTGAGCAAGTTTCTAACTTTCTTTAGATTTATGTATTGAATGCAAGTATTATGATGTTATGCAAGTTATTTGATTTCTTGCAAATTATACACTTACACAAATTTTATATATTTGTGCAAGTATTTGAGCTATGCTTATTGTTGAGGTATATAAATTGTGTTGTATGCCAATTTTCGCACTTATGTGCAATTAAGACGAAATGTTCTATTGTTGAACTATTGATGTGTTTAAAGTTTTGTTTATTCATGAACTGCGTTGAGAATGTGTCTATGCTATTTGATGCGGCTAGACAGATGTTGAGATGAGATATTGAACTGATAAAATTCTTAAAAGATTATTGATGTTATGTAGAGCTAATCCAAACTAAATTAAATTGGTGCAGATTATGATATAAGTATGAGATTATCAACCCTAATATTAGGGATATTTTTTATCACGAGTTAGAACAAATACGGGTTGTGTTAAAACAGACTTAAGTGGTGTTAAAACAGACACAAGTGGTGTTAAAACAAACACAAGTAGTGTTAAAACAGACATAGGTGCTGTCAAAAAAAAACAAGTGGTGTCAAACCTAAATACATATAGTCGTTTAAAATGTAGAGTTTAGGGGAAAGAAAAAGGTTCAGGTCTTTATGACCACTCAGCATGAATGTTAAAAGTTTTTAGAGTAAAGGAAAATTGTTATTCCTATTTATTCGAGCAGCTTCACATTTATTGTTCAACTGTTGAATATTTCAAAAGAATATTATTCATGTTGTTTACTCAACTGTTTATACTTGCTAAGCAATTAGTTGGTCACTCTTGCTTAAAATGAAATAGTTTTAGCTAAGCCAGAGCGGACCGAAGGATCAAGTCAAAGGAAAGGAACAATTATTGATAGAAGATGTTATGTATTAATTGTAATATTAGTAATGATGTAACATTCATTAGTAGTATGTTTTGAAGATGTAAAGGTCTTAGAACTTGATTGTTGGCTGAGATGTATTGTAATAATATAGTAATTGCAGTTATGTCTATAAAGATGTATTGAATAAGTACTATCATAGAGCATCAAACTCAGAGTTTGAAGATACTCAGATTTGGGGGCGTCACAGTCAATATAGGAAGGGCAAAAGAAGCGGTCTTACCAGAATCCGTATGAGCAACACCGATGACATTACAAAAAATAATATCTCTTACTTTATCGTCCGCACAATTAAATTGCGGACGAGAATATTACAAAAATGCCACTAATTTTAATATTATGATAATATACTGAATATTTTGAAACTTACCGTCCGCATTATTAAAGTGCGAATCTTGAAGGACGTTTTGGTAATTTTTGAATCCGCACTTTAATTGTACGTACTCCGCAATATTAAACTGAGAACGAGGGATAATTTTCAGTGTTAGATTTGCGATTGGACGGTCACGATTTGTTGTAAGAATAAACTTAAATTTACGACGTTGACTATGGATCAGTCCCCTATATATATATATATATATATATATATGGGCTAGGAAAGCTGTTGTTGCCACAGCTGGCAAAGCCTATCACTAATGGCATTATGGTCTTTTCATCAAATTCATTTAATGGATATTTTGTCATTTCACCTATATGTTCCACAAAACTATGTCATATTGGGGTGTTTGGCACAACTAATTATCTGTACCAACCATAGCCACATTTTTTCTCATATTAAATATTGTTAGAATATATATCTTGTCCCGCATCGAATACCTTGAGAAAGTATGTCTAATGTATTGTGAGTTGGGCCAACTCTTCTCATTGCCAATTGGTTTTGAGTTAGAGAGCTTGATATATTTATATACTGGACTTTGGGCCTATTTATAAATTTAACATGATATTAGAGTGGGCTATCCTTGGGCCTAATTAAACACTCTTCTTAGCCAACATTTTTACTCACTTGCAGTTCATTCTTAAATGGTCAAGAATTACTCATTTCTTAATTAGTACCACTTAATTGGACCAATAGTTACCCGTGGTTCACTAGCTTTCTTCTGAGTTTGGCTTGTGACTAGCTTATTTCAGACTTGCTTATCTTGTGTGGGTCTTATATTCATTGGGTTCACATGCAACCCTCAATACACGCGGTCCCATATCGAATACCTTGAGAAAGTATGTCTAGTATATAATGAGTTGGGGCAACACTTCTCATTACCAATTGGTTTTGAGTTATAGTGCGTGATGTCTTTATATATTGGACTTTGGGCCCATTTATAAATTTAATATATATATATATGTGTGTGTGTGTGTGTGTGTGATATATAATGTCTTTAATATGCGGATTGTTATCTCCATCACACTATCTATGATACAACCTTTAAAGGTGAATAGGTGATAAACTACAACATTCAACATTGTGATATTTCAAGTATAATTCTTATTGTATGTAGTTGCCAGCTTTAATATATTCAAATATGTAAATTGTTTTTTGATACATGTTGCAGTGCCCATTCGTCATTTGAACATCTCTTCAGAAAAGAACTTCCACTTTTATATAAATATCTTCAAGAAGCTCCTCCTAACAAGGCAAGACATGATATAGCTCAGTGTAAATGTTAATAATGCCTGTTACCACTATAATGTTGCTTACTTTGAAATTACATCCCTAATTTATTTGTTCCAGATCAGAAACTGACGTCATTATTTAAGCAAAAATTAATTCTCATTTTTCTTGTAAAATAGGTATGTTGGAAAGATGTTATTCACTGGATGTGGCCACTTTTCACTGAAGATTGGGGATCATGGAGAACTGCTGATCTAAAATTGAGTCCCTGGCCTTTCACGGTCTGTCATTACTTTCGTGATGTTTCTTATCGGTGAAGCAGCTATGACTTTATCATTAACAAATTTGAAGTTCTTTCTCTCCTGATGAATTTTGCTTTTATTTTAGCTCATTGTATTGTCTTTAATGGGTCCAGGATCCAGTGACGGGTCTCCCTACATGGCATTATAGGTCTTCTTCTCCTCTACTATTGTAAGATTTTGTACCCTCCAAAGCAAGGTCATTTGATTTTGGACTGTGACATAGGGTAATTTTATGTGCAATTATCTGAATTTTGTTGGTCCTTTTATATATTGTTGCTCAATCAGTCCAAAATTGGCTGGTTTGTAAATCAGCAAAGTTTTTTTTTTGATAAAAGAAGAAATTTTATTAATAGAAAAGAAAGGATACAATAAAAAAGGTTGGGGGGGGGGAACAAGAAGTCCACCTTCAATGGAGTAAAAACGAAAAATAAAAAAGTGCACTTAAAAAAGTACATCCTCGAGTTGATAAACATCTTTGTATTTGTCCACCGGAATAAACTACCTCAGTTGCTGTATATGGTCTCAGAAAGTGTATCAGTCACATGGAAAGATGTAATTTCAAATAAACTTATCTAAAGAATAAATTGGCTCGTCATTACAATGATTGCATGCTTTCACGCTTTCAGATATTGTGTTAGAGTGGCATTGTGATGCATTATTTTTAAATCAGATGCTAAAATTGTCTATCAAGAAGTTATCTGATTTCTTGTCAAAAAGACAAAGTTGATATGTTTTCTGATGCTTGCTACTCTGGCATGACAGGTATGGATTTAGCAAAGAAGTAGTGGAATGCCCTGGTATGGTGTTCGCCCTCCCTTCTCTGTCTCTGAATAATATTCGCCTTCCTAAATGGGATGGGTGAAACCCCTACAATATGTTGAGGTACAAATTTGTTATGTTTCATATGTATTACGTGTATTAATGACTGGCGTGGGGGCTCCTCAGAGGACTACTATAATGGTCGAGTACTTGAGTTAAAATATGTTAGAGAGATGCATATTTGCACATTTTATATGGTTTAAATACTGAACTAGTTTACTCAGTTCTGTATTTTCTTCTATAGTTTGATTATAAAAGACTGTTTAGTGACTGCAATTACACTTTATTATGCACTGTCATATGCAAAGCAATTATATTTCCACGTTCCTCGTAAGCATAATTGATCTGTTACAGGATAATTGCATTAAATCATGCTTTGTTCATCCTCTTTGCTATGCTAACATGTGTAATAGGTTATTGGCCTTCAAATGTTCGTGTTTGTGGCTTTTGGGTTCTCCCGAAGGAATGGCAGTTTTCGTGTAGCCAATGTGGGGAAATTTCAGCTTTGATTTCATCAGGGAATTTGAACATAGATTATAAGTTTTGTTCAGCTCATGCTGAGTTGCAATCTTTTCTCAAGTCTCCAGCGTCGTCATCACTGGTTTTCATAGGTCTGAGTTCTGTTGGAAGGCAAGTTTGTAACTGAATATATTTTTATTCATGTCTTAAGATTAAGTTCATTTGCTGTTTCACGAAAAAGGTTTGTGTGTTCTGAATCGCTGTCATCATAACTAATAATTGAAGGCCTTACATGTTGCTTTGTTAAGGAGTAATTTCACTTTAAAATGTGTCACTGGAGGAATAAGCTATGTAATTTCCTTTCTTGGTCCATTACCTTTTACGACCTTATACGAAGAATGTTTACCATGAATATGACTAGAATTAGGCATATCCATGAAGTATGTCCTCCGCAATTCAAGTTTTATATCTGGGACATCATATGTTATTTCGAGTTGTTTTGAACAATTAGCACCTGGATAAATTAGGAGAAAATGAAGTTTGACTAAGATGGTGTGCTTAGGGATAATACAGATCGTCACCACACCATTGCAGAAATTTGAGATGTTAACTTTTAACAACAATGATAAAGGTAAGTGAAAAGCAAACTTAACATGGAATGAGATAGTATGAAAGATTTGATAGCTTGTACCTTTATAGAGGTTATGCTCAAGGTGGATCAGAGTGGCACATAAACAGATTATCATTTCTTTTGGCATACTTTCTATTTTGTATTTTTGAAATGAGTTCACCTTGCCATGTGCAGTATGGGCTTTTTGAGGAAGGCGCGATCATTTCTTCATGTTCTTCAGATTGCTTTGGAAATCACAAACCACAGGTTTATTCTGTTCTCAGCTGGCTATGAACCACTGGATGCTGCAATACAAACAATTGTTGATGAAACAACATCAGGTTCAGAACGAAGAGAGTTCAGCAAGGATGGAATTACTATTTTTGGAGGCAGATTGTTTTGCTTTTCAGGGTGAGAAATTTTTCGATTCACTTGGTCTGGCTGCTGTGTAGGAACAATAAAAACATAAGAAGTAACCAAACTGCAGTGTATGTTATATAGTCAACACCAATTCAAGATATTAAAGATACATGAATGGGTTCACAATATTGACTAAAATCATGGCACTTAAAAATAAGATCCTAGTTCTGTCCCGCTTGAACGCTAGGCATACTTGCTGTTGCGGATGTCTGCTGCTGTTGTGTTGAATGGGGCTAGGTAAGATGCAGATTGGACACATTTTGGGTCTGTAGCTGTGACCAGTAATTAAAACGAGTAACGGAGGGGAATAATAATAATAATCTAGATTCCATTTCTAAGTCATCCAGTTATTTAAACGAGTAATGGAAGGGAAGAATAATAATAATCTAGAATTCCAATCTTCATCACTATCACGTGTTCAAAGCCATTATAGTTTGGTTTTTGACCAATTTCTTAATTCCAAAGAGTGCTAAAAGCCTAAGGGATAAGTTGGACATTTAAGCATTCTCAATAAGAGTCCTTTTGAAGTCCAAATAATGCAAGGAAGCTTTGTTTTATCCAAGGTCAGGGCATTTAAAAGCCTAAGTTGGTGCTCCAGATTTGACCACCTATTAGTTCTGCCATGCTGGTCATCTACTTCTCCGGGCAAAAGCAAAATGTGCCTAGGCAAGAACAATTACCTTCAAAATGTTTATGCCAAGGGCCAACAATATTTCTTCATCAGAATATTTATATAAGAACGTTACCATCTATTGTTTTGAAATGTTTCGTAGACTCTTAATTCCTATTTCAATGGCCAGCTATCTGTCTGTCTTTGTCTGCATATTTAAATAAGTCATAAGAACATTTACATCTATTGTTTTGAATTGCATATGGGTCCCTTAATTCCTATTGAATGCACTCCGCTGATTAAGATCTTAATATCATGCAACTAGCTAGTTCCATTCCGTATAACTGGCTGTTTCAAAGATGTGATGCTGCAATTCATCATGGGGGCAGGTTAGTTTTGATAGTTTATTTCCCCTTATTTTTATTTTCCCTCAAAGTTATTGACTTGTTGCTGTTACTAATGGATGATTTAATATTTCTTGGCCACACGATTTACCAGTGGATCCACAGCTGCAGCACTACTTGCGGGAATTCCGCAGGTGTTATTCATGAACAAGCTAATTGTTTCTTCATCTTCACCCGTCATTTTCTTATGAACTTCTGTAATTATGATAATTAGTGGGTATGATTGAAGTGACTTACCTTGAAACTCAAGGTAGGTCAAACCTGTGATAAACCTTGGACAAGTTGAGTAGTACAAACGGAGCGAAGGCTAAGTAGGAAATATTAGAAATGATCAGAATTCTGTTTTGCTCCCATGCTTACCATCTGACATCTGTTGATCAGGGAATTAATATCTTTGCTAGTACTCAAGAAAGATTTCCTTATCCGCTTAATTATCTTTGACCGGCTTATATTTTCACAGCAAGGAAAACTTTTTCATTTTGAGTGTATTGACTTTATTATTTATTTGAATGTTTTTAAGTCCTGATGGATAATTGATAATCGCGATCTAACTTCTGCAGTATTAGTATCTCAATATTTTTTTATTCTTTTCCTCTTCCAGCCCTGCTTTTTCTCATTTGACTATTTCTTATGGCAGATATTGTGTCCGTTTCTGTTAGATCAATTCTATTGGGCAGAAAGGATGTTCTGGCTTGGAGTTGCCCCAGAACCATTAAAGAGAAATCACTTGGTTCCAGTCCACGATGATGATTCGAGCATTAGGGAAGCTGCGAACATTCTGGTAAGGGCCATAAATTATGCATTGTCTCCTGAAGTCAGAGCATGTGCCAGGGAGGTTGCTGGAAGATTATCTCTTGAGGTAATGCTTACTCTTGGAAACTATAGGTGTATTTGTTAGTTGGCATGTTTTACCTATAGGAGGTAGTTAACATATTTATTCTGACAGTAGAACTATAAGTTGATCCAGATTAGGACTTTTTATTTACTGGGATAAGTGACCTGTATGTATTACACCCTCTGTCCAGAAAACACATTTTTTCCGACAGGGGGAGTTCTTTACCAGGTAAAGGGGCAGACCCCAGGATACAAAGGAAGAACCTAATTAACTGTAGTTGTCTAAAAGAGCAAAAAAGGAAACTTCCTAACCTGAGATAGACCCCCTAATCCACAAGTATAAAGTATGAAATTGTTTTTAGCTACACTTTATCAAAGAATATAGCCCTCAAATAATACTCTTTCTGCATGTTTTTTATTTTCTTAAAATTTAGTTTAAATATAGCAATGGATGAGCTAACATGTTCTTAGTCGTAAAAGCGTAGATATGTATATTGGACATTTTAGTAAACATGGCCTGGTAGCCTGTGTTTTCCTAGTTCACCATACCATAGACATTTCTAGCTTTTATGTCAACTAATATATTCTCTTCTCTTCCATGCTTGGACTTATTGTTTTCTGTTTGAAACTTGTAGTTATCTTCAGTTTTCAGTATACTATTTTCTTCTTGTGGAGGCATGAATCAAACCCACATTACATGTAAATTTTGGCATTTTTCAGGATGGAGTGTCGGAAGCAGTCAAGATTTTGAGGGAAGAGTTGAAGCAATAGCTTGTCTGTTTTTTTTAAAAAATAATTTAATGTCCCTTGGATAAGCTAGCCATTTTTGACTACTTCTTCTTCTTCTTCTTCTTCTTCTTCTTCTTCTTCTTCTTCTTCTTCTTTATTTGTATTATTTTTTAATCATTGTTACAAAAAGACTTGTAGTATAAAGATAATTTTGTTTCCGAAACAAATGGACTTTTTGTTTTATGATTTGTATAATTCCAGGCTTGCTGTATTGGCCTCATATGATCATTTGTCTTTAGCTGAGATAGAGGAGTAATATAGAATTTTATTTAGACATATTTTAATAAAGTATTAAGTATTATTTTTTTGATATTAGTCCATCTTTTGTTGTTTGGAATTAAAGCAAGTTTGAAATTTTTACCGGATTGGGTGGGACATGACATTCATTCATAAAAAAGCCAAGGGAACATTAACGTCATAATTTCCAGTTTTCCTCGTGAAATGCCTCAAAATCAAAGTGCACAGATTTCTGTGCTATCGTTTTCAATTCAAAGTTGTTTTCACATTATCCACTCACTTGCAATGTCCCATGGTCAATCGTTATTTTGTACATATATCTATATAGCCCGGTTCTCTCCAGCACACTAGAGGAAGCGAATCGGTTATAAAATGGAGTCGCGGGGTGATATTTTTGTTAATAAAAAGAAAGCAAGTGGTACTACTCTCTTTTAATATTATTTTTTTTAAAAGAATATCAAAAAGACGTAGTTTTAATAAAAGTATGTTATTTAAGATGTATACTTTAAATTCGTCATCTATATATATTTATATATTGTATTATATATATAGTTTTAGCAGGCTGTGCACAAATAAAATATACACGCATGTGTATGATCATTGACCTATATATATATATATATTGTCAGAATGAGAAAAGAAAGTTGAGTTTTGCAGGCGTTCGTACAATTAACCTAAGCTTTCCACTTTTATAGAAAAGTTAAAAAAATAATACGAATAATAAGAAGTTAAATTTCGTGAGGGATTTTTGACTACCATCCATAATAATGAAATTCCTTTCTCGCTACCACTAGTAAGAAAGCTTTCCACTACTCACTAGAAAATAAACAAGGCCCAACCAATCGAGAGTTTTTTAGTCGTAGAAAAGAAAAGAAAATTAAAGAAGATCAGATAAAATTTTCTTAGCTTTTTTTTCTAACTAAAATTTAAAAACCCCACTTGCCTTAATTTTTTACCCTTTCTCTTCTATTAAAAAAATTTAAAGATACCATTTTTTCTTTTTTCTCCAAATTAAAAGAAGTAAAAGAGGACCAACGTTCACTGCATAGGTATTAGTGCCTAGGAAGAAAAACCTAACAAACTCTGACTTTTTAATGCAGTGGCCCACAAGTATAAGTTTGGGTATGTTTGGTAACATAACATAAACTCTTTTTGCATTAATGTTTTTTATTTTGAACTCGTCACCTGGTAGATATATAAAAATATATATAGTTAGTAATTAATAAAATTATAATTTTTTTTAATTTTTTATGAACTAAAACATAATAAAGTTGAGTTATAATATTACTAAAAGTAGATAATTTTAATATTAAAAAAATATTGGTACAAAAAAATATTAAAAGATAATAAAAAATCGGTTCACCAGGTCGATCAACTTAACTGGTTCAATCCAGGTTTTGATCAAACTAGTTCGACCGGACATAAAACTGATTTCTAGTTCAACTGATTGAACCAGCCGGTCCGAGTCAAGTTTCAAAGTAGTGTTTTGCATAAACATTTTTGGTACATACCAATATAGCTCCCCAAATGGAAGGGTCTGACCCACATGCATCAGTTGGGCTTGGGACTAAATATTGTTGAATTACAACCCTTTTTGGTGAAGCATGTTGGGAAATGACTTTGGGACCCTTACCGAGGGGACTCAAATAGTCGTTTCTCGAGCAGTGTAGTTATCAACATCTTCCATCAAACCCCTTGCCAATGTGTTTGATTAGGCAGACTTGGGGTACGGGGGAGCACATGAACGATAAAAGGATGTCTAAAAGGGTAAAAAAATATTATATACAATTTTACACTTGAAATTTTTATATTTTTGACTTTCGTTTACACCGGAGGTATCCCACGGCGGCACCTACTGTTAACCAAAATGAACGTTTGTTCAGATCCGCCTGAAGGCTAGGTCATCCTCCTCATAGCTTATAAAATTTATCAAAATATCCAATAAAATAATGATCCACAAGAGCTCAACATTTCATAAAAAGAGTTGCTTAACGTCTCGGTTTAATATAGTTTATGCACATATTGACTCGTAAAAAGAGTTGCTTAACAATTCAAACCTGCAATGCGCCTATTAATATATTGTTGTATATCCTAATTACAAAGCTATACCCTTTCCATATTATATGTAAAACTTTTTTTACTATATTTTAATATTTACGAAAAGCCTTGTACAAGTTAGTTCATTTCTTTTTATAATTTAGTTAAATAAAAATGTTTCATTATCTGCTCGCACCGCTCTGCCAAATGAACAGTGAATAAAGCCTTGAAAGTCTAACTTGGTGGCTGGTTGGCTTGAATTTAATGACCATCTTGAATGCTTGAATACTCCTTGCATAGTCTTTATGTGATGCTCCTTGGCCCTTACCAACCCATTACCCCCACACACTTCAGTGTCACAAACTTTCAAACACTCAGTGACCCACATCCTAATTGCACTTAAATTTCATTAAGTAAGTGGGTGGGTGGCTGGGTGGGTGGGTGGCTGGGTGGGGGTGGGGGTGGGGGTCAGTTCACATCTTTAATCAGCGCCACCAATAATAATTTATCTCTATATAAATGACCCTACATCGTCATCCATTTACTTGTATATCTCACAAACACAAAAAAAGCACATTTTTTTTGTTTCTTTGATATTGTAAAATTTTAAAGGATGTCTAAGGGAAGAGGCAGTGCAGTTACAATGGTGTTGGTGCTCTGCTTGGTGGTGCTTCAATATGAGGTGACTCAAGCCGCAGTCTACAGCGTTGGAGATGGCCGCGGTTGGACCTTTAACACCGTTGGCTGGCCCAACCGGAAGAGCTTTAAGGCCGGTGATATACTCGGTAAGTACAGTTTGGTGTTGTTAACTTATTTACATTTGTTTGTACTAGTGATCGACTTCCTATTTTCTCTAAAGTTAAATTAAAATGTCGGTGAGCTTCAAAATACATATTTTTATCGAGTTATGTGTCATTTAAGCCAATTCATTTATTTTATTTTTAGAAATGTCCCATATGATATGAGCATCCATTGAAATTATAATAGAGATAGGTAAATGTCACGATGCATCATGAAAGTGGACACTTATTTTGGGTGGATGGGTGGGTGGATTGACTAATAATGTTCTATAATTATTCGTCTTACATTTTGTTGCAGTGTTTAAATACAGCCGAGGAGCACACAATGTGGTAGTTGTAGACAAGGGTGCTTACGGCAGTTGCATTGCCCCGCGCGGTGCCAAACCGTATACAAGCGGAAACGATGGGATCAAGCTTGTTAAAGGGCAGAATTCCTTCATTTGCACTTTCCCAGGACATTGTGAATCTGGAATGAAGATATCAGTTTTTGCAGCTTAACAATAACACTACATATGTATGTCAATGAGAACTACACATATATGTGTATCATATAGTATTAATACGTACACTAAGTACAGGAATAAATTAAGTTGTTTGAATGAGTATTATAAGGGCCTAAGTTAATTACTAGCAATATACTTTCAATATTAAGTTGTCTTTTTGAAGTGTTGAGATGGTTCAATATAATTATGGTGTAGCCTTATATACTTGCTTTAATTTGTGCATGGTGATCATATATATGGTATCTAGACTTGTAATATTCCCTTTGTCAAAACTATTTTCACAAAATTTTCCCTTTATAATTTTTTTTATTAAATACAACTTTCGTTTGATATCAATATTATTATTGTAATTTAATTAGGGTTATGTACTTCACTTAAAAATGTGAAAATGTTTCTTAAATTGTAGGTGTATGATTTAATGCTAACTAGTACTCTCCATGTGTAAATTGAAGTCATTAGTTGTTGCGGTATGAAACGACCTATGATTCAACTCTGATGCAAGTGATGTATATAGACAAAATATATCAAACCAATTATCGATTGACAAATTGTCCTAGTTGATATATATATATATATATATATATATATATATATATGGGGTTCCATTCATAGCAACCGGTTGATGTGGAGCAACCCCTTTTTTGGCTTGTTGAAATTTCGGCTGGAGCAAAAATTAAAAAATAAAAAATTCAACAGGCCAAAAAAGGAGTTGCTCCACAGCAACCGGTTGCTGTGGATGGAACTCCTATATATATATATATATATATATATATATATATATATATATATATATATACAGTCTGGATCTTAAGCTCACCCCTTATCTAGCTTACCTTGCTCACCCCCTTTTAGAGACGGACGAGGCGATGATTTGGTCCGTCGCTATATATAGAACCGTCGTTTTAGCTTTTAGCGACGGACAACATATAGCCATGCTCGGACAACACATAGTGACGGACCGAACATATAGCGACGGACCGAATCGTCGCCCAGTTCGTCGCTAAAGGCGGGTGAACAGGGTAAGCAAGGTGAGCTAGATAAAGGGTGAGCTTAAGATCCGGACCGTATATATGTGTATATATATATATATATGTGTGTGTGTGTGTGTGTGTGTGTGTAGACATTTGAAATTTCGTTTTCCTGATACTAACTACGCAGGAGGGCAAATCGTCTTTTTCACACTCCAGAGATAACCCTAGAAGACCACAATCATCAAATCAAACCACTGAGACATCCCCTGGAACATCAAATCAACCTTGGAGATCAACCCTAAAGAAAAGAAAAGTTAACAGACAACCCCGAAGGACAACCAAAAGTCCAGTCAACCTTGCAGACAACCCTCAGAAGAGCAAAACAGTTGTAGACACTCAAATTTTTATTTATGTTATTAACCATGCAGAAGGGCAGAATCGTCTTCCAGAAATAACCTTAGGAGTCACATCAGTTCCAACCCCGAAGATAACCCCAGAAGATCCAGTTTTCAACCCTGGAGATAACTCCGAGAGATCAAGTTCCCAACCCCGAAGATAATCCCGGGAGATCCAGTTTCCAACCATGGAGATAACCCAGGGAGATCCGAGTTCCAGTCCCGAAGATAATCCCGGGAAATTCAGTTTCCAACCCCGGAAATAACCCCCGGGAGATCCAAGTTCTAGTCCCGGATATAACCCCAGGAGATTCAGTTTTCAACCTCGAAGATAAACTCGGGAGAGTCAGTTCTAACCCCAAAGATAACCCCGGGGGATCAAGTTCAAAGCCCGAAGTTAATTACCTCGGGAGGTCAAACCAACCTCAACCTTGAGGACTGTCAGAGTCAATAGCAGGTCAATCTCGGAGATAACCTTGAGAAAAGACTGCTACAACTGCACCAAAGTCGGAGACAACCTCGGGAGGGAAAAAATGGTCATTTTGCCACCTCAACATCATTTTAATTCATTTCAACTCAAACTGCATCAAAAAGATGTCCCACGAGAACCATAGCTTAAAATCCCAAGTGACAACTGCACAAGACAGCTCAACGGATAGACTGCGAAGACCTGGAGATTCGGTCAGTGACCTATTTTCCCGGATTCGAACAATGTCTAATCCAATGTCATTGTTTAAGTCTCGTCAAAGGCTTTTCGAAAAAGTAAAGCACGCCTCCGTCGGATGCCCGGATTTAAAGTTATAAAGGTTCGAGCGGACAACACGTTGTCCGAGTACACGTACTTCGAGAGGACAGAACCCACAAATTCGGGACAGCCCGGGCAGTCGCAGGTAGACCCGCGGCTCCGATGAGTTGACCCACGATGTGACGGCCCCAAAATAGGTATACAACACCCATTCTGAGTCGTCAAAATACATGGTACAGAAACAACTACAACTTTATTAATACAACATAAAAATTGTGAGTTTAAATACAAATATTGTCATCTAAACAATATCCACACTCAAATAAGTCCTCATTACAATTATTGATACATTATTTTACAAAAATGGTGAGGACTACTAAAACGACTTTTTAGAACCTTCATTCCATATCCCGACTAGTACTCGCTACATTTTCGCCTCCTGAAAAGAAAAATGGAACAAAAAGGAAAAGGGTGAGCTCAACTAGCCTAGTAAAGAATATTGTGACTCAGATACTATAGAACAAATTATCGTTAGTCTTCAACAGAGAAAAATTTAATAGAATACAATAGACAACAAGTTTTAAATCAATATTCGCAGCGAAAATAATAATTCATTAGAAGAGTTAAGTAGAAAATGAAATCTACTATCTTCTATATATGAATTTAAAAGTTCATCGTCGATATTTTATCTCTGTAACATCAATCAATATATATCTGGAATCAAATATTCATCTTTGCACTACAGGCCAAAGATATTCATCAGTTGGTCATGTTTATCTAAACACCTGTTCATCTTTGCACTACTGGCCAAAGATATTCATCATAAAATTATTAATCTTTGCACTACAGGTCAAAGATATTCAGTTATATCATCATTTAGGACTGAGGATGATGAAAAATATTTTGAAGAAAATGAATCCAGTGAAACAAAAGAATAAACATTAAGGATTCGTATTTTAAACAATCCAAGTTCAAAAATACTTCATAAATAACCATAGTGGAGTAAAATTTAAGAATGATCAAAACATGGATACAATCAAAGCTAGTATCCATAATTGATATCTTGGACAAAAAGAAGAAAATTTTATTTTTCGATGAATAGTGCCGTATACGTGAATAGTAATTCCAACACAAAAAGTTCTAAATTTGATAAAAAGTTCAGACCAATATAATGATATTGTAAGAAATAATATCATTTACGAAAAAAAATAACATCCCTTACCTTGTAAAGACAGTACTTCTAGTTGAAGCACCGGATATAGGCTATGACTTGAACTTGCACCGTATAGCAACACTCAAAGTATTAAAATACTCACAAGAATACGCTCAATATATCGAGAGAGAAAGAGAGAGAAAACTTCAGTTTCTTGTGTGATTTTCAATTCTAACCTAAGCACCCTTTTTATAGGAAATTGCTTATAACACCAAAGCAGAAAAATTAATAATATATATATATATATATATATATATATATATATATATATATATATATATATATATATTAACTTCCTACGCCCACTTTTTTAGCCAAAGATCAGCCATTCAACTAGCTTACATCACAAAAAACGTTTTTGTGAATTAAAATATTTTAAACTAAAAAATAATTAATTATTCCGGAACTTCGGAACTTCAATAATTCATAATAAATAGACCTTTTATCAGAAAAATTCGAACCTCATGTCTTTTTCATAGAAAATTTCATTATCTACAACTTTGCAGAAGAAAGTTTTTCCAAATTCTAAACAGAAATTGACCGAAATCCACAAACGGGCGATTCTACAGGCTATAATCATATTTCAGTCAAGAAATGGGCCCACAGACATGTTTTACATGTTTTAAATAACTTTTACAACAAAAATATTCTTCCTCTTCATATACTCATATATCCCACATTCATTGTAAAAATATCATCATTATTATATTATAATAATATAATAAAATATTATTTTATCAGAAAAGATAAAATATCGATTTTCAACAATTGTCACTTTAAAAAAATTTCTCCATCTATATCTACATAAAATGAATATTTTTCCCATCATATAAATCAATAATTAATTATTCACAAATAATATTACCGAATCACAATACTGACAACTAGGCATTTTTCAGGAAAGAGGGGGCTTTCCAATAAAGATTTCTCCTTATTGGCGCGCAATTAGATGACCAAACCTCTCCTTAGATAGAACTTTCTAGACATTACCAATAATGGTATCTAATAATATTATTCAGATAATATGAATTATTGCTTCGATAATAGAAAATACTGTGTAGTGACAATTATTGAAACAACAGTAATATAAAATATCAACGCAACAATTATTGAATTAATAAAATACTGAACAATAATTACTGTAACAATTATTGAGTAGTGCCTTCTTACGTAAAAATTAATAATTGGTGTAATCGTCTCGATTATTGATTTAATAATATAACATATTATATAGATGATACTGTGACAATAATTGAATCAATAATATGAGAGATATGATGCAGTAATTACTATAGTAATAAATGAGTATAACTGAGTGACTTCTTACACAAGCATCAATAATCAATACCGTGTGCTACTATGCAACCACGCGTATTACTGTATTTTTACTACCGGGTAGTTCAACAGTTTTAACGGTAACACTTTCGCCGTTATTTTCATAAAATGACAATTCTGTAGTTTATTACTACGATAATACTTCCGTTGTGGGGTCCACCAATGATTGTGCCGTCGTACGAATATTCTCTCTTAATACGAATATTTCCCGACCAATCAAATATTCCGCGACACAAAGAATAATTTATAACAACATGTATACTTTGTAAAATTTTTACATATCACCCTTAACTTTAATCTTTTATCAATTTAACCATTTACGAAATAAAATAATAATTATAAGAAAATTGAATACTTTCATTTCATAAAATTCGGGGTCTTACATTTTCAATTTGGCCTGGAGTTCATTTCGTGGCCTTTAATGTGACGCCCCCAAAATAGGTATACAACACCCATTCTGAGTCGTCAATAACATGGTACAGAAACAACTACAACTTTATTAATACAACATAAAAACTATGAGTGTAAATACAAATATTGTCATCTAGACAATATCCACACTCAAATAAGTCCTCATTACAATTATTGGTACAATACTTTACAAAAAAAAATGGTGAGGACTACTAAAACGACTTCCTAGAACCTTCATTCCATACCCCGACTAGTACTTGCTACATTCTCGCCTCCTGAGAAGAAAATGGAACAACAACGAAAAGGGTGAGCTCAACTAGCCCAGTAAAGAATATTATGACTAAGATAATATACAACAAATTATCGTTAGTCTTCAACAGAGAAAAATTTAATAGAATACAATAGACAACAAGTTTTAAATCAATATTCGCAGCGAAAAATAATAATTCATAGAAGAGTTACGTAGAGAATGAAATCTACGATTATCTATGAATTTAAAAGCCCATCATCAACATTTTATCCCTGTAATATCAATCAATAAATATCTTGAATCAAATAGTCATCTTTGCACTACAGGCCAAAGATATTCATCAGTTGGTCATGTTCACCTCAACACCTGTTCATCTTTGCACTACGGGCCAAAGATATTCATTAGAAATCATTCATCTTTGCACTACAGACCAAAGATATTTAGTTATATCATCATTTAAGACTGAGGATGATGAAAAATATTTTTAAGGAAACGAATCCAGTGAAACAAAATAATAAATATTAAGGATTCGTATTTCAGCTATTCCATGTCCAAAAATACCTCATAAATAATCATAGTGGAGTAAAATTTAAGAATGATCAAAACATGGATACAATCAAAGCTAGTATCCAGAATAGATATTTTAGACGAAAAGAAGAAAATTTCATTTTTCGGTGAATAGTAACTCGTGAATAGTAACTCGTGAATAGTAACTCATGAATAGTAACCCCGATATGAAAAGTTTCAAATTTGATAAAAAATTCAGATCAATACTTTGGCATAATGATATTGAAGAAAATAATATCATTTAAAAAGAAATAACATCCCTTACCTCAGCAAAAACAATACTTCTAGTTGAAACACCGGATATATGTTATGACTTGAACTTGCATCGTATAGCAATACTCAAAGTATTAGAATACTCACAAGAATACGCTCACTAATATAGAGAGAGAAAGAGAGAGAAACTTGTGTTTCTGGTGTGATTTTCAATTCTAACCTAAGCACCCTATTTATAGGAAAATGCTTAGAACATCAAAGCAGAAAATTTAATATAATATGTGACGCCCCCAGAATAGGTATACAACACCCATTCTGAGTCGCCAAATACATGGTACAGAAAACAAACTACAACTTCAATAATACAATTGTCGTGCAAAATACGACAACACATACTGTGAGTTTAAATACAAATATTGTCTTCTAGACAATATCCACACTCAAATAAATCCTCATTACAATTATTCAAACACTATTTTACAGAAATAGTGAGGACTGCTAATACATCTTTCTAGAACCATCACTCCATACCCCGACTAGATCCTGCTATGTTCTCACCTCCTGAGAAGAAAAATGGAACAAAAAGGAAAAGGGTGAGCTCAACTAGCCCAGTAAAGAATATTATGACTAAGATAATATACAACAAATTATCGTTAGTCTTCAACAGGGAAAAATCTGATAAAATATAATCGACAACAAGTTTTAGATCAACAACTGCAGCGGAAACAGCAAACCATTAGAAGAGTCAAGTAGAGAAAGAATTCTACTATCTTCTAAGATTTAAAAGTCCATCATCAATATTTTATCCCTGTAACATCAATTAATAATCATCTTTAACCAAATATTCATCTTTGCACTACAGGCCAAAGATATTCATTTGTATCATCAGTCGGTCATGTTCATCTCAACACCTGTTCATCTTTGCACTACAGGCCAAAGATATTCATCAAGTAATCATACATCTTTGCACTACAGGCCAAAGATATTCATTAATATCATCATTTAGGACTGAGGATGATGAAAAATATCTTAAAGAGAACGAATCCAATGAGACAGAAGGACAAATAGTAGGGATTCGTATAACAGTTTATCCAAGATCAATAATACTTCATAATAATCAATTGTGAAGCAGAATTCAAAAATAAAGATCAAAACATGGATACAATCAAAGATAGTAACCATAATAGACATCTTGGACAAAAAGGAAAAATTTTATTTTTCGGTGAATAGTGCCGTATTCGTGAATAGTGCCGTATACGTGAATAGTGCCGTATACGTGAATAGTAACCCCCGACACAAAAAGTTCCAAATTTGATAAAAACTCATATCAATATTTCAGCATAATGATATTGAAGAAAATAATATCATTAAGAAGAAAATAATATCCCTTACCTCAAAATATCAGTACTTCTGGTCGGAATACCGGTATAAGGCTGAAAGAAACTTGCTCTGATGAATAGAAACTCTCAAAGTATCTAAATACTCACAAAATACACTCAATAATCTAGAGAGAGAAAGAGAGAAAACTTGTTTCTGGTGTGATTTTCAATTCTAACTTAGCCCTCTATTTATAGGAAAATTTTGGTAGGTTTGACCTGCAACCTGATGGCTTTACCTGCTACTATTCCCACCCACCACATTTGAAATATAATTCAGCACATTTCTTCACCAACCACAAGTGGGGCCCACCAATTCTAGAATTTTCCACCAAAATGATAAACTCCGAAAATTCAACAATTTCTGAACCAGTCATCTTGTAAAATTCGTAATAAATCATACGTTCATTTTTAACGGTTCAAAATTTGTGGACATATACTCAACTTATATATGTATAACATATCCAAAAATTACCACGATCCAACGGTCGGATTAAAAATTATAACCCCCGCAAAATATCTCAAAAACCCTGATTTTTAATACCTCCATTCCGACAAAAATACTGATAAAAACCTCAACATTAACTCCTTCATTTTTAACCACAAAAATATATCCCTCATTTATATCCACATAAAATAAATATTTCCTTATCATATGAATCAATAATTAATTATTCACAAATAATATTACAGAATCACATTTATGACAACCAGGCCGTTCCCAGGAAAGAGGGGGCTTTCCAATAAGGATTTCTCCTTACTGGCGCGCAATTAGATGACCAAACCTCTCCTTAGACAGAACTTTCTAGACATTGCCAATAATGTTATCTAATAATATTATTCAAATAATATGAATTATTGATCTGATAAATGAAAATACTGTGCAGCAACAATTATTGAAACAACAATAATATAAAATATCAACGCAGCAATTATTGAATCAATAAAATAAAATATTGAATAATAACTACTGTAACAATTATTGAGTAGTGCCTTCTTACGTAAGAATCAATAATTGGTGCAATACCGTGTGCTACTGTATTTTAACCACCGGGTATTCCAACAGTATTAACGGTAACAACTACGCCGTTATTTATAAACAACTTATACTTGTCGTTTTCTTCATCCAATCGCTTTCCGTTATGGGGCCCACACAAGGCTGCGTCGTCGTACGAATATTCCCCGACAGCAAGAATATTCCACGACCAACCGAATATTCACCGACCAAAAATAAATATTTTATAACCACTTGCTTATTTTGCAAAATTTGCACATTTCACCCATAACCAAAGTATTATATCAAATTAACCCCTTATTATTCACAATAATATTTAGAGAAAATTTGATTTTATTCATTAATAAGTTGGGGTCTTACAACCTCCCCTCCTTATGAAATTTCGTCCTCGAAATTGACGTACGTACCTGATGTTTCAAAAAGGTGAGGATACCTCGCTTTCATTTCTGATTCCAACTCCCAGGTCATTTCTTCAATAGCATGGTTTCTCCACAAAACCTTAACTTGTGGTATAACCTTCGTGCGTAGGACATGCTCTTTCCTATCCAAGATCTTAACAGGTACCTCCTCGTACGTTAAATCTTCAGCTATCTCGTCTGGTTCTAACTCAATAATGTGGTTCGGGTCTTTAACATATTTACGAAGCATAGATATGTGAAAAACATTATGAACACGAGACATGCTTGGAGGTAATGCGAGTCTATATGCCACATTTCCTATTCGCTCAAGAATCTCAAATGGACCAACAAATCTTGGATTGAGCTTTCCTCTCTTCCCAAATCTTGTAACTCCCTTCCATGGTGCAACACGTAACAATACATGATCCCCAATATTAAATTCCACGTCCTTCCGATGAAGATCCGCATAACTCTTTTGTCGATCCTGTGCCGTTTGTATACGTTGAATCGTTTGGATCTTCTCTGTAGTAATGCGTACCAATTCTGGTCCCAACAATGTTGCTTCACCCACCTCGTCCCAGCATACTGGAGAACGACATTTTCTTCCATACAACGCCTCAAATGGAGCCATACCTATGCTCGCCTGATAACTGTTGTTGTAGGAGAATTCCACCAATGGTAGGTACTTATCCCAACTCCCTTTGAGATCTAAGACACAAAGTCTTAATAGATCTTCAAGAGTTTGAATAGTCCTCTCTGATTGTCCGTCCGTTTGAGGATGGTATGCTGAACTGAATCGTAAATCCGTGCCCATAGCTTTCTGCAAGCTAACCCAAAATCGTGAAGTGAATCTTGGGTCACGATCCGAAACTATGGATACTGGCATGCCATGCAATCTCACAATCTCGTTCACGTACATACTAGCAAGACGTTCAAGGGAATAAGTCTCACGTATCGGCAAGAAATGAGCGGACTTGGTTAATCTATCAACAATAACCCAAATCGCATCTATGCCTTGAGAAACCTTGGGAAGACCTGTAACAAAATCCATAGTAATGTGTTCCCACTTCCATTTCGGGATCTCAAGTGGTTGCAATGGACCCTTTGGCACTTGATGCTCCGCCTTTACACGTTGACAAGTTAAACACCTCGAGATAAACTCCGCGATCTCTCTTTTCATATTGCTCCACCAAAATGTATGTCGAAGATCGTGATACATTTTGGTACTCCCAGGATGGATTGCAAACGGTGTGTTGTGTGCCTCCATCATTATTCTATGCTTCAAGTCAAAATCGTTAGGAACACAAAGTCTGGAGTTGACTCGAAGTATTCCTTCTTCATCGATTCTTGCTTCTGGAATAGCACCTTCTTGCACTTTCTTCTTCATACGCATCAGCTCTATATCCGTAGCTTGAGCAGCTTTAACTTTATCGATTAAAGTCGGTTCTACTCGTATATTTGATATCATCATGTGGGTACTTGGAGCCTTCATCTCTATCTCCATCCTTTGCAAGTCATACAAAATGGGCCTTTGTGTTAAAAACATTGCACTCGTACCCGCATATGATCTTCTACTCAATGCGTCAGCTACTACGTTTGCTTTTCCAGGATGATATTGGATGGTATGATCGTAATCTTTCAACAGCTCAAGCCAACGTCGTTGCCGCATGTTGAGTTCCTTTTGGGTGAAGAAATATTTGAGGCTTTTATGATCTGTATAGATCTCCACTTTCTCCCCATACAGGTAGTGTCTCCAGATCTTCAACGCAAAAACGACTGCTGCCAACTCCAAATCATGAGTAGGATAATTCCTCTCATATTCTTTGAGTTGTCGTGAGGCATAGGCTATGACTTTCCCATGTTGCATGAGAACACATCCTAACCCTTTGCCTGAAGCATCGCTGTAGATAACAAATCCATCCGAACCAGATGGTATTGTCAGAACAGGTGCCGAAATGAGTCTCCTCTTGAGTTCTTGGAAACTCTTCTCGCATTCCTCACTCCATACGAATTTTGTATCTTTCCGAGTCAGCTGAGTTAACGGAGTAGCGATTCGAGAAAATCCTTCCACAAATCTCCGATAATAACCAGCTAAGCCCAGAAAGCTACGTACTTCGGTTACCGACTTCGGTTGCTCCCAACTTTGTATGGCTTCAATCTTCGCCGGGTCGACAGATACTCCATGTTTTGACACCACGTGCCCAAGGAATGCTACTTCCTCAAGCCAGAACTCGCATTTCTTCAGTTTGGCATATAGCTTGTTTTCACGAAGCCTTTGCAGTACCAGCTTCAAATGGCGCTCATGATCTTCACGGCTTTTGGAATAGATGAGGATGTCATCAATAAAGACAACAACGAACTGATCCAAATATTCTTTGAATACACGGTTCATCATATCCATGAAGGCAGCAGGAGCATTAGTCAATCCAAAAGACATTACTAAGAATTCATAATGCCCGTACCGAGTTCTGAAGGCAGTCTTTGGAATATCCTCAGTTTTAATCTTCAGCTGATGATATCCAGAACGAAGATCGATCTTTGAAAAGAATTGTGCTCCTTGCAACTGGTCAAACAGGTCATCAATGCGAGGTAGCGGATACCTATTCTTGATGGTGACATGGTTCAATTCTCGATAGTCAATACAAAGTCGCATACTCCCGTCTTTCTTCTTTACGAATAAAACAGGAGCACCCCAAGGAGACGTACTAGGACGAATAAAACCGATGTCCAACAACTCCTGTAGTTGGACTTTTAACTCCTGAAGTTCAATAGGAGCCATTCGATATGGGGTTTTAGAAATGGGCTTTGTACCGGGTTCAAGGTCAATAAAGAATTCAATTTCTCGTTCCGGGGGTAGACCGGGAAGTTCTTCAGGAAATACATCGGGAAATTCTCTAACAATAGAAATATTATTCAAATCTGACTTGTCTTTGTTCAAATCCATAACATGGGCTAAGAAAGCTTGACATCCGTTTTTCAATAAACGAATAGCTTTGTGGCTTGATATGACAGTGACTGATTTTAGTGGTTTAGTAGTTTGAATTCGTATGACAGGTTGGTTAGGAATATGAAAACTAACAACCTTACGAAAACAATCAATTTTAGCATGATGAGTGGTTAACCAATCAATTCCTAAAATCACATCAAAAGCAAGTATCTTTAAAGAGATAAGATCAACAGGTAATGTGATAGTGCCAACTTGGATCATGCAAGATTTATAAACTGTAGATGTAACGAAGGTTTCACCCAACGGAGTTTCAACAGATAAGTTAAAGTCCAATTTCTCCGGAGTCAAGTTTAAACGTTGAGCACAAGCAGGAGAGATAAAAGAATGGGTAGAACCGGTATCTAGTAAAGTATAAACTTCGCAAGAATTCAAGATTAGCTTACCCGTGATCACCTCGTTCGGGTTTCTCGCGTTTTGGCCAGTAACGACAAACGCCCTTCCAGGAACCGCTGATTTCGACTTATCCGGGATAACTTTTGGAGTCACCATCCCCGCTGAACTTGGTTTTGCTACAGAACACTCTCGAGCTATATGACCCTCCTTTCCACAGTTATAACATACCTTGGATTGTTGTGGGCAGTTTGGGCTGATATGTCCCTCTTTCCCACATTTGTAACATACGACCGGTGGTCGTTCTCCTCCCCTAGAAACAGTTGATGTTTGTGCTGACGTCTTCACGTTATCATTGTTGTACCTTCTCTTCTTGAAATCTCCTCCCGACTCGCTCCTTCTATTATCACGACCACGATTACCACCAGAGTGGTTACCGCTTTTGTCCGAATTTTTCCTCCCTGCTGGTTTTCATTGCTTCGATGACTGCCGCCACCGGTATGACCCTGGTTGTGGTCCCTCGGTTGCACATACTCATTATCTCGCTCTAATAATTGAGCCCTGTTTACAACATCTGAATATAAAGAAAATTTATGAGAGATAAGATATTGCCGAATCTCGGGTTTTAGACCTCTCAGAAACATCCTTGTCATTCGTTCCTCATTTTCGACCAAATGAGGTGCAAACCTGGATAACTCTGCAAACTTCGCCTCGTACTGGGACACCGTCATGTTGTTTTGTTCCAGTCTAATAAACTCAACCTCCTTCATATGACGAATACTTTCAGGAAAGTACTTGTCATTGAACAGTTTTTGAAATGTTTCCCAGGACATGTTGAGTGCGTCAGGCTGGGTACGCTTCACAGACTCCCACCAGTAGTCTGCCTCACCGCGGAACATAAATGTGGCGAATGGAACCTTCTGTTCCTCCGTGCATCCCAAGACATCAAATATCTTGGTAATTTGCTTGACCCACGTTTCCGCCATGATCGGATCCGGCTTTCCCTTAAATTCTGGTGGTCCCAATTCTTTGAACTGCTTAGCTGTGACAAACCGCGCGTTGTTATCATTTCCACCCGTATTCTGCACACGAGTCTCCCTCGTCTGATTTTGCATGAACTGCAAAAAGCTCCTAAACATTCCATCATTCATCGTTTGCTCGGTAACGTTGTTTACAGGAGGAATATTGCCTTCCTGTTGCACGTTCCCCTGGGTAGTGATCAAAGGTGTCTCCACGGTCTGATTTACTCCATTATTAACGTTCTCAGCTGCCATTCTTAAATACTGCCATAAAACAAGGGTTAATAGTCATGTCATATATTATCCCTATACTCTGACCGACCAAATAAACACCAAATAAACTTAGTCAGGTCATACTAGCGAAGGAATTCCCCGTCTCTCCCCTCCTAGTTCTTGTCTCACATCTCAGCCAGGGATCATATCCCTAAGCTCTGATACCAACTGTGACGCCCCCAGAATAGGTATACAACACCCATTCTGAGTCGCCAAATACATGGTACAGAAAGCAAACTACAACTTCAATAATACAATTGTCGTGCAAAATACGACAACACATACTGTGAGTTTAAATACAAATATTGTCTTCTAGACAATATCCACACTCAAATAAATCCTCATTACAATTATTCAAACACTATTTTACAGAAATAGTGAGGACTGCTAATACATCTTTCTAGAACCATCACTCCATACCCCGACTAGATCCTGCTATGTTCTCACCTCCTGAGAAGAAAAATGGAACAAAAAGGAAAAGGGTGAGCTCAACTAGCCCAGTAAAGAATATTATGACTAAGATAATATACAACAAATTATCGTTAGTCTTCAACAGGGAAAAATCTGATAAAATATAATCGACAACAAGTTTTAGATCAACAACTGCAGCGGAAACAGCAAACCATTAGAAGAGTCAAGTAGAGAAAGAATTCTACTATCTTCTAAGATTTAAAAGTCCATCATCAATATTTTATCCCTGTAACATCAATTAATAATCATCTTTAACCAAATATTCATCTTTGCACTACAGGCCAAAGATATTCATTTGTATCATCAGTCGGTCATGTTCATCTCAACACCTGTTCATCTTTGCACTACAGGCCAAAGATATTCATCAAGTAATCATACATCTTTGCACTACAGGCCAAAGATATTCAGTAATATCATCATTTAGGACTGAGGATGATGAAAAATATCTTAAAGAGAACGAATCCAATGAGACAGAAGGACAAATAGTAGGGATTCGTATAACAGTTTATCCAAGATCAATAATACTTCATAATAATCAATTGTGAAGCAGAATTCAAAAATAAAGATCAAAACATGGATACAATCAAAGATAGTAACCATAATAGACATCTTGGACAAAAAGGAAAAATTTTATTTTTCGGTGAATAGTGCCGTATTCGTGAATAGTGCCGTATACGTGAATAGTGCCGTATACGTGAATAGTAACCCCCGACACAAAAAGTTCCAAATTTGATAAAAACTCATATCAATATTTCAGCATAATGATATTGAAGAAAATAATATCATTAAGAAGAAAATAATATCCCTTACCTCAAAATATCAGTACTTCTGGTCGGAATACCGGTATAAGGCTGAAAGAAACTTGCTCTGATGAATAGAAACTCTCAAAGTATCTAAATACTCACAAAATACACTCAATAATCTAGAGAGAGAAAGAGAGAAAACTTGTTTCTGGTGTGATTTTCAATTCTAACTTAGCCCTCTATTTATAGGAAAATTTTGGTAGGTTTGACCTGCAACCTGATGGCTTTACCTGCTACTATTCCCACCCACCACATTTGAAATATAATTCAGCACATTTCTTCACCAACCACAAGTGGGGCCCACCAATTCTAGAATTTTCCACCAAAATGATAAACTCCGAAAATTCAACAATTTCTGAACCAGTCATCTTGTAAAATTCGTAATAAATCATACGTTCATTTTTAACGGTTCAAAATTTGTGGACATATACTCAACTTATATATGTATAACATATCCAAAAATTACCACGATCCAACGGTCGGATTAAAAATTATAACACCCGCAAAATATCTCAAAAACCCTGATTTGATTTTTAATACCTCCATTCCGACAAAAATACTGATAAAAACCTCAACATTAACTCCTTCATTTTTAACCACAAAAATATATCCCTCATTTATATCCACATAAAATAAATATTTCCTTATCATATGAATCAATAATTAATTATTCACAAATAATATTACAGAATCACATTTATGACAACCAGGCCGTTCCCAGGAAAGAGGGGGCTTTCCAATAAGGATTTCTCCTTACTGGCGCGCAATTAGATGACCAAACCTCTCCTTAGACAGAACTTTCTAGACATTGCCAATAATGTTATCTAATAATATTATTCAAATAATATGAATTATTGATCTGATAAATGAAAATACTGTGCAGCAACAATTATTGAAACAACAATAATATAAAATATCAACGCAGCAATTATTGAATCAATAAAATAAAATATTGAATAATAACTACTGTAACAATTATTGAGTAGTGCCTTCTTACGTAAGAATCAATAATTGGTGCAATACCGTGTGCTACTGTATTTTAACCACCGGGTATTCCAACAGTATTAACGGTAACAACTACGCCGTTATTTATAAACAACTTATACTTGTAGTTTTCTTCATCCAATCGCTTTCCGTTATGGGGCCCACACAAGGCTGCGTCGTCGTAAGAAAATTCCCCGACAGCAAGAATATTACACGACCAACCGAATATTCACCGACCAAAAATAAATATTTTATAACCACTTGCTTATTTTGCAAAATTTGCACATTTCACCCATAACCAAAGTATTATATCAAATTAACCCCTTATTATTCACAATAATATTTAGAGAAAATTTGATTTTATTCATTAATAAGTTGGGGTCTTACATAATAATAATATATATATAAATAAATTTTCAAGCTCACCTTAGAAAATTTGAAATCAACCACCTTGCACATGTTTATGATGTCCAAAAAAATACAAAAAACGTTTTTCTCAAAATAATTAACTAAAACTCCCAAAAATCAATTATTTTGGAACTTCAAAACTTCAAAAATTCATAATAAATAGCCTTTTTTGTCAAAAAATTCGAATCTCGCGAGTTTTTATAGGAAATTCAATTCTCTACAACTTTGCAGAAGAAAGTTTTTCCAAATTCCAAACAAAAATTGACCGAAATTCACAAACGGGCGATTTTACCGTCAATAATAAATTTTCAATCAAGAATTATGTCCACCAACACACAAAACATGTGTTAATCATTTAATGCCACAAAAATACTCTTCTTCCTCATATACTCATATATCCCACATTCATTGTAAAAATACCACCATCAATATATTATTAAAATAATATATTTAAATGAATTATTTTATCAGAAAAAGATAAAATATTAATTTTTATCAATTGTCACATTAAAAATTTTCTCCATCTATATCCACATAAAATCAATATTTTTCTCATCATATAAATCAATAATTAATTATACACAAATAATATTACAGAATCACAGTACTAGCAACCAGGTCGTTCCCAGGAAAGAGGGGGCTTTCCAATAAGGATCTCTCCTTACTAGCGCGCAATTAGATGACCAAACCTCTCCTTAGACAGAACTTTCTAGACATTTCCAATAATGTTATCTAATAATATTATTCAGATAATATGAATTATTGTTCCGATAATAGAAAATACTGTGTAGTGACAATTATTAAAACAACAGTAATATAAAATATCAATGCAGCAATTATTGAATCAATAAAATACAATATTGAACAGTAATTACTCTAACAATTATTGAGTAGTGCCTTCTTACGTAAGAATCAATAATTGGTGCAATACCGTGTGCTACTGTGCAACAACGCGTATCAATACGCGTTATATTAATACGCGTTCAGCCTTATATTAATACGCGTTGTTGCACAGTAGCACACGGTATTGCACCAATTATTGATTCTTACGTAAGAAGGCACTACTCAATAATTGTTACAGTAATTACTGTTCAATATTGTATTTTATTGATTCAATAATTGCTGCGTTGATATTTTATATTACTGTTGTTTTAATAATTGTCACTACACAGTATTTTCTATTATTGGAACAATAATTCATATTATCTGAATAATATTATTAGATAACATTATTGGCAATGTCTAGAAAGTTCTGTCTAAGGAGAGGTTTGGTCATCTAATTGCGCGCTAGTAAGGAGAGATCCTTATTGAAAAGCCCCCTCTTTCCTAGGAACGGCCTGGTTGCTAGTACTGTGATTCTGTAATATTATTTGTGTATAATTAATTATTGATTTATATGATGAGGAAAATATTGATTTTATGTGGATATAGATGGAGAAAATTTTTAATGTGACAATTGTTGAAAATTAATATTTTATCTTTTTCTGATAAAATAATTCATTTAAATATATTATTTTAATAATATATTGATGGTGGTATTTTTACAATGAATATGGGATATATGAGTATATGAGGAGGAAGAGTATTTTTGTGGCATTAAATGATTAACACATATTTTGTGTTTTGGTGGACATAATTCTTGACCGAAAATTTATTATTGACGGTAAAATCGCCCGTTTGTGAATTTCGGTCAATTTCTGTTTGGAATTTGAAAAAATTTTCTTCTGCAAAGTTGTAGAGAATTGAATTTCCTATAAAAACTCGCGAGATTCATATTTTCTGACAAAAGAGCTATTTATTATGAATTATTGAAGTTTTGAAGTTCCGAAATAATTGATTTTTGGGAGTTTTAGTTAATTATTTTGAGAAAAACGTTTTTTGTATTTTTTTGGACATCATAAACATGTGCAAGGTGGCTGATTTCAGATTTTCTAAGGTGGACTTAAAAATTTATATATATATATATATATATATATATATATATATATATATATATATATAATATTAAATTTTCTGCTTTGGTGTTCTAAGCATTTTCCTATAAATAGGGGGCTTAGGTTAGAATTGAAAATCACACCAGAAACACAAGTTTCTCTCTCTATATTAGTGAGCGTATTCTTGTGAGTATTCTAATACTTTGAGTATTGCTATACGGTGCAAGTTCAAGTCATAACATATATCCGGTGTTTCAACTAGAAGTATTATTTTTGCTGAGGTAAGGGATGTTATTTCTTTTTAAATGATATTATTTTTTTCAATATCATTATGCCAAAGTATTGATCTGAACTTTTTATCAAATTTGGAACTTTTCATGTCGGGGTTACTATTCACGAGTTACTATTCACCGAAAAATGAAATTTTCTTCTTTTCGTCCAAAATATCTATTCTGAATACTAGCTTTGATTGTATCTATATTTTGATCATTTTTGAATTTTACTCCACTATGATTATTTATGAGGTATTTTTGGACATGGAATAGCTGAAATACGAATCCTTAATTTTTATTATTTTGGTTCACTGGATTCGTTTCCTTAAAAATATTTTTCATCATCCTCAGTCTTAAATGATGATATAACTAAATATCTTTGGCCTGTAGTGCAAAGATGAATGATTTCTGATGAATATCTTTGGCCCGTAGTGCAAAGATGAACAGGTGTTGAGGTGAACATGACCAACTGATGAATATCTTTGGCCTGTAGTGCAAAGATGACTATTTGATTCAAGATATTTATTGATTGATATTACAGGGATAAAATGTTGATGATGGGCTTTTAAATTCATAGATAATCGTAGATTTCATTCTCTACGTAACTCTTCTATGAATTATTATTTTCCGCCGCGAATATTGATTTAAAACTTGTTGTCTATTGTATTCTATTAAATTTTTCCCTGTTGAAGACTAACGATAATTTGTTGTATATTATCTTAGTCATAATATTCTTTACTGGGCTAGTTGAGCTCACCTTTTTCGTTGTTGTTCCATTTTCTTCTCAGGAGGCGAGAATGTAGCAAGTACTAGTCGGGGTATGGAATGAAGGTTCTAGGAAGTTGTTTTAGTAGTCCTCACCATTTTTTTTGTAAAGTGTTATACCAATAATTGTAATGAGGACTTATTTGAGTGTAGATATTGTCTAGATGACAATATTTGTATTTACACTCATAGTTTTTATGTTGTATTAATAAAGTTGTAGTTGTTTCTGTACCATGTTATTGACGACTCAGAATGGGTGTTGTATACCTATTTTGGGGGCGTCACATGTAACCTGATGGCTTTACCTGCTACTATTCCCACCCACCACATTTGAATAAAAATCTCAGCAAATTTTTACCAACCAAAAGTGGGACCCACCAATTCTAGAATTTTCAACCAAAATGACAAATTTCGCAACTTCTACAATTTCTGAACCAGTCATCTCGTAAAATTCATAAAAATCATACGCTTATTTTTAACGGTTCAAAATCTGTGGACATATACTCAACTTATATATGAATAACATATCCAAAAATTACCACGATCCAACGGTCGGATTAAAAATTATAACCCCCGTAATATTTCTCAAAAACCCTGATTTGATTTTTAATACCTCCATTCCGATAAAAATACTGATAAAACACCTCCACATTAACTCCTTCATTTTTAACCACAATAAATATATCCAACATTTATATTCACATAAAATAAATATTTCCTTATTATATGAATCAATAATTAATTATTCACAAATAATATTACAAAATCACATTTATGACAACCAGGCCGTTCCCAGGAAAGAGGGGGCTTTCCTATAAGGATTTCTCCTTACTAGCGCGCAATTAGATGACCAAACCTCTCCTTAGACAGAACTTTCTAGACATTGCCAATAACTCTATCTAATAATATTATTCAAATAATATGAATTATTGATCTGATAATGAAAAATACTGTGCAGTAACAATTATTGAAATAACAATAATATAAAATATCAACGCAGCAATTATTGAATCAATAAAATAAAATATTGAACAGTAACTACTGTAACAATTATTGAGTAGTGTTTTCTTACGTAAGAATCAACAATTGGTGCAATACCGTGTGCTACTGTATTTTAACCACCAGATATTCTAACAGTATTAACGGTAACAACTACATCGTTATTTATAAATAACTTATACTTGTCGTTTTCTTCATCCAATCGCTTTCCGTTATGGGGCCCACACAAGGCTGCGCCGTCGTACGAATATTCCCCAACAGCAAGAATATTCCACGACCAAAAGAATATTCACCGACCAAAAATGAATATTTTATAACTACTTGCTTATTTGAAATATTTGCGCATTTTACCCATAACTAACCACATTAATCAAATCAACCCTTTCTATTTCAAAATAATAAATAGAGGAAATTTAATTTCATTTATTAATAAGTTGGGGTCTTACAAATATGAAGAGAGAGATAGCGTTGTTTATCTCAAAGTGTCTAACTTGTCAACGAGTCAAAGCGGAGCATCAAGTACCAAAAGGTTCATTGCAACCATTTGAAATTCCAGAATGGAAGTGGGAGCACATTACCATGGATTTCGTTACTGGTCTTCCCAAGGTTTCTTAAGGCATTGATGCAATTTGGGTCATTATTGATAGATTGACCAAGTCTGCTCATTTCTTACCAATACGAGAAACTTATACACTTGAACGTCTTGCTCGTATGTATATAAACGAGATTGTAAGACTGCATGGTATGCCAATATCTATAGTTTCTGATCGAGACACAAGATTCACTTCACGATTTTGGGTTAGTTTGCAAAAAAACTATAGGCACGGATTTACGATTTAGTTCGGCATATCATCCCCAGACGGACGGACAATCTGAGAGGACTATTCAAACTCTTGAAGATTTATTAAGACTCTATGTTCTTGACTTCAAGGGAAGTTGGGATAAGTTCTTACCATTGGTAGAGTTTTCCTACAACAACAGTTATCAAGCAAGTATTGGCATGGCTCCATTCGAGGCGTTGTATGGAAGAAAGTGTCATTCTCCAGTATGCTGGGATGAGGTGGGTGAAGCAACGTTGTTGGGACCAGAGTTGGTACGTATAACTACGAAAAAGATTCAAACGATCCGGCAACGTATAAAAACCTCACAAGATCAACAAAAGAGTTATGCTGATCTTCATCGAAAGGACGTGGAATTTGATATAGGAGATCATGTGTTGTTACGAGTTACTTCGTGGAAAGGAGTTACGAGATTTGGAAAGAGAGGAAAGCTCAATCCTCGATTCATTGGCCCATTTTTAATCCTCGATCGTGTAGGAACTGTGGCCTATAGACCTCGCTTTACCGCCAAGTATGTCTCGTGTTCATAATGTTTTTCACATATCCATGTTACGTAAATATGTGGAAGACCCGAACCATATTATTGAGTTAGAACCGGACGAAATAGCGAAAGATTTAACGTATGAAGAGGTTCCTGTTCAAATCTTGGATAAGAAGGAACATATCCTACGCTCCAAGGTTATACCTCAAGTCAAAGTTTTGTGGAGAAACTACGATGTTGAGGAAATGACTTGGGAGTTAGAATCTAAAATGAAGTCAAGGTATCCTTACCTCTTCGATATACCAGGTACATACCCTAATTTCGAGGGCGAAATTTCATAAGGAGGGGAGGTTGTAAGACCCCAACTTTTATAAATAAAGATGTATTTTCTATAGATATCATTTTTGAATATTATGGAGTGAAATTGATATAATGTTATAGTTGTGGGTAATATTTATAAATTTTGTAAAGTACGCAAGTTGCTATATAATATTCGATTGGTCGGAGAATATTCGTTTTAACAGGGAATATTCATACGACGACACAATCATTGGTGGACCCTACAACGAAATTATTGTCGAATTGAGAAAACGACAAAAATACTTTATGAAAATAACGGCGGAAGTTTTACCATTAATACTGTTGAACTACTCGGTAGTAAAAGTACAGTAATACGCACGGTTGCATAGTAGCACACGGTATTAATTATTGATGCTTACGTGATAAGTCACTCAGTTTTATTTTATTGGTATTATTAATGTAATGAAACAGAAAAGCTTTTTATATAAAACAAAATAGTTTTATAAAGTTATTCATTTTATTAGGCTAATAGTAAAATCTTTTTATATAAAACAGAATACTTTTATAAAGTTATATATTTTATTAGACAATAATTAGAATATATTATATTTTATTATGCATAGTATTTGCATAGTGCCTGCATAATGTTTGCATAGTAAAATCTTTTATAAAGTTATTCATTTTATTAGATTATAAATAGAATATATTATATTTTATTTAAAAGATTTTGCTTTAAATATAGACCGTCAGATTAAAGTAAATCAATCTAGACCGTTCATGAGTTAGTTAGTATGCAGTCCATTTTTCTATAAATAGAAGCTCATTCCTTCATTATTTTCTTACGAATTCACTGAAACTCTAGAGAGAGAAACTATAGAAAGAAAGAAGAAAAATATTCTGCTACTTCACTACTCCGATGTCAAGTTTCTTTTACGGCAAGGGATATTATTTGTTGTACTCGTAAGGGGTATTATTTCTTTTGTATCCATGAAGAGAATTTCTGTTATTCCATTCGTTATTATTCTGCTGGAATAACCAGTATACGTGGACTACCCTATACTTGGTGACATTCTTCTATTATTCCGTCTTTATTATTATTCTGTTGGAATATCTTGTCTGTGCGTTTTACGCCGGACCTGTGTGACGCCCCCAAAATTAGGTATACATCACCCATCTTGGGTCGTCAGATACATAGTACAGAATACAAATACAACTGATTAATACATCTGTCGTGTACAATACGACAAAACATAAACTGTGAGTTTGAATACAAATATTATCTTCTAGAGAGTATTCATACTCAAAAGGAGTCCTCATTACATTTATTAACACACCATTACATAGAATAGTGAGGACTACTAACTAATACTATCATTCGGTCCATCACTCCGTACCCCGACTTGTCCCAGCTACGTTCTCATTTCCTGAAGAGAACAGTGAAAGAAAGGGTGAGCTCAACTAGCCCAGTAAGAAATATTATGACTAAGATAATGCAGAATAAATTATCATTAGCCTTCAACAATGTTAAACTGATAAAATTTAATAGACATCAAGTTTAACTGTAGCGGAACAAGCAATCCATTAAAAGAGTCAAGTAGAAAATAAACTCTACTATCTTTTATGATTTAAAAAGTTTTTCAACACTGTAATCGCTGAGACTCAGCTTAATAAAATAATCCACATCATCGAATCACCCCTGCACTACGGCCAAGGATATTCGTGTATTCATTAATGGTCATGATCATGCCAACAACTGTCCATCAATGCACTACGGGCCAATGAAGACTTTTACCACATCATTTGTAACATTACGGTCATGATTATACCGAATAATCCCTGGTCATAATCATACCAAGTCCATCTATGCAATACAGGCCACAGATGACTTTCAACATTTTATAAACATGAGGATGATGACAATGATATAAGAATTCAATAAAACAAGTTCAAGAATTAATTTATCCAGGAATTAACAACGTCCAAATTGTCAACATGATACTGCATTGTGGAGTAAAATTCAAGAATGCTTAGAAGAATATTTTCTTAAAAAGATACTGGATGAAACGCAACTATCAAGGATATTCCACAAATTTCATGGAGTATAGAAATCAAAACTTAACCAACTGAGTACAATAAAGAATGGAATAACAAAAGAAATCACCATGCATGCGATAGACCGCACAGACAGGTTATTCCAATAGAATAATAAATAATGGAACCAGGTCCGGCGTAAACGCACAGACAGGATATTCCGACAGAATAATAAATAATGGAACCAGGTCCGGTGTAAAACACACAGACAGGATATTCCAACAGAATAATAATAAAACGGAACCAGGTCCGGTGTAAAACACACAGACAGGATGTTCCAACAGAATAATAAACGGAACCAGGTCCGGTGTAAAACACACAGACAGGATGTTCCAACAGAATAATAGAAGAATGTCACCAAGTATAGGGTAGACCGCGTATACTGGTTATTCCAACAGAATAATAACAAATGGAATAACAGAAGTTCTCTTCATGAATATAAAAGAAATAATATTCCCTACCTTAAAAGAACTGGATATTGGAAAAGTGATGTAGCAGAATACTTTTATTCTCTCTCTCTTATTCTCTCTATACTTTCTCTCTCTATAGCTTGAATGAATTCGTGAAAAATAATGAAGCCCTAGGCCTCTATTTATAGAAAAACTGAGGGTGGCTCTTGGTCTTAACGAAGGGTCAAATGACTCTTGGTCTTAACGAAGGGTCAAATGACTCTTGGTAATATTGAAGGGACAACTACTATTGACGAAAGTAATTACTATTGACCAAGGTAAATACTATTGACGAAGGTAATTACTATTGACCAAGGTAAATACTATTGACGAAGGTAATTACTATTGACTAAGGTAAATACTATTGACGACGGTAATTACTATTGACGACGGTAATTACTATTGACGACGGTAATTACTATTGACGACGGTAATTACTATTGACGAAGAGACTCTTAGATGATGACATATGGCCCCCCATAAAATAACCAAACTTACCACAACGTCTTAATAATATAACATATTATACAGATGATACTATGACAATAATTTAAGAGATATGATGCAGCAATTACTGTAGCAATAATTGAGTATAGCTGAGTGACTTCTCACGTAAGCATCAATAATCAATACCGTGTGCTACTATGCAACCACGCGTATTACTGTACTTTTACTACCGAGTAGTTCAACAGTTTTAACGGTTTTAACGGTAACACCTCAGCCGTTATTTTTATAGAAAGATAATTCTGTCGTTTTCTCAATCCGACAATAATTCCGTTGTGGGGTCCACCAATGATTGTGCCGTCGTACGAATATTCCCCGACAAAAAGAATATTCTCCGACCAAACGAATATTTTATAACAACTTGCTTACTTTGCAAAATTTATAAATATTACCCACAACTATAACATTATATCAAATTAACTCCATAATATTCAAAAATGATATTTATAGAAAATTCATCTTTATTTATAAAAATTGGGGTCTTACAACCTCCCCTTCTTATGAAATTTCGCCCTCGAAATTAGGGTACGTACCTGGTATGTCGAAGAGGTAAGGATACCTTGATTTCATTTCTGATTCTAACTCCCAAGTCATTTCCTCAACATCGTGGTTTCTCCACAAAACTTTAACTTGAGGTATAACCTTGGAGCGTAGAATATGTTCCTTCTTATCCAAGATTTGAACAGGAACTTCTTCATACGTCAAATCCTCCGCTATTTCGTCCGGTTCTAACTCAATAATGTGGTTCGGGTCTTCCACATATTTGCGTAACATGGATATGTGGAAAACGTTATGAACACGAGACATACTTGGCGGTAAAGCGAGTCTATAAGCCACAGTTCCTACTCGATCGAGGATTAAAAATGGACCGATGAATCGAGGATTTAGCTTTCCTCTCTTTCCAAATCTCGTAACTCCTTTCCATGGAGCAACACGTAAGAACACATGATCTCCTACATCAAATTCCACGTCCTTTCGATGAAGATCAGCATAACTCTTTTGTCGATCTTGTGAGGTTTTTATACGTTGTCGGATCGTTTGAATCTTTTCTGTAGTCATACGTACCAACTCCGGTCCCAACAACGTTGCTTCGCCCACCTCATCCCAGCATACTGGAGAACGACATTTTCTTCCATACAATGCTTCGAATGGAGCCATGCCAATACTTGCTTGATAACTGTTGTTGTAGGAAAACTCCACCAATGGTAAGAACTTGTCCCAACTTCCTTTGAAGTCAAAGACACAGAGTCTTAATAGATCTTCAAGAGTTTGAATAGTCCTCTCTGATTGTCCGTCCGTCTGAGGATGATATGCTGAACTAAATCGTAACTCCGTGCCCATAGCTTTTTGTAAACTAACCCAAAATCGTGAAGTGAATCTTGGGTCTCGATCAGAAACTATGGATACTGGCATACCATGCAGTCTTACAATCTCGTTTATGTACATACGAGCAAGACGTTCAAGTGTATAAGTTTCTCGTATCGGTAAGAAATGAGCAGACTTGGTCAATCTATCAACAATGACCCAAATCGCATCAATACCTTGAGAAACCCTAGGAAGACCGGTAACGAAATCCATGGTAATGTGCTCCCACTTCCATTCTGGAATTTCAAGTGGTTGCAATGGACCTTTTGGTACTTGATGCTCCGCTTTGACTCGTTGACAAGTTAGACACCTTGAGATAAACAACGCTATCTCTCTCTTCATATTGCTCCACCAAAATGTATGACGAAGATCATGATACATTTTGGTACTTCCAGGATGGATTGCAAACGGTGTGTTGTGCGCCTCCATCATGATTTCATACTTTAAATCAGGGTTGTTAGGAACACAAAGTCTGGAGTTGACTCGAAGTATTCCTTCTTCATCGATTCTTGCTTCCGGCATAGCACCTTCTTGCACTTTCTTCTTCATACGCATCAGCTCCAGGTCTGTAGCTTGAGCAGCTTTAACTTTATCGATTAAAGTCGGTTCTACTCGTATATTCGCCATCATCACATGGGTCCCTGGAGTCTTCAACTCTATCTCCATCCTTTGCAAGTCACACAAAATGGGCCTTTGCGTTGTTAATATTGCACTTGTACCCGCATATGATCTTCTACTCAATGCGTCAGCTACCACGTTCGCTTTTCCAGGATGGTATTGAATGGTATGATCATAATCTTTCAACAGTTCAAGCCAACGTCGTTGTCGCATGTTGAGTTCCTTTTGAGTGAAGAAATATTTGAGGCTTTTATGATCCGTAAAGATCTCCACTTTCTCCCCATACAAGTAATGCCTCCAAATTTTAAGTGCAAAGACAACAGCTGCCAACTCTAGATCATGAGTAGGATAATTCCTCTCATATTCCTTGAGTTGTCTTGATGCATAGGCTATGACTTTTCCATGTTGCATGAGAACACATCCCAACCCTTTGCTCGAAGCATCACTGTAGATGACAAATCCCTCCGAGCCAGATGGTATTGTTAGAACAGGTGCTGAAATGAGTCTCCTCTTGAGTTCTTGAAAACTCTGCTCACATTCTTCGCTCCAACCAAACTTTGTATCTTTCCGAGTCAGCTGAGTTAATGGAGTAGCGATTCGAGAAAATCCTTCCACGAATCTCCGATAATAACCAGCTAAACCAAGAAAGCTACGTACCTCGGTCACTGATTTAGGTTGCTCCCAGCTTTGAATAGCTTCAATCTTTGCCGGGTCAACCGATATTCCACGACTTGATACTACGTGCCCAAGGAATGCTACCTCCTCCAGCCAGAACTCGCATTTCTTCAACTTGGCATAAAGCTTGTATTCACGAAGCTTTTGGAGTACCAGCCTCAAGTGTTGCTCATGATCTTCACGGCTTTTGGAATAAATAAGGATGTCATCAATAAAGACGACCACAAAGTGATCCAAATATTCCTTGAATACCCGGTTCATCATATCCATGAAGGCAGCAGGAGCATTAGTCAATCCAAAGGACATGACTAGGAATTCATAATGCCCGTACCGAGTTCTAAAAGCCGTCTTTGGAATATCCTCAGTTCTAACCTTCAGCTGATGATATCCAGAACGAAGATCGATCTTTGAAAAGAATTGTGCTCCTTGCAACTGGTCAAACAGGTCATCAATACGTGGCAATGGGTACCTGTTTTTGATGGTGACATGATTCAACTCCCGATAATCAATACAAAGTCGCATACTTCCATCTTTCTTCTTCACGAATAGAACAGGAGCACCCCAAGGAGAAGTACTAGGACGAATAAAGCCAATGTCTAACAATTCCTGCAGTTGGATCTTTAACTCCTGAAGTTCAATAGGAGCCATTCGATATGGGGCTTTGGAAATGGGTTTTGTACCGGGTTCAAGATCGATACAAAATTCAATTTCACGCTCTGGGGGTAGGCCAGGAAGTTCTTCAGGGAATACGTCAGGGAATTTATTAACAATAGAAATATCATTCAAAACTGACGTATTTTTGTTTAGATCTGTGACATGAGCTAAGAAAGCTTGACATCCGTTTTTCAATAAACGAATAGTTTTATGGCTTGAGATGACAGCGATTGATTTTAATGGTTTGGTTGCTTGAATTCGCATAATAGGTCGATTAGGAATATGAAAACTAACAACCTTACGAAAACAATCAATTTTTGCATAATGAGTAGTTAACCAATCAATCCCTAGAATCACGTCAAATGCAAGTATTTTTAATGAAATCAGATCGATAGGTAATGTGTGGGTACCAACTTGAACCAAACAAGACTTATAAACAGTGGAGGTAATGAAGGTTTCTCCCAACGGAGTTTCCACAGATAAGTCAAAGTCTAATTTCTCCGGAATCAAATTTAATCGATGAGCGCAAGTAGGAGAAATAAAAGAATGGGTTGAACCGGTATCAAATAAAGTATAAACTTCTTTAGAGTTTATAATAAGCTTACCCGTGATGACCTCATTCGGGTTCCTTGCTCTCTGGGAGTTCACAACAAACGCTCTCCCTTGCACAACCGGTTTTGACTTTTCTGGGACGGCTTTTGGTGCCTCCATCCTAGCTGAATTTGTCTTCGGTAAACGACAAAATCGGGCTAAATGACCTTCTCTTCCACAATTATAACATGCTTTGGACGGCATCGCGCAGTTTGGACTGATGTGCCCCTCCCCTCCGCATTTGAAACATATGATAGGTGGTCGTTCTCCTTCCTTAACGACAGGTGCTGGTGCTGACGTCTTTCCATCATTGTTGAATCTCCTCTTCTTGAAATGTCCATTCTTATTGTTTTGGCCCTGATTACCACCGAAGTGGTTACCATTTCTGGCCTGTTGATTCCCTCCACGCTTGTTGTCACCGCTTCGATGACTGCTCTCACTGGTATTATCATTTTGCCGGCTGCTCTCTTTTGGTTGCGTTGTCTCGTTATCGCGCTCCACCAACTGAGCCCTATTTACAACATCTGAATACAAACACAGTTTATGAGAAACAAGATGTTGACGTATCTCCGGCTTCAAACCTCTTAAAAACATCCGCGTCATTCTTTCTTCATTATCCACCAGGTGGGACGCAAACCGGGATAACTCCGCAAATTTTGCCTCGTACTGCGACACGGTCATATTATTCTGCTCCAATTTGATGAACTCCACCTCCTTCATGTGACGAATACTCTCGGGAAAGTATTTGTCGTTAAACAGCTCTTGGAACTTCTCCCAGGACATCTTCAGTGCGGCAGGTTGAGTACGCTTTATCGATTCCCACCAGTAATCTGCCTCTCCTCGCAACATAAAGGCGGCAAAGGGAACCTTTTGCTCCTCGGAGCAACCCAAGACATCAAATATCTTGGTGATCTGCTTTATCCATGTTTCAGCTACAAGTGGTTTGGGTTCTCCCTTAAACTCCGGTGGTCCCAGCTCCTTAAACTGTTTAGCGGTGACCGCCTGAGAGTTTCCAGTATTTCCACCTACGTTGTGGACAGGAGCCGCTTTCACCTGTTGTTGCATGAATTGCATAAAGCCTCTGAACATTTGATCATTCATCATTTGGTCAGTGTTGTTGTTTGCATGAGGATTGACACCTTCCTGATGCACATTATCCTGATTATTGATATGTGGTGAATCAACAGTCGTCTGTGCTCCATTGCTATTCTCAACATTCTCAGATGCCATTTTCAGATACTGCCACAAAATAAAAATTAATTGATATGTCATATATTATCCTTATATTATGACCGACCAATTAAATACCATGCAAATAAACTTAGGTATGTCATACTAGCGAAGGAATTCCCCGTCTCTCCCCTCCTAGTTCTATTCTCACATCTTAGCCAGGGATCATATCCCTAAGCTCTGATACCAACTGTGACGCCCCCAAAATTAGGTATACATCACCCATCTTGGGTCGTCAGATACATAGTACAGAATACAAATACAACTGATTAATACAACTGTCGTGTACAATACGACAAAACATAAACTGTGAGTTTGAATACAAATATTATCTTCTAGAGAGTATTCATACTCAAAAGGAGTCCTCATTACATTTATTAACACACCATTACATAGAATAGTGAGGACTACTAACTAATACTATCATTCGGACCATCACTCCGTACCCCGACTTGTCCCAGCTACGTTCTCATTTCCTGAAGAGAACAGTGAAAGAAAGGGTGAGCTCAACTAGCCCAGTAAGAAATATTATGACTAAGATAATGCAGAATAAATTATCATTAGCCTTCAACAATGTTAAACTGATAAAATATAATAGACATCAAGTTTAACTGTAGCGGAACAAGCAATCCATTAAAAGAGTCAAGTAGAAAATAAACTCTACTATCTTTTATGATTTAAAAAGTTTTTCAACACTGTAATCGCTGAGACTCAGCTTAATAAAATAATCCACATCATCGAATCACCCCTGCACTACGGCCAAGGATATTCGTGTATTCATTAATGGTCATGATCATGCCAACAACTGTCCATCAATGCACTACGGGCCAATGAGGACTTTTACCACATCATTTGTAACATTACGGTCATGATTATACCGAATAATCCCTGGTCATAATCATACCAAGTCCATCTATGCAATACAGGCCACAGATGACTTTCAACATTTTATAAACATGAGGATGATGACAATGATATAAGAATTCAATAAAACAAGTTCAAGAATTAATTTATCCAGGAATTAACAACGTCCAAATTGTCAACATGATACTGCATTGTGGAGTAAAATTCAAGAATGCTTAGAAGAATATTTTCTTGAAAAGATACTGGATGAAACGCAACTATCAAGGATATTCCACAAATTTCATGGAGTATAGAAATCAAAACTTAACCAACTGAGTACAATAAAGAATGGAATAACAAAAGAAATCACCATGCATGCGATAGACCGCACAGACAGGTTATTCCAATAGAATAATAAATAATGGAACCAGGTCCGGCGTAAACGCACAGACAGGATATTCCGACAGAATAATAAATAATGGAACCAGGTCCGGTGTAAAACACACAGACAGGATATTCCAACAGAATAATAATAAAACGGAACCAGGTCCGGTGTAAAACACACAGACAGGATGTTCCAACAGAATAATAAACGGAACCAGGTCCGGTGTAAAACACACAGACAGGATGTTCCAACAGAATAATAGAAGAATGTCACCAAGTATAGGGTAGACCGCGTATACTGGTTATTCCAACAGAATAATAACAAATGGAATAACAGAAGTTCTCTTCATGAATATAAAAGAAATAATATTCCCTACCTTAAAAGAACTGGATACTGGAAAAGTGATGTAGCAGAATACTTTTATTCTCTCTCTCTTATTCTCTCTATACTTTCTCTCTCTATAGCTTGAATGAATTCGTGAAAAATAATGAAGCCCTAGGCCTCTATTTATAGAAAAACTGAGGGTGGCTCTTGGTCCTAACGAAGGGTCAAATGACTCTTGGTCTTAACGAAGGGTCAAATGACTCTTGGTAATATTGAAGGGACAACTACTATTGACGAAAGTAATTACTATTGACCAAGGTAAATACTATTGACGAAGGTAATTACTATTGACCAAGGTAAATACTATTGACGAAGGTAATTACTATTGACTAAGGTAAATACTATTGACGACGGTAATTACTATTGACGACGGTAATTACTATTGACGACGGTAATTACTATTGACGACGGTAATTACTATTGACGAAGAGACTCTTAGATGATGACATATGGCCCCCCATAAAATAACCAAACTTACCACAACGTCTTAATAATATAACATATTATACAGATGATACTATGACAATAATTTAAGAGATATGATGCAGCAATTACTGTAGCAATAATTGAGTATAGCTGAGTGACTTCTCACGTAAACATCAATAATCAATACCGTGTGCTACTATGCAACCACGCGTATTACTGTACTTTTACTACCGAGTAGTTCAACAGTTTTAACGATTTTAACGGTAACAACTCAGCCGTTATTTTTATAGAAAGATAATTCTGTCGTTTTCTCAATCCGACAATAATTCTGTTGTGGGGTCCACCAATGATTGTGCCGTCGTACGAATATTCCCCGACAAAAAGAATATTCTCCGACCAAACGAATATTTTATAACAACTTGCTTACTTTGCAAAATTTATAAATATTACCCACAACTATAACATTATATCAAATTAACTCCATAATATTCAAAAATGATATTTATAGAAAATTCATCTTTATTTATAAAAATTGGGGTCTTACAACCTGGTTCCGTCTTTATTATTCTGTTGGAACATCCTGTCTGTGCATTTCACGCTGGACCTGGTTTCGTCTTTACTATTATTCTGTTGGAATATCCTGTCTGTGCGTTTTACGCCGAACCTGGTTCCATTATTTATTATTCTGTCGGAATATCCTGTCAGTGCATTTACGCATGACCTGGTTCCATTATTTATTTTTCTGTTAGAATAACCTGTCTGTGCGGTCTATCGCATGCAAGATGATTTCTTTTGTTATTCCATTCTTTATTATATTCAGTTGGTTAAAGTTTTGACTTTTATATTCCATGAAATTAGTGGAATATCCTTGATATTTACGCTTCATCCAGTATATTTTCATGAAAATATTCTTTCGAGCATTCTTGAATTTTACTCCACAAAGCAGTATCATGTTGACAATTTGAACGTTATTGGTTCCTGGATAAATTAATTCTTGAACTTGTTTTATTGAATTCTTATATCATTGTCATCATCCTCATGTTTATATTCTGTTGAAAGTCATATGTGGCCTGTGGTGCATAGATGGACTTGGTATGATTATGACCAGGGATTATTCGGTGTAATCATGACCGTAATGTTACAAATGATGTGAAAAAAGTCCTCATTGGCCCGTAATGCATTGATGGACAGTTGTTGGCATGATCATGACCATTGATGAATACACGAATATCCTTGGCCCGTAGTGCATGGATAATTTGTGGTCATGATACTAATGAATATCCTTGGCCGTAGTGCAGGGATGATGTGGATTATTTATTAAGCTGAGTCCCAGCGATAATAGTGATGAAAAACCTTTTAAATCATAACAGATAGTAGATTTTATTCTCTACTTGACTCTTTTAATGGATTGCTTGATTCGCTGCAGTTAAACTTGATGTCTATTGTATTTTATCAGTTTAACATTGTTGAAGACTAATGATAAATTATTCTACATTATCTTAGTCATAATATTTCTTACTGGGCTAGTTGAGCTCACCCTTTCTTTCACTGTTCTCTTCAGAAAATGAGAACGTAGCAGGGACTAGTCGGGAAACAGAGTGATGGTCCTAGATGGTGCATTAGTAGTCCTCACTATTCTGTGAAATAGTGTGATAATAATTGTAATGATGACTCATTTTGAGTTTTTATACTCTCTAGTAGACAATATTTGTATTCAAACTCACAGTTTATGTTTTGTCGTATTGTACACGACAGTTGTATTATTAAGTTATATTTATATTTTGTACCATGTATTTTACGACTCAGAATAGGTGATGTATACTTATTTTGGGAGCGTCGTAAATAATGATCAAATTAACTTACTAACCCACTTTGTCAGATAAAAAGATAAAAAAAAAATTAGTACATGCCTTTCGTTGTCCCGCTATGTCAAACTTTAGTACAAAAGGCTTATATTATTTTGTTTTTATTGGTGCGATTACATGATATAGCGGCTTGGCAATTTCTTTTGGTTTTAAAACTCCTCGAGAATGGAAATAGGGCCTCCCTTCTCTTGCTTGGTATATATATTTGGCATGTTTCATTGCATATTGCTGGATCTGGTTAGTATAAAATTTATTTTTTTGATAAGTTGGTCAATTTGTCAAAAAATACTTACACATATAGAATCTCGCATACGTATCAGTATTCTATTGACCAATTAACCAACTTATTTAAAAATAAACTTCATACTAGTCACTTCCCATATTACTATATATATATATATATATAAAATAAAATTTTTATATGATTCTCGTTTACATGGAGATAAAACTCACTTGGTGTAAAAATATCATAAATATCATATCCCTAATTTTATTACAAAAGGCATGCTTCGGCGAGTAAGAAGTATTATACATAGCCTCTAGAATTAAGGACATTTAACTGAACTACAAACCATGGATTGTTCATCCTCACGTCCTCTAGAGATATTTTTCATCCCTTTCCTCGCACCAGGCCATCTAGTCCCACTGTCCGAAGTCGCTAGCCTTTTCGCCGCACGTGGTGAGCACGTGACCATCATCACCACCCCCTCCAACGCCGCCCTCATCCATCAAACCACCTCCTCCGGCAACCCCATTCCCGTCCACGTCATCCCTTTTCCGGCCAAAGAAGTCGGCCTCCCCGACGGCTTCGAAAACCAATACTCCGCCACCGACGTCGACTCCGCCGCCAAGGTGTTCCACGGCATGAACCTAATGCAACCCGCTATCGAGCACGTGATTCTCACTCGCCGCCCTGACTGCATTGTCTCCGATGCGTTCTACCCGTGGACCGTCGAACTCGCCGGCCGCCTCTCCATCCCCCGCCTCGTCTTCGAAGGCTCCTGTATTTTCGCAAAAGCCATGTATGAAGCCATTCGTAACCCGACTTCTCCTCACCTGAACGTGAAATCCGATTACGAGCCGTTTGTCATTCTGGATCTCCCTCACCGAATTACCATGACCCGTTCTCAGCTCCCGGACTATTTGAAGACATTAAGTTTTAGTGGGTTTGGTCAGTTAAGGGAATTGTTTAGGGAAGCTGATTTGAAGAGTTATGGAGTCCTTGTCAACTCGTTCTCCGAGTTGGAGTCGGGTTACGCCGATTACTATACAAAAATAATGGGTCACAAGGCTTTTCTTGTTGGTCCGTCCACTTTTACGGTTGAGACGCATGTCAAGTCGGAAAGAAGTAATAAGAGTGCAGTGAGTCAGCAAGAGTGTCTGAGTTGGCTCGACTCGAAAAAACCCGACTCGGTCCTTTACGTTTGTTTTGGAAGTGGGTGCAAATTCCCTGATGCACAGCTGATGGAGATAGCGTGTGGTCTCGAGTCTGCGGGGCCCAATTTCATCTGGGTCGTTCTTGGAAAGGACGGTGACACTGATGCTGACATGGAGGAGTGGTTACCCAAAGGGTTCAAGCAGAGGATTATAGAAACGGGTCGGGGTATGATTGTGAAGGGGTGGGCCCCACAATTGTTGATACTGGAACATCCATCGACGGGTGGATTCTTGACCCACTGTGGGTGGAATTCGGTGATCGAAGGAGTGAGCGGTGGGGTCCAGATGCTGACGTGGCCTTTATACGCGGAGCAGTTTTTTAACGAGAAGTTAGTGACGCAGGTGCTGGGTATTGGGGTGGAGGTTGGGTCAGAGGATTGGTGCATGGCTTTTTTTGATGCTGGGAAGAAGGGGAAGGTGTTTGGGAGAGAGAAAATAGAGAAGGGTGTGAGGAAGCTGATGGACGGTGGTGATGAAGCCAAGGAGAGGAGGAGGAAGTGTAAGGAACTGGGTGAGAAGGCTAGAAGAGCTGTGGAAGGTGGGTCCTCTCATAAGAATTTGACTGTCCTGATTGAAGAGCTTAAGAAGCTTAGAGATGAAAAAACTAGCTAGTTAGCTAATTGGTGTTTTATGGATCGGGTTATATGAAGTTAATTTAATAATAAATTGGTAAATTATTTAATACTGTGCTGACATGCGGGGTATTAACTGATTAAAATCTGTACTAGTGTCTAGTAGACGTTAAAGAAAGATGGGAAGGAAGGAGCTATTATAATAACTCATTTGTAGCAGGTATAATTTGGATCAATAATGTATCTTGTTCACCATCCACCTACTCCTTATTAATGAATAAATTATGTTATTAATTGTTTCTATTATTCTATATCTATATAATAAAACAAAGCTACTTAAATTCCAAGACTTCAATATCTAACGATCTCAAATCAATTCCAAGGCTTCAACATTCAATGACCTCAAATCATTTGGGGCTTTAACATCCGACAGTCAAGAATTTATTTTTCAAAAATTCAAACACACATCCATCATCTCACTCTTTCACTTTCCAAAAAAATACAATTATTTAAACACACACACTTAAAATGAATCAATTTTATAAAAAAATTTAATCAACATTGAGAAAAGTAATACTTTAAAGTTAAAAATAATTTTTTGTGAAATTTTGAAAGGGAGAGTTTTAACCCTTAATAGAAAATTTAAAGTAAACAAGATAAGAGTGTATAATAAACTCTAAAATGGCTAAAAATAAATTCACAAAAGTAGCGTAAATTTATTTATTATTCTTAAAAATAGGGAATTATATTTAAATATAAGGAATTATGAAATTTGTGTGAACGTAACATTTTTTATAACTTAACTTACTATAATGTAGGATGTATTCCAATGACATACGTACAGTGTCTAAGACGGTGAATCCATTATTCCATATTCCATATTCCATATTTCATAGCCATCTTAGACGCACGGATTTTAAATTTGATTATAATTTTTTATTTTAATATTACAACGTAGCATAAAATTCTTAACCTTTTTAGTGTATCACATTATCATTATTAAATTTTTAATTAAAAAATATTATTTAAAATTTATCTTTAATTTTAAAATTAAAATTAAAAATGAAGAATTTTTTTTGCTAAACTACAACCTACTTTATACTACCCAATTTACTAAATTTCAATGTTAATATAAAATATTTGTGTGTTTATTATCTACATTAATTTATTTCTACCAAGTAATAATTAATTATTATTATAATAATTTAAATATCTTTGATATAATTATCATAAATTAATAAATATAGCATATTGCCTGAAGACACTTTATTATATGTATTTAATTAGAAATTTCAATTGAAACTTTGGATTTGTTTGGTAACTAAGAAAGTAAAATAAATTAGCAGAAATTTGAGTCATTTCTTTTCCTCTTTTTAGTGGTTATGATTTTTTGTTCAGTTTTCTTATTTTGATAAATGAATTTATGGGTGTTCTTTATTTTTAAAACAATAAATAGAACTATATTGATTGTTGGGTATAGTCATTATGTTGATTATGACTTTCTAAAAAAAAAATAAAAGAAATAAAATTACATCTTAGAGTCAAAAGGTTGTGTTATGCTTCCCTGGGTGGATGTTTGTTTTCTCTGGTGTCTAAAGGCATGAAAAAAATTAAATTTTTTTATATTGTTATTACTTCTATTGCTCATATTCTTAAGCTAACAAAATTTATGTTTGCTTGATATTTCTTATTTTACTACTACTTCAATTATATCGAGTAATTGAGCCAGTTGGAATTTACCCATTTTTTTAAATTTGTTTGAATACATATGATTTGAAATTGTAAATTCTTGTTGTTTTCCATCTTCTGTATTTTTTGATCTGAGTTGGAGGAGAACAATTATTTTTAAAATTCTTTGGCTTGAGATTATATGTTTTTATTGACATGTCCCTGTTAGAGTCATTGTCATTTTGCCTAAATGGTCAAAGTAAGACTATAAATTTACGTTCTCTCATTCTATTTCCTATTTCCCTTATTTGAAAAAGTTTTTTGTGGGTGACCTCATCTGTTGACCTCACTGTGTGCTGTTGTGTCTTCCTTTTGAATGGATGTGTTTTTTCTTTAGCCGTTTTAAAAAGTTTTGTTTCTACATGTCCTTTTATGGTTGTTTACCATTATTTGATTGATCTAATGAAGGAAGCTACATGGGTCATCCATATATATATGGATGAAAATTCATAAAGATTTGATCATGCAATCTGTTACATTAGCAAGTTGTAAACTTGACTATATAACTTAACCATTAGTCATTCGTCATCTTATTTATTTGACCTCTCCCTCTCTCTCTCTCTCTCTCTCTCTCTTATTTGTCTTGGTTCTTCATTTTTAAATTTCGTTGCTGAGCTAATCCTAAATTTATATAACAACCTGCAATCAGTTTTTGTATCAAGTTACGGCTCTGTGAAATTGTATACCCATCTACGTGCGACAAAAAAAAATTATTATAACAAGCAAACAATAATTTTTAATTGTCAAGTTACTATTTAAAAAGTTACAATCAATCAAAAAGACTTATAAATAATAAAAAATAAATCTTGAAATATAGTTAGACTTATTTTAATTTATGATAATTTGACTATTAAAGTTGGATATTCTTTATTTATTCATTGAAATTTGTCTTCATAAGAATTTTTATTTAAATGTTTTGTAGAGTATGTATGAAAAGTGCAAGTGTGTTAAGAATTAATTTAGGCTTTTAGTTTAGTGTGTGTCCATATTCAATGCTTTATTTTTTTTCTGTTTATGATTTATTTTTATTTTTATTTGAATTATACAGTGCCTTCAGGCACGGGTTATCGCTAGTATATATATATTCATTGAAGGTTTGGTTACCCCAACCTGTACAAGCAAGACGATTAATTCCCACCGCTTTTTCCAATAAAAAAAATTGTTATTATGTTGAATCAAATCTGCACTTGACATGTAAGACCCCAACTTTTATAAATAAAGATGAATTTTCTATAAATATCATTTTTGAATATTATGGAGTTAATTTGATATAATGTTATAGTTGTGGGTAATATTTATAAATTTTGCAAAGTACGCAAGTTGTTATATAATATTCGATTGGTCGGGAAATATTCGTTTTAACAGGGAATATTCGTACAACGACACAATCATTGGTGGACCCCACAACGGAATTATTGTCGGATTGAGAAAACGACAAAAATATTTTATTAAAAATAACGGCGGAAGTTTTACCATTGTTACTGTTGAACTACTCGGTAGTAAAAGTACAGTAATACGTGTGGTTGCATAGTAGCACACGGTATTGATTATTAATGCTTATGTGAGAAGTCACTCAGTTTGATTCAATTATTGTCAGTTAATAATATGAATTATTTAGCGATAATGACGTTTTGTTTTATTCGTATTATTAACGTAATAAAACAGAAACATCTTTTTATATAAAACAGAATACTTTATTAAAGTTATTCTATAAATAGAATATATTATATTTTATTTAAAAATTTTTCTTTAAATATGGACCGTCAGATTAAAGTAATCAATCTGGACCGTTCATGGATTAGTTACTATGCATTCTATTTTTCTATAAATAGCAGCTCATTCCTTCATTATTTCTTACGAATTCACTGAACTCTAGAGAGAGAAACTATAGAGAGAAACTATAGAGAGAGAGAAGAAGAGTATTCTGCTACTTAACTACTTCCTTATTTCAGCTCTTCTTTAAAACGGTAAGGGGTGTTATTCTTTCTTATTCATGAAGAGAACTGTTGTTATTCCATTTCTTATTATTCTGTTGGAATAACCTGTATACGCGGTCTACCCTATACTTGGTGACATTCTTCTATTATTCTGTTGGAACATCCTGTCTGTGTGTTTTACACCGGACCTGGTTCCGTTTTTATTATTATTCTGTTGGAACATCCTGTCTGTGTGTTTTACACCGGACCTGGTTCCGTCTTTGTTATTATTCTGTTGGAACATCCTGTCTGTGTGTTTTACACCGGACCTGGTTCCATTATTTATTATTCTGTCGGAATATCCTGTCTGTGCGTTTACGCCGGACCTGGTTCCATTATTTATTATTCTGTTGGAATAACCTGTCTGTGCGGTCTATCGCATGCATGGTGATTTCTTTTGTTATTCCATTCTTTATTATACTCAGTTGGTTAAGTTTTGACTTCTATACTCCATGAAATTTGTGGAATATCCTTGATAATTGCGTTTCATCCAGTATCTTTTCATGAAAATATTCTTCTAAGCATTCTTGAATTTTACTCCACAAAGCAGTATCATGTTGACAATTTGGACGTTGTTAATTCTTGGATAAATTAATTCTTGAACTTGTTTTATTGAATTCTTATATCATTGTCATCATCCTCATGTTTATAAAATGTTGAAAGTCATCTGTGGCCTGTAGTGCATAGATGGACTTGGTATGATTATGACCAGGGATTATTCGGTATAATCATGACCGTAATGTTACAAATGATGTGGTAAAAGTCCTCATTGGCCCGTAGTGCATTGATGGACAGTTGTTGGCATGATCATGACCATTAATGAATATACGAATATCCTTGGCCGTAGTGCAGGGGTGATTCGATGATGTGGATTATTTTATTAAGCTGAGTCACAGCGATAACAGTGTTGAAAAACTTTTTAAATCATAAAAGATAGTAGAGTTTATTTTCTACTTGACTCTTTTAATGGATTGCTTGTTCCGCTGCAGTTAAACTTGATGTCTATTATATTCTATCAGTTTAACATTGTTGAAGGCTAATGATAATTTATTCTGCATTATCTTAGTCATAATATTTCTTACTGGGCTAGTTGAGCTCACCCTTTCTTTCACTGTTCTCTTCAGGAAATTAGTTAGTAGTCATCACTATTCTATGTAATAGTGTGTTAATAAATATAATGAGGACTCCTTTTGAGTATGAATACTCTCTAGAAGATAATATTTGTATTCAAACTCACAGTTTATGTTTTGTCGTATTGTACACGACAGTTGTATTAGTAAGTTGTATTTGTATTCTGTACTATGTATCTGACGACCCAAGATGGGTGATGTATACCTAATTTTGGGGGCGTCACAGTTGGTATCAGAGCTTAGGGATATGATCCCTGGCTAAGATGTGAGAATAGAACTAGGAGGGGAGAGACGGGGAATTCCTTCGCTAGTATGACCTACCTAAGTTTATTTGCATGGTATTTAATTGGTCGGTCATAATATAAGGATAATATATGACATATCAATTAACTTTTATTTTGTGGCAGTATCTGAAAATGGCATCTGAGAATGTTGAGAATAGCAATGGAGCACAGACGACTGTTGATTCACCACATATCAATAATCAGGATAATGTGCATCAGGAAGGTGACAATCCTCATGCAAACAACAACACTGACCAAATGATGAATGATGAAATGTTCAGAGGCTTTATGCAATTCATGCAACAACAGGTGAAAGCGGCTCCTGTCCACAACGTAGGTGGAAATACTGGAAACTCTCAGGCGGTCACCGCTAAACAGTTTAAGGAGCTGGGACCACCGGAGTTTAAGGGAGAACCCAAACCACTTGTAGCTGAAACATGGATAAAGCAGATCACCAAGATATTTGATGTCTTGGGTTGCTCCGAGGAGCAAAAGGTTCCCTTTGCCGCCTTTATGTTGCGAGGAGAGGCAGATTACTGGTGGGAATCGATAAAGCGTACTCAACCTGCCGCACTGAAGATGTCTTGGGAGAAGTTCCAAGAGCTGTTTAACGACAAATACTTTCCCGAGAGTATTCGTCACATGAAGGAGGTGGAGTTCATCAAATTGGAGCAGAATAATATGACCGTGTCGCAGTACGAGGCAAAATTTTGGAGTTATCCCGGTTTGCGTCCCACCTGGTGGATAATGAAGAAAGAATGACGCGGATGTTTTTAAGAGGTTTGAAGCCGGAGATACGTCAACATCTTGTTTCTCATAAACTGTGTTTGTATTCAGATGTTGTAAATAGGGCTCAGTTGGTGGAGCGCGATAACGAGACAACGCAACCAAAAGAGAGCAGCCGGCAAAATGATAATACCAGTGAGAGCAGTCATCGAAGCGGTGACAACAAGCGTGGAGGGAATCAACAGGCCAGAAATGGTAACCACTTCGGTGGTAATCAGGGCCAAAACAATAAGAATGGGCATTTCAAGAAGAGGAGATTCAACAATGATGGAAAGACGTCAGCACCAGCACCTGTCGTTAAGGAAGGAGAACGACCACCTATCATATGTTTCAAATGCGGAGGGGAGGGGCACATCAGTCCAAACTGCGCGATGCCGTCCAAAGCATGTTATAATTGTGGAAGAGAAGGTCATTTAGCCCGATTTTGTCGTTTACCGAAGACAAATTCAGCTAGGATGGAGGCACCAAAGGCCGTCCCAGAAAAGTCAAAACCGGTTGTGCAAGGGAGAGCGTTTGTTGTGAACTCCCAGAGAGCAAGGAACCCGAATGAGGTCATCACGGGTAAGCTTATCATAAACTCTAACGAAGTCTATACTTTATTTGATACCGGTTCTACCCATTCTTTTATTTCTCCTACTTGCGCTCATCGATTAAATTTGATTCCGGAGAAATTAGACTTTGACTTATCTGTTGAAACTCCATTGGGAGAAACCTTCATTACATCCACGGTTTATAAGTCTTGTTTGGTTCAAGTTGGTACCCACACATTACCTGTCGATCTGATTTCATTAAAAATACTTGCATTTGACGTGATTCTAGGGATTGATTGGTTAACTACTCATCATGCAAAAATTGATTGTTTTCGTAAGGTTGTTAGCTTTCATATTCCTAATCGACCTATTATGCGAATTCAAGCAACCAAACCATTAAAATCAATCGCTGTCATCTCAAGCCATAAAGCTATTCGTTTATTGAAAAACGGATGTCAAGCTTTCTTAGCTCATGTCACAGATCTAAACAAAAATACGTCAGCTTTGAATGATATTTCTGTTGTTAATAAATTTCCTGACGTATTTCCCGAAGAACTTCCTGGCCTACCCCCAGAGCGTGAAATTGAATTTTGTATCGACCTTGAACCCGGTACAAAACCCATTTCCAAAGCCCCATATCGAATGGCTCCTATTGAACTTCAGGAGTTAAAGACCCAACTGCAGGAATTGTTAGACATTGGTTTTATTCGTCCTAGTACTTCTCCTTGGGGTGCTCCTGTTCTGTTCGTGAAGAAGAAAGATGGGAGTATGCGACTTTGTATTGATTATCGGGAGTTGAATCATGTCACCATCAAAAATAGGTACCCATTGCCACGTATTGATGACCTGTTTGACCAGTTGCAAGGAGCACAATTCTTTTCAAAGATCGATCTTCGTTCTGGATATCATCAGCTGAAGGTTAGAACTGAGGATATTCCAAAGACGGCTTTCAGAACTCGGTATGGGCATTATGAATTCTTAGTTATGTCTTTTGGATTGACTAATGCTCCTGCTGCCTTCATGGATATGATGAACAGGGTATTCAAGGAATATTTGGATCACTTTGTGGTCGTCTTTATCGATGACATCCTTGTTTATTCCAAAAGCCGTGAAGATCATGAGCAACACTTGAGGCTGGTACTCCAAAAGCTTCGTGAATACAAACTTTATGCCAAGTTGAAGAAATGCGAGTTCTGGCTGGAAGAGGTAGCATTCCTTGGGCACGTAGTATCAAGTCGTGGAATATCTGTTGACCCGGCAAAGATTGAAGCTATTCAAAGCTGGGAGCAACCTAAATCAGTGACCGAAGTACGTAGCTTTCTTGGTTTAGCTGGTTATTATCGGAGATTCGTGGAAGGATTTTCTCGAATCGCTACTCCATTAACTCAGCTGACTCGAAAAGATACAAAGTTCGGTTGGAGCGAAGAATGTGAGCAGAGTTTTCAAGAACTCAAGAGGAGACTCATTTCAGCACCTGTTCTAACAATACCATCTGGCTCGGAGGGATTTGTCATCTACAGTGATGCTTCGAGCAAAGGGTTGGGATGCGTTCTCATGCAACATGGAAAAGTCATAGCCTATGCATCAAGACAACTCAAGGAATATGAGAGGAATTATCCTACTCATGATCTAGAGTTGGCAGCTGTTGTCTTTGCACTTAAAATTTGGAGGCATTACTTGTATGGGGAGAAGGTGGAGATCTTTACGGATCATAAAAGCCTCAAATATTTCTTCACTCAAAAGGAACTCAACATGCGACAACGACGTTGGCTTGAACTGTTGAAAGATTATGATCATACCATTCAATACCATCCTGGAAAAGCGAACGTGGTAGCTGACGCATTGAGTAGAAGATCATATGCAAGTACGAGTGCGATATTGTCAACACAAAGGCCCATTTTGTGTGATTTGCAAAGGATGGAGATAGAGTTAAAGACTCCAGGGACCCATGTGATGATGGCGAATATACGAGTAGAACCGACTTTAATCGATAAAGTTAAAGCTGCTCAAGCTACAGACCTGGAGCTGATGCGTATGAGGAAGAAAGTGCAAGAAGGTGCTATGCCGGAAGCAAGAATCGATGAAGAAGGAATACTTCGAGTCAACTCCAGACTTTGTGTTCCTAACAACCCTGATTTAAAGTATGAAATCATGATGGAGGCGCACAACACACCGTTTGCAATCCATCCTGGAAGTACCAAAATGTATCATGATCTTCGTCATACATTTTGGTGGAGCAATATGAAGAGAGAGATAGCGTTGTTTATCTCAAGGTGTCTAACTTGTCAACGAGTCAAAGCGGAGCATCAAGTACCAAAAGGTCCATTGCAACCACTTGAAATTCCAGAATGGAAGTGGGAGCACATTACCATGGATTTCGTTACCGGTCTTCCTAGGGTTTCTCAAGGTATTGATGCGATTTGGGTCATTGTTGATAGATTGACCAAGTCTGCTCATTTCTTACCGATACGAGAAACTTATACACTTGAACGTCTTGCTCGTATGTACATAAACGAGATTGTAAGACTGCATGGTATGCCAGTATCCATAGTTTCTGACCGAGACCCAAGATTCACTTCACGATTTTGGGTTAGTTTACAAAAAGCTATGGGCACGGATTTACGATTTAGTTCAGCATATCATCCTCAGACGGACGGACAATCAGAGAGGACTATTCAAACTCTTGAAGATCTATTAAGACTCTGTGTCTTTGACTTCAAGGGAAGTTGGGACAAGTTCTTACCATTGGTGGAGTTTTCCTACAACAACAGTTATCAAGCAAGTATTGGCATGGCTCCATTCGAAGCATTGTATGGAAGAAAATGTCGTTCTCCAGTATGCTGGGATGAGGTGGGTGAAGCAACGTTGTTGGGACCGGAGTTGGTACGTATGACTACAGAAAAGATTCAAACGATCCGACAACGTATAAAAACCTCACAAGATCGACAAAAGAGTTATGCTGATCTTCATCGAAAGGACGTGGAATTTGATGTAGGAGATCATGTGTTCTTACGTGTTGCTCCATGGAAAGGAGTTACGAGATTTGGAAAGAGAGGAAAGCTCAATCCTCGATTCATCGGTCCATTTTTAATCCTCGATCGAGTAGGAACTGTGGCTTATAGACTCGCTTTACCGCCAAGTATGTCTCGTGTTCATAACGTTTTTCACATATCCATGTTACGCAAATATGTGGAAGACCCGAACCACATTATTGAGTTAGAACCGGACGAAATAGCGGAAGATTTGACGTATGAAGAAGTTCCTGTTCAAATCTTGGATAAGAAGGAACATATTCTACGCTCCAAGGTTATACCTCAAGTCAAAGTTTTGTGGAGAAACCACGATGTTGAGGAAATGACTTGGGAGTTAGAATCTGAAATGAAATCAAGGTATCCTTACCTCTTCGACATACCAGGTACGTACCCTAATTTCGAGGGCGAAATTTCATAAGAAGGGGAGGTTGTAAGACCCCAACTTTTATAAATAAAGATGAATTTTCTATAAATATCATTTTTGAATATTATGGAGTTAATTTGATATAATGTTATAGTTGTGGGTAATATTTATAAATTTTGCAAAGTACGCAAGTTGTTATATAATATTCGATTGGTCGGGGAATATTCGTTTTAACAGGAAATATTCGTACAACGACACAATCATTGGTGGACCCCACAACGGAATTATTGTCGGATTGAGAAAACGACAAAAATATTTTATTAAAAATAACGGCGGAAATTTTACCATTGTTACTGTTGAACTACTCGGTAGTAAAAGTACAGTAATACGTGTGGTTGCATAGTAGCACACGGTATTGATTATTAATGCTTATGTGAGAAGTCACTCAGTTTGATTCAATTATTGTCAGTTAATAATATGAATTATTTAGCGATAATGACGTTTTGTTTTATTCGTATTATTAACGTAATAAAACAGAAACATCTTTTTATATAAAACAGAATACTTTATTAAAGTTATTCTATAAATAGAATATATTATATTTTATTTAAAAGATTTTTCTTTAAATATGGACCGTCAGATTAAAGTAATCAATCTGGACCGTTCATGGATTAGTTACTATGCATTCTATTTTTCTATAAATAGCAGCTCATTCCTTCATTATTTCTTACGAATTCACTGAACTCTAGAGAGAGAAACTATAGAGAGAGAGAAGAAGAGTATTCTGCTACTTAACTACTTCCTTATTTCAGCTCTTCTTTAAAACGGTAAGGGGTGTTATTCTTTCTTATTCATGAAGAGAACTGTTGTTATTCCATTTCTATTATTCTGTTGGAATAACCTGTATACGCGGTCTACCCTATACTTGGTGACATTCTTCTATTATTCTGTTGGAACATCCTGTCTGTGTGTTTTACACCGGACCTGGTTCCGTTTTTATTATTATTCTGTTGGAACATCCTGTCTGTGTGTTTTACACCGGACCTGGTTCCGTTTTTATTATTATTCTGTTGGAACATCCTGTCTGTGTGTTTTACACCGGACCTGGTTCCGTCTTGTTATTATTCTGTTGGAATATCCTGTCTGTGTGTTTTACACCGGACCTGGTTCCATTATTTATTATTCTGTCGGAATATCCTGTCTGTGCGTTTACGCCGGACCTGGTTCCATTATTTATTATTCTGTTGGAATAACCTGTCTGTGCGGTCTATCGCATGCATGGTGATTTCTTTTGTTATTCCATTCTTTATTATACTCAGTTGGTTAAGTTTTGACTTCTATACTCCATGAAATTTGTGGAATATCCTTGATAATTGCGTTTCATCCAGTATCTTTTCATGAAAATATTCTTCTAAGCATTCTTGAATTTTACTCCACAAAGCAGTATCATGTTGACAATTTGGACGTTGTTAATTCTGGATAAATTAATTCTTGAACTTGTTTTATTGAATTCTTATATCATTGTCATCATCCTCATGTTTATAAAATGTTGAAAGTCATCTGTGGCCTGTAGTGCATAGATGGACTTGGTATGATTATGACCAGGGATTATTCGGTATAATCATGACCGTAATGTTACAAATGATGTGGTAAAAGTCCTCATTGGCCCGTAGTGCATTGATGGACAGTTGTTGGCATGATCATGACCATTAATGAATATACGAATATCCTTGGCCGTAGTGCAGGGGTGATTCGATGATGTGGATTATTTTATTAAGCTGAGTCTCAGCGATCACAGTGTTGAAAAATCTTTTAAATCATAAAAGATAGTAGAGTTTATTTTCTACTTGACTCTTTTAATGGATTGCTTGTTCCGCTGCAGTTAAACTTGATGTCTATTATATTTTATCAGTTTAACATTGTTGAAGGCTAATGATAATTTATTCTGCATTATCTTAGTCATAATATTTCTTACTGGGCTAGTTGAGCTCACCCTTTCTTTCACTGTTCTCTTCAGGAAATGAGAACGTAGCTGGGGCAAGTCGGGGAACGGAGTGATGGTCCGAATGATAGTATTAGTTAGTAGTCCTCACTATTCTATGTAATGGTGTGTTAATAAATGTAATGAGGACTCCTTTTGAGTATGAATACTCTCTAGAAGATAATATTTGTATTCAAACTCACAGTTTATGTTTTGTCGTATTGTACACGACAGTTGTATTAGTAAGTTGTATTTGTATTCTGTACTATGTATTTGACGACCCAAGATGGGTGATGTATACCTAATTTTGGGGGCGTCACATTATTATTCTGTTGGAACATCCTGTCTGTGTGTTTTACACCGGACCTGGTTCCGTCTTTATTATTATTCTGTTGGAACATCCTGTCTGTGTGTTTTACACCGGACCTGGTTCCATTATTTATTATTCTGTCAGAATATCCTGTCTGTGCGTTTACGCCGGACCTGGTTCCATTATTTATTATTCTGTTGGAATAACCTGTCTGTGCGGTCCATCGCATGCATGGTGATTTCTTTTGTTATTTCATTTTTTATTGTACTCAGTTGGTTAAGTTTTGACTTCTATACTCCATGAAATTTGTGGAATATCCTTGATAATTGCGTTTCATCCAGTATCTTTTCATGAAAATATTCTTCTAAGCATTCTTGAATTTTACTCCACAAAGCAGTATCATGTTGACAATTTGGACGTTGTTAATTTTTAGATAAATTATTTCTTGAACTTGTTTTATTGAATTCTTATATCATTGTCATCATCCTCATGTTTATAAAATATTGAAAGTCATCTGTGGCCTGTAGTACATAGATGGACTTGGTATGATTATGACCAGGGATTATTCGGTATAATCATGACCGTAATGTTACAAATGATGTGGTAAAAGTCCTCATTGGCCCGTAGTACGTTGATGGACAGTTGTTGGCATGATCATGACCATTAATGAATATACGAATATCTTTGGCCGTAGTGCAGGGGTGATTCGATGATGTGGATTATTTTATTAAGCTGAGTCATAGCGATAACAGTGTTGAAAAACCTTTTAAATCATAAAAGATAGTAGAGTTTATTTTCTACTTGACTCTTTTAATGGATTGCTTGTTCCACTGCAGTTAAACTTGATGTCTATTATATTCTATCTATTTAACATTGTTGAAGGCTAATGATAATTTATTCTGCATTATCTTAGTCATAATATTTCTTACTGGGCTAGTTGAGCTCACCCTTTCTTTCGCTGTTCTCTTCAGGAAATGAGAACGTAGCTGGAGCAAGTCGGGGAGCGGAGTGATGGTTCGAATGATAGTATTAGTTAGTAGTCCTCACTATTCTATGTAATAGTGTGTTAATAAATGTAATGAGGACTCCTTTTGAGTATGAATACTCTCTAGAAGATAATATTTGTATTCAAACTCACAGTTTATGTTTTGTCGTATTGTACACGACAGTTGTATTAGTAAGTTGTATTTGTATTCTGTACTATGTATCTGACGACCCAAGATGGGTGATGTATACCTAATTTTGGGGGCGTCACATGACACTTGAATTTTTATAAATTTAAAAGAAATGATTTTATATCAATGGAAAATTACTCCCTCCGTCTCTGACTCAAAGCCGGTCCTGAATTTTTTAAAGTCTAGGGTAAAAAATTTCAAATGTATCCGTTTATATAAATTAAATAAATAAATTATCCACTAATTATTTTTATTAAAATTATAAGAATTTACAAAAAATAAGGAAGAACACTTTAAAATGTCATCGAAGCAAATAATCATCACATGTATTTATAAAATAAAAATATCAATGAAGTCGGTAAAACTAATGAAATATCCACTGTAGTTGGAAAGTTTTACTGATTACACAATTAAACTTTTAATTTTTCAAATTATCTCACTAAATTAATTATTATTTTAAAATTGGGTTATTCCGTTAAAAAAATAAACAGACTTTAATTTTTTATCTACAAAACTAATGAATTACCCACTATTGATTACACCATTGAACTTTTAATTTTTCAGATTACCCCTTTAAACTAATTAAAAAATGATTATTTTAAATATTTTTAAAAATAATTATTATTTTTAGTAAAAAATATTAGAAACTTTAATTTTTTTTTTCCATAAAATGAGTAAAGTTTTGTAAGACCCCGAATTTTATGAAATAAAAGTATTCAATTTTTCTATTCAGTAAATGGTTAAATTGATAAATGTTAAAGTTAAGGGTGATATATAAATTTTTTTCAAAATACACAAGTGGTTATAAAATATTCATTGTTGTCGGGGAATATTCGTTTGGTCGTGGAATATTCTTTCTGTCGGGGAATATTCGTACGACGGCGTAGCTATTTGTGGGCCCCATAACGAATAACTGTCGGATGAAGAAAACGATAAATTTGAGTTTTTACAAATAACGACGTAGTTGTTACCGTTAACACTGTTGGAATACCCGGTGGTTAAAATACAGTAATACGCGTTATTGCACAGTAGCACACGGTATTGCACAGTATTTTTGAAATTATTGATTCTTACGTAAGAAGGCACTACTCAATAATTGTTACAGTAATTACTGTTCAATATTTTATTTTATTGATTCAATAATTGTTGCGTTGATATTTTATATTATTGTTGTTTCAATAATTGTTGTTGCACAGTATTTTCTATTATCAGATCAATAATTCATATTATTTGAATAATATTATTAGATAACATTATTGGCAATGTCTAGAAAGTTCTGTCTAAGGAGAGGTTTGGTCATCTAATTGCGCGCTAGTAAGGAGAAATCCTTATTGGAAAGCCCCCTCTTTCCTGGGAACGGCCTGGTTGTCATAAATGTGATTCTGTAATATTATTTGTGAATAATTAATTATTGATTCATATGATAAGGAAATATTTATTTTATGTGGATATAAATGAGGGATATATTTTTGTGGTTAAAAATGTAGGAGTTAATGTTGAGATTTTTATCAGTATTTTTGTCGGAATGGAGGTATTAAAAATTAGGGTTTTTGAGATATTTTGCGGGGGTTATAATTTTTAATCCGACCGTTGGATCGTGGTAATATTTGGATATGTTATACATATATAAGTTGAGTATATGTCTACAAATTTTGAACCGTTAAAAATGAACGTATAATTTGTTATGAATTTTACGAGATGACTGGTTCAGAAATTATTGAATTTTTGGAGTCTATCATTTTGATGGAAAATTCTAGAATTGGTGGGCCCCACTTGTGGTTGGTGAAGAAATGTGCTGAATTATATTTCAAATGTGGTGGGTGGGAATAGTAGCAGGTAAAGCCATCAGGTTGCAGGTCAAACCTACCAAAATTTTCCTATAAATAGAGGGCTAAGTTAGAATTGAAAATCACACCAGAAACATAAGCTTTCTCTCTTTCTCTCTCTATATTATGAAGCATATTTTGTGAGTTTTTAGATACTTGGTGAGTTGCTATTCATCAGTGCAAGTTTTCTTCAGCATCATATCCAATATCCAGTCAGAAGTACTGCTCTTTTGAGGTAAGGGATTGTAAGGGATTGTAAGGGATATTAAGGGATTTTAAGGGTTGTTATGATTTTCAGTTTCGTAATTTTTCTGATCTTCAAAAATTATGGAAAAATTTGAAATGATATTTTGATGAGTTTTATTGATTGTGTCCAAAAATGGTGATTTTTGGATGTATAGATTAAGAGTTATGAATCTTACGGGAAAAGACTATTTTAAAAGTAACTGCTTATAATTCCTTGTGGTTAACTCCAAAATTGATGAAATTTTTATTGGGAGTACATGTGTATGATAGAAGTATACTCTGTAAATTTCAGAATTTTTAGACAAAAGTATAATTTTTGATAAATGTCTAAATATTCGGTGGTTTTGGCCATATGAAAAATAGTAAATGAGTTTTAAAAATTCTGAGAAAAATATATGTTCAATATGGGACTATATTATGCTAAATCCCAGAAAAGAAATATTTTTGGAACTGATTTGGTATTTTTCATAAAAATAGACTAGTTATGAGTAAATGAATTAAATATGTTATGTGAAGTAAGAAAATTGGAAAATAGGATTTTATGGCTTGAGAATCCTATATGAGGTATATGCAGATTTTTGATGAGGGTTTTGATTATTGGTGATAAAATCTTATGAGTTTGGTATTTTAGAATGATTAAATGCATTATTTAGTAAAGTGTAAACAATTTAAATAAATTGTTTATAAGCTTAAGAAATATTATTCTTTCAATATCATTATACCGAAATACTGGTATGGATTTTATTGTGAAATTTCTACCTTTTTGTGTCGAGTTACTATTCATGAGTTACTATTCACGAGTTACTATTCACGATAAAAATTGATTTCTTTTTCTAACCAAATTATAGTTGAGTTATGAATATTACTCTTGAGATTAAAACTATGTATTGATTATATTATTTTTATCATCATATATAACATTTTTATAACTCTGATGTTGAAATTCTCTTTCACTGGAGTGTAAAGATGGGTAGATTATTGGTATGATCATGACTAGGGTTCTCTTTGGCCTGTAGTGCAAAGTTGAATTGTGACTGGTATGATCATGACCATTGAATTTATAATTGAATATCTTAAGCTTAAGTGCAAAGGTGAATTGATCAACATGGTTATAATTATTGTTTATATAAATTCTGAAATGATTATATATTTCTTTGAGATATGAATATATTTGGCCTGTAGTGTAAATATGAATTGTTGATGAATATCTTTGGCATGTAGTGCAAAGATGGCCTGTTGATGAATATCTTTGGCCTGTAGTGCAAAGATGAACTGTTGTTGAATATCTTTGGCCCGTAGTGCAAAGATGGTTTGTTGATGAATATCTTTGGCCCGTAGTGCAAAGATGGATTTGTTAGTATGATTATAAACAGGAACTGTGATTTGGTATAACCATGATCTTTGATGTTTCAGGTAAAGACAGGTGATGAAAATATTCTTCGTCCTGGGTGCGAAGAAAAATTTATAGTCACAATTATGATTATGAGTTATTCATATGATTGTGGAAAGGAACTGTTGAGTGATGTTACATGGATAAAATATTGTTGGTGGATTTTTAACATGGAGAAGATAATAGACTTTATAGTCTATTTGACTCTTCTAATGGATTGCTCGTTCCGCTGCAACTATGGTTGAAATTTTTATCATTTACCATATGTTCTAAATCTCTGATTTATTGTTGATGAAGGCTATTGATAATTGAATTATCTTTAGTCATGATATTCTTTACTGAGCTAGTTGTGCTCACCCTTTTGCTTCACAATTCCTTTCAGGTAATAAGAGTGTAGCTGGGTCGAGCGGGGGTAACAAGGGAATTGAACGGTGGTCATCATTTAGTAGTTATATTTGGTGAAGAAAATAGGGTGAGGCGAACCCAACGTTGGAAGAGTGTTTTGTCACTATCATACAAGATGTCTAATGACATACAACCTCGTGTCATCATAAGACAAGGTTGTGCTCATCCACTTGCTGAGTATATCTATGGGCACTACCTATATAATCTTGGTGTTTGTTTGAAGTATAATTCTCAATTAGAGACAGTAGAGATAATGATAAGTCAAGAGAAGACTCACCATTGGGAAGAATATGATAGTAATCTTCTCGTTTTTCTTTGGGGTCTATTGGGTCAACCAAGGATAATTCTGTGGCCATATGATATCTATCATAACCTAGACGCGTGGCCTCCCATGTACGAAGGTTTACTTGAGCACTTCCCAAAGATTCTAATTTCTAAAACAGTTTTTGACTGTACCTTTATGTAAGGTACCTTTGTGAGGTGCTGATACATGATGGTGTCCAATGTCACATTTGGATATATTTGTATCCAAACTCACAGCATATGTGTTGTTGTATTTTGCACGACAATTGTTGTAATAAAGTTGTAGTTGTTTTCTGTACCATGTATTTGACGACTCAGAATGGGTTGGATGGAATGGACCTATTTTGGGGTCGTTACAAGTTTCATAAAATATAGATTTAAAAAATTTAAGGTTTTATGAAACCTTACTGATTTTAAAAAAAAATCTTTTTTTTCCTTTTGAAAATAAAGTTTATTTTCTTGAATCTATATTTTATTAAATTTTACTCATTTTTTTAAAATGTGAAGAATTTTCCAATTTTTTTCTTGAAAATAATATTTATTTATAAAAATTATTAATTTCTTTTTTGAAAAAATTGAATCAGTTTTTTATTTATCTTTTAGTGTTTTTTTTATTTTAATTTCTATTTTTAGTTTTTTTTAAAAAAATTTAATATTAAGAATGGGTCATTTTGTTAAAAAAAGTAAGTAAACATTAATTTAATTTAAAATCACTTTAATTTTTTTAAATCTATATTTTATGAAACTCTACTCATTTTATGAAGAAAAAAAGTTTTTAATATTTTTTACTTAAAATAATAATTATTTTTAAAAATATTTAAAATAATTAGTTTTAATTAGTTTGATGGGGTAATTTGAAAAATTAAAAGTTCAATGGTGTAATCAGTAAAATGTGCCAACTACAGTGGGTAATTCATTAGTTTTGTAGATAAAAAATTAACGTTCGTTTATTTTTTTTTAACAGAATGACCCAATTTCAAAATAATAATTAGTTTAGTGGTGTAATTTGAAAAATTAAAAGTTCAATGGTGTAATCAGTAAAACCTACCAACTACAGTGGGTATTTCTTTAGTTTTACTCAATGAAATCTAAACCACAAAACATCATTTAAAATGTCTTGTTGTTGCACTTTTAGATGCAAAATCATCAATTATACTATTATATTTAATGTTTTCTAACATATCATTTTTAATACATAATATCGCTAATCTTTTTATTTTTTTATACACATAAATACATAAGTTTATAAAAAAAAAATTGGGCCCCCCTCAACTGTGGACCCTGGGCGGTTGCCCTGGTGACCCTTGCCCAAGGCCGGCTCTGCTCCGACTGATATATATAATTAGCGGAAGTGGCGAACGAACAATGCAATCATCAAAGGCTAGTTAATTTACTCCATAGACCCGATTTTCATTCAGCAATTTCATTCGATTTCCTACTGCTAAACAGGTATGGGAGGTAGTTGCTGCAACTTATTTTGATGCATGGGGGGAGATACATCACTGGTATATGAACTCAGACGAAGTCTCCGGCAAGGTGGTGGATCCTTGAAAAAATACTATACTGATTTGCAAGGATTACCAAACATACTCTACTTATCACCTTCATTACAGTTGACAAATACTCTACTTGTTCCTTCCTTGTCTCACAAGTCACAAACTCTACACTCAAGTCATCCACCTACATTTCTATTTTGAAATTGTATATGTAGTCTAAATTCATTTTTGTATTATCCCTACAACTCCCTATTTCATGGCTCATGTTATCGGCCGGTTTTAATAAACATGTAAATAATGTATGTACACATAACCAATTTAAAAGATTGATTAGGTCCAGACTCAATAGAAATAAATTGATTATTCTCATCCTAGTTTCTTGTAACCAAGGCTTAAAATAAATTAACACAAAACAAATAGATCAGAATAAACTGTAAAGACTTGAGAAAAAGAGCATATTTTAGCTGTAGAAAAGTTGAAATCCATGTCAAAACATGCACTTTACTTGAAAACCAACCTGATGGTATCTCAAGCAACAATTAGTGTTTAAAGCAGCATCAGTTTAATCACCCATTTTCAAGCAGAATATGTAACATCAGTTGTTGCTTGAGGCATACAGTAGTTAAGCATCTTTAAGGAAAACTCCTTATAATTATAAAGTATTAAAATTAACAAAGACAAACAAATGGGTACTGATGTTCTGAATCAAAATTAAACAAAGCAGAAGATATTTGGAAACACGTTGCCACAACATAACTATAATATTGAACATAAACCTTGAACTTTGGATGTTATGGACAAATGTATAAAATAAAATAAAATAAAAATACTGGTTAAAGCAGACACAAGGCCATGGAGATTATTTTAAAGTTTGAATGAAATTGCTTACTCTTGTCCATTAAGACTTTGAATACTCATATTAAGCATCCAACAAATTAATGCTTCTTATTCAACTTATCAAAAATATTAATAAAAAGGATTCAAAAACTGTATTTTACTTGGGAGTAGTGGTCAACCTACATATATAAATATTTTTACTGATCAAATTCTCCACCTCAACTTCAACAAGATTACACAATATTCTTCTTTTTACAGAAACAAGTTTATACAATATATTTACTTCACATCAATTTACTTTGTCCAATTTTCAAGATGTAATAAATAAATAAGAATTGAGTCAAATAGACTCAAAACGAACTTCGGATATATATTATTAAGTTTTTCTATCAAATACAGATACAGAACAGAGAAATGGTTATGTCCCTTGAACGTTTATACTACTTAGATTAAAGGTTAAATCCCCCCAAAATAAAATCTAGATTCGTCTGAAAAAATAAACCCACTGAAAAAACTCAAATAGCTGAAACCTAGTAAAACGAGAGATTTAATTTAATTTGATTTGTCGGACAAATTTAGGAGATTATATAAACTCTGACCGAGTCGATGAAATGAGAGAGTAATCTCTGAGTCCTCTGAATTGTTCGAGTTAGGTTTGTTACTTGCAATGAATCGGACGAGGGAGGTTGCTTTGGCTGATAACATTAACATGTGAGGAAAGAGAGAAGAAATAAATGAACTTTAAATAGATATGTTAAATAAGGGCCTCACAATATCCCATTAGCATTAAAATTTGATATTTTCACAAAAATGAGCAATAATAAAATGAATAATATTATGTGCACTTAATAAGAACCACAAATAAAAATGTGCAATAAAAAAAACTTAAAAAATAACGTTGACTTGTGAAAATATATATGAACTACCAAATAATTGCACCCTAGCTCATAAATATGTTTGCTATTTTTATAAATAAAAACAAAATTTTCACGTAATACTACCTGAATAATAATTGAACCTCACATTTAATATAAACAAATAATTATAAAAATATCAATATTTACCTATAACGACAAAATAAGTGACTCCTAAGCCAAAATGTATAATTGCCACCGCCATGATGCTGCTGCTGCTGCTATGCCTGCTCATGCAGCTGTCTATAACGTGGATGAGTGATAACTCCGATGACCAATAACATTTTACCAATCGTGTTTGTAATAATCATGCAAAAGGACACTGATTGATATTTTCATATTAAAAAAAACGATATATTTTCACGCAAGTCCCTCCTATATAAATGTGTGATTTATTCACTATTTTGGTGAGAGAGATTATGTCAAAAAATATATCAATTTTCTTTCCAAAACTATTTAAAATCTTTTGACTTATAATAAAAGTTGAAATTTGATATATTGAATATGTATACACGAACACCCAATAACTCAACTTTAACTTGTCAAGTTCAAGCTCGTATAAAAATGAGGTTTTAATTAAATGAGTCAGAAATCTATTTTTTATATATATATATACGAACTCAGCTCTTTTAATAAACGAGTTGTGCTCAAGTTCAAGTTAGAATTAAGTAAATTAGGATTAAACTTAGAGTCAGGATCATGATACGCTATTAAACTAAAAATAATAATTTTCCACATAAATATTTTAATAATGAGATGTCGTAATTTTAAAACTGCTTTTTAATATAGTATATACAGACAATACATGAAACTTTAACTCTTTAAATAATTATATAAAGTATCTAACTTAATCTAAGAATACCAACCCCAACCCTAACCCTAACCCTAACCCTTTTTTTCTTTCTTTCCCCTTTGTGTATACCGGCAATATCAACTGTCAAAACTTGTTCCCAAGAAAAAAAATACTCCATACGTCCTAAATTATCTACTTTTTTAAAGTTTCACACACATATCAATGTGTGATAAAAATACCCTTATGTGCTGATGTGATACCCCCAAAATAGGTATACAACACCCATTCTGAGTCGCTAAATACATGGTACAAAAAGTAAACTACAACTTCAATAATACAATTGTCGTGCAAAATACGACAACACATACTGTGAGTTTAAATATAAATATTATCTTCTAAACAATATCCACACTCAAATAAGTCCTCATTACAATTATCAAAACACTATTTTACAGAAATAGTGAGGACTACTAAAATATCTTTCTAGAACCATCACTCCATACCCCGACTAGATCCTTCTATGTTCTCACCTCCTAAGAAGAAAAATGAAACAAAAAGAAAAAGGGTGAGCTCAACTAGCTCAGTAAAGAATATTATGACTAAGATAATATACAACAAATTATCACTAGTCTTCAACAGGGAAAAATCTGATAAAATATAATAGACAACAAGTTTTAGATCAACAACTGCAGCGGAAACAGCAAACCATTAGAAGAGTCAAGTAGAGAATGAATTCTACTATCTTCTAAGATTTAAAAGTCCATCATCAATATTTTATCCCTGTAACATCAATTAATAATCATCTTTAACCAAATATTCATCTTTGCACTACAGGCCAAAGATATTCATTTGTATCACCAGTCGGTCATGTTCATCTCAACACATGTTCATCTTTGCACTACAGGCCAAAGATATTCATCAGGTAATCATACATCTTTGCACTACAGGCCAAAGATATTCAGTAGTATCATCATTTAGGACTGAGGATGATGAAAAATATTTTAAAGAGAACGAATCCAGTGAGATAAAAAAATAAATATTAGGGATTCGTATTACAGTTTATCCAAGTTCAATAATACTCCGTAATTATAACCAATTTTGAAACAGAATTCAAAAATAAAGATCAAAACATGGATACAATCAAAGATAATAACCATAATAGGCAACTTGGACAAAAAGAAGAAAATTTTATTTTTCGGTGAATAGTGCCGTATTCGTGAATAGTGCCGTATACGTGAATAGTAATCCCGACACAAAAAGTTCTAAATTTGATAAAAAGTTCATACCAACATTTTGGTATAATGATATTAAAAAAATATCATTTTAAGAAGAATATAACACCCCTTACCTCAAAATATCAGTACTTCTGATCGGAATATCGGTATAAGGCTAAAGGAAACTTGCACTGATGAATAGAAACTTACAAAGTATCTAAATACTCACAAAATACACTCAATAATCTAGAGAGAGAAAGAGAGAAAACTTGTTTCTGGTGTGATTTTCAATTCTAACTTAGCCCTCTATTTATAGAAAAATGTTAGCACGCCGAAACAGACTTAAACTGTAACCTGATGGCTTTGTCTGCTACTATTCCCACCCACCACATTTGAATAAAAATCTCAACACATTTTTCACCAACCAAAAGTGGGGTCCACCAATTCTAAAATTTTTCACCAAAATGATAAATTCCGAAACTTCAACAATTTCTAAACCAGTCATCTCTTAAAATTCATAACAAATCATACGTTCATTTTTAACGGTTCAAAGTTTGTGGATATATACTCGACTTATATATGTATAACATATCCAAAAATCACAACGATCCAACGGTCGGATTAAAAATTATAACCCCCGCAATATATTTTAAAAATCCTGATTGATTTTTAATACCTCCATTCCGACAAAATACTGATAAAACACCTCAGCATTAATTCCTTCATTTTTATCCACATAAAAATAAATATATCCATCATTTATATCCACATAAAATAAATATTTCCTTATCATATAAATCAATAATTAATTATTCACAAATAATATTACAGAATCACAATTATGACAACCAGACCGTTCCCAGGAAAGAGGGGGCTTTCCAATAAGAATTTTTCCTTACTGGCGCGCAGTTAGGTGACCAAACCTCTCCTTGACAGAACTTTCTAGACGTTGCCAATAATGTTATCTAATAATATTATTCAAATAATATGAATTATTGATCTGATAATGGGAAATATTGTGCAGTGATAATTATTAAAACAACAATAATATAAAATATCAACGCAACAATTATTGAAGTAATAAAATAAAATATTGAACAGTAATTACTGTAACAATTATTGAATAGTGTCTTCTTACGTACGAATCAATAATTCAACTATACTGTGCAATACCGTGTGCTACTGTGCAACTACGCGTATTACTGTATTTTAACCAGTGTTAAGGGTAACAACTACGCCGTTATTCAATTTTGTCGTTTTTTTCATCCGACCGTTATCCGTTATGGGGCCCACAAATGGCTGCGCCATCGTACGAATATTTCCCGACAGAAAGAATATTCCACGACCAAACGAATATTCCCCGACAAAATGAATATTTTATAACCACTTGCTTATTTTGCAAAATTTTCACATTTCACCCATATCCAAAGCATTATATCAAATTAATACCTTATTAATTTAGAAAAAAATGAATAGAGGAAAATTCACTTTTATATATAATAAGTTGGGATTTTACAGCTGACTTTTTTATTTTCTGCGCATGAATCATTATTGATGGAAATATGAAAAGATGCTTAAAAAAGAGGAGAGGTATGAATGAGAGTAATGACTATCATTAATTAGGGTAAAAGAGCAAACTTGGAAAATAAAGGAAAAAAATATATTAAAATCTTGAAAAAGCACATATTATGGGATAAAATTTTTTTATTAAAATAACAGATAATTTGAGACGGAAGGAGTACTATATAGAGAGGCAAAAAAAAAAACTGTCCAAAACTCCAAATAATCATTTAGCAGGAGTTTAGCCTTGTTCGTACGTCCCACAATATTTTACAAGCCGCCTTCCTCTCATTGGTGGAGAGCAGCTAATTCCTTTCTCTTTTAAAATTAATTATTAAAAGTAAAATTGGTGATTATATAGTGTATTATTATTATTACTCCACAACGCCATTAATATTGTTTTATGGCCCAAAAATGATGATTCCATGGCCTTGCATCAATTAATCATTTTAAAGATGTAATTACAATGAGCCAAAAACAAAAAAGGTGTATCATAAATAAAACATTTAACATTTTGTAATGACCACAATGAAGAACTCGTGCGACAATTAATAAATTGGAACAATCTCAACTCCCACCATTGTGGGATGTTCAAGGTTTATAGTCCATACTTCGAGGCAAAAATATTACACAAGTACTATAACATGAGAAAATTAATTATATATATTAAATAAATTTATATCAATTTTGAATTAAAAAAAATATTAAATCGATCTCAAAAAATCAATAATAATCTTATAGTAATATAAAGCGGAGAGAGTAAATTTTAAATATAAATATGAATTAATACACTGAAGTTAATAAAAATTTGGAAATCTGAATCTTATTCATTAATTAAGGAGTGCATCTGAATGGTCCTTTTAGGCAAAATTGACATTTTAAAGATTTGAAATGTTATGAATCATAATTTATCTCTATTAAAACCATAATTCCATTCTCCCTTTTTTTTCTTTGCTTTTATTTTTTTACTTTTTTTTATGTACAATAATGTTCAATAATTTCATTATTCATTCAGCAATCATATCGATATCATTAGCTAGTTTAATTTTTATGGATTTCAATTAATTGTACATCATCAAAATTAACTAGGAAAATCCTGTCCATATATCTTGTTTGTAGATACATTAGTAAGAGAATCATGTTATATATTACGAAAATTTTATACTAAATTACGATATCGACGTATATTAATACATATAAAATTATATATAATTATAAAATTGACTTACTATATCAAATACGTCGTTAAAATATTACTAACTATAGTCATGTAGGTAACTTGTAACAAAAAAGTTTATATATAAAATCACAAAAATTATATATTTTTCCTTAAAATACACCGAATAATTAAATGGAAAGAAATTTAATACACCTAAGCTGGTTCCATGCACCAAAACCAAATACAAACATTAACACATAGCAAAGCAAGGCACAAACAACTTTAGGCTATACTACAAATTGGATAAATAAATAATACATCCAAATTAAAGTTCCAAACCATACAATAAAGAAATAAAGACGGAATATAATGCGATTACAACTATTAATCATTATAAGCCCATGTATAGAGACTTTGGCATTCTATTCATTTGTATATATATAAGCACAATTAGGCCTGGCTAGTTATACACATGCTACTACAAAAATAAGTCAGCTTAATTCCTCCATTTTTGATTTAACTCATTTTTTCTCCAATTAATATGACAATTTTTCCCAAATTGTTCATCTTATTATTAACAATTTTCTTGCCTTTGTCATCTTCCGGCATTGAAAAGGCCTCCGCTGGCCGTCACCACCGAAAGAGTCGTTCGAAAGTACCATTCAAACCTACGATACCGACTTTGCCCTTCACCTCCATCCCCCCCTGTATTGTCCCAGGTATACATGCATGCATGTACAGTCCTCCGAAAATTTACTCTCTCTCTCTCTCTCTCTCTCTCTCTCTATATATATATATATAAAGCTTATAAATTAATTGTGACTCATTTAATTGATCTGGAAAATAAAGTCATAGAAATGATATATATATATATATATATATAAAACACACGGGAGCCGTTCTCCAACGGACCTTTAGCGACGGACTGTTCGTTGCTCCGTCGTTAAAACCCATAACAGGTAATGTTATGGGCTTTAGCAACGGACAGTCTGTCGCTAAAGACTGGTCCGTTAACTGATCGGTCCGTTCGTGAACTATTTCATATATATATATATATATATATATATGTATGTATGTATGTATATATGTTTGTGTGTTATTTTGTATATATTGATCAAATTAATTGTCTGAGGGGAGAGATGTTTACAATCGAGAAAAATAAAAATAAAAAAAGAGGTTTTGCATGCAATTATTGTCACGTACAACCAACCATGCATGCATGCTGGCGCTCATGTGTCCTGATGCTTCAGCATTAATATTGCTCATGCAGCTGTTCACAATGTCACTTGGGACTTCAATATAAAGGGCTGGCCTTATGGAAAAACCTTCCGGGCGGGTGACATACTTGGTATATAACTCCAAAATTTATCCTTTTAATTAACAGCTAGCTAGCATAAACCAAATTCAAGATTAATTAATTATCCTTTACCATTTGTATTTATTTATTTGCGGCGGGGTGATCGTGCAGTATTTAACTACGACAAAGATTTGCATAACGTGGTTCCTGTAACTGAGGAAGATTACAGTAGCTGCTCTGTCCCTGCTCTTCCGACTGTGTATTCTTCCGGCCGGGATGTAATAATGCTCCGACAGGGAGTCAACTATTTCATCTGCGGTACCATGGGCCATTGTATTGCTGGAATGCTCATAGCTGTTACTGCAACTTAATCTTTAATTAAATTAATTATTCATTTAGGCTTCATTTCATTTATTTAAGATTAAATTTTTGAATAGGGGTATATATGCATGTAATTCTACATAAATTATTTGTGTCACGATGTAATATTTTACAATAGTTTGGGGTTTTGATGTTTTTTTTTAATTTTATTAAATGTACAAGTGTGGAATATATTTTGATCTTCTTAATGAATATTTGTGAAATTTGGTTTTTAAAAAATCAGCGTCCAAGGGTTTTATTACATTGATTCAATTATACGCCAAATTTGAAATATCAATTTGGTTGAAATTTGAGAATCATTTAATTCAAAAATAAATTAAATAATAATAAGATCTTTGAGCCGTGGCATATTACCAAATTCTTAATTAACATTATTCAATTATACGCCAATGGGTCTCCCAGCCAAAGAAAATGGGCAACACTGACAATTAAAAGTAATTAGTTTTTCTCTTTTAATTACCCTTTATAACTTTTAGACAAACAAAACAAAATGCCCGAGGGGAGAGGGGTATTGCCATTGTTGTCATGGCAAGCTTGGTGCTAGGCCTGCATGCTGCTTCATAGCAATATTACTAGTGCTGATGCAGAAAGCTATATATGAATTATGATGTCACATGGGACTTCAATATAAGGGGTTGGCCTTATGGGAAAATTAACCTTTCAGACTGTTGATAAACTTGGTAACTCAAAATTTATCCATTAAATATATTATATATTTTATTTTATTGTGTTTGGGTTGGGTTGGAGAGGGGGGAGGATTCAAGTTATTTAATTTATCCATTAAGTACTTGGGTTGTGTTTGGTGATATACTTGGGAAGTTAAAAAATTTTGTTTACCAGTCGTTTGGAGCATATGGTAGTTCCTTGAGATATTTCACATGTAAATTCTAAATTGGATAAATTGAAGAGTAAAAAAAAAGACTAATAGGTATGGTGGTTCAAAAATTAATTTTCGACCAACCTCTTTAAAAGACATGCGGTGGTGGTGAATCATCGTAAAAGGTTTGGTGCTTCCTTAGAGGCTCTCAATGTTAATTTCTCGATCATGTATGTACTTAGTGTCTTGTGTATGTGCATACAATAATAAAAGAGTGAATGACTTATATACACTAATAACTAATTAAGTTTATGAAGTTGGATTCCAAACATATGTATATTAGTGCATTGTGTATGCACGTGCGATAATGAAAGAGTGAATGATTTATATACATGAATGAGTTCAAAACCTAATAGCTTAAGCTTTTTGATCAAGTTGAGTTTCAAACACGTATATTAGTGTCTTGTGTATGCGCATGCCGCGCGCAAGCTCCCCGGTTCTCCGCCAACATAACGTACTAAAATGCACTTAAGGATCTTATTTATCTAATAACAATTTTTATATATATAAATATATCAAACACAACTTGTTTAACTCACAAATACATTGTTTAGAGCCCAAACACAACACATCAGAATTGTGTGGCACGTTTGGACCTCCAAAAATTAATTACCGAGCAAATCATAGTATTTTTTCAAATTTTGATAGTAAAAAATAAAGTTGTATTCTGACCCATATAAAAGTGAGAGTTATTGTTTAATATAGTCATGTTATTTAAAATTATTTACAAAATTAAATAAGCAATTGACAATTAACCTTAAAATCCACGATTACAACCATTTGCGTAAGTGAGAGAGTTCTTTAAGTTTGTGTATTCTATATAAAAAAAAACTCATATTTTTTTGATTGGCTATGTCGTCATAATGTACTATAATTATTTACTAAAGGCTTAGGGTAAAAAATACTTAATAAATAGCAAAAAAATACTAGCTATTACAAGTTCTAGAGACTAGATATAAGATAACTACAACTTTTAATCACTTAGCCCACAAATAGAGACTTCCACATTCTGTTTCTATATAAACACAAAGACTATAAGTTTATACTTAATTACTTAAAAATTAAGTCATTTTACTACGTACTCCATCTCTCTTTTGATTACTTATTGGAGGCAATTTCTATGACAGTTCATTCAAAAAAGTTGTTCATTTTGTTGTCAATTTTCATGGCCTTTTCATTTTCAGGCATATTTAAGGCCGCCGCGGGTCGCCGCCGTCTATTGACAGGGCCGCCAATGCTTCCTACTATACCCAATTTTCCTTTTCCATTTCCATTTCCATCCATCCCCAGCATTCCAGGTATCTTCCAGGCTAGAATGGAGTTAGTTTGCTATGTAATTAATTTGAATGGGTAATCCTTAGATTTTGTCACATTATTATTTTTGAATATTTAAGATTAATTCTTTATGTTAATGTTTATTTTAGATTACAAAAAATCATTTTATTATTATTAATGTTGACATGATAATGTAATTGAGATAATATAATCATTAAAAGAAGTGAGACTCCTTCTTTAGGAAAATAAATAAAAAGAAATGAGAGTTTTTTTTGTGAAAAATAGTAATATTACATATTAGTCTGACCTTGTGCAGCAAATATCTCCTAAAACCCTTTAGAACTAATAGTTTTAAATTTCTTAACTTAAAACTTAGGCTATCTTTGTTTACAAAGATTATACTTGGGGTAAGACTATTAATTCTAAGTGTCTTGTTTGGTTTCAAATTTAGACTTGGGACTATTAGTCTCGGAATTATAAAATGACTTAATAGTCTTGACATTATAATTATAATCCCGGGATTATAATCCTAAAATTAATAGTCTTAGAATTATAATCACATGAATTATAATATCAGGATTATAATACTCGCAAACAAACATAACATTAATCTTCCTTGTAGATTTCTCAAATATACTAATTAAAAACTATATATAGTATAATATTTTATGCATTAAAGCTCATGAAAAAGTGAAGGATACTTTATCAATTATTTAGTATAATGTACATAATATAGATATTATTTTCATTCCTACGATTAGTACTTTCAAGAAAAATTTAGAATCCTGCTATTGTATTACAAAAAAATTTGACCGAATTATAATTGCGATATATGCCATACATCAAGCAGTGCCTGATATTTCTCATAAATTTTGGTTATTCAGTTGTCTATTATATTAACTGGGACTTCAATATAAGGGATTGGTCTTCAGGAAAAACCTTTCAGGCGGGTGACATACTTGGTAAGTGAAAATTCATCCATTATATATATATATATATATATATATATATATATAATAAAATTATGAAATAATAAATTTTGACTTTCAAAAGTCAATAATAATATCCCGTACCAAATTTCTCGCTTTCACCTAAAAAAAGAAGTTCTATTTGCCCAAAAAGTAAGCTAAAAAAACTTTTTAGTGACTATAATATAAAATTACACGATATTCTCAAATTTATTATTTTAATTTCATTTATCATTACAACTATAAATGCACAGAGTTCAACCTGTTTTATTTAATTGCAGTATTTAACTACAACACAGATCTGCATAATGTGGTTCTTCTAAACGAGACAGATTACCAAAATTACCTTAATTGTGTCATTCCTGATGATGCCAAAGTTTTTAATTCCGGACACGATGCGATACGGCTGCAGAAGGGACTGAACTACTTCATTTGTGGTGTCATGGGCCATTGTACTGCTGGAATGCAGATAGCTGTTGTTACAACTTAAATGATTGGAATCGATATTTTTACGAGTAAACAGATATACTTTTTTATATGCATGGAGTGAACCCTATTTACTATTCATGTATCAAATTTGCTTGTGTAAATTATGTAGTATTTCATTTTGCTCAATCAATGACACTACGATAGGTTTTCATAAAGATTTCTTGAATTTGTGAATCTGCATCTCAACGCAAGATGATGAAACTCTGTTTTTTTTATAAAAATAATATATATATTGCGATTTTATATATCTATTTTTTCATTGCAGGTTACGTGTGTTATTCTCAAAGGCACAAAGCGATCTCCAAGGGAGGTTAAATAGATTTTTAAAAAAATTATTACCAAAGTTAAATTAAATAAGTTAATTTATTGATTATGCAGAGCGGAATGATATTTAGAAAAATCTCTTTAAAAATTAATAAAAAATCACAATTCTAAATTTAGTAGTATAAGAGAGTGTAGACAAGTCACATAGATAAAATGAAAATAGACTTCAAATGTAAAACGTCGAGTTCACAAAGTAAGTGCACTAAAGTAAATAACACAAATATTTTTAGGAGGTACGGAATACAAAATTCCTACAATCATCTCTTCTACTCTGAGAGTATGGATATTCTACTAAGGAAGGGTAATCACTCATATTACAATTCACTAAAACTGATTTACAACTGATTCATTAAGAATCCTTCAAGTCACACAGACTTGACATATACACATATCGTTAAGATCGAATCACGGAGAAATTGAAAGATTGAGACGCTGGTAAGTAACGTTAAACTTCTTGATCACAACTTAGCAGCAGTTGCGATTTTTAAGTTGTATAGTGAGTATACTATGAGTTTAGACAGACGACACTTCAACTTTATCAATTTTTCTCTTGTCTTCTAGGATTGTTTGAGTTCGCTCACCTTTTATAGCTTCACATTGGGATCTTTCCGTTTTCATTTGACCGTTATTTCATTCTGACTTGAACATTTGTCGATTTTCAATTGTTTGACTTTAAAATGATGTCAGTTAATACTTTAGATCGCTTTCGTTGTACTTTGCCCAGTGTAGATGTAGCCGTGTGTTTTTATCTTTGTTAGATATAGTTGTTATACACAATTTCAAGAATGTCTTAGCCTTATCCTTGTCAACAACCTTTGCAAGAATTATTTTTGAAATTTTCAGTTCTAAGTGTATGACATTATCATAACCTGTCACAAGAAATGAACTATTCGATGCTTAATCGTAGAGTTATATATCAAATGTGACTTGCCATGCTTGACTCTACGTTCGAGTCTTCATCCTTTACGATCGTATGACTATGAAACCAGAATACTTTATGATTTTTAACTCTACGACCTATCTTCAGACTTAGCTTTTAAACAATATATTTACATTAAAGAATATATCAAGCAAACAAATTTGATCTACTAAGTCCTTTTACATAAATTATTTTTCTAAGGACTTTACAAAAACTATTAATTTTACAAATATACATTAAATTCTCATTTTATCATCAAATCAAACATATGTATAAGTTAGAGTACTAACAATGGAAATAAATTTAATTGTTAATACTTTTACGATATATTTAATACAATGGGTCAATTTTATAATTCAATTTCATGTATTGATAATCTACATCACAATCGTAATTAAATAAAAATCTTTAGCAATATATAAAATGACTATATATATATGTTTCATTGATTATAAAAGTGATAACAAATGTTGCATACAAACAAGTCCCTAAAATTAAAATATAACATTGAATTCTGTTATATATTACGATAAATTATAATTAATACATAGAATTATTAAGAATTATAAGAAAGTTTTATTTATTATATCTCTCTCTAAAAAAATTATTATTAATAATTTAATACTTATTCACATAACTCACAAATAGAGCGAGCGAGCGAGCAAAGTTATTATTATTATGAGTCCTTTTAGGGGGACCGACCTTTTCCAACCGGGGTAGTGACCGATCGGAATTTATTTTATTTTATTTTATTTTTTTTGCTTTTGACTATAAAATAATTAATGTGATTTATTGGAACTGAAATTTTTATAAAATGCAGTGATTTAGGTGTCTCTTTGGATACACGTAACAAACAGGATTATACAGTCTGTACAACCCTATTTTTTATGTGTATCCAAATGACACCTAAATCACTGCATTTTGTAAAAATTTCAGTTCCAATAAATCACATTAATTATTTTATAGTCAAAAGCAAAAAAAAATAAAAAAAATTCCAGCCGGTCACTACCTCGGTCGAAAAAGGCCGGTCCCCCTAGACTTTTTCTATTATTATTATTCCTAATTAAAACCTACAAAGGTCGGTAATTATACGTTGCGACATTTTTACCTTATCCAATTTATAATATAAACATGAAAAAGTCTAGGGCGACCGTGTATGGCGACCGGGCTTGGCGACCGGTCCAACTTTTATTTTTTTATTTTTTATTTTTTTAAATGTTTCCAAAATAATTTATAAGATTTACTGGAACTGGAATTTTTATAGAAAAAAAGTGTTTTGGATGTCATTTGGATACATATAAAAAATATGTCAATACAGTCATATTTTTTACATGTATCCAAATGACATTCAAAATATTTTTTTCTGTAAAAATTTTAGTTCCAATAAATCTTATAAATTATTTTGGAGACATTTAAAAAAAAAAAAAAAGTTGGACCGGTCGCCCCAGAATCACTCTATAAACATAACTGACAGAACTAACATTTGACAAAGAATATAGGCAATCATATCTAATGGCCGTCTCTTATCCTCTTTCTTCTTCTTTTCTACACTACTGTCCTCCTCTTCAGTCTTATACTCATCTCTTACATCTCCATTCTTTACCCCATAATAGTCACTCCCAATTCTCTCTCACTACCCAGAAAACACACCACCGATTCTCGACAAATCCATTGCACACCTAAATGGAGAATTAGGGTTTCTTTCTTTCAATCCTTTTCGACGAAAACCCAAGACAGTGGCAGCCTCAAGGAGGAGTTGCTTGAGGCAATTTCCCCTCTTGATCGCGGTGCCGAGGCCACTCCTGATGATCAAGAGCGCATTGATAAGGTATATGTTTTTCTTTTGTCAAGTCTAAATCTTTTTTAGTAATCATCAATCAAACCAATCTTTTGATTATTTTTTTTGTCGTCAAATTGATTGCATAATGTGAAATTCAGTACTTATTTGATATCAGAATTATTGTGAGACTAGCTAGCAAGGTTTTACTGATCAGTGAATTTTGCTATATGTTCTCAAAAGAACCAAATTCTGTCTTTGACGGGAGTGAGAAGGGTAATGCATGTAAGAATGTGAGGAATTTTGTTAATTCGCCAAGAATAATTTGTAAAGAGATTTTGGATATATTCTTACCCCTTTGAAGGTTTTAAGCTTTGCAAATTTATGTCGAGGTGAGTGAATTAATTAGTGCCTTTTACTTTTAAGCTCACATACATATAGATTTATTTTGTCTACACTAGCTAGTTTGGGATAAAAAGCGGTGTTGAAATTAGTTAAGATGAATTCGAATAAAATAGGATCTGTCTTTAGGGATTTTTATGTATAATTTAAAGTCTTACTAAAATTTTAATTAAGTGCATCTCCTTTATACAAATCAATTTCTTCCCTTTTGTGTTTTCAGCACTCTGCTAACATCACTTTTAACATATCAGCTTGCCTGTTACTCCCTCAACCCCAAAGAGTATAATTTCCTTGGTAAATTATGAAGGATATGCTACTCGTTTTTACGACGGATGGAGTATTACAAAATGTTGGGTAGATGCTCAAGATTGAACTCTCTTTTAGACGTGTTTTTTTTATTATTATTGAGGGAGCATGTTTGTTGCAATCCCAAGATCTCTACAATCTTTATACACAGTTAGTGAGGCAGCAACGTTTCTCAGCTTTTCCTTCGTCTCAAAATATCATGAACTTTTCATACTGCGTTTGCACTCTTCTTGGTCTATTTAGATTACTTTGTTGGAATTTGACCAACGATGTTTCTGTATAAATCTTTGTTGATGCTTTTGTACTTTTGTATAGATTGCAAGCAAACTTGAAGCAACCAATAAGGTTAAGGAGGCACTCAAATCTGATTTACTGAATGGAAAATGGGAGCTTCTATATACTACGTCTAAATCAATTCTGCAAACGCAGGTTCAGTGGTACCCTCTTCGCTCTTTTGAAATAAAATCTTGACACTGTTTAATCATGCAAACAATGTTGTTGCCATTTTTAGTGAGATTTTTCTATCCTGTTTGCTTTTAGTTGTAGAAAAATGGACGATGATGATCTCTGCCTAGAGGCGAAACAAGAGTCTAAAAGCATTGTATGATTCATGTGGGTGTAATCCAGTTCACTGGAGAAATCAAAAGCAACTAAAATTGGCAAAAATACGGGACACGATCACATCTTCTAGAATAAACAAACTTGATATTAATTAATCCTGAATTGAGTGGCATACTAACCTTTTCTTGTGTTACTCATCATTGTAAAATTGAGAAATGATATCTATATTTCTGAAACTGATTAAATTTCAAGTCTTAGTTTTTGTTTGTATATTACTGAATCTCAGATAATAATATATGGTGCTTTCTATGCCATAAATCATGACAGAGGCCCAAGTTCTTAAGAGCAAATGGAAAAATATACCAGGCAATAAATATAGATACTTAGGGCTCAAAACATGGAAACTTGGCCTTTCTTCAACCAGGTACATCTTCTGTTAGGAATGTAAATGTTCTAAATCATTTCAAGTCCTCGAATTTGTACTCATGTCTTAACAGCATCTGTCTTCTCTTTTTCTTTTTTTAATTTTAATTTTGCAGGCGACAGCTAATTTAGTTCCTCTAAGTGAAAGAAGGGTGGCTGTTGAATTTGACGCTTTCAAAATTGCTGGGCTGGTATGCTATAATTTTCCTATCCATATCTTTTTGATTTCTTCACATAGCCATAACCTGTTTATGCAAACATCTTCATTAATACCTTTTTCAGCATTATAATTTGCGTATGTTCTTGTTATAGGTAGCTTTTTTGGAAATAAGCTCAAGTAGTTGTTGCGCCAAACACTTCTCGATTATACAGAAACATATAAACCAAAAAGGGAAAAAGAATAAAAGAGTCTGAAAAGATCAAAACACATAATTTAAACTAGTGTACCACACCAACTGTTCCCAATACATACACAGCCAACGGTAGTATTATTACATACGTTCCTCTATTGTAAATTTTTTCTTCTGTGGTACATGAGAACCTGCCAAAAAATTTAGTCTTCGTCAGATCTGAAACTTAATGACTTCTAGAACTTCATTAGTGAAACGGCGATATATTGATCATGGTTAGTTAAAGTATTAAAAGTGAAGAAACATGTATACACACTAACTTAATATGTGATGATCCTTGAAGATAAATAAGCTTTAGAACACTTTATAATAAGTTTTAAGAGTAATTCTTACAGTTTATGAAGGACTAGACAATGTTATGCTTCGGTCTTCCTCAAGTGTTCAGAGGAGAGTTGTGCTATTGCCACTGCTGCTGTGATTGTAGTTTTTAGTAACTGTTTGTTAGATGGGAATCAGTAAATTAAGAACCTTTCAAAGAGCTTTCAACCATTGATTTTGTTTTTACTTGCTAAGTACTCTTTATGGTTTACAGATACCGATAATGTCACGTGGAAGCGGTCGTGGTCAACTGGAAATCACATACTTGGATGAGGAGTTAAGGTAAGGGATGTAGAAACATTTTCATTTTTTCAATAACTGGAAATCACATACTTGGATGAGGAGTTAAGGTAAGGGATGTAGAAACATTTTCATTTTTTCAATAACAAAAAGGAACGTAGAAACATACTGTTCTTGTTATTTATCTTGTGGTGATTAGCCAAGAATTGCCTCAGATTTATAAACCATTGGACATCCCTTCTTCTTGCATTTTCTGATTTCCAGTTGTCTTGAAGAAAATGAGTCAATGACCATGTTATCTTTTGTTATATATGGCTAGCAACCTTCCTAAACTTTGATAGGAGTTCTACCCAAATTTTGTTATTACAGTTTATACGTCGAATGTGAATTGCGATTAACATGAAACGAAAAGCAATATGTGGATCAATTCTTTACTATCTCCTATTCCATGTATTTACATACGTCGGTATATAATATCCATATAAATTTGTTACCATATATAGCAATTAGAGAATACAAATTCTCGTAGCACCCGAAACGGGTAGGGTACGGTACAAAAAAGGGGCAAACCATTTGGGTTGTCTCGGAAGACGTGAAAAGAAACATTTTTTATGTTAGTAACAGAAGCCCGACACTCTTAGAATATCTTGTCTATTCACATACGTATGTATCTAATATCATTATAAATTTTTCATCATATATAGTAACACTCTTAAAATAGCAATGTAATAAAAATAATTCAAAAATGAAGTATAGAATTTGTCGGGTTAAATGTTTTATAAGTCATTTTATTTTAGGTCGACTTACAAATGGATCACTGAATTTTTTTTTCTTACAGTCAACTCACTGAACTTGTATTTATTAACAAAACGTTACAAAATCCGTTAAGTCTGTTGACTTTTAACGGAAATGTCCACATCAGCAGCTGAGTTAAAAAAAAAAAGCTTATGTGTCAATAATTATCCCACGTGGCATTTATTATGTGGATCTAAAAGGAAAATTTATACCAAAATAAATTTTTATGTAATTCTTTACAAATAATAATATAAATTAGAAAAGTAATTTAAAAAATAAGAAAATAAATAATAAATATATTTAAATATTTTTATAATTAATATCAAATGAATTTTTTTTAATTATTTATAAATATAATTGAGGAAATTATAAAAATTATTAAATTAAAAATATTTTAAAATTAAAAATCTTTTCAAATTCGGACATTAAAATTATAATTGAGTCAATTTGGTAATAATTTTTTTTTCTTTTCTAATTAGGATAAATAAATTTGTACTTTTACATTCAAATAATTTTTATTGTAATTTTAATTTTATCAAATAATTTTTATTTTAAAATTATACAAAATTTAAATTTTATAACTTAATTTAATCAAATTTAAAAAATAATCATTTTTATTAAAAAGAACAGAAAAAAAAAACCAAATTAAAAAAAAGAAACTGGGTTCTCTCTCTCTCATTTTCCTCTGTTCTCTTCACCGTTTTCCAAAATTAATTCTTGCTTAAGATTAATTCTAGGGTTTTGAAAGAGCTCAGCTAAGATCTGGTAATTCATGTAATCATAACACTTCATTTTGTCTCAAAAACTTCACGCCGTTATGCACAATTATTTCTCATCTATCTGACCACAATCTTCAATCGCAACAGTTGATGAAGTTTGTCCTCCATCTGATCCGACTTTTTCCATCTCCTTGACCACACTATAGCCATCAACAACCTTTCCGAAAACAACGTGCTTCCCATCGAGCCAAGACGTCTTCTCTGTACAGAGAAAGAATTGAGACCCATTGGTATTTCATCCAGCATTGGCCATTGAGAGGATACCAGGCCTCGTATGTTTGACATTGAAGTTCTCATCTGCAAACTTTTGTCCGTAGATCAATTCACCACCTGTCCCGTTACCCCTTGTGAAATCTCCTCCCTGATGCGGTGAAAGGTCGATCCCTTGTAGTGTAAGGGCTTCCCTGATACTCCAATCCTTTTATCCCCAGTGCAGAGTGCCACGAAAGTTTTAGTCAAGCCAAAGAACAAAGTCGACTTAGTTTAAGAGACTGTATTTATGCATTAGAAGAAGATGATGAAGGTTTCGCCGTTTGTGGGAGAGGAATTTGATTTGACTCCATTCTATGGGATACTGCTGTAAGTAAAATGTGTTCGAAGATCAATTTTCTAGGATGCAAAATGTGTTCTGTATTAGAAGATCAATTTTTTTATGATTTTTACTGCATATCTATTTTATTGTACAGATTTGGATGCTTTGATCTATTATTCCTATGTTTTATGGGTGTTTGAATGGATGAAATTTTGTTTTATTTCGTCCGTTTGTTGGTAAATCAATATGTTATGTTGGGTTTTGATCTGCCCATTCTTCCTCATATCAGATCTGATTTGTTTGTGGTCGGAATTAATGGAGTTTTCGACTGATTACCTACTGATTCATGTGCATCTATCGTTATTCTTTGGCAAAATCAGTTGCGAAAAACCCGATAGCTATGGGATTCGGTGTCTTGCCGGTTAACATGGGCATAATTGGGGGTTTTGTTGGGGTTACTGCTGTGCTTCACTGTCGGATTGTTTGTCTCAGCCGGTGGTCGGATGGGAAGAGCTTCTGGTGCTCCGGTGGGATGTAGTTTGCCAGCGACCTTGTTTTAATATTAATTACAAAAATAACTAAATATTTTTTCATTTATTTTCTTATTTTTTGGTAACTTTTCTAATTTATATTATTATATTTGTAAATAATTAAACAAAAAATAATTTGATATTAATTACAAAAATGACTAAATATATATTTCATTTATTTTCTTGTTTTTTTGACAAACTTTTCTAATTTATAATATTATATTTGTAAATAATTAAACAAAAATTAATTTGATATTAATTACAAAAATAATTAAATATATATTTCGTTTATTTTCTTATTTTTTGACAAACTTTTCTAATTTATATTATTATATTTGTAAATAATTAAACAAAAAATAATTTGATATTAATTACAAAAATAATTAAAAATATTTTCATTTATTTTCTTGTTTTTTGGCTAACTTTTCTAATTTATATTATTATATTTGTAAAGAATTGAATAAAAATTTATTTGATATTAATTAAAAAATAATTAAATATATTTTTCATTTATTTTTTTGACTAACTTTTCTAATTTATTTTATTATATTTATAAATAATTAAACAAAGATTCATTTGATATTAATTACAAAAATATTTAAATATATTTTTTATTTATTTTCTTATTTTTTTGAAAAACTTTTTTAATTTATATTATTATTTGTAAAGAATTACATAAAAATTTATTTTGATATAGATTTTCCTTTTAGATCCACATAATAAATGTCACGTGGGATATTTATTGACACATAAGCTTTTTTTTTCCAACTCAGCTGTTGATGTGGACATTTCTATTAAAAGTCAACAGACTTAACGGATTTTATAACGTTTTGTTAATAAATACAACTGTAAGAAAAAAAAATTCAATGATCTATTTATAAATTCAATGATCTATTTGTAGTTTTACTAAAATAATAGAGACTAAATTTAGTCTTTTGGACGTATAATAAAGGGATTCGGTGGGTTGAGGGGGGGTACGGTACCCTTAACGACCGGTATGATCGGTGCACCCTTTTTATTTTCTTTTTTTTTAAAATCATAATTATGAGAAAAAAAATAAAAAATAATAGAGCAAGTTTGAATAAAAAATTGTAAAAGGAAGTACATTTTTTATTGAAAAAACACGGTAAACAGTTTACAGTGTTTTTTCAATATAAAATGTACTTCCTTTTACAGTTTTTTGTTCAAACTTACTCTATTATTTTTTAATTTTTTTTACAGTATTTTTTCAATAAAAAATGTACTTCCTTTTATAATTTTTTGTTCAAACTTACTCTATTATTTTTTATTTTTTTTTCTCATAATTGTGGTAAAAAAGCAAAAAAAAAAAAAAAAAAAAAATTAACACTGTGTACCGGACGTTAGTCCGGTACATTTGCACCGGACCGCCCCCCAATTAGATTCGGTTCGGTTGATGGTGACTTCATAGACTTGAGTAGTCAAATTCTGCAGCATACATACTCAAATTCTGCTGACTTACGTAATTTATTCTGTTCAGGCTTTTGTTAAATTTCAAGATACCGTGTGCAGGATAGGTAGGATATCTAGGGGCAATGAAGGAAACTTGTTCATTTTGAAAATGGTGGATCCCTACTACAGGGTCCCTCTATAGAGTTTAGCTATACAAATTTATTCTCAAATAACTCGGCTCGACCCGTCTAGTGTTGTAACTAACGCGTTAAGTTGAATAAGAATAAAATTCAAATGAATTAACAGGGGCCGTACAAGCATGTTGTTCGAAAATTTTATGTGCAAAAACTATGAAATAATTGTACATAAATAGTAAGACGCATATAATGTAGGGGTGTAAACGGTATTAAACGGATATAAATACAATATGAATTTTTGAATACGGATGCGGACGAATACGAATTTTTCGATTATCATTTACAGCCCTAATATAATGGATATTAATTATGATGTGTAAAAAATTGAAATGATAGGTTTCACTTTCTATTTACTCTACTTTTTGTATTATTTGTACACAATTTTTTATAATTACTCTATTTTGTGTGTGTGTGTGTGTATATATATACATATTAAATATTCTAATGTATTACAATAATTTATTCTAACATAGGGGAAAGTCTTTAGTTTCGTGCAAACAAGTAAAATTATTTTAACTAATTAAAATACTTAAACCATATTTATTGCTTTAACCACTTAAATGAATGTATATCAATTTTAAATTTTGCAAAATTAAGATTTGTCTCTACTTTTGGAATTAAAATAATAAGAATAAAGGGAATGAATATATATATATATATATATATATATATATATGAAAAAATATATGTACACAGCTGTGTAGTACATAATCGGTTATGGCGACGGATTTTTGGGTTATGATGCTCGTCGCCATAGCTATTCTGGATTACGGCGACGATTTATATTCAAGTGAGTGAGTTCTTATAAAAAGTATCATATTTTGCTTGTACAAATAATACTTCCTAAAATAAATTTCATTTACTTTGTTGTGTTTATGAATTTGAAAAAGAAAAGGAAAGAAGATAAATTAAAATTTATGATAGAAAATAAGAAACAAGAAAATATAGTAAATTTATTTTCCAGTGTATGTGAGTTTTCGAGAAAAAAGAAAAATAACTTAAAATACTACGTTACGATTAAATACTTTTAGTTTTTTAATATACTAGTATTTAAATCTTTGATTAATTACTCCCTAGATCTTCTTACTTTGAAAATAGATTTTTAGAAGAAAATTTGATTCTAAATTTCTTCGTCTCTTTATAAAATTCATAAACACAAGACTTTTCATCTTCTTCTTTTTTAATTTATTTTTTTATATTATCTATTTTTTTTATCAAACCTCAGAATAAGTATTATAAATTATGTCTAATAATAAATATTGAAGTATGTGAATACAAAATATGATATAAAAGGGAATTAAAGAGGGATTCTAACTACTCTTTTTATTTCTAAAAGGATGAATAAAATATAATTTACATATATATTAAAAAAAGTAAAAATAAAATAAAAAAAGCAAAAAGGATTTAAATTTATCACTAATAGCCCCACAAGATTATATAATGTGATGAATACTTTTATTCTTTTATACAATTATTTTTTATACAGAGACGAACAAATTTGTACCTTTAATCATCTTTTTAAAAGGATAGCCAGTAATTAATTTTATTTATCTCCTAAAATTTAAGGTTACTTAGTTTATAAATTAATAAAAACTTTACCATAAATTATTTATGGACATATAAATCATTTTCCTAGACAAGTTCATGCTTTTGGATTGTTAGGTTGTTTGTAAGAAGAAAATTAAAAAACGTAACCAAGAAAACAACTGCTCTGTCTTTCTCTCCCGTATTTGTCTCATGTGTATCTCTTTTCTCTCTCTACTCTCTACAACCATATACACCATAAATATACAGAACAGACTCAGTCAATACTATACACCCAGTATATACTTACATACATACATATATATATATATATATATATATGGGAAATGATCTATAGTATCTATTTGTTATGGGATAAAAAATGGCATAGAAGCTCTAAACTGTCCGTTTAACTAATAAATAACTGTGATTAAAAGCGGGAAAACTCCGTCCGCTAATAATTCTAGCGGACGTACTTAATGAATTATTTAGCCCATTTTGTCCCTACGTGTTAAATATTACACATCATCTACTAGTATGACTAGCGGACGGATAAAATCTTATCAATTCCTTCCCACTGCAACCCAGTACACAGCAATAGTTAAGCAACATGTCACTCAATTCAATTACAATTCCTGTACAGCACATCAGTCTCAGTATCTGACAGCTCCAGCTCATTTTGAAGTCCTGTAACATCATCATCATTATCCTATTCAGAGAGTTCATGTTCAGAGTTTAATTCATCATCATTTTCAAGAGCCACATTGCTTGCTATTTCTAATCTAGCACAGCCAGCTCGAAAGCTTCCCAAGCTAAATGCTTGGTTCCTAGTTAAAAACATATATCAATACAACGCCGAACACAAAACAAAACAAAAGAAAATATAACCCAAAACAAAAACGCACAAGTCAAAAGCAAAGCAAAACAGAGCAAAACATTTGTTAGCAAAACAGAGCAAGAAGAGATCAACTCTCCTAAGTTCAGCATCTGCCCAGGCAGGGGATGGTCTCTGTACTTGGCTTGAATCGGAGCTTACCGAGATTAGGGAGAGAATGGCGAGTATAGAGTCATATGAGCACACTGGGCGAGCTTATGTGCACTCGGGGCTGAGCTCACATTCCTGGCAGAGGGCAACGACAAGAGGTGACTCAGCAACTCAAACAGCGGTGCTGAGTGGGGAAGGAGGGAACTCCAGCAACAATACCGTTATCTTTGGCTATGATACGCCTTCCATGGTCAGTATGGTGTCAAAGTCTCAAACACTCAACTTTACAAATCATCCTGAGCAAGTTCAGAGACTTAACAAGTCATGCATCTTGACTCCAAGATCAAGACACCACAAATAACAATCCCAGTATGGAAATTTTTGTCTATATGGAAATAAAGCCATACCATCCTTTGTTAGTGGGGAATCTGACTTGCATGTCTAGAAAGCTATTCTTTTAGTAAATGCTTAGTCTCAAATTGATTCTTTTCGTTTAGAGATTGGACATGGTTAATGAGGTTTAGACAGAGGGGTCAATGAGATCTCCAGTTACAAACGCTCTGTAGGCAGTAACATGCCAGATAAAGCCTCTGAAGATGAGACTTGAAGCCAACGGGACATCAATGATGATCTCCTTCTGTGTAGACCTCTTCTCGTCTCTGATGGCGATCAGGTAGCTCCTCCCTACCCACCCGATCCAACCGGTAATGTATAAAAAGAGAAACCCTGGAGTGATGAACTCACCTCAGTGTCGAGAGGGAGATCGAATTTAGGAACTGTACTGTATTTAGGATTCTATCGGTTTACCTTCAATCGTCGAGAGGGAGAGGGAGATATGCCATTTGGACTGCACTGTATTAACGATGATAAGAGCATCCGCTAGACATACTAGCGGATTTAGGGGCATAAGTGTATGGAAATTTGATTAAACACGTCCGCTAGTAATTCTAGCGGACGGTGAGTTCCTAGTTTTAGCCTGTGACGGTTCCATTTTTTATTTCATGGCATATATAGATGCTATGGATCATTCCCATATATTTTTGTTTTATTCATATTTATTTCTAGTATTTATGCAAATTACAAATGAGTCGTTCCAATTCCATTGGCTTTGAGCAACGAGAAAAGCCCTCCAAAAAAGCCCCTTCTCCCTCTCCAACAATGGGCTCCCTCTCCACCCTCAACCTCCCGAACCCTAACCCTAAGCCCAGAATTTACTTTCCAGCTCGAACCCAAATCCCCAATTTCAACATTAAAGCTTCATATTCACCAAAACCCAAAAGCACCACCGATCCACAGCCACAGCCTCCGGTGGTGCCGGAGAAGAAGTCACTGGCCGTGGCCACCGGAGAGCTCTTCCTCGGCTTCGCGTCGAGATTAATCAAGAACCGACTTGAGGCCAAGGGCGAGGACATCAATGCTAATGATGAAAATGTTAGGATGTTTGGGGATGATTTAAAGGAGGGAGAAAATTACTATTGGAGCAAAAAGAAAGAGGGGATTGCGGTGGTTTTGGAGGACCCGGTGCAGCCGGAGGTGGTTTGGGAGCAGAGACTGAAGGATGTTGAGGCAGAGAGGGGCCGCAAGGCGGTTTTGAGTCCCGGGTTTAGTTTTTCTGCAGCTGGGCTTTTGTTTCCTTATCATCTTGGGGTTGCTCAGTTTCTTATTGAAAAGGGTTATATAAAGGTAAAACCTTTCTTGAATTATTGGGAAATGAAATATTGGGAAAATTAGGAAGACAATCTGTTTTACAATGTATATCACTGTAGTTAAAATTGAAGTTATCTTTAAGCATGTAATAATGTAAATCTGTTTTCTTCCTAACTACCACCCCACTTACATTATTGGGGAATGAAATATTGGGAAAATTAGGAAGACAATCTGTTTTACAATGTATATAACTGTAGTTAAAATTGAAGTTATCTTTAAACATGTAATAATGTAAGTCTGTATTTTTGCTAACTACCCCACTACATGTACTAAGTTTCCTAGCTCCCCCTGCCCCATCTTCCAATGGGTTTATTGCTAGCTAGTTGAAACTGTTATGCATTTGGTTTTTTTAGTCTATTTATCTGTTAGATGCTTGCACCGTTCTCTAGTGTGAATAATGGTACTGGTAGTAGGTAGTCAGGGTTTTAGAGGACTTATTGCATTATAGTTGCGAGTCAATCTCGATTTGCAACTTTACAATGTTATCACTTATCAGTAGCTCTGATGACTTGTAGGAAAGTTCTTCCGAATGTCTTTGGGCTTTAATTCTTCTTTTGCAAGTTGATTATGGTTAATTCTAGATGCCAAAATTAATGTCGTTAGAAAATTGTTTCCCCACCAAGTAAGTGGATTGTTTCTCTCTGTCGCAGGAGGACACACCTTTAGCTGGTTCATCAGCTGGAGCTATTGTCTGTGCAGTGATTGCATCTGGAGCCAGTATGCAACAGGCCTTAGAAGCTACAAAAATATTGGCTGAAGATTGTCGGCTTAAAGGAACTGCATTTCGTCTTGGGGTATGTTTTAATGTTACTGTAAAAATGTAGTTGATAGATAAAGGATAATTGCACACTTGTAAGGTTAATAAAATGATATCAACAAGGAGCATTATAATGAGCAAAATATCCTATAGCTGAACTTTAAGAAAAAATAATTTTTTGTAACTTTGACCATAAGAACAACAAAAGGTGATTGTTTCTTTGGGCTATTTCTCAAGCACTCGAGGCCACTAGTGATCATTTTACTGGTGTTTCTGTAGTTAACATTAGCTTAAATACTTAAGCGTTGAATTTTCGAGTTAAGCACTAGAAGAGACTTTCTAGTTCTGTGAAGAATTTAGCGTGTCTGATTCTTCCTGAACAGAGAGATGGGAAAAATATTGAAAGAGTACATATGACTTGCCTGGTTTTGAGAATTTATGGCGACCTGATAATACCATTGTCGCCATGAAATTATGAATTTTCGTAGTTTAATTGTTTGTCAATTTTATGCTTGCAGAGTTTCTTGCAATCTTTTAATTTGTTAAAAGCCGTGTTCAGTGGCCAACCCCTTGGCTATCTTGAATAACAGATTGAACTAGTGTTTGAGAGGTTTTACCTCTCTACATGATGTGGCTCTGGAGGGGCTGGAGGGGGTGGAGACGGTGTGTGTGTAAGGTTCTAAATCTTAGTATCAATATGATTAAAACTAATTATTTTTCTGTTTTTATTTTTGAAATCCTGTTTTCTTGTGTTTCACTCATAAGTCATGTTCTTCACAGATTTTTAGTTTACCACTACTGAATTGGCGGATATTTTGTATGCCCTATGGCACATTACCCTCATATTTACACCTTATAGTGATATTTTATCTTAAAGAACCTATTAAACTGCTCCCTACAGTAATTTTATTTTAGTTTTAAAAATTGAGGGGCAGTATATGCAATGCATAACTTGCAGCAATAAGGGTTTTTGCAGAAGGCATAGTTATTGGCATTGTGCACCTTTGATGATGTGTTACTATAATAATTTTATTAAGATGTGCAAATAAATCGAAATGTAATACTTTTGCACTTCTCTGGAGCTTTCAAGTATTTATTATTTTCAATGGTTTGTGCCAGGCTGTTCTCAGAGATCTTCTCATAAAATTTCTTCCAGGTGACGTTCATATCCGGTCCAGTGGGAGGGTCCGAGGTGAGTCAAACTCTTCCTGCAAGCTGAAAGTCGTTGTTGAAATGCTTACAAGGAGGATAACTAAATATAGGTAATTTAGGGGTGTTTGAGGCGTTGAGCCCAATGATTTTTGGATAATCTAAAGGAAAATAATTAAATTTGAAAAATGAAAATAAAGAGGTGTCATCCCCCCCCCCCTAAATATAAGCTTTATCTCTTTGACTATATTTCATTTCTGCTGAAAACTAATAATGTGTTCACTTATTGTATGTTCTTGTCTATTTATGTTTGGTCATGTGAAATTGGCAGGAGTACATGAAAAAAATAAAAGTGTAAACATTTCTTTGTTATCCGTACATCAAAGTGTAAGTGATGTTTTTAAACTTTTGCGCAGCTGCAAATGTTGTACTCCATGATTTTCCCCTTGATCCGATCAATATAACAGATTTCTAGTGGTAAATATCATACTTGCATCTGGAATTGAATATTCTGCTTGCACACTCTCGCCCTTTGTTATTATTATTTTCCAAAACGTTTTGAAGGAACTATATTAGCCAATAGCCAGTATAGTAATTATATATGGAAACACTTTGGTTTGTTGTCCTTACAAGTGCCATGCATGAGGAATAAAGTGGTCACATAGTCAATAGACCTTTTGGATGATTAGAATCAAAATGCTTTCTCTAGAAGGTACTTACAGAGGAAAACTCTTGATTCATTGAAGTCGAGGGATATGGTGCCTGTATCGAATATAGAGGGAGTTGTGTTATATATAGTTATACTCAAGGGAGGTGTCTATATTGTGCCCTTATTTCTATAAAATACAATTTCCATTAAGACTTCCTATATTTTTTTTCTTTCTAAAGAGATCCCTTCAATTGGTCTAGATCAAATAGTGCCTTGTGCATGTGTTAAGAAGTAGGTATTTCTTAACACATGCACAAGGCACGTCTCGATCAAATAGTGCCTTGTGCATGTGTTAAGAAGTAGGTATTTCTTGGCCTGAATTATAATTGTTGTCAAGTGCTTGAACATTTGAAAGGAGGTTTATGGTGTACCAATAATTGTGCAGTACAGTTACAGTTGGTATCCCACCCCCCTTCTTTTCTCCCAGGAGGGGGGATGATTTTCTCAATAAAGGCGTTAGTGCATCTAATGGGCAAGTGTAGTTGGGTGGAAAGTTCTTGCGCTGTTTGTAGTGGACATTAATGCTATTAGTGGCGGAATCAGAACATTTTTAGAGGGGGGTCAAAATACATCAGTAAAAAAAATTATTTATTAACGTTTGGAGTACTTCTTTCAAATTCATTTTGCCCAATTATAATATTTCACAACATCCTATTCCAACCCTTGTCAACTTTTGAGTTGTGAGTCTAATCGCTTTAAATACATATATATATATATATATATATATTAGTTTTTTCTAAACTATGAGACTTTTAATTAGACTTTGAAATTTTTAGTCATCTGATTTATGGATAAATTATAAATTATAATGTTATATATTCAAAACCTTATATTGTGCTTTATGAGATTAATTAGTTTGAAAGAATGAATTCCAACAAAAAAATAAAATATAGAAGAGTGATTTAATAATCTTGATAGGATAGAACTATGGTGAACTTATGGTCACTATAGTAGGATCTAAAAAAATATTGTTTTATTTCTTTAGCTTTTTATATTAGTTTACAGAGAGAATCGTTACCATTTTTTTTGCCTAACTTTGATGATAAAGCAAAAATAAAAAAAAAAAGCAAAAGAGAAAAGGAAATACATAAAAAAAAAGAAGGAAAAGGAAAACAAATAACCCCCGAAAATTCCAAGGTGGTGGGTCATATGACCCCCCTAGACCCCCCCTAGTTTCGCCTATGAATGCTATATGCTTTTCTTTAGTAAACTGTTTATAGTTTAAGGCAAGTCTGTGCCGGGCCTTAATTGAATAAGAAATTTTAGTTGACTTTTGATAGTTGATATTACCATTTCATCACAGTTGCTGTAACACAGATTCTTTGGAGGCCCAGAGGTTTGTTGGTTGATCAGTTTGACTCTAAAGAAGATCTCATTAATGCAGTCATCACATCTTCCTTTATTCCAGGGTACACATTTTGTGTTTATGTACTCATAAATGCTGTTGTGCTATCTTATTTACTGAAGTTGAATTAAATGAATAACTTGGTGCAGATATCTTGCACCAAGGCCAGCAACAATGTTCCGGAATCGACTTTGTATAGACGGAGGTTTGACATTGTTTATGCCACCAACATCTGCTGCTAAGACGGTATTTGCTTGACGGACTTATTTGTAGAACTTGCAATTTTACTCTCATATGAATCATAGTTTTCCTTTTCTTCTTCTTCCTTTTTTTGTTGCTACTGTTATTGTCAATTTTCCCATTTGTTTTCATTCTTTTTCATTCTATTCTACTATATATACGTGTAAATGTATTTATATGTGATTTCTTTTTTCCCCATCTATTTTTATTTATTTCTTTTTTAATTGCTTTTTTTTTTAATTTTCTTATTCACTTCTACTTTTACGCCTAGATATAAGATTCATTTTCAACCTAATCCAACTAATTTGGGATAAAGGTATTCTTGAGTTGAGTTGAAACATGATATACATTGCACTCTGTTGCTTACTTCCTTGATTTGCTACTAACATGCTCTGTAATCGGTTAGTTTATTGTTAGTGTCTATGCAGTGACATTGTTAATTAATGCCTTTTAAGAATATAAATTCATTATATTACTTTCTATATGAAAAAATACATATTGAATCAGGTGTGCATGTACTGAGAGGAAATATTTTAATAATTAATTAACAGATGTGGAAAGGGTTCTCATTTGGCTTCTCTTTATAATTTAAAACTTTATTCTAATTTTGCAAAGCTCTTTACTGCATAATCTGTGTTGTACGTATTTCAACACTTGTCTATCTATACTAGTCTTCCTTACATCAGGGTGCTATCCCCTCTAATTATAAATGTCATTTAAGTTTGGTAATTATATAAAGGTGCAGTTGTACAAAATGTCTACGGGTTATTCCCCTACTTTAGATACACCTCTACATCCCGCAGGATAGTGTAACAGAATGTTACCGTGCAAACTACAAGATCATCTAAAGTTTCTTCTGGAGGAAGGTTATAAATGATAAATGTTGTTGCTTCACAGGTTCGTGTTTGTGCTTTCCCTACCAGTTGCTTGGGATTGCAAGGAATTGGGATTAGCCCAGACTGCAACCCTGAAAACAGGGCTACTCCCAGACAGGTAATCTTGTAACCCAAAAATTTAATACGCCCTTGGTTTAAGGATAAGTATTTAAGAGTTTCCTGGTGTGTTCAGCTTTTTAATTGGGCACTTGAGCCAGCAGAAGATTCTATTCTTGATAAACTTTTTGAGCTGGGACACCTAGATGCAGCTGCGTGGGCTAAAGATAACCCAGTTGAGGAACTTGTTCAAGACTCTAGCATCGAAGACGGGGCTATACAATAGCATCTCAAGGATCAATTGTGATAGACGAGACAAGATCTCATGGTAGCATTTCCATATTTAGCTGGACATGCAGTTTTTAGACTGTCAATTATCTTCTACAAGACTAGTAGTAGTACGTTATATCAATGTTATACAAATTTGAATTTCTTTTTGAATACTTGTGTACAGTGCAATTGTAAAAATTTGACACCCCATGAGAGGGGACGAAAATAAACTATAGAAATAGAACAGGAAAAGGAGGAGAAACCTTGTGTGGTGGGAAGAGCACTACTATTACAGTCTAATTTATGTATGAGATTGATATCATATATCCATGTCATTTCTTTGTCGTTCGTCTCATTTCTTGTCCAGGTTGTGCAACTTTTATAAGTCAAAATGCGAAGGAAATTAAGATCATTATTGGTTATAATTGCAGAAAAACAACGATCAACTAGAAAGGGTGAATATATGCTTTCTTTCTAGTAAATGGCCGATTAAAAGTTTTGTGCTTTTCAGTAAATGACCGATTAAAAGTTTCACAAAAGTGACAAATGATATTGTTTAAATCAAAAAGAAAAGAAAAATTGTATGCCGGGCATATGAAACTCAACCTCTGATTCTACCCTCGTACCAAACCACTTCCAGCCCAATGAGACTAAAGGTAGCTCTATGTTTTGAAGTCGAGTATGATTTAGGGTAATATTAGGTCTCAAAGAGTGTCTCAACTCTTCAGTAACACTATATTAGTTAAGTACAACTCTTATGCAATTCTTAAAGTGCCATTTGTCTTATTCAATGTCACATCACTTGAGACACTTTTGACACCCCTAACATTATCTATGATTGTATGATTATTTGAATTTCTTCTTTACCGAACAAATCAGTGTTTTTATTCTTAAACAAAAAGTCTAGGGAGACCGGGATTTTCCGACCGGGGTAGTGACCGGCCGGAAATTTATTTTTTTTTTTGCTTTGTACTACAAAATAATTAATGTGATTTATTAGAACTGAAATTTTTACAAAATGCAGTGATTTAGGTGTCTTTTTGGATACACGTAACAAACAGGGTTATACAGACACCTAAATCACTGCATTTTGTAAAAATTTCAGTTCCAATAAATCACATTAATTATTTTGTAGTACAAAGCAAAAAAAAAAAAAAAAAAAAATCCGGCCGGTCACTACCCCGGTCGGAAAATCCCGGTCAGCCTAGAAGAGCTCATTCTTAAATCTTCGCTTTTATGCAAGTGACATAAATTTTTTACATGACCCGGCCCAGCCCAAAACCCTATCCATCACTCGGTCCGGCGTGGCCTAGACCTGGTTCATTCGTAGGTAGAGATGAAAGCAATTAACTTTAAAAAAGACAACATATTATATTAAAATTTTATATAAGTCAAAATTTGAAAGAATTGCAATCCTAGTTTGACATTAAATCAATTTTACACAAGGAAGACAACACATTATATACCTTTCCAACATCTACAGAGTATTTACCAACAAATGAAAATCTAATCTCTTATTTACTTCAGACGGCCAAGGCTAAAAACTTTAAACATTTGATATATGGTGTATGGCCTGAAGCTTAAATTTAATCACAAGATCGAGTTATGCAAGTCATCTACCTAATGGCAAGAATACTAACATGGAAGTTGTAGCTGCTTCGACCGAGAAGCCCTTGCCAACCATTTTTTCAATGAATGCAGTTGCTTCGTTATACATCTTATTTTGAAAACATCAACGGATAATGGTGTTGCAAGTGAAATCATTAGGCAAGCATTCATTAGCTTCCATTACCATTACATTCCATCATACTGAAAAAGGACAATGCTTCATAAATATATTGGTTCTTGCAAAGGCCATCGAAAAAGATATAGCACGTCAAAATATCTCTCTACAGCCTTGAGCTTGCATCTCTCAAAAAAATCTCGTGTAAAATTGTGTTGTAAGTTGCAATTGGGGGTTTCAAACCTTCACGAGGCATTTGTCGGAAGTACCTACAACTGTCCGGCACAATTCCCTTATTCATCATGGTTTTAAACACTGCTAATGCTCTATGCATTTGGCCTACCAAACAATACCCATCCATGAGCATCCTGCAGGATACTACATCAGGATTCACCTCTTTGAATCATTTTTTCGAACACATGCACTGCATCTTTTATTTTCCCTTCCTTGCAATATGAATCAACCAATATATTGAAGGTAATCACATCCGGAGAAATTTTCATACTGGCCATCTCACTCCATATTTTCTTAGTCTCTCCCCATCGACCCAAGTTGCATAGTGAACATTAAGGTTTAGCACTCGGTGGTATGCATTTCTTAATCATTTCACATAAAAGATCCAAAGCATCATCTACTAGTTTATCCTTAAACTATCAATGACAGTGTTATAAACCACATTATTAGGTTCACCTCCTTCCATTATTCTGAACAACCTAATGGCCATGGAAGTGTTGCCTGTTTTGCAAAGCCCATTGATAATGGTTCCGTACATGACTACAGAAGGTTCATTTATACTTTAAAGAAATAACCATATTACTACATCTGTCTCTAAATATATGAATTTGTTTTTTTTTTCCAAATAATTGTAGTGTAATAAGGGTCATAATGAGACAAACATCATGTAGACACATAACATATAAAGACTTGAATGATCTCCCAGAAAACTTAAATGCATCAAAAAAAAATAACGATCAACTGGAAATGGTGAATTTAGGCTTTCTTTGCAGTAAATGACCAATTAAAAGTTTCACAAAAGTGACAAACGATATTGTTTAAACCAAAAGAAAAAGCTCAATATTTACTTCTTCCAATTATAAAAATAAAAAATTGTATACCGGACATGTGAAGCTCAACCTCTTATTTTACCCTCATAGCAAACCACTTCAAGTCCAATGGGACTATTTAAAATCTAATAGTAAAAAATACAACATGCCCATAGATAAAAGTAGCTCTATGTTTTGAAGTCAAATATGATTTAGGGTAATGATAAGGTCTCAAATAGTGTCTCAACTCTCAAATGATAGTGTCATCATTACATTAGTTAAATACAACTCTTATGTTTGGTCAAGTCGTTAAATACCATTTGCCTTATTTAATGTCACATCACTTGAGACACATTTGAAAACTCTAGCATTATCCATGATTATATGATGATTCGAATTTTTTTCTTTAATGATTTGTCTTCCAATAAATCAGTGTTTTATTCTTAAATCTTCGGCTTTATGCAAATGGCATAAATTTTTTACAAGGCCACGTCGCCCCGCCCCGCCCCGCCCCGCCCAGCCCAGAACCTAGTCCTATTATTAGGGCCTGTGAAAGGGATGAGCATTCATTCCCTCCCTCAGCCCAGCCTAGACTCAGTTCATTCGTAGAGATGAAAGCAATTAACTTAAAAAAAGACAACAAATCATAAACCTTTCAAAATATTTATGGAGAATTACCAGCAAAAGAAAATCTAGAATATTTACTTGGTGACTGCCAAGGCTAAAAACTTTACTTACAAAGAAGAGTGTGGAAACATTTGATATTGGGAATTCTATGGCCTGGACCCTGAAGCTTACATTGTAATCACAAGACTGAATGATGTAAATCATCTAACTGATGGCAAGAACTTCTGACGCATAGCAAGGAGAGTCGGATCCTGTTCTTCTGTTGAGAGTAGATCCAGTAACATGGAGGTGGTAGATGCATCTGCGGAGAAGCCCTTGCCAACCACTGTTTCTATGAACGCACTTGCTTCATCATACTTCTTATTTTGAAAACATCCGCGAATAATAGTGTTGTAGGTGACATCATTTGGCAAACAATCATTACCTTCCATTTCCACAAGTAGCTCGTTTGCTTTCTCCAACAATCCTTCCTGACAAAGCGCTCGGATCATTATTGTGTAAGTCTTAACATTTGGCTGCAACCCCTTTGAAGAAAGACTATCAAAAATATTTCTAGCCATTTCTAGCTTTCCATCTTTGCACAGTCCATCAATGAGGATAGTGTAAATACAGATATCAGGAATTAAACCGTTACATTCCATTTCGTGAAACACGGACAACGCTTCATCAATATAGTGGTTCCTGCAAAGGCCTTCTAACAAGATAATGCATGTAAAAATATCTGGTCTATAGCCTTGTGCTTGCATCTCATCAAAAAAATTTTGACCTGCAACACATCTACCTTTCTTAAATAGCCCTTGCAAAATAGTGTTGTAAGTTACAATTGTGGGTTTCAAACCTTCACGGTGTATTTTCCGGAAGAGGTCTATAGCTTTGTCTACTTCCAGCTTCTTGCAATATCCATTTATCAAAATGTCATAGCTAAAACTGTTCGGCACTATCCCCTTATTCATCATTGTACTCAACACCGCCAAAGCTCCATCGATTTCTCCTCGCAAACAGTACCCATCCATGAGCGCACTATAGGTGACAACGTCAGGATTCACTCCTCTTTGAATCATTTCTTCTAACACATTTTCTGCATCTTTTACCTTCCCTTCTTTGCAATACGAATCAACCAATATATTGAAGGTAATAACATCTGGAGAAACTTTCATACTGGCCATCTCACTTAATATTTGCTTAGTCTCTCCCCATCGACCCAAGTTACATAGACCCTGAAGTAATGAATTGTGAGTTATAACACACGGTGGTATGCCTTTCTTAATCATTTCAGAGAAAAGATCCAAAGCATCGTCTACTAGTTTATCCTTGCATAAACTATCAATGACGGTGTTATAAACTACATTATTAGGTCCACAACCACCTCTTTCCATTATCCTGAGCAACCTAATGGCCATGGAAGTGTTGCCTATTTTGCAAAGCCCATTTATAATGGTCCCGTACATAACTACATCAGATTCAATCTCTTTTTCCCTTATCAACTTCTTGAACAATTCCTCTTCCTCCAGAAATTTGTTTTCCGAAAGGAGCCCCCTTATGAGAGTAGTGTAGGTAACGACACTCGGAACAAAACCAAGCTTGAAGATCCCACCCAAAATAGAAAACCCATGATCGACACGATTCAAGTGACAACAACAGTTTATCACCGTGGTAATAGTATATATATATCAATTGGAATGCTTAAAGCGCACATATCTTTAAAAAGAGAGGCAACAGTTGAGTAAAGTTTCATTTTGACCATAGCAGCTAATAATTGATTGAAATTGATGACAGAAGGGAGGGGTCGCATTTGGAGCATTGAATCGAACAGAAGAAGAAAATCTTCTGGCTTATCAAACCCAGATTTGCATTTCTGTAGGAGTAATTGCTGTAGTTTTGTACGAGGTAAGGGATTGAGATTGGGATTGGGGTTAGGGTTTGTTAAGATTGGGGAAGTATGAAGTGGGAGATGATGGAGTAAGAAAAAAGGAAGATTAAAGTAGTAGGAATGTAGGAGAGGAGATGTATTACCTGGTGAGAGTGTGATTTGTAAAATGGATGATCTCAAACCAATTCCACAATAATATCCCCTTCTTCCCATTTCTCAACGCCCTTTCATGAAAACCTCTCTCTCCCCTTCTCTTCTCTTTGAAATTGAAATAGGCGTGTATAGAGAAGCGAAAGACAGAAATGGGTCGGTTTTTAATTTCGGTTTTATAAAAGATCCCATTCCTTTTTTTTCTTTTTTTGGCTTGCTAATTTGACGGTTAACATGGGTTGGGTTGGGTAATACAACTCGGGGCAAAGGTCTTGGGTAAAATCCCATTCTATATATAGTAATCTGGGTTTTAGTAACATCATTTGTCAACTTTTAAGGGAAATGATTTAAGACAGTTAAATTATAATTAACATGGAAGCTTATGTAATCTGGGTTTTATTAAAATTTTATAAAATAAAAATTAAATTTACATTTATTATATGAATTCTTTTCTGACTGTTTGTTTAAGTTTTGATTTCTTTCAATTATTTGACTCTTCCACAATATAGAAAGAATAATAAAAATTTAAAAAAAAAACTAATAATAATACTACACTAAAATGTCTAAAAGAAAAGTAATAATAATATTGCTCACGGATGTTATGTCAACAATAGAAAAAAGAAAAACTCATATATATTGAAGTTATGCTTCTTCTTAATGTTTTAATAATGTTGGAATGGTGATTCTTGTATCGACATATTTTTTTTTATTAATTTCTTTTATAGTAATCTTTATAATTTATTTTAACTTATAAGTCAATATTAATCAAACACATTCACAACTTATTTTAACTTAATTTCTAATGTACGTATAAGTTAAACAATAAAACATTTCTTAAACTATTGGGAAAATTAGGAAGACAATCTGTTTTAGGATGTATATCAGTCTAGTTAAAATTGAAGTTATATTTAAGCATGTAATAATTTAAGTCTGTTTTTTTCCTAAGTACCCCACCACATGTTCTAAGTTTCCTAGCTCCCCTGCCCCATCTTCCAATGGGTTTATTGCCAAATAGTTGAAACTGTTCTGCATATGGTTTTGGAGGTTGTTGGGAACAAACTTCTCACGACATTCAGAAATAGGAAATTGAGAATTTAGAACACAATCACACAACACAACAATTATAGTGAAAACTCCAAAATCGTAGAGAAAAAATCACTTTCGTTGCCAAAGACAACCAGTGAAAGTACTCATGATGATGATGATGATGATAATATATTAGTGTTATATTAAATTAATGGCTAGAGTTAGGTTAGTGACTTTTGATGTGTTAAAATTATGTAACTGCAAGTATACAATGTCAAATTGTAGAACTGGTAAGTACAGGTCGAACCCACCGAGACTAGATTAATTTTAATGTTTCCTTAATATCTATTTTAGGCGAATTAAAAATAAAGATTGAGAATTGATTAATTAGAATATAAAAACTAATAATGAGAAAGTAATCTAAGAATCTGAATCCATTAAATAATAAACATAATAAGTAATTCAATCTCTTCTATTTTTATAACTTAATTATGATTTTGATTTCCATTCTCTTTAATTTTACAATTAACGTGGACAAACGTAGATTATGAAAATTTAAAGATTAACTATAACCCATCAAAACTTCTTCGAGCAAGCATGTATTATGAAAAATTACAATACAGATATGCAACTAACCATGAAAGTCACAAAAAAATAAAAATAGAAAAATAAAATAAGAATCCTAATTCTAAGTTAACCTAAATAAAATCTAGACAACTCCTAACTATTCCAAGTTACACCTTAAGGTCCATAAAATTTGAAATTATTCACACCACTAACCAGGTAAGTGTAAGAATGGTGGGAGTCTCTCCGTGGATATGATAACTAATTGAATAACCACACGTTCTTTAGTTACTTTTTGAACCACTTGCCTAGATACCAGTAGTTTGATTAATTTAAAATTTAGTCTCCTCATGGAGTTTCTTGTCTACTTGATTTTATTAAGTCAGGTTATGCACAATGAATGGGTGGTTTGTGGGCTAAGGAAGGTGATGAAATCCCACCTTATCTTGTTACAAGTTTTTGTCCTTAATGTTAGATTAAATATGAAAATGCACAAATAAAAATAATAAAAAAACCTATAAACAAATAAAATGTCCTAAAACTATGTGAATTACGAAAGAATAAAAAAATTGACGTATCTCAATCCTCCAACAATCACCACAGTTTATACTTGACAAAAAAAAGAATAATGAAAAAATCAAATAAAAATCTAAACAAGATGTGCTCTATGTGACGCCCCCATAATAGGTATACATCACACATTCTGAGTCACCAAATACATGGTACAGAACTTAAATACAAACTTAATTGATACAACTGTTAAGCGTCGTACAGAATACGACAAAACATAAGATGTGAGTTTTAATACAAATATTATCTTCTAGACAATATTCAAACTCAAATTCAATCTCATTACAATTATTATCACACTATTTCACAGAATAGTGAGGACTACTAAAACATTCATCTGGACCGTCAATTCATTCCCCGACTAGTCACATCTATATTCTCATTTCCTGAAGAGAACAGTGAAAGAAAAGGGTGAGCTCAACTAACCCAATAAAAAATATTATGACTAAGATAATGCAAAATAAATTATTCTTAGCCGTCAACAGTATAAGAACTGATAGAATACAATAGACAACAAGTTTTAAATTAACAACTGCAACGGAATAAGCAATCCATTAGAAGAGTCGAGTAGAGCATGATATCTACTATCTTCTATGATTTAAAAGTTTATCATCAATTTTATCGCTGAGACTCAGCTTAATAAATAATCCACATCACTGAATTATCCATACACTACGGACCAAGGATATTCGTATTTTCACCAATGGTCATGAACATGCCAAACAACAATTCATCTTTACACCCTTGGCCGAAGAGAATGCATGGCCATGATCATACCGACAACTGTCCACTAATGCACTACGGCCAATGAGAACTTTTACCACATTATTTGTAACATTACATGTTATGATTACATCGAATAATCCATGGTTATAATCATACCAATCAACAGTTCATCTTTGCACTCTTGGCCGAAGATGACTTTCATCATAATATAAGTATGAGGATGATGACAATGATATAAGAATTCAATTAAATGAAATCAAGGATAAATATTAAAGATTTTAAATTTATCCAGAGTTTAAAAATGTTCAAATAGTCAACATGATACTGCTTTGTGGAGTAAAATTTAAGAATAATATTGTATCAAAAATGATTTGGACAGAAAAAAATTAATTTTTGTCATGAATAGTACCCTGGGTAAATAATACCCGAGTGAATAGTACTTCGTGAATAGTACTTCGACATGAAAAGATTAAAAATTATCAAGAATGCTCAGAATAATATTTCCATGAAAAGATACTCGATGAAGCGCAAATTTTAAGGATATTCTACTAATTTCATGAAGTATAGAAGTCAAAACTTAATAAAATAAGTGTAGAATTCGGAATCTGAAATGAAATAATATTACTCACATACTACAGAGTATGGAAGAAAATATTATTTCATACGAATATTGAACAAAAATAACATCCCTTACAACTGTTGAACGAAAATAATATTCTTTACGAATATTGAACGAAGATAATATTCCTTACGAATGTAAGACCCCGAATTTTATGAAACTAAAGTATTTAATTTTTATTTATTTAGTAAATGGTTAAATTGATAAATGGTCAAATGAACATTAATCGGATAAATGAGTGAATAAAAGAGGAGAATTAAATCTTCTAGAAGGGGGGAGGCGGCTAAGAAATTGATTAGAGAAATTGGGAGATCACGAGGTGGGGGAAATGCTGATATTAATTTTCTGTATGCTTCCCAATTCTTCATAAACATTGCACCAAATATTTTTCTATTGGTCCATTTATTTTGTGGGGCAAAGATGTGGCCATCCATTTTGGCTGAAAAGTCACATGTTCAGCACTTTGCTTCTCATTTTTTTCCAAGGAATGTTGGCCATTCTTTTTGGCTAAGTCAAATATGCAGCCTTTTTCTTCTCATTCTCTCATGCTCCCTCCCGTAGCCATGTTCAGAAGAAGAAAGAGAGAAGAGAGAGAGAGGAAAGAGAAAGAAAGGAAGAAAGAGAAAGAAAGAAGAAGATGAAACCATGGAAGCATGATGGTAGAATAAGAATTAAAAAGGTAAAACCAAAACTTCCCATCTCTTTAATTTTTCCTAAGAGTTTGAATTGTTGAAAGTTGGATTATAAGGGATCATGATGGATCCAAAGTTGTAAGGGAGTATATGATAAAGATTTTATGTTTAATCCATGTCATAATAGAATTTAAGAACAAAAAGTTTGGCATATGTTTGAGGATGAACAAAAGTTATGTTGAGGACTTAAATCAAACTTGTAAAAGTGTTGATGGTTGATTTATGTGTAAATATGAGGAGGAAGATCTATAGATTAATAAGTTATGGAAATATTCTAATTTGAAAGAACTAAAAATGATTTAAATTGAAGTTGTGATGAAAGTTTTCATAAAACATGTTAATCGATGAAAAACTTAGTCTTGGGAGACTTTGGAGCCAAATTTCGGAATAATTAATGAATCTGAAAAATTCTGAAATTATGGGGGTTTTGTAGAGCATGTTACGAGCTTTCCATAGCCTCGAAAACGGACTAATTCCAATAACGAATGAAGAAGTTATGAAGATTTGAAATATGTGTGTCAAAAGTTACAAAATTTAGAAAATTGGAGTTAAGTGCCAAAGTTTGAGGGCCTAGGCGCTAGGCTCGGCGCTTAAAATCTGCTCTTGGGCGCCTAGCCGCTTGCCCAAGGCCAAATTTGGGCTCCTAGGCGCTGGTCAAGTGTTAAGTCAAAATCTGTCCGGACGTCCTTTAGTAAATTGGGCATAACTTTTTCATACGAACTCCGATTGAGAAAATTCAAGATGATCCGGAACGAGGACGAATAGACCTACAACTTTTGTTCTTTAGGTGTTTCAATTTGAGGTCGTTAGAATGGGTCAAAATGGTTATCTTTGGGACTATTGTGTTTTTGGAGGCAATCGGAGGACGTCGGGCATGCACGTATGCAACGTGTAATGTTTTCGACGATAAAGGATGTTGTTCTAAGTTGTAAAACATGAAAATTATTAAATATAATGATATTATGCAAAGACAACTTAAATGAATAATGAATTATTAGTTGATGTATATATTATTCGAGATAATTATGATTTGATGTTGATCCTTACTTTTAATAGAATTTAAATTATTTATAAGTAAGGTATTGATTTGATTCCTACGTAAGAAGTCACTTGGTATTTATTTCAATAATTACCACAGTAGTTATTACACAGTGACTCATATTATTTGATTTGATATAGTTGGCAGTATTGAGAGTCTGTGTTAGTAATTGTGAATAATGGTTCAAAGATTGAAAGGTTGTTGATTAAAAGATAAGAATGATATACAGATGTTTGCTCAATTATTTTCTTTTTACAAAAGTAAGTTTGACAGGACTTGCCGACACTCTACTTTTTCTAAAGTAGTATGGACCACAACTCTATTATTGAACAAATTTTGTTAAAACGTGTACAAGTTGATTTAATTTTCTCTGCGGGACCATAAATTCCACTGCCATTATTATATACCTCATTTGGTTATTTTGTCAAAGCAGGTGTGCTAGTTGTTTACTAAATTTTTAGTATAAATAGGTTGCTCGGCTGAGTAACTAAAGACACACCATCACTACACAAAAAATATAGAATTCTTTTACTTCAATATTGTGAGTATTTCTATTGAGTGTAATATTACTCCAAGTATAGATAAAGAATGCAAGCATTGTTTAAGATGATCAATTTCACAGAAAGCATAATCAAGTCACATGCTAAGGTAAGGGATATCATTATTGTGGTAAGATGTATCATTTTTATGGTAAAGTGATATCATTTTCTTTCATACTCCATATTATGGTAAGATGGTATTATTCGTTTTTTTCAGCTTATCATTAAATAATGAAAAGTTCTGAAAGGATTAGAATATCCTTAATAGTTTGTGTTTCATCTATTATTATGTTATGAATATGAACTGTTGATGAATATATTTGGCCTGCAGTGCAAATATGAACTGTTGAGGAATATCTTTGGCCTGTAGTGCAAAGATGAATGGTTGATGAATATCTTTGGCCCGTAGTGCAAAGATGACCTGTTATTGAATATCTTTGGCCTGTAGTGCAAAGATGACCTGTTGTTGTATATCTTTGGCCTGTAGTGCAAAGATGAATTGTTGATGAATATCTTTGGCCCGTAGTGCAAAGATGACCTATTGTTGAATATCTTTGGCCTGTAGTGCAAAGATGATCAGTTGTTGTATATCTTTGGTCTGTAGTGCAAAGATGGATGGTTGATTATTAGTTTTACAGTTGTATATCTTTTGCCTGTAGTGCAAAGATGGACTGTTGGTTATTGGTTTTACAGTTGTATATCTTTTGTCTGTAGTGCAAAGATGGACTGTTGGTTATTAGTTTTACAGTTGTATATCTTTGGCATGTAGTGCAAAGTTGAACTATTGATGTACTTGATTATAAATATGAATTGTGATTTAATTATAAGCTGTGGTAGTTCAGGTGAAGACAGGTGATGATAGTTCTCTTTGTCTTGGGTATAACCAAGAACTGTTGATGATTATTACAGGAATGAAATATTAACGATGAATTTTTAATCTAGAGGAGATAGTAGACATTATGTTCTACTTGACTCTTGTAATGGATTGCTCGTTCCGCTGCAACTATGGTTGAAAATTTTTATCTTCTACCATATATTCTAAATATCTGATTTAGTATTGATGAAGGCTATTGATAATGTAATTATCTTAAGTCATGATATTCTTTACTGGGCTGTTTGTGCTCACCCTTTTACTTCACCACCCCTTTCAGGTAATAAAAGTGTAGCTGGGACTAGCAGAGAGAACTTGGTTATAAAGTGGTGATACGAATTAGTCACAAGCCTATTCAAAATATGAAACGGTGTGGCATAATAATTTTATTGAGAATAATAAAATGTGTGTAACATATTTTATACCTCATTTACTAATTGGTTTTGGTGAACAACTATAGGGTGATGAGGACCCGACCTTGAAAGCGTCAAAAATACACCGCATTAGAATGATGAGAACAAAAATCTTCTCGTGTTTCTTCGGGACTTGAATTATTTGTTGCTGTACTTTATATGGCATTGTGATAATTTAAGTATGAATATTGTCGTATTATATACGTTACAATATTTGTATTGAAACTCACATTATATGTGTCGTCGTATTTTGCACGACAGTTGTATAAATGAAGTTGTATGTACCATGTTTTGGCGACTCAGAATGGGTGATGTATACCTATTTTGGGGTTGTCACAACGAATATTAAACAAAGATAATATTTCTTGCGAATATTGAACGAAATAAAATTTCTTACGAATACGAAAAATAATATCGTAAGAGAATATGAAATAAATAATACCCTTTACCTTAAAAAGGGAGCAATTCTGACTGGTATAGCAGATATATTCTTGAAAAAAACTTTTACTATTTTCTACACTCAAAGTTTCCTTAAACTCAAAAGAAATACGCTCAATATTATAGAAGAAGAATTCTCTGATTCTGGTGTGATTTTCAATTCTAAACTGAACATCCTATTTATAGGAGAATAGAAATGATACTATTTGGAAGCACAGTAGAAAAAATCACGGGCGCACGGTTGGGTTCACGAAAAAAATTTTGATTTTTAAATTTTTTACTATACAAATACTATGCAAACACTATACATAATAAAATATAATATATTCTATTTTTCATATAAAACAAAACTTATTATAATATATATATATAATAAATCCCTCCCGTGACATTCAGGATTCCCTCTACCCCCATTTTTTCTCACGTGGGCCCCACTCGTGGCCCCCACATCTTATTATTCAAGAATAACTTTCTACCGATTATTTTGAAAAATTGGTAAATGGGGGTCCATATAATAAGCAAAATTTATAACAAATAATTCATAAAAATTCCTTCAATATTTTTAACAATATTTATTCATCATTATTATAACTCGCAATATTAACAACCAGATCGTTCCCAAGAAAGAGGGGGCTTTCCGATAAGAATTTTTTCCTATTGGCGCACAATTAGGTAACCAAACCCCTTTCCTCGACAGAACTTTCTAGACATTGTTAATTATGCAAATAATAATATAAATAACTTGTCATCTCAATTATTGATTTAATAATATAAAATATTGCGACAATAATTGAATCAATAATGTGATATACTATGCAACAATTACTATAGTAATAATTGAATAAAACTGAGTGACTTCTCACGTAAGCATCAATAATCAATATCATGTGCTATTATACAACCACGCGTATTACTGTAATTTTACCATATGGTATTTCAATAGTTAACGGTAAAACTTTCGCCGTTATTTTCATAAAAAAATATTTCTGTCGTTTTCTCATTCCGACAGTAATTCTGTTGTAGGGTCCACCAATAATTGTAACGTCGTACGAATATTTTCTGTTAAAACGAATATTCTCCGACCAATCGAATATTTTATGACAACTTGCATACTTTTTAAAAATTTATAAATATTACCCACAACTATAACATTATATCAAATCCACACCTTAATATTTAAAAAAAATATTTTGAGAAAATTAAATATTTATTCATAAAATCTGGGGTCTTACACTCCACGTGAGTGAATGCAAGAATACGACAATTAATTCTCTAGCTAACAATAAAAAATAAAAAAATAAAACTAAGCTACTATTTTATTTTATTTTTTGAGTTAAGATACAAAATACCAGAAAAAACGTAACAATAATTTTGTCCTTTGGCACTGTTGATCCGCTTTGATAATCTTGAAAAAAAAATATTACAAATTAAAAAAAACTAATTCAAATAAATATAAATTAAGTAGTCCTTGGCAACGGCGTAAAAAACTTGATGTGTTAAAATTATGTAACTGCAAGAGCACAGTGTCAAATTGAAGAACTGATAAGTACATGTCGAACTATGTATTTACTTAATATCTATTTTAGGTGAATTAGAAATAAAGATTGAGAATTGATTAACTAGAATATGAAAACTAATAATGAGAAAGTAATCTAGGAATCTGAATCCATTAAATAATAAACATAATAAGTAATTCAATCTCTTCTATTTTTATAACTTAATTATGATTTTAATTTCCCTTCCCTTTAATTTAGCAATTTTACAATTAACGTGGGCAAGCATAAACTATGAAAATTTAAGGATTAACTATAACTCATCAAAACTTATTCGAGCAAGTATGGATTATGAAATTTTTATATTTTAACAATAATCTATCAAAACCTCTTGAAATAATTTAAAATCACATAAGAACTATAAAACAAAGGTATTTCAATAACGAAATATGAAGGCGAAATCAATTAAACATAAAAGCTCAAATAACAGAAGAGATGAAAAATATTATCATGAATAATTATTTAATTTCATTTTCATCATAAATTAAAGAAACTAGCTAGACATTGAAAATAATTAAACTAACTAAAATAATGAAGAGAAGAAGATTAAAAATAAATAAGAAAACTCCATTTAATTCACGATCACCCAACGAACGTACAATGAAGATGTAATTTAATCTAATTTGGAGCTGTCGTTTACACTCCTAAATTAACCTCACTTTCACTTTATAAATTTAAACAATTAGCACAGTAGTAAGCAAGGATCGATCCCACAGAGAGTAAAGTTGTTTTAAAATTATTCTATTATTTCAACAGAAAATAAAGATGGGAGATTTTTGAAAATTATTTTTAAACTAAGAGAACAAGAATTAATGATGAAATTAACCAAATATGTAAAAACTTCAGTTCTACAGTTCAGTTTCACCAAGTATATCAATCAATTAATCAAGTTATTATTATTTTTTTCTTCAATGAAACTATTAGCTCTAGATAACAATAAGCTCTGCTATCCAAAATTCTCCTTAGATTATCACTGTATGAAACAAGCTCTCCACCAGATTCTAACTAGCATACAACCTAAAACAAGCTCTCTAGATTTAATATGATAGAAGCATTAAGAAATAGAGAATTAGGCTAATCCAAGCAACAAACACATAAGCTCGATTTGTTTAACTTATTTTCTGATAATCTTAGCAATAAACAAAAGCTTGTCCACAATTATTATTACCAAGTTGCTACTTATGAAGAAGACATATATCAATTACACGTAATACCAATCTTAATCTAACATATGATAATGATCAAACTAATTCAATTGGCCATATTAAATTAATTAGATCAATTAGCATGCAATCAATGAAAACAGATTATCAAAAAAAATTTCACACAAGAAGGAATAAATAATAATACTCAAATAATCAATTACTTGTAACAAGGATTCACCTCCATTTAGAACTGAATGAAAAGAACTAGCCTGACATGCTCTTTAGTCTGTACTCCAATAGATGATAGTTGATAATTGAATGAATAAAATCATGACTCTCATCCTCTATTTATAGTACTAGACAAAGTCCTAAATCTAATAGGAAGTAGAAATCCAAATCCTAAAGGAATTACAAATTATACTAATTTCCATAAAGAAATATAATTCAATTTGAAAATAAATCTTATTCTAAAAGAAATCCTAATTACAATAGAATTGTAAAAACTATTCTTCTAGAATCCAAAATTCAGATTTGAAATTGGAATTAAATCCCACAATTGTCATGTGCTTAAACTCCTTGCCGCGTGAATCTAAATCTATTTATAATACTAATTGTTGAATCCTTGATTTGCTAGGAATCCCGTAAACCTCCTCCAATTTATTTCCAAAATCATGAAACCCCTTCAATTGTACCTAAAATAAAAATATAAGTATAATGAGTTTATTTAGGCACAAAATAAATACAAAAGATTAAGTATTAAGGAATAAAAATATAACATATTTCATACTCATCTAATTCCCCCACACTTATCTTTTTTCTCGTCCTCGTGTAAACCAAAAATTTGTTTTCCAGAAAAATTCTATTCAACCATAGTGTCAAAAGATTTTAAGTTACTTGTAAAATCTATCAACACTAAATTTGCAAAAATCTAATCAACGCCTTATCAATCAACTCACAATTACCAACCTTACCATTTCACCAATGAATTTCATTAAATCAAATTGTAACCACATAAGTAACTTTCTCAAAATAATCATACTTACTCAACTTAATTACCATGTAGCAAAAACTGTGCACACTGACTCACAACCAAGAACAAATTTTTTTTGCTTTTTAAGTTTTTTCATAGAACCTTCTTTTTAGCACAGATGAATGTGTTTTCATGCTCTTTTTTTTCCGTATATTTTGTTCTCTTTTCATGACATGTGCAATGTCTCATTTTCTTAGGATTTTTAGAGTTACCCATTAGCGAACTTTCCACCAACGACTCCCAAACCAGATGATCTTAGGGCGCTAGGTGTAAAGACACCCCTAAGGACTTACTTATTCAAGTAACAAAGGCCACAAAAGTCGACTAGTCGAGCTGCTTTTATCCATCGTACTTTTCAGCGTAAATATCGATGCTTCCCGAGGCTTAGATACCCAGTTATTTCGCACAATGGACATTGAAGCAGATTTTCAATTTTTAATTTTTTTTCCTTTTTTTTCCATTCATCATTTTTTTTTCACATGGTTCTGCAACAACATAAGCAAGTTAAACAGTTCTAAGTCGTTAAATTAGTGCACATAAACAACTCCACAAATAACTTAGCCAAATAAATATGTTTCTCATACTCAAGTACTCATGTATCACAAATTCAATTCAAATCAATTACTATGGATCATGGTTTAGTTGTCATTATTCATTAACAAATTAAGCATCAAACAGATTCTGAATTTTAGCATCAATTTTTAATCTTTGACTTTAACCTTCGAACACATAGGCAAATAGAATCATGGAACCCAAGTTTTCAGATTTTTTTTCATTTTTTTCAATTTCCCATCAAAATTGGATTATTATTCCTACATAAAATAAAACCTAAATTTTCTCCCCTACACTCATACCGTACATTGTCCCCAATGTAAGAAAATCATGCAAAGAAGAAAATACTACTAGCTAACATGCAAAAACTAAAAAGTAAAGGAATAGAAAAATCAAATCTGGAATCTTGGGTTGCCTCCCAAGCAGCTGCCCGTGTTTAACGTCTTTGGCTCGACGTCATGCCTCTCTTCTCAGCTTTCATAGATCGAATCGTCTAGCTCCACCATCTCAATATTTTCCACATGATGCCCCTCATAGAAAGCCTTTAATCTATGTCCATTCACCTTAAAGGTCTTGCTTGTGCTTGGGCTTTGAATCTCAACTGCACCATGAGGAAACACATTAGTGATAACAAAAAGACCAACCCATCTAGATCTCAATTTACCTGGAAATAACTTAAGTCGAGAATGATATAGCAAAACTTTTTGTCCCACAATAAAGGTTTTCCGCACAATCTGCTTATCATGAAAAACTTTGGTCTTTTTCTTGTAAATCTTTGAACTTTCATAGGCTTCATTCCTCAATTCTTCCAACTCTTGTAACTGCAATTTTCTGTGTACTCCAGCTGCTTCCAAATTCATGTTGCACTGTTTGATTGCCCAAAAAGCCCTATGCTCCAATTCAATAGGTAAGTGGCATGATTTTCCAAACACAATCCTGCATGGTGACATCCCAATAGGTGTTTTGTACGCCGTTCTATAGGCCCAAAGTGCATCATCTAATCTCATACTCCAATCCTTTCTGCTCGGGTTGACTACATTCTCTAAAATAGATTTGATCTCTCGGTTAGACACCTCAGCTTGACCATTCCTCTGCGGATGGTAAGATGTAGAAACCTTGTGTAGAACATTGTATTTCTTGAACAAAGCCGCCAACATCCTGTTGCAAAAGTGGGTTCCGCGATCACTAATGATGGCTCGTGCTGTTCCAAACCAGGGAATCTCAGCATGGATGGAAAGTAACTGCTCATCCGGGAAAGAATCATGTAACGGTAGCTCCTCTTCGTCTCTCAATAACCTACTCAAGTGATCCGCTACTAAGTTATTCGCACCTTTCTTATTCTTGATCTCTAAGTCGAATTCTTGTAGGAGCAGAATCCATCGAATAATCCTTGGCTTAGAATCCTTCTTGGTGAGCAAATACCTGAGAGCAGCATGGTCAGAATAAACTATAACTTTAGTACCAAGCAAATATGATCGAAATTTATCTAAAGCAAAAACCACATATAAAAGTTCTTTTTCAGTTGTGGAATAGTTTATCTGAGCCTCATTCAAAGTCCTCGAAGCATAGTATATGGCATGAACGACTTTGTCAATCCTTTGTCCCAAAACAGCCCCCACTGCATAGTTACTTGCATCACACATGATCTCAAATGGCAACTTCCAATTTGGCGGTTGAATGACAGGAGCAGAAGTTAATAATTTCTTTAAAGTGTTAAAAGCCTCCTTGCATTCATCATCAAACTGAAAGTCCACATCTTTTTGCAGTAGCTTACATAAGGGTAATGCAATCTTCGAGAAGTCCTTGATAAATCTTCGATAAAATCCTGCATGACCAAGAAAAGAGCGAATCTCCAGCACGCTGGCGGGGTAAGGAAAGGCAGATATAACATCTATCTTAGCTTTATCAACTTCAAGACCTTTAGATGACACAACATGACCAAGTACTATTCCCTGTTCTACCATGAAATGACATTTTTTTCAATTTAAAATAAGATTAGTTTCCATGCATCTATCTAGAACACGATTTAAATTATCTAAGCATGCATCCAAAGAATCACCATGAACTGTGAAATCATCCATAAAAACCTCGATGCATTCTTCTAAAAGATTCGAAAAAATGCTTACCATGCATCGCTGAAAAGTACCTGGGGCATTACACAGTCCAAAAGACATCCGTCGATAGGCAAAAGTACTAAAAGGACATGTAAATGTGGTCTTCTCTTGGTTCTCGGGTGCAATCACAATCTGATTATATCCTGAAAAACCATCTAGAAAACAATAATAAGTGTGCCCAGCTAATCTCACCAACATTTGATCAATAAAAGGAAGAGGAAAGTGATCTTTTCTTGTTACAACATTCAATTTTCTATAATCTATACATACTCTCCACCCTGTATGCATTCGTGTGGGCAACAACTCATTATCATCGTTCTTGACAACGGTGATTCCGAATTTCTTTAGGACTACCTACACTGGACTCACCCATTGTGTGATGCCCCCAAAATTAGGTATACATCACCCATCTTGGGTCGTCAGATACATGGTACAGAATACAAATACAACTTAATTATACAAATGTCGTGTAACATACGACAATACATAAACTGAGAGTTCTAATAGGAATATTGTCATCTAGACAATATCCATACTTAAGGAGTCCTCGTTACATTTATTGTCGCACTATTTAACAGAATAGTAAGGACTACTAATGCTATCTTCTGGACCATCACTCCTTTCCCTGACTCGTCCCAGCTATATTCTCATTTCCTAAAGAGATCAACTAGCCCAGTAAGAAATATTATGACTAAGATAATGAAGAATAAATTATCAATAGTCTTCAACAATGTTAAACTGATAAAATACAATAGACATCAAGTTTAACTGCAATGGAAATAAGCAATCCATTAGAAGAGTCAAGTAGAGAATAAAACCTACTATCTTCTATGATTTAAAAATATTTTCATCAACTTTTATCACTGAGACTCAGCTTAATAAATAAACCACATCTTCTAATCATCCATGTATTACGGGCCAAGGATATTCATTAAATCATCAATGGTCATGAATATACCAAAAAAATCCCTGGTCATAATCATACCAAAAACTGTCTATCAATGCATTACAGGCCACTGAGGACTTTTACCACACCACTTATAACATCACAGTTCATGATTATACCGAATGATCCCTGGTCATAATCATACTAAGTCCATCTATGCACGTAAGCCAAAGATGACTTTCAACATAAAATAAACAGGAGGATGATGACAATGTTATAGGAATTCAATTAAACAAGTTCAAAAATTAGTTTATCCAGGAACTAATAATATCCAAATTGTCAACATGATACTTCTTTGTAAAGTAACAGTCAAGAATGCTCAGAAGAATATTTTCATGAAAAGATACTGGATGAAGCGCAAATATCAAGGATATTCCACTAATTTCATGGAGTATAGAAATCAAAACTTTAACCAAATGAGTATAATAAAGAATATATGAAACTGCAAATAGATTTTTACCAGCCATGCGGTAATCCACGTATACAGATCATTTCCACAATTTAATAAGGAATGAATATAAAGGATCATTCACCATGCATGTGGCAATCCACATAGACAGGTTATTCCAACAGAATAATAAAGAATGGAATAACAGAAGGATTCACCATGCATGCGATAGAGACCGCACAGACAGGTTATTTCCAACAGAATAATAAATACAGAATAATAAATATGGAACCAGGTCAGGTGAAATTCACATCGATAGGATATTCCGACAGAATAATAAATGCGGAATAATAAATGATGGAACCAGGTCAGGTGAAATTCACACCGACAGGATATTTCGACAGAATCGTAAAGAACGGAATAATGAAAGAGTTTCACCAAGTATGCGGTACTTCGCATAAACAGGTTATTCCAACATAATAATAAAGAATGGAATAACAGAAGAAGATCACCAAGTATTGGGTAAACCGCATATACAGGTCATTCCACCAAGTATAAGGTAAATCACACATACAGGTTATTCCAACAGAATAATAAAGAATGGAATAACATAAGGATTTCACCAAGTATAGGGTATACTGCGTATACAGGTCATGTATAGAGTATTCCACTTTTACAGGTTATTCCAACAAAATAATAAAGAATGAAATAACAACAGTTCTCTTCATGAATAAGAAAGAATAACACCCCTTACCGTTTTAAAGAAGAACTGAAATAAAGAAGTAGTTAAGTGGCAGAATACTCTTCTTCTTTCTCTCTATAGTTTCTCTCTCTAGAGTTCAGTGAATTCGTAAGAAAATAATGAAGGAATGAGCTTCTATTTATAGGAAAATGGAATGCATAGTAACTAATCCATGAACGGTCCAGATTGATTTACTTTAATCTGACGGTCCATATTTAAAGTAAAATCTTTTAAATAAAATATAATATATTCTAATTATTGCCTAATAAAACAAACAACTTTAATAAAGTATTCTGTTTTATATAAAAAGATGTTTCTGTTTTATTACGTTAATAATACGAATAAAACAAAACTTCATTATCGCTAAATAATTCATATTATTAATTGACAATAATTGAATCAAACTGAGTGACTTCTCACATAAGTATTAATAATTAATACCGTGTGCTACTATGCAACCACACGTATTACTGTACTTTTACTACCGAGTAGTTCAACAGTATCAACGGTAAAACTTCCGCCGTTATTTTTAATAAAATATTTTTGTCGTTTTCTCAATCCGACAATAATTCTGTTGTGGGGTCCACCAATGATTGTATCGTCGTACAAATATTCCCCGACTAATCGAATATTCTCCGTAAATTGTAACTCGTGAATAGTAACTCGTGAATAGTAACTCCTGAATAGTAACTCGTGAATAGTAACTCGTGAATAGTAACTCATGAATAGTAACTCATGAATAGTACTCCGACACAAAAAGTATCCAAAAACTTGAGTGAACAATACTAGAGTGAATAGTAACTGGGTATTTTATGACAACTTGTCTACTTTGAAAAAATTTTCACATATCACCTTTAATTTTAACCTTTTATCAATTTAACCATTTACCAAAATAGAAAAATTGAATACTTTTATTTCATAAAATTCGGGGTCTCACACATTGACTGTCGGAGATGGGATAAATGATATCGACATCAAGCAGTTTGAGCACTTCTTTTTTCACCACCTCCATCATTGGTGGATTCAATCTCCTTTGCGCATCTCTTATAGTTTTAGCTCCATCCTCTAACAATATCCGATGCATGCACATGGCAGGACTAATACCCTTGATATCCGCTATTGTCCATCCAAAAACTGTAACATGGTCCCTTAGGACTCTCAGCAATTTTTCTTCCTGCACCTTGGTTAGATTACTAGCAATAATTACAGGCAAAGTGTCATTAGTCCCCAAATATGGATATTTCAAATGAGCAGGTAATTATTTCAATTCTAGAATTGGGGCTTGTACAACAGAAGGTAATAACTTCTGATGAGAAATAGGAAATTGAATAGTATATACTGTTGACTTATTGGAGAATTTTGGCAATGAATGTAATGCAGCTACATTCTCCTTCAATTCTTGGGTTTGCGCAATCTCTTCTTCCCTGTCCATGTCCAAACTGTTGGTGATTGCAATCTCCAAACTGTCCTTATGTAGTTGCTCAAAAACTTTATGCACCAAGGAGTCTCTCACATCGATAGCAAAAATCTGTCCTATATCACTAGGGTACCTCATGGCATCATAGATGTTAAACTGAATCTTCTCGCCGTCAAACTCCATAGTCAAGGTTCCATTATGCACATCAATCATGGTTCTTGCTGTTTTCAGGAAGGGTCTTCCTAACAAGATGTGGGAAGGGTTTGGTGATGTATCATCTTCCATATCTACAATGTAAAAATTTGCAGAAAAGATTAGTTCGTTCACCTGCACTAAGACATCTTCAATTACCCCTCGGGGATAGGTGTTAGTACGATCTGCCAATTGGATAATCACACCAGTATTTTTCAAAGGGCCTAGATTTAAGGAAGCATAAACAGATAAAGGCATAACATTAATTGAAGCTCCTAAATCTAGCATGACTTTTTCAAATCTGGTGTTTCCTATTTTGCATGGGATTGTGAACATTCCTGGATTTTTATATTTAGGAGGCATTTTTCTTTAAAGAACAGCAGATACATTTTCTCCAACTGTGACTCTTTCATCATTTTGCAATTTTCTTTTATTAGTGCATAATTCTTTTAAAAAGCAGATACACTTGTTTAATTGCATCAAGAAGAGGGATGTTCACTTCTACTTTTTTAAAAGTTTCCAAAATTTCTTTTTCTTTTTCATCTCTATTTGAGGTTTTAGAATTTCTGAGAGGAAAGGGAAGAGGAATGTTCTTAAGCTGATTAGGAGGTTTAGGTTGTACCTTGGATTTTTCTGTTTCCTCTTTAGTTGCTTCCTCCTCAAGCTCTACGGGGGTCGGTGGTGTATCCAACTGTGTTTCATTTCGCAAAGTTATGGCACTTGTATTCTCCCTTGGGTTGACTATTGTTTGAGATGGTAATTTTCCTGAGCATCTGGATTCCAATATCCCCACAGTTGTAGTCAGTTGTCCTACTTGGTTCCTCAAATCTTGAACCGAAGCTTTTGTCTCTTGCTGGAACTGCTGTGTCTGATTCATGAATGCTTTAAACATATCCTCCAATGATGTTCGAGTAGGTGCAGGGACTGCTTGCTTCGGTTGATATTGAGGTGGGGCTGGTTGGAAGCCCTGCTGCCTAGGTGGAAATGCAGGTGGTGCCGCTTGCTTGTTGCCATAACTCATATTTGGATGATCCCTCCATCCTGGGTTATAAGTGTTTGAGTACGGATCATACTTTCTCTGAGGTTGTGACTGATAATTTTCCATTGCATTAGCTTGTTGCACAGTCTCATCATCTTGTAATATTGGGCATTCATCTGTATTGTGATTGGGTTGTAGACAGATTCCACAAACCTTTTCAACTGACTGTTGACCTGTAACTAATTGTCTAACCATAGCAGTTAATTCAGAAATTTGTTGGCCATAATCACAAGTGCTTACCTCGCTTACCCTTACTGGTGCATGATTTGTTCGAGTGTCATATTGTTGCGAGTTTGCTGCCATGTTTGCAATTAAATTCCTTGCATCCTCTGGGGTCTTGTCAACTAGTGCTCCTCCGCTAGCTGCATCAATCATGCTTCTATCCATCGGTACCAACCCTTCGTAGAAATATTGGATCAGGTGTTGTTCATCTATTTGATGCGGTGGATAGCTGGAACAAAGCTTTTTGAATATTTCCCAATATTTGTATAGTGTCTCCCCACTGAATTGTCTAATCCCACAGATCTCCTTCCTTATGTTGGCTACCCTTGAGGCTAGAAAGTATCTCTCCAAGAACAACTTCTTCATGTCATTTCAAGACTGTATTGAACCTGAGGGTAGGTAGTACAACCAATCCTTTGCCAAATCTGTTAGGGAGAATGGGAATGCTCTCAGCTTGATTTGCTCTTCGGTGATTCCGTTTGGTTTCATAGTGGAGCACACCACATGAAATTCCTTTAGATGTTTGTAGGGGTCCTCACCTGTAAGACCACGAAAAGTAGGCAGTAAATGGATTAGTCCTGATTTAAGTTCAAATGAAGCATCTAAATTAGGATATTCAATGCACAGAGGTTGTTGATTTAAATTAGGAGTTGCCAACTCCCTGAGAGTTCTATTGTTGTTTTGAATTGCCATCTCTTCTTCTTTATCAGATGTTGTGGATGATTCGTTGGATAATAATTCCAAAGCTAAGTTGAGGCCTGGTGATGATGCAGAAGCCTCGTCTATATCTGCAGAAGACTGTTGAACTTTAAGTTTTTCCTTCCTTAGCCTCCTTGCAGTTTTCTCAATTTCTGGATCAAAATCTAATATAGTAGCCTGAGAAGATCGAGTCATAAAACAAGAACAAAAATAAAGTAAAATAATAATAATAAAATAAAAACAAAACGCCAAATTACTCCCCGGCAGCGGCGCCAAAATTTGGAAGCTGTCGTTTACACTCCTAAATTAACCTCACTTTCACTTTATAAATTTAAACAATTAGCACAGTAGTAAGCAAGGATCGATCCCACAGAGAGTAAAGTTGTTTTAGAATTATTTTATTATTTCAACAGAAAATAAAGATAGAAGATTTTTGAAAATTATTTTTAAACTAAGAGAACAAGAATTAATGATGAAATTAACCAACTATGTAAAAACTTCAGTTCTGCAGTTCAGTTTCACCAAGTACAACAATCAATTAATCAAGTTATTATTATTATTTTTTCTTCAATGAAACTATTAGCTCTAGATAACAATAAGCTCTGCTATCCAAAATTCTCCTTAGATTATCACTGTATGAAACAAGCTCTCCACCAGATTTTAACTAGCATACAACCTAGAACAAGTTCTCTAGATTTAATATGATAGAAGCATTAAGAAATAGAGAATTAGGTTAATCCAAGCAACAAACACATGAGCTCGATTTGTTTAACTTGTTTTCTGATAATCTTAGCAATAAACAAAAGCTTGTCCACAATTATTATTACCAAGTTGCTACTTATGATGAAGACAGATATCAATTACACGTAATATCAATCTTAATCTAGCATATGATAATAATCAAACTAATTCAATTGGCCATATTAAATTAATTAGATCAATTAGCATGCAATCAATGAAAACAGATTATCAGAAGAAATTTCACACAAGAAGGAATAAATAATAATACTCAAATAATCAATTACTTGTAACAAGGATTCACCTCCCTTTAGAACTGAATGAAAAGAACTAGCCTGACATGCTCTTGAGTCTGCACTCCAATAGATGATAGTTGATAATTGAATGAGTAAAACCATGACTCTCATCCTCTATTTATAGTGCTAGACAAAGTCCTAAATCCAATAGGAAATAGAAATCCAAATCCTAAAGGAATTACAAATTATACTAATTTCCATAAAGAAATATAATTCAATTTGGAAATAAATCTTATTTTAAAAGAAATCCTAATTACAATAGAATTGTAAAAACTATTCTTCTAGAATCCAAAATTCAAATTTGAAATTGGAATTAAATCCCACAATTGTCATGTGCTTAAACTCCTTGCCGCGTGAATCCAAATCCATTTATGATACTAATTGTTGAATCCTTGATTTGCTAGGAATCCCGTAAACCTCCTTCAATTTATTTCCAAAATCATGAAACCCCTTCAATTGTACCTAAAATAAAAATATAAGAATAATGAGTTTATTTAGACACAAAATAAATACAAAAGATTAAATATTAAGGAATAAAAATATAACATATTTCATACTCATCACTAATCCTACTCCTAACCCAAACTAATACAGAATCCCCATTCTCTTGCCCTATTTTCTCTAAAACAAGAGACCTATTTATAAAGAAATTAAATCTCTGTCCTAATTTAGATTCTTTGAACTTGGATACTTTTGTTACTTTTTTTTCTTATTCTTTCCTCCTTGACTTCAATCTCTATATGGTAATCCTCCAAGAGTCCTTTTCCATCTTCAACAGTTGGATATAAATCTTTTATTTGCTCCCCAAGAAAAATAAATGTTATTTCCTATAAAACAAAATAAAATGTACAAGTTAAATAAAATAATAAATATGAGAATATTAAAATGTAAAAAAAATGTGTATATCAACTTTTAAATGAAGTGATTAGAGTTAGGTTAGTGTCTTTTAAATGAGATGGTTAAACTTAGGTTATTGACTTTTATTGAGATGACAGTTTCTAGACCTTAAATCTAAGAATTTTAAATCTAGACCTTAAAATGGAAACTCCATTTCATAATGAAATGGAGAGTATCCTGATCCATGCAACAGGCCTTAGAAGCTACAAAAATATTGGTAGAAGATTGTCGGCTTAAAGGAACTGCATTTTGTCTTGGGATATGTTTTAATGTCCTATAGTTGAACCTTAAGGAAAAAAAAAATTGTTCAAATAATAGATGACTATACGCACTTCGGGTATACTTTATGGCGACCTGAGAATACCATTGTCGCCACGAAATTGTGAATTTTCGTAGTTAGATTGTTTGTCAATTTTATGCTTGCAGAGTTTCTTGCTTTCTTTTAATTTGTTAAAAAGGTCGTGTTCAGTGGGCAACCCCTTGGCTATCTTGTCTTGAATGACAGATGGAACTGGTGTTTGAGAGGTTTTACCTCTGTGGCTCTGGAGGGGGTGGAGACGGTGTCTGATTCTTGAGTTGAGTTGAAACATAATACACATTGCACTCTGTAGCTTGCTTCCTTGATTTGCTTACATGCTCTGTAATCAGTTAGCATCGAAGACAAGACAGGGCTATACAATAGCATCTCAAGGATCCTGTTCTAACTGATGATGTAAATCATCTAACTGATGGCAAGAACTTCTGACGCATTGCAAGGAGAGTCGGATCCTGTTCTTCTGTTGAGAGTAGATCCAGTAACATGGAGGTGGTAGATGCATCTGCGGAGAAGCCCTTGCCAACCATTGTTTTTATGAATGCACTTGCTTCATCATACTTCTTATTTTGAAAACATCCGCGGATAATGGTGTTGTAAGTGAGATCATCTGGCAAACAATCATTACCTTCCATTTTCACAAGTAGCTCGTTTGCTTCCTCCAACAATCCTTCCTGACAAAGCGCTCGGATCATTATTGTGTAAGTCTTAACATTTGGCTGCAACCCTTTTGAAGAAAGACTGTCAAAAATATTCCTTGCCATATCTAGCTTTCCATCTTTGCACAGTCCATCAATAAGGATAGTATAAATACAGATATCAGGAATTAAACCGTTACATTCCATTTCGTGAAACACGCACAACGCTTCATCAATATAGTGGTTCCTGCAAAGGCCTTCTAACAAGATACTGCATGTAAAAATATCTGGTCTATAGCCTTGTGCTTGCATCTCATCAAAAAAAATTCGAGCTGCAACAGATCTACCTTTCTTAAATAGCCCTTGCAAAATAGTGTTGTAAGTTACAATTGTGGGTTTCAAACCTTCACGGTGCATTTTCCGGAAGAGGTCTATAGCTTTGTCTACTTCCAGCTTCTTGCAATATCCATTTATCAAAGTGTCATAGCTAAAACTGTTCGGCTCTATCCCCTTATTCATCATTGTACTCAACACCGCCAAAGCTCCATCGATTTCTCCTCGCAAACAGTACCCATCCATGAGCGCACTATAGGTGACGACGTTAGGATTCACTCCTCTTTGAATCATTTCTTCTAACACATTTTCTGCATCTTTTACCTTCCCTTCTTTGCAATACGAATCAAGCAATATATTGAAGGTAATAACATCTGGAGAAACTTTCATACTGGCCATCTCACTTAATATTTGCTTAGTCTCTCCCCATCGACCCAAGTTACATAGACCCTGAAGTAATGAATTGTAAGTTATAACACTCGGTGGTATGCCTTTCTTAATCATTTCAGAGAAAAGATCTAAAGCATCATCTACTAGTTTATCCTTGCATAAACTATCAATGATGGTGTTATAAATCACATTATTAGGTTCACAATCACCTCTTTCCATTTTCCTGAGCAACCTAATGGCCATGGAAGTGTTGCCTGCTTTGCAAAGCCCATTGATAATGGTGGCATACATAACTACAGAAGGTTCAATCTCTTTTTCCCTTATCAACTTCTTGAACAATTCCTCTGCCTCCAGAAATTTGTTTTCTGAAAGGAGCCCCCTTATGAGAGTAGTGTAGGTAACGACAGTCGGAACAAAACCACGCTTGAAGATCCCACCCAACATAGAAAATCCATAATCGACACGATTCAAGTGACAACAACAGTTTATCACCGTGTTAATAGTAACTATATCAACTGGAATGCTTAGAGCGCACATATCTTTAGACACAGAAACAACAGATGAGTAAAGTTTCATTTTGACCATAACAGCTAATAATCGATTGAAATCGATTACAGAAGGGAGGGGTCGCATTTGGAGCATAGAACCGAACAGAAGAAGAGCATCTTGGGGCTTATCAAACCCAGATTTGCATTTCTGTAGGAGTAATTGCTGTAGTTTTGTACGAGGAAGGGGATTGGGATTGGGATTTGTTAAGATTGGGGATGTATGAATCGGAAAATGATGGAGTAAGAAAAAAGGAAGATTAAAGTAGTGAGAATTGAGAGGAGATGTAGTACCTGGTGGTGTTTTGATTTGTAAAATGGATGATCTCAAACCAATTCCACAATAATATCCCCCTCTTCCCATTTCTCAACACCCTTTCTTTGAAAAGCTCTCTGTGCCCCCTTCTCTTCTCTTTGAAATGCCTCAAAAATGGGACAAGGTAAAGAAATGGGGAGAAGAAAGATTTGATTTCCTCTAATCTTTCAAACTGAAATGCGTATATAGAGACTGGAGACGGAAATGTAAAGTTAAATTATATGATTTATATTTTAGGAAATTATAATTAACATGAAGTCGTTATTAAAAATTTATTAGAACAATTTTTTTCTGACTGTTTATTTCTTTCAATTGCAAGTTCCAAAATATAGAAAGAATAATAAAAATTAAAAAAATAATAATAAAAGAACAGAAATAATAATATTGATTAATTAACTCATGACGTCATGTCAACAAAAGAAAAAAGAAAAACTCGTATAATATTTTATATTAATGTTTTTTACGATAATTTTTATAATTTATTTGAACTTATATGTGTCAAACACATTTACAACTTATTTTAACTTAATTTTAATTTATAAATTAAATAAATACAAAATATTTTTTTTATAAGTCACACTGGTCTCTGGGTGTGAATGCTGGTAGTCACGGTTTAAGAGGAATTGTTATTGCATTATGGTTGCGACTCAATCTGGGTTTGCTAGAATGAGCAAAAATATCCTACAGCTGAACTTCTTTAAAGAAATAATAATTTTTTGTTTGGGTACTTGTAAGGAAACTTTGACCATAAGAACAACAAAAGCCAAGGTGATTGTTTCTCCAGCACTTGAGGCTGGCTACTAGTGATCATTTTACTGGTATTTTTGTACTTAACATTAACTTAATTACCTATTTCCCCATCTATTTTTATTTATTTCTTTTTTTATTGTTTTTTTTAAAAAATTTCTCATTGACTTTTCTATTTTTACGCCGGATATAAGATTCATTTTTAACCTAATCCAATTAATTTGGGATATAAGATTCATTTTCAACTAATCCAACCTAAATGCATCCGCAAAACAAAACAAAACAAAACGACGTTCAACTCGAAAGTTTGAATACAGACTTTCTTTTCAGTAGTGTCTGATTAAAAATTTCACAGAAGTAATAAAGGTTATTGTCTAAACCAAAAGAAAATTAAGCACAATAGTTCTTACTTTAAAAAAAAAATGTATACCGAGCAATATGGAGCTCAACCTCTAATTCTACCCTCATAGCAAAACAACTTCAAGCACACCGGACTACTTATACAACATGCCCATATACAAAAGTAGCTCTATGTTTTGAAGTCAAGTATGATTATAGGGTTCCCTCATAGCTCTATGTTTTGAAGTCAAAACGGTGTTTTATTCTTAAAGTTTCGATTATGTGCAAGTGGCATGAATTTTTTACAGAACCTTAGTCCTATAACTAGGGCATGTGAAAGGGATGGACATTCATTCCCTCCCTCAGACCAACCTGGCCTAAACCCAGTTCATTCCTAGGTAGAGATGAAAACAATTAACTAACAAAAAGACGACATAGTATATACTCCACTTTTCAAAATATCTACAAAGAATTACCAACGAAAGAAAATCTTGAATATCTTACTTGGTATCTGACAAGGCTAAAAACTTTACTTACAAAGAAAAGTTTGGAAACATTTGATATTGGGTATATTATGACATGGACCCTGAAGCTTACATTGTACTCACACGACTGAATAATGTAAATCATCTAACTGATGACGCATAGCCAGGAGAGTCAGATCCCTGTTCTTCTGTTGAGAGTAGATCTAGTAACATAGAGGTGACTTTTAAATGAGACGGTTAAAGTTAGGCTAGTGACTTTTAAATGAGTTAGCAATTTCTCGGCCTTAGATTTAAGGATTTTAAATCTAGACCTTAAAATGGAGACTCTCCGTTTCATGAAATGGAGAGGATCCTGATCCATGCAACAGGCCTTAGAAGGTGCTGAAGATTGTCTGCTTAAAGGAACTGCATTTTGTCTTGGGGTATGTTTTAATGTCCTATAGCTAAACTTCAAGAAAAAAAATAAGTTTTTTGTTCAAATAATAGATGACTATACGTGCTTCGGGTATACATTATGGCGACCTGATAATACCATTGTCGCCATGAAATTGTGAATTTTCGTTGGTTCGTCAATTTTATGCTTGCAGAGTTTCATGCAATCTTTTAATTTATTAAAAAAGCCGTGTTCAGTGGCCAACCCCTTGGCTATCTTGTCTTGAATAACAGTTATTAACAGATGGAACTAGTGTTTGATAGGTTTTACCTCTGTGGCTCTGGAGGGGGTGGAGACGGTGTCTGATTCTTGAGTTGAGTTGAAACATAATATACATTGCACTCTGTAGCTTGCTTCCTTGATTTGCTTACATGCTCTGTAATCGGTTAGCATCGAAGACAAGACAGGGCTATACAATAGCATCTAAAGGATCAATTGTGATTGACGATACAAGTTCTCATGGTAGCATTCCATTTAATTGTTGGACATGCAGTTTTTAGACTGTCAATTATCTTCTCCAAAGGACCAAGAGTAGTAGTAGTAGTAGTATGGAATACAAATTTGAAGTTATTTTTGAATACTTGTGTACAAGCTATAATGTTTACTTGCAAAGAAGAGAATGAAAACAATTTAGAAATGATATATTGCCAGGTGCTTGCATTGTAATCAAAAAAGATCTAGTGATACAAGTCATCGTATCTACCTAACGGCAAGAACTTCCTAATGCATAGTCCTGATCTTTGGATGAGAGTAGATCCAATTTTCTCGGAGTTGCCGTATGAATTGAAACATTATCGATAACAAACATGGATTTAAGTGCTTGAGATAGAGCATGGATGTCTGTTCGGTGATAATATTTCCCTGTAAGTCAATAAGTAGAAATAATAAGATAAACAAATAGGGACAATATTCAAAAGGGAAGAACCACATCTTTATTCTTCTTTCATAGCAGTTATATTAGGTGAAATTTAGTAACAGAATTTTCAATATGACAAAACAAATTGATAACACTCTTATATATGCTACTCTGGAATAATTCCGCATTTTAAGATGAATCACTCCTAGACAAATAGGGGTTAGTAAATATATCATTACTTATCATTCTTTTTTTGTTTGTCTAAATTATTCTCCTGGTTGGACAACATTTACAAGACAAAACTTTAAAGAAATAACCATATTACTATAGTTGTCTCTAAATATATGTATTTGATTTGTTTTTGTTCGGATAATTGTAGTGTAATAAGGGCCATAATGGGACGGACACACATCATGTACACACATAACATAGAAAGACTCGGAATGATCTCCCATAAAACTTAAAATGCATCCACACAAAAAACAACCATCAACTAAAAAGGGTGAATTTAGGCTTTCTTTCTAGTAAATGATCGATTAAAAGCTTCACAAAAGTGACAAATGATATTGTTTAAACAAAAAGAAAAGAAGGCTCAATATTTACTTACTTCTCCCAATTATAAAAAAAAAAATTGTATATTGGGCATATAAGCTCAACTTCTAATTCTACCCTCGTAGCAAACCACTTCAAGCCCAATGGGACTATTTAGAGTCTAATATTAAATACAACATGTCCATAGATAAAGGTAATTCTATGTTTTGAAGTCAAGTGATTTAGGGTAACACTAGGGTCTCTAATAGTGTCTCAACTCTCAAATGATAGTGTCATCATTACATTAGTTAAGTACAACTCTTATGTTTGGCCAAATCTTAAAGTATCATTTGCCTAAATCAATATCACGTCATATCACTTAAGAACCCTAGCATTATCTATAATTTGAATTTCTTCTTTACTGATCTGTCTTCCAACAAATCAGTGTTTTATTCTTAAATATTCGGTTTTATGCAAGTGGCATAAATTTTTTACATGGCCGGCCCAGTCTGGCCTAGACCCAATTTATTCGTAGAGATGAAAGTAGGACTGAGCAAAAAACGGGTATAACCGAATAATCGAACCAGACCGAAATTTCTTAATAATTCGGATATTTTTTATAATTCGGTTATATCCGAAATTTTTTTCGGTTTAAGGTTATTTGTTCAGATTTCATTTTTGTGTTATTCGGCCTACCCGAATACCGAATAAGCTTTATAACTATTCGCCCTTACTGAGTTCTGTCTTATCTCTTATCTCAGACTCTCAACCCAGATGGCCAGATCTGATCTCGATTTCTCTTAGACCATATCTCGATTTCTCTCAGACTCCCATGTCATCACTCAAAAGTCAGATCTCGATTTCTCTTAGACCGACTCGATCTCTATCTCCATTCTCCCTCCTCTTCGTTTATTCCCACGGGTTAAACCTTTTCCGGTGTTTTACCACTCCCCCACACGCCCACTTCCATATCGGCCGTCTTCTGTGGCCATAGCCTCCCCCGATGGTTTACTACTCCAGTACGGCTCCCCCTTCCTCAAGGGCGGTCTCCAATCATTCTTCTTGTTAACCCCGTTCTTCCCACCGGCACGACCACGTCTCAAGGCTTTCGCCTCAAAACTCCTCCTTTGACCACCGCTGACTGCTACAAGTCCGGTCATTTGAAGAGATTCCGGTCATCTTGTCCGGCGGAGCTCGTCGACCGGGGATTCCTCGTCGCCTGTTTTTATTTACTGGAGATGGTGATTGCTCTATTTGTTTTCGTTTGCCTGTTTGTTTTCTGTTTGTTTGCTGGTCATCGGGAATGGGGTTGACAGTGGGCTGGGTGCTTATTGCTATATATTGTTGGGCTGGGTGCTTATTGCTATATATTGTTGGGTTGGATGCTTATTGCTATTGCTATAATTATTTCCACTGGACTGGGTGCTTATTGTTATTTGGGCTTTCATGTGGGCTGGGTTTTATTTGGCTGGTGGATTTCTTCTCTCAAATTTAGTTATTACCCGAATATCCGAATGTACAATTCGGTAATTCGGTAATTCGGTTAGTTCCAAAATTTCGGTAAGTGTTTCGGATAGTAAAATTATGTATAATTCGGTATTCGGTTATAACCGAATAGCTTGTTCGGTTCGGTTATAACCGAATGATCACACCTAGATGAAAGCGATTGACTTAAAAAAAAGACAATAAATCATATACCTTTCAAAATATCTATGGAGAATTACCAGCAAAAGAAAATATAGAATATCTTACTTGGTGACTGCCAAGGCTAAAAACTTTACTTAAAGAAGAGTGTGGAAACATTTGATATTGGGAATACTATGGCCTGGACCCTGAAGCTTACATTAAAATCATAAGACTGAATGATGTAAATCATCTAACTGATGGCAAGAACTTCTGACGCATAGCAAGGAGAGTCAGATCCTGTTCTTCTGTTGAGAGTAGATCCAGTAACATGGAGGTGGTAGATGCATCTGCGGAGAAGCCCTTGCCAACCATTGTTTTTATGAATGCATTTGCATCATCATACTTCTTATTTTGAAAACATCCGCGGATAATGGTGTTGAAAGTGACATCATTTGGCAAACAATCATTACCTTCCATTTCCACAAGTAGCTCGTTTGCTTTCTCCAATAATCCTTCTTGACAAAGCGCTTGGATCATCATTGTGTAAGTCCTAACATTTGGCTGCAACCCTTTTGAAGGAAGGCTATCAAAAAGATTTCTTGCCATATCTAGCTTTCCAACTTTGCACAGTCCATTAATGAGGATACTGTAACTATAAATATTAGGAATTATGTCATTACATTCCATTTCATGAAACAAGGACAGCGCTTCATCAATATACTGGTTATTGCAAAGGCCTTCTAACAAGATACTGCATGTAAAAATATCTGGTTTATAGCCTTGTGCTTGCATCTCATCAAAAAAAATTCGAGCTGCAACACATCTACCTTTCTTAAATAGCCCTTTAAAAATAGTGTTGTAAGTTACAATTGTGGGTTTCAAACCTTCACGGTGCATTTTCCGGAAGAGGTCTATAGCTTTGTCTACTTTCAGCTTCTTGCAATATCCATTTATCAAAGTGGTATAGCTACAACTGTTAGGCACAATTCCCTCATTCATCATGGAACTCAACACTGTCGATGCTCCGTCCATTTCTCCTCGCAAACAGTACCCATCCATGAGCGCATTGTAGGTGACGACGTCAGGATTCACTCTTATTTGAATCATTTTTTCTAACACACTTTCTGCATCTTTTACCTTCCCTTCTTTGCAATACGAATCAACCAATATATTGAAGGTAATCACATTTGGAGAAACTTTCGTACTGTCCATCTCACTTAATATTTGCTTAGACTCTCCCCATCGACCCAAGTTACATAGACCCTGAACTAATGAATTGTAAGTTATAACACACGGTGGTATGCCTTTCTTAATCATTTCAGAGAAAAGATCCAAAGCATCATCTACTAGCTTATCCTTGCATAAACCATCAATGATGGTGTTGTAAACCACAGTATTAGGTTCACAACCACCTTTTTCCATTATCTTGAGCAACCTGATGGCCATGGAAGTGTTGCCTGTTTTGCAAAGCCCATTGATAATGGTCCCGTACATATCTACAGTAGGTTCAATCTCTTTTTCCCTTAACAACTTCTTGAACAATTCCTCTGCCTCCAGAAACTTGTTTTCTGAAAGGAGCCCCCTTATGAGAATAGTGTAGGTAAAGACATCCGGAACAAAACCACGCTTGAAGATCCCACCCAACATAGAAAACCCATAATCGACACGATTCAAGTGACAACAACAGTTTATCACCGTGGTAATAGTATATACATTAATTGGAATGGTTAAAGCGCGCATATCTTTAAACATAGAGACAACAGTTGAGTAAAGTTTCATTTTGACCATAGCAGCTAGTAATCGAGTGAAATCGATGACAGAAGGGAGGGGTCGCATTTGGAGCATTGAATCGAAGAGAAGAAGAGCATCTTGGGGCTTATCAAACCCAGATTTGCATTTCTGTAGGAGTAATTGCTGTAGTTGTCTACGGGGATGGGGTTTATGGTTAGGGTTTGTTGAGGATGGAGAAGTATGAAATGGAACATTTTGGAACAACAAAAATGGAGGATCGAAGCAGTAGCAATAGAGAGATGTACCTTCTGTTGGGTGAATACCTCCAGCTGATATCATTCGTAATCTGGAACTCAAAAAAACTCCATAATTATATACCTTTGCCATCTCAGAATCTGATGGGAAGGAAAAGGAAGAAATGGGGAGAAGAAAGGAGCTGTTTACAATTGAGCATTAACACCACATACCCACAAAACTATACTTCTCTCTTTTTTCCTCTAATCTTTATTCTCCAAAATGGAAAAGATTCGATATACTTAGCTGGTGTTAGATAAAATTGACTAATTAAAATTTGAAAGTTTGGTATATCTTAATAAATTAAATTATTTAAATAAAATAGCATTAAAATTTAAAAAGTTATTTAGTAATTATAGTGTAAAATATCTTAATAATTTTTAAATTTAAAATATATATTTTAAATTTAAAAATATGTCAAATTAATTTTTCAAAAATATTGAGGCCGCATAGATTTAAATTTTTCATTAAGAAATAACTTTAATGGTTTGGATTTATATATTTTCCTTACCAATTAAGAGACAATAATAGGTAAATAAAATTTTACCAAACTATTTTACTCTCACCGAATTAGTTGTGGAGTTATTAAGATATAAACAGACATCACCTAATTGACTGACCTAAAGTATAGTGATAAAAAAAATATAGCAAAAAAAATGAATAGATCAAATATCTCATCTCCTGTATCATTTTCGATTTCATATCATATTTCTTATCTATTTAAAAATATAACGGTAAATAAATAAATCAAACAATATCAAAATATAATAATACAATACATATTCATTTACAATGGCTTCTCAATTTTAAAATCAAATGCATTGTATCTTTTTTTTCTTTCCCCTTATTTTTTATTGAGTCAGAAGTCTAAAGATTTTTTTGGTTATCTTCTTTTTGTGAGTATAAGATTTATTACTTGTCAAATTCATAAACCAAATGCATTATTTTATATTTCTCTTATTTCAATAATGAATGTAGTTTCAATTCTTATAGCATCAAGTTTATATATATATATATACCTAACAATCCTTTCACATTCATTTTCATAAAATGTTTATGTATACCCAGTTAATATTTAAGCCTTTTTAGAAAAATGGGGACAAATTAATAGGCTCCATAGGATTCTTTTCCATCTCTGTGTTCCACAATCACAACCGTACAACAGAATTAGAACAATGTCAATTCTTTTATGCAATAGATTCTTGAAAACACATGCTTCCAACCTCCTACAAGTTAAAAAAAGAAAAGAAAAAAAAAAGAATGCCAATTGACATTCAATAAATTCTTCAGTCTCATAATCATGTTAAGGCGTCCAGACGACGAATAACTGCTAATAAGTCGATGTTCTTGAAGAAAACATTGATGGGTCGACAAAACTTTCTATAGACCATGAAGAATGGAATCCAAATAAAAAGCTAGAGGGGAAGGATCGAAAGAGTGAAAGTCGTCTCGCTGCACATCATAAATGTATTCTCCACATAAACCAATTCGACAGCAGTGCTCATTAACCAGTCAGCTGCTTTTACCGAGACTGCCAGCTTATCGAGCTGAGTAGGCATTGAATCATCCAATTGCAAAATTGAGAAGGTAAGTGAGACCATATCGCCTATCTATGCTTGAGTTGTTGACACCTTTTTCCTCACTACTCTCTTTCTCCGAGCCTTGGGAGGTGCTACTTCCCCCTCGGGTAAAGTATCACTTTGTCCCTGTTTGATGCCAAGAAGCCCAAGACCAGATACAATTGAGTTTTTGGATATAAACCATTTTGATGAAGAGGGCTGATCAACAGCCTCAGTTGGCCTACTGTAAGCCTTCAACAGGTTTTCTGACTGAGCTAGCGGATCGACTTCAACCCCAAGCCAGGCCAGCCTAGATGTCTCACCTAATTGAACATTCAACAACCTGCATATGATTGGCGCAACCATTAGAAAAATAAATTACATAGAGTGGATGATATGAAGGAATTTGTTCATATAACGAGGACAATCTTCTTAATTACTGTAAATGCGATTCAAGAACACTACAGATTTATGAAATGATCACTACAATGTGGTTCCTAATACTTGGAAGGCATTAGGGTCCAGTTACTATACTCCAGTAAATTGAATATAACACTTGGAAATTACAGTAATCTCTATTAAAGTGTGCAAGCACCAAGATTGATAAGCAGTTCAAAAGGCGAGGAGGATAAACCAAGACCAACCTAGATGAACTAACTACAATTTATTAGAAAAGTAAGTTCCCAATAGACATTAACTATATCCAGTCTGATGAGCGAATACTATACTTTCTTAAAGCAAGGATGGAAACACATCAACAGTAAAACAGTGAAACTTGATATGAAATATAAAACATGTAAAAAAGTAAAAAGTTGAGGTTTCTGTAGATTTTATTTAAGTAGGGATAGAAAAACAGACCTCAAAGTTGTGCTAAATAACAATGCTACTCCAATAACGTCAAAATGGTAGACCATTGCATGATCAAATCCACATAAAAGCTGATAACGCAGATTTGCATATAAACCGAGGAAAGCTCCATAACCAAGCGCGTTAGTACTCACAGATGGAATTGTCACGGATAACCTGTCAAATATATGTAATTCAAAAATTAGTTGGAGAGTCGGTCAAAGCCTGAAATTGCAGTTCAATGCAGATAAAGATATATGAATACAAATAAGTATGTAAACAGAAGAATAATAGGTTAAACAATGTTTACCTTCCCTCCTTTTTACTGGCAGCGAAATTTGACAAAGCACCTTGTGCTGCTCCAGCAGTTAATCCAACCATACACAACTCTGCAGCCTTGTAGAAAAAAGAGTGGATTCTTTTTTGCAAGTCAAATTCTCTAAGTGGATAGCTCTTTTCAAATATATTGTTTGGAAGCTTTTGCAATGTATTCTGCAAATCGAAACGGAATGTATTCCCGTACGAACGACAAGGAGCAAGTGACCAAACAACAATAGCATTGCAAGCTGTTACGGTCAGAACATTAATAAGTGCAAGATCCCATTCCTGCTTTATCCTAACATACAGAAAAGCACATTATAATAAGTCAATGAATTAAACAAGCACATGATATATAGTTTTATTTCATCTATCATAGTTGGTTATACCTCTCCTTGCGAGTTTTCAACTCCCACCAAACAGAGCAACCAATTGTAGATGCCTGTTCCAAAAGAAGCTTATATAGAAATGCAGGATCTGCTATCATCCTGTGGAAACAAAGAAAATTACGAGGACTCAAATAATTTCCGGAAAGGCACTGAATGAACTCTGACAATCTAGCATTCAATTGCTGCAGATGCAAATGTGCTATTGGTTATGTCAGTCTCTAATTGTATGATAGGCAAAACATAAGAATCATCAGCAGTTGATACTTCAGCACTTTGAGAAAGCTTAAACTTTAACCAAGCATAGGTGTCACGGCGCCAAGGCGGGACGCAGTGGTAGTTGACCGCCAGGACGCCTAGGCAATAAGGCGCCCACCATGGCGTCCGTATGACGACAAGTCGTTAATAATGTGCAATATATATATTATTTCTTTTATTTCAAAAGTATATTACATAATAAAATTTTATACTCTAAAACCCAAAACATAATAACTAACACAGTCTCTACTCTGTTTCTAATCATAGCTCAAACAAAGTCATCAACTATGAGCATTCCTCTCATTCAAAGGAGTATGGTCATGAGTTAGGTTAAGGTAATGAGTTGAGTCACTTGGGTAATTAGAAAAATCCATGATTATGACGAGTCATGGTAAAAAGTGACTTAATCACTTAACTTGGGTTTGCTACCAATGCGTAAGCCTTGGTGACTTGGCGTCCAAGGCGTTGTCGTACCCTTCTCTAACGCCAGGATGTCTAGTCGTCGCCTAGACGACGCCATGACAACTATGTAACCAAGTCGTGATACTCATACCTATGATGAAATTTAACAGGCAACACCAGTTATTCAGCTCCTGGCCTATCTAGTGAAATTCTATTTTATGCCCTAATTGTTAAGATCACCACTAGGCATGAAATGATACAACAAAGGTTATAGGAATTTAGAATCGCTTCAGTGGAATTTATATTCCCCAATGTCATAATCTTAACTTGACATTAATTGGAGGTGATGAGCCAAAAAATCTTTATTCCATCGTCATTGTTTCTTTTTTCATTAATATTCAGGAATTTGCAAGAAAAATTTCAACTGATCAAAATGACGATTCAAGACGAAAAGAAAAGCATGAAATGATCATTGAAAATACGAGCACTTCTATTCTGTCAACAATATCTATTAAATTGCCAAACACCCACACCACCAAAGACTCTTGTTTGACTAACATATGTATGTATATATAAAAGGTAAGTTGGTCCCATACCTAGTATGAGGGTTGAAACCAACGAACTTGAGATTATTCTCAAGTAAGAAGTGTAGAGGTTGGAATGAACAACCTTGAGGTTATTCTCAAGGCCTCTACCATTTCTCCCACCAAAACCATGAAACTCGTTACTAAGCTAGTCCTCCACAGACCTAGGACATATACAGTCTTTGTAAAGGTCACAAACAAACAACACCTCAAATGTCAGGTGTTGGGAGAATGAATAAGGTACACACTAAGCCTAGGGGAAATCAAGACCATTACTAAACCGATCACGGTTATGTTAACCAATTAGCGAGAGGATACACTACACCAACAACATCATGGTTTTTAGCCCAAACTTTACCGTACTCTATAAACTTAATCAATGGTAATTTCCTGAGCAACGTGGGTGAAAATAGGAAATTGATATTTCCACATGAAGTGTGATATTTCTACATGGGTCTTTCTTATATATATGTGGATCGCCTCATTATTCATGTGAGAAAAAACATTTGGAAACATCATTTTTCCATGTGAAAATATCAATTTTCTAAAAATAATAAATATCCTTTCACCATTCAGATCCAAATGATCTACGGACTACTCTCAATCACCACCAAAATCATTTAAATGCTAAAAAGCTAGCTAGTTTTCTATCACAACTATCATTAACCACAAATACAAGCCCATTTTTAAACTACCTACCTCCAAAAACAAAAGTTATATGATCAGACCTTAGACCTATAACAACCTTCACAAGCTAAAAATATATTGTCATATTGTGTCAAGAGTCTTACTATGTATTGCGATAATTTTGTGCCGAACTACAATTTTGAAACATACTAATATATGGGATTGAATAGAATTATAAGAAGAGCCCATTTATTACATCTCTCCAAAAATGTTAACACTGATACTTAACCACGTAACTAGTAATTAAAAAGTTGACATAAACATCCGCAATATATATTATTTTTCTTGTGTCAATGATTATGATACAATCTAAGTGTCTAATCTGGGACAAATTCAGCTGAAAACGTTTTATTTCTTTACTATTTCCAATCTAGTCAAGATGTTGGCTGGCCCTTTACTAGTAGGGGTCTTTACCCCTCTTTTTCAAGGCTTCAACAAGAGGATTCTAGATAAAACGCCCGCCCCAACATCAAATGCGAAGGGGGATAGAGGGTCATATCTGGTCCTAAAGCAGAAGCCAATCTTGAAGTCGGGCTGTTTAGAAGACACAAATATGTTGTTGACCCTCTAAAATGAATTACATTGGCCAAAAGAAAGAGGGGAGGAGGAGAAGATGTCAACATTACCCAAAGAAAGAAGTTATGCTTGCATTAAATATTTACTATATCTAAAGGAAAATCTGCACACTAAGGTGGCTTAGTATTCCAAGGTTCTCAGTTGGTGGGAAAATGGATGTCATTGTCATGATGCTCGAGTTTGTATCTAAGAAAGCATGTTGTTGCATATATGTCGGCTACAAATAAAAAATTCGAAATCAACAATCTGGTTCTAAATCATGTGTCAGACTTCCACATACATACATTTCAAAATTAAATGCATATGTTTCAAAATTTAACAATCAATATGAGTATCAATAGCTAATAGATAGCGAACCAAAGAACTAGAATAACTAAGTTTACAATTTCAACACCGAAAAGTAACAAAAAATTTGAAAAGTTTTTTCCCCTTTTTGGTGGAAAACTGGACTATGAAGAAATTAACTGATTAGCCTATCATACATAGGGGCTTTATCCTCAAAATTACCTGCCAATGAATGCCCTAGACAATCCTTGAGGAAGCTTTCGAGAAATAATCCTAGCAGTGGTTGGCCTGGCATTGATTGCTAGATATTTTGCCATTTGGGCTGAGCTGACCAAACCCTATAGGTAAATGCATCACAATCCAATTCCAACGTCATTATGCACAACTAGATTGCAGAAAGAAAACAATTTACCATTTCATAGGCCTGGCGAAGTCCAGCTGGCAAATCCATCATTGTCTTTTGCCACTCATTCAATACAGCATCAATAAATTTCCTATCAAATAGCTGACAAAAGATGCACATACATTATTATCCAATGATAATGATATCATATGAAACATACTAGAAAGTAAGTCGTATTTTATTAATTAAAGAACTGCATTTGTCTAACCTCTTGAAGAACAATCCTTCTCCTAAACAGCCCACCCTCATCACCATCATCACCCTCGTCGAAATCATCAAAGTAATCATCATCATCACCATTGTCGTCACCTCCATCACCACCACCAAAATTAATACTTTTACCAATATCACCACCACCTCCACCGATTGCAATCTGTGAAATTGCAGAAGTATTCAATTTCCCATGATTCAAAAAAACAAAGAAATTGAATTCAAAGAACCAATTAATGAAAAGTTAAGCCATTGTACATAACAAAGGTCCCTAAACCCGATTCTTCAAACCTCTATAAGCACCATAATAATTTTAGCAGAACATCACAGGTTTCTCTTAAAACTGATCAGACGTAAAATCCAGATTCTCAAGCGCAATATCTCCATAAAGTAAGATTCTAACATCTAAAATGTCCCACATGAGCTTCTTTCGCAAGCGCAATACAGACTGATCCAAAATCTTCAAATCAATAGTTATTTATGGTTGGAACGCATTTGAGGGTGCAAGTAATCAAAAAGGATACAAGTAAAGTTCGCTTGATGTAGATTTAAATTTTGGCTATCTGGGACAACTTGAGTTGCACATTTCACTTCTTGAAATAAATTACTTTAGAAACAATTTGGACGATTAATTATGCTTGTTTAGTTATCTTACATTAAGTGTCAATAACTTCTCCCATAGTTTTTCAAACTCGATCCAATTCAAAATGCAAAAGTTTCAATGACATGAAAAGGGAAATTGATGAACTAAAGCTAAAAGAGTCTCAAGCTTATAAACCTAAACAGAACATAAACTTCAACTAAGAATGGCCAAAAGATTTAAATAGCAAATTGAGTAACCTCAATCCCGTTAAAGTTCCTCTTTTATGCCTATTTCGTAAGTAAATTTTTGCAGAATACACTAAATCAATAATTTTGCAAGAAATACTTTACTAATTTACTGCAATTTATATCTATATGGAACTCAAAACTGCTTAGCAAAAAGAATGGAAGGCACTTTCTCTCTTTCTCCTCTCTCTCTCACACACACACATACACACAAACTCATAGATAAGTCGCATCTAATACACTATTTCTGAGTTTAAAAATGGAGAAAAATCAGAGAAATGAAAAGGGAGTCTGAAGTTATCCTCATTTTGCTTACCTTTGAGTTTTAGTGAAGAAAGAAATGACGTGAAAAAGGAGAGATAATAACCCCCTAATCTTCTTTTTTCTTTCTTTTCTATATTATTATTTTTCTAATAGTAGAATACTACTAATATTCTTCCTCTCCTTTCTTGTCTTATCAACTTCCAAGCACCAAGAAAGAAGCAATCTTTTTTCTCTTGAACTCCCAAGTTAAGTGATATGAAAATAAATTTCTCTTTCTCTTATCTGCTACGCTTTTTAATCTTCATCTAAAAAACTCACTAACAAAGTTGAAAGTATTGTCAAGAGTTTAACTTCAGAGAAAAAAGAAGAGAAATGGGAAAAAGTGCATCCCTTTCTCTCCAAAAACCATTAAAGAAGCTAACTTTCTTCTCTACCCTTCTCTTCTCTAATCCTAAAATTTCTATTATTTTCTCTTTGGAAAAACTCACTAGCAAATTAGGTTACAGATAATCACCAAGAATCATAAGCATTCATCAAACCTGTGTTGAGCTAAATTCACCAAAAGCAATCAAACAAAAAACATATTTCACTATAAAAGAAGTAAATAAAAGTGAACTGGAATTATTGCGAGCCACATATGATAGCTGAAAATCCCAAAAGAAAGCACAAAAATTTCAAGATAATTTAACTCAGAAAGAAAGCAAAAACTAAACAAGATAAATTTAACTCCCAAAGTTTGTACCTACAGGTCATTTCCAAAATGATAGAACTAACCCACAATTCAGCTAATTATCTTCAATTTTCATCCATAAACAATACGAGGGGGGAAACAAACCTCAGGACTAGACTTGGTTTGCTTCTGTGACAAATCGAGCTTCGATTTCTCCAAAGTAGTTGCGCCAAAAGCACCATACTGCCCTCCCTTCATAACCGGACCATACACCTCCTTAGAAGAAGACGAAGCCGCCGGCAAATCAGACGACGGCGATGCTCTTAAACACCGTTCCAATCCCGCCACAGCGTCGCCGTCCACAACCGACGACGAAGCTTTTACGACGAGACCTTTATGGAGGAGCTTACACGGAACCGCCGGAAACGACCGATAAACAGCGGCGCGCGGAGGAGGCAATAAAGATTTCAACGATAAGGCTTTGGTAGTTGGAACTGGCATAATTTGGGCTGCATGGAAAACTGTGTGAGACATCTTTATTCAGTTTTATGGTGTTTGTTGGATAAGGGAGTTTCAGCTGCTGGTTATGGAGGTTTTTCACTTTCTTTTTCCCCCTGAACTTTTAGAGAGAGAAAGTGGAGAGAGAAGAAAATTAGGGGTGGAGATTTGGGGTTTTGATGGGGACGGAGGATGTACCGAGTTAGGCGATAAACCCAATCTGGAAATGCTACTATATGGAGAGTTGACTCGTTTTTCCGACGCGTTCACTCAGTCGGCTATGCTTTCTTTTTAAGGGTTACATATGTTTACCAATTTTCCATATCACCACCTGTAATCTATAAATCTGCACTTAAATACCTGAAATTTTGATATGAAGCCAAAAAGTTATATTTTCATGTCAAACTAATTGTTTTATAATTGGTATTGTTGATAGTATCAAAGGAACAACATCAATTCATTTATTAAAATACACCTACTGGCTACTCTCAACAATACCAACTATACCACAATTAGCTTGAAAAGAAAATATAATTTTTTTATTTCAGTTCAAAACCTTAGATGTTTAAGAGTAACTTTCTAAATTATAGGTGGTCATGTGAAAAATTGGTGAAACCTCATAAAATTATGTGAACTTTACCCTTCTTTTAATTGCAAATTTAACCCTTGTATTTGTCATGTTTTTGTAAAAGTGTTCCCTAAACTTATTTTTTAATACAAGTCTCCCTTCATGCAAAATTGTTTCTCTATCCTTTTCGGTTGATAATAAAACAATTTTTGTTAATTGAATTTGACAAAAAAATGATAACATATTATTCCGTTGCAAAAAATTAAGGTTATTATAGTGCTAACAGATGTGTCATTATGTTCCCAATGTGACAATTGAATCATCCGCTCAATTTGCAACTCTAATTTAAACTCTAACAACTACTTATAACTTTAATATCACAAAATACAATTTGGTTGAGATGAATTTTAGCCATAATTTAAAACTCATGAATTTGAATTCTAATTTGAGACCTCTTAACTCATATTTGTCCCTTCTCGATTGTAAATACGAATTTTGTTGCTCTTATATGTATCTCAAATATGTCTAATTACTATCATGATTATAATTAGACCTGACAATATAGTTGGTTAACTGTCGGGTCAATTCATATTAACTGGAACTAAATGAGTTGGTTAACTATATTTATTTATTTGGGTTGGTTAAAGTTTGGAACCATATTTTAAAAATGAAATATAGCTCCAACCTGGTTTACCATTTTTCAACCCATATTTTATTCCAAATCCAAATCAAAAGTTCTTTTCACCTATATTTACATATTGAACAAGTTCAACCACCCACCCCCACCCTCACTCACACTCACCCCTACCCCCACCCCACTCCACCCACCCACCCCACCCCACCCCACCCCACCCCCTACCCCCACCCACCTCCCACCCACTAAAAAATTATATTATGTGATTATGTATACACTCCTTACCCCCACCCCACCCCACCCCACGCCACCCCACCCCCACCTCCACAAAAAAAAATACTATGTGATTATGTATACACCCCTTACCCCCACCCCACCTACCCCACCCCCACCTCCACCCCCACCCACACCCACACCCCACCCCACCCCCACCTCCACTAAAAAAATAATATTGTGTGACTATGTATACACCCCACCCCCACCACCCCACCTACCCCCACCCTCTACCCCCATACACCCCACCCACCCCTCACCCCCACCACTCCCAAAAAAAATTAATATTAAGTGATTATGTATACATCACCCACCCTCTATCCCTACCCCTACCCCTACCTACCCACCCCTTATATCCGTCTCTCTATCTATATTATATATTAATTTTATTTTTAAAAAATTTTGTTTAAAAGTCAAAATATCTTAAAATGGTTAATATGATTTTTAACCATAACTATATGGTTCCAACCCACATTATCCATATTAAAAATGATTAATATGGTTTTAGTTCTTAAATAGTTGGTTAACCATATTTTAAAAACCAAAACCAACCCATAACCATATTTTGTCAAGTCTAACTATAATAACCTTAGTTTATGTATGAATAATATGCTATCACTTTTTGTTAAATTTAATTTGAAAAAAAAATTAATTTTTTATTGACAAAATGGGTTGGAGGAGCAATTTTGCACAACTAATATATTTATGAGGGAAACTTATGCTAAGAAAAATAATTTAAGAAACACTTTTATAAAAACATAACAAATAGATGGGCTAGATTTGCAATTTAGTCCATCTCTAGACTGTAATTATTGTTAGTTTAGGAAAATATTGCCTAATATTGTTACTCTATCTCCACGTGGTCAAATTATTAACCCGCTAATTTTTTTCCAAAAACTTGAATTTGACTTGGGAGGGTATTTCTCAAAATTTTCGATTATACATTATTTATTGTAAGACCCCAAATTATTAATAAATGAAATTTAATTTCCTCTATTTATTATTTTGAAATAGTAAGGGTTGATTTGATTAATGTGGTTAGTTATGGGTAAAATGCGCAAATATTTCAAATAAGCAAGTGGTCCTAAAATAGTCATTGTTGTCGGAGAATATTTGTTTGGTCGTGGAATATTCTTGTTGTCGGGGAATATTCGTACGACGGCGCAGCCTTGTGTGGGCCCCATAACAGAAAGCGATTGGATGAAGAAAACGACAAAACAAGTTGTTTATAAATAACGGCGTAGTTGTTACCGTTAATACTGTTGGAATACCCGGTGGTTAAAGCACAGTAATACGCGTTGTTGCACAGTAGCACACGATATTGCACCAATTATTGATTCTTACGTAAGAAGGCACTACTCAATAATTGTTACAGTAATTACTGTTCAATATTGTATTTTATTGATTCAATAATTGCTGCGTTGATATTTTATATTACTGTTGTTTTAATAATTATCACTACACTGTATTTTCTATTATCGAAACAATAATTCATATTATCTGAATAATATTATTAGATCACATTATTGGCAATGTCTAGAACGTTCTGTCTAAGGAGAGGTTTGGTCATCTAATTGCGCGCCAGTAAGGAGAGATCCTTATTGGAAAGCCCCCTCTTTCCTGGGAACGGTCTGGTTGCCAGTACTGTGGTTCTATAATATTATTTGTGTATAATTAATTATTAATTTATATGATGAGAAAAATATTAATTTTATGTGAATATAGATGGAGAAAATTTTTAATGTGACAATTGTTAAAAATTAATATTTTATCTTTTTCTGATAAAATAATTCATTTAAATATATTATTTTAATAATATATTTATGGTGATATTTTTATAATGAATGTGGGATATATGAGTATATGAGGAGGAAGAGTATTTTTATGGCATTAAATGAATAACACATGTTTTGTGTGTTGGTGGACACAATTCTTGACCGAAAATTTATTATTGACTGTAAAATCGCCCGTTTGTGAATTTCGGTCAATTTCTGTTTAGAATTTGGAAAAACTTTCTTCTGCAAAGTTGTAGAGAATTGAATTTCCTATAAAAACTCGCGTGATTCGAATTTTCTGATAAAAGGGCTATTTATTATGAATTACTGAAGTTCTGAAGTTTCGAAATAATTGATTTTTGGAAGTTTTAATTATCTTTATTAAGAAAAATATTTTTGACATTTGAGTGGCACATGTTAATGGTGGAAATCAGCTGATGTGGTGTGCTAAGGAAATTAAGAAAATTATATTATTAATTTATTCAATTTTCTGCTTTGGTATTCTAAGCATTTTCCTATAAATAGGGTGCTTAGGTTAGAATTGAAAATCACACCAGAAACACAAGTTTCTCTCTATTTCTCTCTCTATATCTAGCGTATTCTTGTGAGTATTTGATACTTTGAGTGTTGCTATACGGTGCAAGTTTCCTTCAGCACTATATCTAGTATTCCAGTCAGAAGTACCGTATTTATGAGGTAAGGGATGTTATTTCTTCTTAAATGATATTATTTTCTTCAATATCATTATGCCGAATTATTGATCTGAACTTTTTATCAAATTTAGAACTTTTCATGTCGGGGTTACTATTCATGAGTTACTATTCACGAGTTACTATTCACCGAAAAATGAAATTTTCTTCTTTTCGTCCAAAATATCTATTCTGGATACTAGCTTTGATTGTATCCATGTTTTGATCATTCTTGAATTTTACTCCACTATGATTGTTTATGAGGTATTTTTGGACATGGATAAACTGTAATACGAATCCCAAATATTTATTCTTTTGCTTCACTGGATTCGTTTCCTTTAAAATATTTTTCATCATCTTCAGTCCTAAATGATGATATAATTGAATATCTTTGGCCTGTAGTGCAAAGATTGATGATTTCTGATGAATATCTTTGGCCCGTAGTGCAAAGATGAACAGGTGTTGAGATGAACATGATCGACTGGTGATACAAATGAATATCTTTGGCCTGTAGTGCAAAGATGAATATTTGATTAAAGATGGTTATTGATTGTTGTTACAGGGATAAAATATTGATGATGAACTTTTAAATCTTAGAAGATAGTAGAACTCATTCTCTACTTGACTCTTCTAATGGTTTGCTGTTTCCGCTGCAGTTATTGATTTAAAACTTGTTGTCTATTGTATTCTATTAAATTTTTCCCTGTTGAAGACTAACGATAATTTGTTGTATATTATCTTAGTCATAATATTCTTTACTGGGCTAGTTGAGCTCATCCTTTTCCTTGTTGTTCTATTTTTCTTCTCAGGAGGCGAGAATGTAGCGAGTACTAGTCGGGGTGTGGAATGATGGTTCAAGACAGTTATTTTAGTAGTCCTCACTATTTTGTAAAATAGTGTATCAATAAGTATAATGAGTACTTAATTGGGTATGAATACTGTCTAGATGACAATATTTGTATTTAAACTCACAGTATATGTGTTGTCGTATTTTGCACGACAAATGTATTAATAAAGTTGTAGTTGTTTCTGTACCATGTATTTGGCGACTCATAATGGGTTGGGTAGAATGGACCTGTTTTGGGGGCGTCACATTTATAGTATGCTCTAGCATTAAAATAAAATTATTTATATTTATATTTACCAATAACTATACTTTTCATCTAATTTGCTAAACTATAACCGTATAAAATTATTTTATTTTAGTTTCAAACTAAAAAATGAGCGTTTTAATAATACTTCCACCGTTCTTTTATATTTATTTTTTTAGAGAGTGAAATTTGTTTATTTTTATTTGTCGTTTGTAATTTTTTAAAAAGTATTAATGACTTCATTTATCATACTCTCCCCGTCCATTTTTAAATGTCGTTTTAGAGAAGTATTTTTGTCACTTAATATTTGTCGTTTGAGAATTTCAATTAAGCATTAATTACTTAGTTTCAAATATTAACCTAAGTATTAAATATAACTTTGATTCGCTCACTATTTTTTGTTTAATAAATAATATCATCTTTTTTCAATATAAATACAATATAATAATTTCCTTAATACTTGTGCACAACTCTAAAACGACATATGTTAAGAGACGGAGGGAGTATTATCTTTATATTAAATATTAATTTGTTTATTTTTTATCTTTTACAACGAATTTTGAAAGATAATACTGAGATTTTATACTCATTTCAATCAATCTGACAAAATATTAATTGTATTTATTTACCTCTATGTTTTCTCTTAAAACGTCAATTAAAAAGGAATTGGGAGAACAATAACTATTGTGATATCTTATCGTAAGGATCAATAACTCATATTTTAAAAAGTTTTTATAAAATTTTAAAGGCTTAAATATAATTTACTATCCTAAACTATAAGCCATATTTCACTTCGATTATCCACCTTTCAATTTTGTCAATTAGATGATTGAACTATCAATTTTTTCCACCTTGGTTTAATTAAGTCTGTCACGTCATAAATTAATGACGTGGCTCGCTGACTAGACAAATTTATGCTGACTTGTACTAAAAAAAAATTAGGTTTTCAAATTTTTTTATTATATTAGAGGATAAACAAAAAATCATATATGTGCCCGTGCTTTATGCTGATGTAAACAAAACAAATTTATGTTGACGTGTACTAAACAAAAAATTTAGTTTTCAAATTTTTTTATTATATTAGAGGGCAAAAATGTCACTTTAGTTTTGGGCTTAAAAAAATTCGTCCATGCTCAGAACGGATCCTAGATCCGCCCGTGCTTACTAGAAGCAAGTAACAGAATTAGTGAGCAACCATTATATATGTGCCCAAAACTCCACATACAGCAAGTCTCAAGTACTAGAGCTGGTCACTACTTTCGTTAACAATGTTGCAGTAATTGTAGCCATGCCATTCAATATAGATTACTGTTATGTATTGTGAAAAATTTGTGACTATGTTGGATAGGACCAAGGTTTGGAGGACACTGATTTTCATACGAATGTTATACGAATACAAACATTCCAGCCTAGTCGAGTCTTGGTTCGGTAGGGGAATCGCGGCCGCAGCGATAGAGAAGTAGTTCTTTCCTTTATGACTCAAAGTTGTCAAGCATTGAATGAAGGAAGGTGTGAAGGACACAAGCAAGCTCGGGCAACGTAATTTTTCTTTAGCTTCGTATCGGGCATTTTCAGGTCATTTACGCTCAACATCTTCCGGAACCCTTCTTGAGCGAATCTATTTCTACGAAAAAATAAAATATCTTGTAAAAGTATTTGTTAAGGCTTTTCAAGTCAATCTATTGTTGTTGAATGATCATTTCATGCATTATGTTAGGTATCCAGAAAATCAATTCTCGCTTCAAAAGGGACGCCCTTTTTGATGAAAAAATGGAGATATTGCTTTGTTAATTTATGACAATATCATTTAGGATGTACTCAATGCTTCCGAGCCTGCTCCACTGATTTATTAGAAATGATACCTTAAAACATATGTAAAGCTAAACAAATTGCTTTAGAAATATATATATATATATATATATAATAATAATAATAATAATAATATAAAAAAATTATTAAAAAAAACAAAGACAAAAGAAGAGAACATGCAAGTTACCATCATATAGCTTACTCATCCTTTACTTTGTTAAGAGGCACAGACAATGATTAATGGAAAACTTGGTGTAAAGTAAGAAACAAGTTAATTCTTGGAACAAACAGAAGAATCTGCATATGCAACTAATGTTAAGCCATCCCTTTCTTTTCTGTTGAAGAAATGAACATATAAAACCTTCCATCACATTCCCTTCTTTCTCACCTTTTCCATTCCTTTCCCTTTGTAAATTTCCTTGGAAATAAACCTCAACCAACTCCTAAACAATGTCTTTACCCCCTCCCCCTCACCCTCGCCCTCGCGTTATTGCCAATGGAGGTCAGCGATTGAGAACAAATCATTACTTCTGGTGCCAACAATGCCAAAGAACCATTAGAATCACCTCAGCAAATTTTTCTCAAATCTTCTGTCCGCGCTGTTTAGGCCATCTCCGGTATGAGGTTGATATCTCAAGGCATAGACTTCTCCGAGACTCCAATGAACTGCTAGAATTATTAGACTCCTTAACTCTCATGCTCGAGCCAACATCAATTAGGCCACTAAACCTCGAGTATGTAAATAGCCGTGCCTATATTGTCCTACGACTGACAGGGGCTCCTCGGCCTCAAACGCTCGTGCCTCAACGCCAAAATCTGGTTCCCGAGGAGGCAGCCAATCCGAGGGAACCATCTCTTGAAGAAATGATCCAAGAATTAACACAAAATGATAGTGCAGGGGTAGGGCCAGCGGCGGCTTCTGTCATTGAAGCATTGCCAATACTAATGCTTAGAGCAGCCCATTTGATGAACAACTTGCATTGTCCTATTTGCAAGGATGAATTTGAGATTGGTGGGGAAGCTAGAGAACTGCCTTGCAAACATTTCTACCATTCTGATTGCATTGTTCCTTGGCTGCACATTCATAATTCTTGCCCAGTTTGTCGTTATGAGCTGCCTGCACCCAACGCATCTCGAAATGATGATGCTAATGAAGATGATATATTTGAAGAAGAGGTGAGGAACTCCATCAACTGGAGCTGGACTCAAATGTTGTTCTCTATATGGCCTTTTAGTTTGCTGTCAAACTGGACTCATCACAATTCAACTACTACTTCTACACAAGGTATATATTTACGGTAAGTTGGTCAATGGACTAATACAGTGCTAACACGCAGAGAGATATCACCTCTTAGCCAATATATCGACACTGTATTGGTCAATTGATCAAAGTTAACTGCATGTTAACCACTCTCGTATAAGATATTATTTATATACATTAAAAACTCTACCATTTTCATATAAAATGTTGCAAACTTTCAAACTAACAACAACATTACTACTTTAATGACGCAGGTAACTCGTGGTGGTGGCGGCGGCGCTGTCGGACGATTTTCTAAATTTAGTTTTTTATTTATTTAACATTTTACTAATTTGAATAATTGTTTTTTAGTGAAAAATCTTATAATGCAGTTTAATTTAGCAAGAGGCAGCACATTTCTCAGAGAGCTCTTGACCAACTTCATGGAAGAAGTCTCAATGGAAGCCTGTTTTACAATGCTACACTCATATGTCCCCCCTTTTACAAAGCAGTCTTATTTACAAAATTTATGAATTTTAAGCACATACTCTCTATGTTCCAAAATTAGATACAATTTAAATTTTAAGTTAAGTTCAAATGACGACATATTAAATATCAAATTGATAGAGATTTATTTAATTTTAATTTATACAATAATTATAATTTTATAGTATATAACAAAAACTATTAATCACAAAATTTATTTCATTTCTAAATTTTTACAAGTCATTTCTATTTTAAAGTTTATTATGCTATCGTTTGATCTCAAAAATCAAATTAAATTTCTAATTTTAGAAGAGTATATGTTTGTCTCTTATTTATTCCTAATTTTTAAATATTTAATTTAGTAGTAGTATAATTATATTGTATCATTTTATTGTTTTATAATATCTTTTATTTGAAAAAATAAAAAATAAAAAGTTATTGACGGATTATTAAAATTGAAACATTAGCAAAAAAAAAAAAATGATAAATATGAGGGACAGTTTTGCTATTTTTCACAACTGCTTGCAAAGTACCCCATTATAATCGGTAGCAAAAGAAACGAAGCTCTCACCTTGAAGATTGGTTTCTGTGTAAACACCCCCCCCTCCCCGCCCTATATCTCTCTCTCTCTCTAATATATGTATACGTATATGTATATATAGGTTATTGGGTACAGTCACTGTTAGGGAGCGGAGAAAATGGTGGGTTTTTCAGTTCCTAATCAGCCATCATCTTCAGGATTTCAATTGTCCAGAGTGGGTCCCTCGCCTTTTCACCTCATTACCACCTCCGCCGCTCTCCGCCTCGGCGATGTTCTCCGCCACGGCGATGTTCTCCGCCACCGCTTTATCACGCACGCCCACCATCTAGGGCTTGTTCTTCACTCGTCTATCAAGGTAAGGTACCCCCGTCTTCTACCCTCTATTTTATGAACAATAGAATTTGACAAATTACTGAGCCATTGGGCAGTATAATAAATTTTGAATAAATCCACTCAATATTTTGAAGCTTCAGCTGTTCAGCTATCCATTCATAACCCTTAGATAAGTTAGTTAACATAACTGAAATATGATAGAGAACAGGAAAGGAAAGGGCTTTTTTTATTTCATTCTTATGAAGCAAGCATCAGTTATAGTGTATACTTAATTTAGACAAAATCTTGAATTTCATATTGATATGGAACAATTCCAACTTAAAACTATTTGGTTGGTTTCATGAATAATTTTGCGTTATTTTGCTCTGTACAAAATTTTCTTTTTATAAGTCAAAAGGTATCATTTTTTTTTTGGGGAGGGGGGGGGGGGGAGACATTATTTAGTACTATTAAATCTGCTCAACAACTATTTGGAACAACCAAAGGAAAATCATGAAGTTGCAGTTTCTTTCTTTCCCTCATTTAAGAAAGTAAAACTATCTAGTATATCCTTCATGGGTCAAAACAATTTTTATGAGGAGCAAAGTTTGACAACTCAGAAAAAGTTGACTTGTAATGGAAGAATTGAAGCAAGATAACAAATCTCAAAAATAGAAAGAACAATAAAAATTGAAGGAAATTTTCAATTCAAAGTGTCTTTTCATTTCTCATAGAGACATCCAAAGTTGGCATGAAAGAGGCATGGTAAAACTCAAATTTGATTTGGGGGGGGGGGAGCCTATACTTTTGTATCAACACTTAAGTTTCAATGTGACAAAATTAAACAGTCAATGTAATAGACAAGAAAATATTTGATTATTCAGAATTGAGATTGCATGTATAGTAAAAAGTTCTTAGAATCAAAAGCAAATATCTCTATACCATGTTTTACCTGCAATTGATGGAATGTAACATATTGTTTTCTTCATAGATATTCTGAAGAAACAAGCATTGAGGCATAAACAAACCAGCTAACCACTTCCTAGTATTTTATTTATTTACTCATTTTAGAAAAGTTGAATGGAACTGACCAAGTCGGCAATGTTCATCCCTGATCAGATTAGTTATTGATGCCAAATGTTTAAAAGAGATCTTTCCCGTACTTTTTCCTTGTAAACAGAATATCTTTCTTCTTGGTCATGTGCCTGGATTAAAGGGAGTGTGGCCTGGAAGAACCCTTCAATTTGAAGGGCTTCTTCAATGGCCATATGATGCATGGGAAGCCAGTTGCTCGCCTGGATTATTTTTCTTTAGCGGAGAAGGGAGTAGAAACAACAGTGGAGATAGAGGGAAGTCACAATTGGACACATCCAGAAAAGACTCATTTAGTGGAAGAGGATTGACCAATACACTCATTGCAATTAATGTTTTGTGAGTATTAAGTATCTTGTTGCACTCTTGATTTAGTTGAAATCTACTACAAAATCATTGAGTAGTGATATGCTATATAAATTGAACAAATTTGTATTGCTTATAGAAAAATTACCCATCAAAAAATGAAAGCCATTGTGGAGTTCTTTTAAACGCTCCTCTCTCTCTCTCTTTTCTTTCAATTTTTCAACTTATTTCCTTATATTGGGCCCCTTGGTCTACTTCCTAGTTTTTTAAACTTTTTTCACTATGTTGTTCATGGGTGACAGTTTATGCCTGCAGGGTTTACCTTGCACAACTTGCAACTCAAGGGAAGCTAATGCTCTGGGGTGCTAAGGTCATACGTTCTAAAATAATAAAAATTAAGTTCAGACATATATCGTCTTTTATAATGCTGACTTGATTTTGTAGGTTTATTAACTTTTGTTAATTTTAACATGCTTGCAGATTAATAGTCTAATAGATAAAGGACAGCTGTGGAGACTTGTCTCATCTTCCTTTTTGCATGCAAATATTGGACACCTTATGGTCTGGTTTAAATTTTGGTGCTTATTATTTTTTTATTTTTTGACTAATCTGTAGTGTCTTGATTGAAAAGAGTTCTGAGCTTTTCAGGTTAATTGTTATTCTCTGAACTCTATTGGTCCTACAGTGGAGAAAATTAGCGGTCCTAAAAGATATATGGCAGTTTATATCATCTCTGCAATTGCAAGTAAAACTCGTACTCACACTGAAATACTGATTTGCTTTATATTCTAAGGAAAAATTACCACGTCACTAAAATGTTTGTTGATCAGGTTCAGCAATGAGTTATTGGCTCTGTAAAGCACCGGCAGTTGGTGCATCTGGAGCAATATTTGGATTAGTAAGTTACCTTAAACTATACAATCAAACTATATTCTTACTGTTTTGTCTATGCATGCGACAAGAGAATGGGAAGTTTCAGACTTGTGACATACCAGTGAATAAGAAAATAACTTTAAAACATGCTTCAGTCTGTTCATTAGACAGATTACCAGGGAATGGTTTGTATTTATAATTGTGATATATCATAGAGGTGAACCTGTAAAATGCGTTCAAAGAAAAAACAGAACTTTTCAACTGTTCCATCCTTTTTTTTAAACATTCTTCGTATATTTCAAATTTTATATTCAACCTGTGATCAGGTCGGATCTTATGCAATGTTTGTATTGCGGCATAGGAACCTAAATAATGATGGCATGGGAGACTTGCAGCATATAGCAAATGTCATCGTTCTAAATATGGTACGTCCACCGCTTCCCTATACAACTTGCCAGAAAATCTCATTAAACTGCACCCCCTTCATAGAAAGCCTTATTTCGCCAATTTTTCTTTTTCCCTTTAATATTTCACAACACTTATTATGATAGACTTGATGGCAATGAGCTTCCATCTTGCAGGGTATCGGACTTATGTCAAAGGGAATTGATAACTGGGGGCATGTAAGTATTGGCAACAAGATACTTCATTCATTTATTATTTGATATTATCCTATCAAGTTGATTCAAATCATATGTTAATTCACCATTTGTATAATCTGTTAAATTGTGCTAATAAAACAGTAACAATTAGTGCAGCCCCCCATTATCACTTGGTTTGATAACGGAAATTCTAAGTTCTATCTCCAATTTTTTTGGCTTCCATTCATGTCATTTATTTTTTCGTCCAAATTATTTCTGACACTTCGAATTCCAGCTAGGAGGCTTAATAGGAGGAGTTGCCACATCATGGCTTGTTGGTCCTGCGTGGAAGTACGAGTCCCCTTCCAATGATCAACGTAGGGCTTTTGTTGATAAGGCGCCGATTTTCTCCCTCATCAAAACAAAGAGAAGACCTTTATAGAGATCGGTTGATTGGTTGGATTTGTTGTGAAACTCTCCCTGTAAACTTGCCAAATCAAGTGCTAGATGAGCATGTAACGGCGACCACGATCTCATGAAATTTTTACCTATAAACTAAACTTTGGACGGAAGTTCATCCTGATAGAGGAACTAGCAGTCATCTAAAAGCACTGTACAGCAATTTCATGTTATTGTATACTATATGCTAATATTTCAACAAGTTTGTGAACAGCAGTTGAGTCCAAAAAAAAAATAGTTAGTAAATTTGCGTTTCTTCTGTAAACGTATTCACTTAGCTCCACAATGCAGGTACACAAAAAGAACCTCCAAAATTTACACTTGCTTTATTAAGTGGGGGGTCTTCTTGAAAGACTGCATCAGGAGCATTCAGTTCTCGACAATCAACATCTTTAGGCGTAATTCCCTTGGGGAAAAATATTCCATTTTATGGCCTGCCACCTTTTGACTTCGACCAAAACTGTGAGCTGCCAAATCTTGTCTTCTTGAGAAACCTTGTACCAATGGTATGACGAGAAGATACTATGACTAGCGTAAATGATGGAATGTCAGGAGCGTGAAGATAAAGAACAGCCAAGTCTTCAAAGGAGTAGATGTTACATAAGCTGCAAAAGTAAAGAGAACATTAACATTGCTTTGATTGATTAACTATAGCCATCACCCACAGATAAGCACGTGAAGATCAAACAACCATAAGAACATAGAAAAGAGTTTCCTCTTTCTACTTCTGCAAGAAGCATATTTTACTGTCAACTATGGTGGCTTCATCACATCCAAAGATAAAATAGCATGATCAAGCCGTTAACCCATGAATTACGGTTGAGAGATTGTTTATGATTTAGAGAGAAAACCTGAAGGAACATCCTAATGACACAACATCTTCAATACTCGGCCATCATACCTGATGGATCTTCTATGATCCAATAAGTGGTGCTTGCCCTCGGGAAAAACCTCAAGCAGCGTGAAAGAGGGTGTACAATATAAAACTATTCAACTAGCATTACATTTACAGCAGAGCTCGTGACATCTTACTTGAAGAATATAACACATAAGATGTATTGACTTTATATCTGCTGAACAGGATTCTCTTTCAACTTTCTTCACAAATGCATTGCAGAAATGGTCCATGGATCAAATTTAATGATTCCATACTATATGCGAGAGATTTGAATTAAGTAAACATCCCGTGGCTACCAAATTCTGAACGACTTCTTCATAGAAAGACTTTCACACAGTCGTTTTTTGCATATGACAACCCTAATGTAGTGTTTTTAATACCAGGTTCCTAAACTGAAAGTCGTATTTGCAAGTCCGTAGTAACAATAACTAACAAATCCAATGTCCCTTAGTTTAGGTTTAACTGTTTATGTAGCTTGTTCAGTAATTCATCCAAGATAACCTACGGAAATATATTAACCAAATGTGTATGATTAAAGAATTTTATCCATCAGTGAACATTAGAAGACCACATGCTAACAAAGAGAGGAACCATAGAAATGCAATGCTATATATAAACAAAATCAAAATGCAAGTGGATAAATAAAAGACTAAGAACAATAATACTTCTTCTAACAAAACATTTGATCGCCGGCCTTGAATTCGAAACAAATGATAAACACAAAGCAACTCAACATAAGCAAATATAGCAACTAAAATACAATGCAGGTAAGTAACAATTAAGATAATGCAAAATGAAGACATTGGAATAAAAAGTTTACTTCTTTTGGTGGGTGTGAAAGGAAATACAGAGAATTTACAAATCTGTAGTAGTAAGCAGTAACTTACATGACGAGGTTAGAGGAGACACCGAATGGTGCCCGTTCTCCTTGTCCTGGCCTGGATTAGAGCCATAGGATACAACTGGTAGAGGAGAAAGACCTGGGGACATCTGTGATGCGGGAGCCATGGTAGGTGGAGTAGGAGTTGAATAATGAGGTGAAACGCTAGGAGAAAGTGGGTTAGATTGAGATGGAGCCAAGGGGCTAGGTGATATATCAGAACCACAATGTGGACTTGGGAGGGGAGAACGAGTATGTCCTATTGAATGTGCGGGAGAATTTGATTTGGGAGGTAAAGAATGGCGAGGACCATTGACGGGACTTGGTGAAGTTGGGAAGCTACCATCAGATGGTGAAGAAGCATCACAGGCAAAGCAAGGTGGTAAATGACGGAAGTGGGGTAAGGGAGCTGGTGAAAAATATGGAGAAATAGCTGGAGATGGGGAATAAGAGGGTTCTGCATAATCATTTTGCACTGGAGAGGGGGCAGGAGAAGGTGAAGGAGAGGATGCTTGAAGTGTACTATTAAGGTAGGAAGATAGACTGATTTGCTTAACTCTACCAAAGACAGAGTTGTCGAGGCCAAGATTTTTTGCTGGAGAACCTGTGATTGTTTGAGCCAATTGCTTCAATCTCAGGGGTAGAATTCTCCCCAAGTCTGACATGACCGAAACTTGAACTGTAACAGGGTGATCTCTGGTTGAGCCATTTTCATTTGTGACCTGCACATACGTATTCTGCATGCGTAATACAATAAATAATCATCCAATGTGTGGAAGAGAATATATGTGAGGAGGTCAGTGGGTGCTTAGTACATAATTAAGATAAAGTCTGATATTCACCACTTTTTCAAAGTCAAAAAAATTAATTGGGAAGTAACGGTCACAAAAATTATATAGAACCAGCACGTGCCCACTAGAAGGCACAGGGTACTCCATATCATACCTTTTCTTTTATTTTGACACACGTGTACAACGACATACACGAAGATATAATACTTTTTAAGTTTTATTTTTTCACTACCATGTCATATTGGATGCCATCAATGTTGAGGGTTTAGTTGTAATGAATTATGGATGTTATGGCAACTCCGAATGTTGGGAGGATTTCAGTGTTTGGTGAAGCAGATTACAAATTTACAACTAAAAACTATTTCTTATACCCAAACCAGACTGTAAAATTTGTCCATATTTCTAAATGAAATATCATATAACCAAGTTTCTACTAAAATTGCCGGAAAAAAGAAAGAAAGAAAGAAACTATACCTCATTTGGTGTTAGAAGCAACCCCATTGTCAGCTGTTCCTTCAGCTCAGCAAAATTTTCTTTTATTTCATAAATTGAATTGTGGAGGGTAAAGTTAAAGAAGATTTGTGGTATCTGCCAAATGGAAACAGATGGCTCAGGGATTACAGTGATCCCGTCAGGAAATTTCAAAATCCCAAAAGAAGACGGCTGCCCAAACATTGTTGTCAGAGTCAAGTTGTATTGTTCAAGAAACAACTCTATCAAAGATGATCTCAGGACACTCAAAGACACTACATTTATTCCAATGTTCATGGGATCAGAAAGAAAGCCAAAAATAACATTGGTCCAGTTAGATACGCGTGCAGGGTGCATTGATAGGATTGCAACCTGTCGAAAATGGCCAACGTTTAGGACAATTTTCACCCATAAAAATGAATGAAATATCATAAAAATATAAAACACTAGCCAATCTAAATATAAACCTTTGTATAAGGGACACCAATTTCCTCGTTGATATCATACTCCAGTTTCCCAATGTGAGGAACAAGCACTGAAACAGGTTTTTGTAGTCTAAAGAATGCCTGGACAGAGGCTGAAAATAAAATAAAATAATTACAATCATTAATAAAGAGATGCATTAATTTCTAACAGAACCGCTGAAGCTACTCTTGTCTGCACATTAGATATAAAGAATTTTACACTCTCAAAAAAGCTATGAAGAAAAAAAATGCAGACTTCAGAAACAAAAGACAAAATGAATATTGTTAGGCTCACCAATCACCAGACGCCAACTTGATAAATTTAATTTGTGTAGTTTTGTTATTATTTGTAATCTCTCTGTTCTTTAACTTTTGTGATAAAGTTAGTAAACAATGGAGAAGCCACAATTTGGTTCAATTATCTTCAACTTTGATTCATAATACTGAAAATAGTCGGAGCAAAACAGAAGTCTGTCCATAGGAATTCTCTGACTATATGTATAGAGTATAGATTGGCCTTTGTTTACATATGCACGTGTTTATGATAATTATTCTTCCCTCCTAATTCAATTTCTTTATCTAATTTCTCCTAGTATTCCATTTGTTAGGATAGTTTTATACTTTTCCTAACAATTGTTTGATATACTAGAATAAATTATATCACATATTTCTTGGACCCGTTCAGGCAAGGGTTCAAAAATGTCAGAGACATTATCGACACAAATGCTGGACACGTAAAATAAAGTGTCAGGCACATGAAGTGCCAAATCCAACAAAGACATGTTGACCTTGTGGAAGTGTTCTTACTACCAGGTGCTTTCACCAAAAATCTACTAAGACTTAGTTTTGAAAATATATTTTTTTTAAAAAATAAAAGAAAAGAAAGAAAAAGTAGAGCTTCCCACCAAAATGATTAGTATGAACTAGCGAGAAGGAGAAAACACAAATAACAAAAATCTTTAGTCTGAATTAATTAAAGGGGAAAAGACTGAAACTTGCATGCATAGCATAGCATGATAGCAGCCGCAATAAATCAAAGAAATCTGAAAATAGGCTTCTCATAAATGTTCAAGTAGAGAACTATCCCATCTGCTCAAACCATAAAGTACCTTAATTATGAAGCATCACTTTGAAAAATAAAATGACACTAACATTTACTAGATCCTTTAAATTTTGACCGGACAGGAAACAGAACAACAATAGAAATACAATGATAGCTATAAAATGAAATTTAACCAGTAAAGTAGCTTCCTTATGGAGGACCCTTCAAGACATCGAGATTTGAATTTCAAGATCTTCTTTGATTATTAATGTGGAAATATGTAATTTTAGATTCTTTAAAATTTTAAAATTCAGCCTCTCCCCTTCCAAGTAATAAAAAAATAGCACATATTTAAACAAAATAAGAGCAAAAATAATTACAGAGAAAAATTTGTGAATTACCAGAAAAATGAAAGGAAAAAAAATAGTAAACACAAATGTTAGAAACCCCAACAAATTTCCATCTCCTTAACGGATTAAAAACCATATTTGCACAACTAGAATTCCATATAAAACTTATCCATTAGCCATCAAAATTAGAACGATTTTAAGACAAAACTATCACTTAACACTTGAAATACCAAAACATATCCTACTCAATTCAACTATCATCAAATTATCAAAATTAAATCACAGATAACAATAACAAAGTGATTCAAGCCCTATCCATTTTCACAACCCAGCAAACCTAAAAAATTTATAAGAAAAAACAATATAAAAAAATAGAAGAAAAAATTTTAATTACTTAATTTAAGAGAAAGAGGCATACCACTGTGCTTGATTAAATCTTTTGCATCGAAACCAGATTTTCTCGAGTGATTAGGCAAAACCCAAAAGATTGCAGATAGGAAAACCGAAACACTGAGAATCAAAACAACAAGACATTTAAAATTGAACACTTTACACATTCTAGAAAAACCCATCGAACATCCCTCACATAAAATTCCCAAATATGAATCCCCATTAATCTGTTGTTGATGCAGAGGGAGTTGCTGACCCATTTTCCCCATTTGCAGAGCATCTGTACAAATCCCACCTCTATTTCTCTCTCTAAAAAAATACCCACTTCTCTTTCTCTCTAAAATGCTGTAGATACGAACAAGCAACTCAAAATAACTCTGATGAGAATGGGAGACAAGTGTTAATTGTGCACATTCTCTCTCCTCTCATCACTCTTCCACACGACTGTCACTACTGAGCTTGAGCAACCTTTTATAATTTAACAGTGAAGTAAATGAATATTGAGTTGATTTAAAAATGGTGATTTGGGTACCAAACGTTGAGAAGGAGCAAAGGTGAAGAGAAAAGTGGGGGTTGAAGGAATAAAAGTGAAATGTTTTGTCACCATTCCTCCACTCACATTTCTAAAATTCAAATGTGCATGGTAATAGTAACAAAAACTATATCTCCCTCTTTTTTACAAATAATAATAATCTCACTTTTAAAACTTATAAATATTAAAAAATATTTTTATTTCTTATTTCTCTAAATATGATATTTCTTATGTTTCAAAATATATATCTTTTTGATTTTAAAAGGTGAATTTGAGACTTTTTAAAGTTTAATTATTTATTATTATTTTAAAAATAATAAAATTTATCATTACTTTTTAATAGTTTATAATATTCAATTAAAATTAAATAAATCATGCTAATTTTAAATTGAAAAATATCAAAATTGATATTATATTTTAGAATGGAAGAAATAAGTCATTAGTTTAGTAGTAATATCATGAAAAAACAATAGTAAAATTAAGAATATTATCTCATTTTATACTATAATTAATAATAATAAATAATAATAATAATAATAATAATAATAAAGACTTCTTCTATAAAACACAATAAAATAGCAAATAAAATTCTTTTTGTATAAGTAAGATAATAATGAAGTTTTAAGAAATTATTTGTACTACTTTTTATATATTCTTTTAAATTCATATTTGTTGAATTTTATTTCTCTCTATTCACAATAAACAAGTTTCATTTGTTAATTTTTATGTTTTTCTTGTCATAACTTAATTCTTTACATGCCACTTATTATATTAAAGATAAATACAAGACAAAAAGGTGATAACCTACCGCAAGAGGCATGAAAGGTCCTTTGACCTCTTTCTCATCTTTTCCATGGCCCTAGGATCAAATGTATCCTAGAAATGAATTATAGTAAAATAATTTTTTTTTTAAAAATATGATAAATATAAAATAAAAATTACATTCGTAATATTGCATATATTATAAATGAAATTCTTTTGTGTATCGAAGAGAATAATTATATTATGTTTGTTTTGATTTTTTAATAAGGATTATTTATTTTCTTCACCATTTAATCACTTAAATAAAATAATGGTTATGGAAAATTATATAGATAGGTTTTATTTCTATCCACCAACACACACACAAACCACACGAAATTAGTGGCCAACCACCAAGAAATTGATGGAATATTGTTATTAGAATTGTCGAGCTATGCTTGTCTTCTAGTTTATTCATTCTATGAGAAAGAACAAGTTTTATCTTTCTAATCTCAATTTAAATGATGAAAATTAACGTATATTAAGATTTATTAATAAATCTACATCATTGATCATTATTAATGGTATACTTAATCTCAGCCGTTTAATTTTTATGAACTAAAATCCGTAACAAACAAAATTCTCTGTTCAAATGTTCGATCCTAAAAATATTGTTCTTTTTTTAATTTTTTTTATTCAATTGAACACTCGGTAATAAAAAAAAAGTTGTACTGATATACTCCATCCGCTGATTAATATAAGTCATTTTAGAATTGTACATGACTATTAAAGAAATGATTGTATAACATTAAATATAATATATAGTATCAATTGTCTATATTGTCTTTATATTTAAAAAAGGGAGTGTTATTTATTAAATAAAAAATAGTGAGAGAATCAAAATTATATTTGGGATAATATTAAAAATAAGTTTGAAATTTTTAAACAAATTATATTAAGGGACGGGAGAGTACAATATCATTATCATATGTATGAACCAATAACTTTCTAGCAGGCCCAAGTTGTAGATTCATGGGTCCAGCCCAGTTCTGAAGTTGAGGCGCACATCGAAATTCACGCTCCAATGTTTGAACAAATTTTGATTGGACTGTTTGAACGGTCCATATTTTCAAAAATAAAAAACTTCAAAACATCTATATCTCTCTCTCTCAAAATATTCTCTCTCTCTCTCTCTATATCTCTCTCCTTTTGAATTTTGAAAAGACCTGCAGAGTGAAGATCGACGCGCGTTTCTCTCTCTTCACTACACAACATTTTTTACAACCACCCACACAAACAATCTATATATATATATATATATATATATATATATATATATATATATATATGTGGACCTGGAAAGATGGGGAGCTTTTTGTTTTGAATTGAACAGTGAATGAAACTCACTCGAAGCTTGGAAATCTTTGCCATTTTTCAACCCAAGATTGTACCTTTATCTCTATACTGTAAGTAAGTAAGTTTCTTTTGTCTCACTTCATTTCCACACACATATGTATCAGAGCTTGTGGGTTTTGATTCAATTGCATTTTTTTTTGTTAATTTCTGTGGCTGGCTCAAATGTTGTTTGGCTGATTGAATTGTTGTATACCCCCGATAGACCTTCATTTCTCCTATTGAATGTTCACACTTGAAACAAAAAAATCTAGATTTGAATCTGTTTTTGGAGATTTAATCTCTATGCTAACATGGGTTTTGCTTAATTATGAATAGGTGTGTACACACACTGGATTCATCCATCTGGGTATTTGAATTCCAGTCAATTTATCATCTGGGCTTGTCTCAAATCTGAATTATATGCTGGTTTGATACATACATTGCTTGAAGGTAATACCTAATAGCCGGGAGGTCATCTCTTTGTTTGCGTATCAGCACTGTATTGGTTAATTGACCAACTTACCATATAGTTAACTCATGTTAACCGGATCCCAAATAGCCATGTCATAAAACGGTTCTCATTGTTCACGTGTCTCAATTTGTTCATCCAATTAAATTAATAGACCTGATTAAGCTAAATTGGTTAACACATTAGATGAAGATCCTATTAAAACTGAATTTAGTGATATGCAGCTGATTTCTAAAAGGGAAGTTAAATGAACATTCACCACAAGTAAAAATCAGTGTCTGTAGACTGAACAACATTGACTGAAGTGGGGAAGTTGGGGCTCTTTCTTGTTACTGTATTATGGTGAAGAACCTTTTAAAACATCTTCTGGAGGCTTTTGGAATGAAAAGCTACGATGCCGATAATCTTAGTGAGATCATAAAGAATTAGAATTGAAAATTATGATAGGATAAGGCAGCATCAGGTAACCCTTCCAAGAACAATAACTGGAAGCTTTTCCATTTTGATTAAGATCTTTACGAGTGCTCTCTCTCATATTTTTCGCATTTAGTATGACTAAACATTAAGATATGGGTAGATAATCAGACACATTTATGAGCAACTGTGATTAAAGGAGTGGTATTTTATAGGATGCATTCTGCTAACTTGTTCATGAATTTAATGGTCTCTTAAAACTGACTGTTAACTGTTTGATTTTTGTCCAGAGAAAATGGATGACCTGCCTGATGCCATTGTCCAATACATTTTGTCACACATGAGCAATGCCAAGGATGTGGCATATTGTAATTGTGTCTCTAAGAGATGGAAGGACGCAATGCCATACCTTAGGAGTCTTTACTTCCCTCGAAATATTTTCGATAACCTCACAGGCGGGAGCACTCCTGACTGTATTATAATGCAGATGGTCTCGTCAATTTTCCGACTGGAAGAACTTGTTGTTTATTGCCCTTTCTCCAGTGAGGGCCTTGCTTCGTGGCTATCGTTCCAAGGTTCATCCTTAAGAAATATTGAGCTTCGAATGGACAATCTTGTTGACCAACAGGCCTGTATGGATTGTCCCTCAAAGCTGGAGTGCATAAGAGCTGCATGGAATTTGGAGTCGCTGAGGCTTTGGGGTGTTTTAATGATTCATTCCCCAAAATGGGATACTTTTTTGAAACTTAGGAATCTTGAAATTGTTGGAGCAAGATTGGAGGACCCCGCATTATCTGATGCACTTCGGGCGTGTCCTAACCTAACCAACCTGTCACTACTTGGTTGTGAGGGACTGAGGTCTGTTTCAATCGAGTTGCCTCAACTGGAGCAGTGTAAGCTCGACTTTTATGGTGTTGGTAACTGTTCGCTATTTGTCACATCTCCCAAGCTCAAATCCCTCGAGTTACAAGGTTGTAGCTGGATTAGGGTTCATGAGACCAAATGTTTGAGGACTCTTTCTATTGCCAACAATTCTGGTAAGAAAGCCACTAGCATTACAGTTTTTTAGGATATTATTTTAATCATTTCTCTGCTTGATTTTTGATTATGTGAATCTTACTGTAGTTATATTTTCCCCTATGTTGCCTTCAGGGCGAGTTTACATGGTGGATTTTGGAAAACTTGCAGCCCTCGAGTCCTTGTCCATAAGAGGGGTGCAATGGTGCTGGGATGCAATAAGCAAAATTCTTCAACTGACTAGTGAGGTGAAACATCTTTACATGAAGGTGGAGTTCACGGGCGATTTTGAGGCTCTTCTACCCTTTCCGGAGATTGATTTTGTCGAATTCTTCAATAGCCATCCAAAGCTACAAAAATTTGACATTCACGGTGCATTGTTTGCTGCCCTTTGCCAGAAGAACAGCCTGAAAAATGTGAGTCTATGTCGGACGATGTTGTTTCAGATTTTGCGAGTTTTATAAAATAAAATGTGTAAATTTTCAGGTTGATCCGAGCTTTGTGATTCCTTGCCTAGAGGAGGTGGTGATCACGGTGAGGTCACCGTTAAATGCTGAACAGAAAATGAACACTCTCGAGTCATTGGTCAAGTATGGAAGGAATCTAAAGAAGATGACAATAAAAATTCTTCAGATGAAGAGCACCCACAGCAGTGCAGATAACTTTTTTGAGGAGATTTGCAGGTTCAGATACATGAACCGCAAGATTATTTCAATAGAATAAATTCTTCTTTTTTTCACTCGATTCCCATTGGAAGCCTTTCCCTGTGCTGTATTCTCCATGATTAGACTCCATGTTTGTCATCATCATCACATAAGCGCTTCCAAGTGAAATGGACAGAAATGCTGATTTGCTAGGTTTTAGTTTTAAGATGGTAATTGTTAGTCATGCCTAGTGTTGTAATCTTCAAAAATCAACTGTTTGAAATAAGTAATTTCTTCCGAGGGAGGTGCATTGTACTATGCTACTCTCTCCGTCCCTTAATATAAGTCAATTGTATGTTTATATTGTTCTTGTATTGAAAAAGATAGTGCTATTTATTGGGCAAAAAATAGTGAGAGAACCAAAGTTATATTTAATACTTGGGGTAATATTAAAAACTAAATAATTACTGCTTACTTGAAATTCTCAAACGACTTATATTAACGGACAAACAATTCTATAAAACTACTTATATTAAGGGATGGAGGAAGTATTTCGTATTGTTTGATGACTTTAGATTCCAAGGCATTGCTTTGCTAAGTTGTTTATGAGTGTCGCAATTATAATTTGGAGTAAATTTATCTTAATACATCAGACTCAATTCCTACTTACAATCTTTAAGGATTTTGTTTGTTCTAACACGGTTCAGGGGATTACAACAGAAAATATACTAATTTAGATCTTTCAAACAGAGGATTAAACATAAAATATACTAATTTAGACAACGAATTACACAAATTCGGCTATCACCTCATGGCTCAACCTATTCACATATATTATCTATGAAACTAATGTCATTTATAACAATATTTATAATATTATGTTGAGCTCGTGAGCTTGGAGAACTTATCCCCTGCTCTTCACCGAGTAAATAGCTGAGACTGAAAATTATGGACTCATTTATAACAAGCTGAGCCAAAATAAGGGTGATCTCGAAAAATGATCGATTCCTAGCAACCTAGATTCTAAGTTTGTTAAAGCAGAAAAAGAAAACGCTGCAAAGAAAAGCCAATTAATTAGGAATTATGGACACAAAATTGATCTAGTCCGTCCTTATCAAGGATATAGAAAAAATCTTTCTCGCTAACTCAACCAGTAAAAAACTGAACACAAAAGCTAGATACTCCATGATAGGATCAAAATTTTCCTTCTGCATAATTAAGAAAGAAAGGATATAGAATATGATCTGCTGTTAAACTTGATAAACTAAGTCAGTCTAGATTAGTTTCTTCTTTTGGAAAAAGCGTGTCAAGTGCATTATCTGCATAACCGAAACCACAATGCAGATACCCAGGGACATGATACTATACCATACCACTCTAGAGTTCGTAGTTTCGCTCACTATCCTCATATCAGCTTCTCTGCAGGACATCAAAAAATAATTTTGCAAGTAAAAGAGTAAGAACAAAAGAAAGATTTCAATAGTCATAGGTGCATTTTAATCACAATACTAATTATCACCTGCTCTTCAGATAAAGTAGATTTTCATGGATGGCCTCCACCGCTCCTTCAAGCTTTCTCAGCTCAAGTTCAACACCCTAACATTAAGGATGGAAAAGGATATCATATATTAGACTTCTGGCAATCATTTCTAGGCAACCAAAGAAATCTTGCTGACTCCAAAAACTCGTTATCCTATTTCTACCAAGTAATTCATCTTTTCACTTGCATGATAAAATTTGCCGCTATACATGATCACATGAGAGATAAACGATAACAACATATCTATAACATGAAAACAAAATTACAATAGTTGCACATATATATATATATATATATATATATATATATATATATATAAAGCATGATTCCATTATTTTGAAAAATGGTTCAGGAACAAGACCTAGACAACTGACCTTATATTTTTACTACCTTTCAATTATAAAGATTGGGTATTTCACAATATTCTAATGCACTAACTAACTGCATAAATTAAGGTTTTCTATTCGAGTCGGGAAAAGTTGATTGACATTGATTACAGTCTCCCTCGCTCTCCCTATTCTACTTCCTACTAGTGGCGAAGCCACATAGAGTTCTATGGGGTCAATCGCCCCCACTGCACAAAAAAAAAATTTCTATAATGTAAGGTAAATTTTAAAGTTTTTAAGTATTATATATAAATTGACTCCACTAAAATTTTATAAATTTTCTATTATACGGGGTCAAATTGAAAATTTATAACTTTGTCAATCAAATTTTAATCACATATGACTCATATCCTCTTAATATATGTATCTCTCTATAATATTTTAAAATAAATAATAATCTAATTTATATTATTTTTAAAAATAAATAATGAATTACTTGCTTATGAACAGTTGTGATTAAAAAAGTCTAGTATGAGTCAATATAGTGTATATATACCATATATTATTACTCATTATATTTTCATTGTAATATAGTGTATATATATATATATATATATATATATATATATATATATACTCGAAAGTACAAAGTATTAAAAAAAATTGGCTCAGAGGCGCTGCCCCTGAACCCCCACCAAATTATTTGTAACTCAGTAATAATTTCGACCCCACTGATAAAAATTCCTGGCTTTGCCACTGCTTCCTACTCCGGTGCCTAACGCGAAAAAAATATTTGGAGAGCAGTTCTTTGGCCTGTCTTTTTCCCCCGACGTTCATTCTAAAGCTAGATGAGGATCCTTCTTCCACATTATAGATGCATGTATAGCAGCATGAAAATTAGCAGGCAGTTGTTGGGGAAAGAAAAATTTCAGCTCTATCCTACCATGAGGTTGCAAAATTTAAAATTTTGAGAAGCTCCTGAACTTGAATGACTAATATATATATACACACATATATGCCACATATATAGGATAATGATCCATAACCACAGTTGGTTTGCCAATGTCCAATATATATTATATGGATCTATTAAGGGGGCAGCATAGGCAACTGCCCCTGCTGAAATTTTTTATATAGGTATAAGGGTAGGGACAAATATGTAAATTAATGAATTCAAGGAGGTAGATTAATGGAAAAGTTAAACTTGGAGGGGGCAAAAAAATATATATATACATAGGTACCAAACTTCCTAAAAGGCATAGTGATAATTTATAAATTATAAATATATTTTGTTGCACATTATTTGTTTACATGGTTATAAATGTATATATATAGGTATCAAGCTCTCATCTTTTATCGTTTTAATAATGTTTCTCATTTAATTAGGGCATTGATATTTGCACGCACAAGCAAAATTTTATATTTTCACATGTTTCTTCTCACATAAGTGGAGCACATTTACTATTCATGTGAAACAGAGATCTTGTGAAACTATAACTTTTACTTGTGGAATCGCTTCTTAATTTTTTTTGTCAGTTTAATCTTTTGTCATATTCTTTTCATTCAAATATTTTAAGTTAAGTTTTGGTGTTTTTTTATCTTTGGCAGACTAAAGTTTACAAGACTAACCTTGCGTTGATGAAAATTATGACAATGAAGAGATCAAGACTTAACATGACAAAGCTACAAAGTTTTTATAACTTGTTTTTCTTACCTATTTACTTGTATTAATGATTAAATATTTTAGGTACTATATATGACCTTCGAGGCACCTACAATTGTTTTGATTACAAGTTTTGTACGTTTTGTTACTTGATTATTACATATTTAGTTGTAGATTATACAATTGGTTATTTATATAATATAATGTTTTATTTGATGTTGATTACAAATTAATAAATAACTTTAAAAATATTTTTAATTTGCAGTGATTTGATTATTTAATACTCCCTCCGTCCCAAAATAATCTGGTTGACTTTTTGAGCATATTAAGAAAGAGGATAAAATGATAAAATTGTCCATATTTAAATTCTCATTTAATTGCATAATTTTTTGCACATTACTAGTTATACTTCATAAATATGCATAGAAAATAGAAATATAACAATTAATAATAAGGGTATTATAGGCAAATTATTGTAAAAAAAAGATCATTTAAGGTAAGTAGACATTTAACTTGAGACTACCTGAAATAGTAATAAAGACTTTTATCTTAGGACGGAGGGTGTAGTACCATTGTCGAAGAAATTTCTTCTATGTAAATAATAAAAAATCACAATATGTAATTAGTGAAGGAAATCTAACCTTTCTAAAAGTAAATATGTTCTTCATAAATTGTTTTTTATTAAGGAAAACATTTTTACTAGTTATTTCAAAATGTTAATTGTGAGGAAATCATCCCATCGCCAAACAAAAATAATCTTTTACGATATATAATTTGTGAAGAACATATTCTTCACAATATATCCATCACAAAAAATATATAGTCACTAACTTAGCGAATGATACTTTTAGCGATGAGCTCTAATGTGAGGAATTGTGCGAAGGAAAGTTTTCTTCATAATAAATCTCTTGTGAGTAATATACTATTTCCAGTGAAGGATTTGTCCTTCATTGTCGGCCCTTTTCTTGTAGTGGAAATCCGCCCTTGCTAGGAAATATTCCTGGATCCTCCCCTGTATGTCGAATGGTATTTTATACTAGTCATCCGGCATACAATATGTTGGAAGAGTGAATGAAAATCGTCCGACAAATAATATGTCAGACGTTGGCTACCAACTAACACTATGTTTATGGATCAGGCCCCATATATAAATATGCATATTATATATGTGTGTTTGTGTGTTCTCACCTCAATTTTCTCTTTTCTGGCAACTGACTCCCAATCCTTCGCTGCAATTCCAGTTTTCCAGTCCAAGTTAATACTTACAGCTCCACTTCCATGGTGATCGACCCAAAAACATGCCAGGTACTGACCAGCCTCATTTGTAGTAAATGCAAACTGACTGTGTGTCACATTCTCCTTGTTGTGAAGGGTGTTCCCATAAGGAGATGTCACCTACAAAAAGGAAATAAATGGTATTTATTTTTTGCTTGAATGGAAAGCACAAACAAAAAGAATGTGAGAAATGACTGAAACTGAAAAGCAACATTATAAAGATGACAACCTAGGAATCATAATAGATGTACTGGATGTCAATGAATCACATCCTTGTTCTCTTTACAATCAATATAAACTCAAATAGTAAAGTACCAAGTTAATAGTCATTATTTCAGATTTCATAAACCATTAGCCCGGGGAAGAAAGAGACAGCATTATTAGTGACTCCTAAACCTTTAAGGCTAAGCTAGATTTTTAAAAAATAGTCAATATAGTTTAGCCCTGTGAGGGTCCTTAAAGACACAAACATAGACTACTTAGTGATATTCCAAGATAATTAAAAGAAAGCCATTGTTCTGCAACACAACATTACACCAAGAAGAATGAGGAATATCCCCTTATTGATGCATGTCCCAGATGTATTCAAAATTTGGTTCTCATGTTGAAAGTCCAACACCAACAACTTTGGAAGTCAAGAAGAAAAGGAGTAAGAAGATACGAAGTAAGAAGCATGGAACTTAAACAAACCAGGTTCACTAAAGAATAAAGAACCCTCTATTTCTTTTAGGCTTAAATACAAATTAATACCCTAAATTATTGACATTTTTCACTTTGATTGACCTTTCAATTTTTTTAATCAGGTCATTAAACTATCAATTTTTTCCAGTTCAATTGAACCTATCACGTCATAAATTGATGACAAAAAAAATTAATTATGTATTTTGTTTGTGATAGCTTGCCCTGGTGCTGTGATGGTTAAGGATTTTTTTTCCCCGCATCGAGAAGGGAATTTGGTGTTGTGTCTGGATCTAAGGTTAGATTTCGCATTGAAGAGAAGTATCATCTTCATTTTTTGGTGTAAAACTCTGCTTTATTTGAGGATTTTTGGGTCATATTAATGTTTCAACTTTCAATTTATAAACTATTTTTTTGCTATTATACGTAAACATCAACTTTTACATGCCACGTGTTCAAGCCACGTCATCAATTTATGACGTGGCATGTTCAATTGAACCAAGGTGAAAAAATTGATACTTTAATGACTTGATTGAAAAAATTGAAAGGTCAATCACCAAAGTGGAAAAAGATCAATAGTTTAGAATAGTAATTTATATTTAATTTGAGTGTTCTTTTAACACATCAGCTTTTACATGCCACGTGTTCAAGTCACGTAATCAATTTATGACGTGGCATGTTCAATTGAACCAAAATGGAAAAAAATGATAGTTTAATGACCTAATTGAAATAGTTGAAAGATCAATCACTAAAGTGGAAAAAGGTCAATAGTTTAGTATAGTAATTTATATTTAAGCCTTTCTTTTACTACGTAATGTTTCCTGTTACTGAACCTAAGACATACAATTGCAGGATTTATTTTTATTATTTGGTAATAAGAAAAGAAATTTTAACGGATGAAGAAGAGAGATACATGAAAACAGGACAAGAAGTCCTCTACATAACAACAGAAAGGGGGGAAATGAAAAAACAAAGAAACTAAACAATCCTGAGGCTGTCCTAGAAGGCAGCGGTAACAATGAACCACAAGAAAAAGAAATAATTAGAAGACCAAAAAGTGATAAGTACAAAAAATTAAACAAGAGAGGGGTGAGAGAGGAGAGGAAAGAGAGATATGCTAGGGAATGTGACAGAAGTTTATGCCCTTTAGGTCCATGGAATCACCAAATCAGGGAAGTCGAGGAAATAGTTGCAATTTAAATTTCCCAATGCCCAATGGCCAAGTCCATAAACTGTTGCGAGAGTTGGAGAAGAGATTAGTGACTCCTTAGCGTCTTGCTCTTACTTTGGTCCTATAGAAGCCCACAGATTGCTATTTGTCAACTACCTACTTGTTAGTCAGAATATATTTCTCTCAGAAGAAAATCAATGCCTTTTCTATATAATAAGATGTAACCTCCTTTCCAAAAGAGAATGAGCACGAAAACTTATGTGCGAGTAGAGGCCCAACAACTCTTGCAGAGTGATCCTTAACAAATTAAAAATATAGATGACAAAATGTGATTCCAAGTTTATGGTTAGCGAAATAAGATGCCACGAACATTTTGATTTTTCTTAATCACAAACTTTCACTCTCTCCTACCAAATCTCAAATTTTTGTCTTTCACTTTGAGCTAGTTTCATAATAAGTCCTTAAAAAGTTAAGCTACCTTCATGTTACTTTCACATTTACCATCTACTCATGCTTAGAAAAAATTGAGCTACTTGCCTACTTCCATCTAGTGGATGAAAAAGTAGAATTGCATTACACATGACTTTCACACCAAAATCATTTTCCCCACAATTATGGCAATGAATTAAAAACAGGCTTTGTACCAAAAAAACTACTTAATTAGAAATTTTTTCATACCAGATAAAATTAAATCTGCTTAATGAATTAGATTCATTCCTAATGATAAAATCCCAAATCATCACCAAATAATCACCATCCCAAATCACCATCCAAAATTCAAATTATTTCAACACATCAAATTCGCCAATTAGAAGATAAACATACACATCTACATACACAAAAGCAGAGAGAAAATTTAAATAACCATTCCGTTCAAATTCTAATGCAACAGTATATATGTGCTAATGAGAGTTTTTACCTTGGCGGAGATGGTGGGGGTGGGATGAACATGATCATCTGAAATGACGACGTAATCGGCCAAAACAACGACGTTGTTATGGATTTCCTCCGACACGCACTTGGTCCCGGAGTCCGGTAAGCTCAACCAAATGGCCTGACCCTTCTGTACTTTAAGTAGCAGCATCATCAACAGCGGCAACAACAAACCCCTGCACACGTTACCACTCTCCTCCATTCTCTCTATGTGTATATATAAATCTCTATGTATAATACTGAACTGCTCCTACGATCGAAGAAAAACAAACTTGGGAATTGGATCTCTCTCCCTCTGAAAGTACAAATATGTTTGTTTTTTATTTTTTTAGTAGTTTTTGTTGAGGACAATAAAATGGGCCAGGCAAAATCGGGTTCATGGGCTTAGAAATATTGACTAGTAGGCAAATCAAAAATTCGGAAGTCATGAATTTAATTTTGGTTAATTAATTAATATAGTATCAACACACAGGTTGGAGCTGATCTTGCTTGTATCTTCATGTCCACGTAGAATTTTTATTGAAATTATAATATATTTTGACAATATAGCATATTCTCACACGTAAAAATTGGTGATGGGGGGTTTGGTTACTCTCCGTTATATATTTAATTAAATTTCATCCAATATATCTGTTGTAATATAATTACTTAGGTCTAACTAATGTGTAGTTCAATATATTTAATGGATTGGATTTGGTGTTGGCTCATATACATATACGTTTATTTGGACAGCTTGCTCAAATAGTAAGAGAGTCCTTATTAAAGTAATATTGTGTTTTGGTGGGATAAGGATATCTAACTTGGGAAGTAAGTGATCAGTCATTAATTGCAGTTATAAAGTTATTCTAAAAAGGACTTCTATTCCTAATTAAATTCGTGTGGACATGACAGATATAAATACAACAATAAGCAAGGAGGAACACAATATCATATCACTCAAATAAACAATTTGTACTCTCTATATTATTTTAGTGGATTTCTCATTTCTCTCCGTGATTTTTTTCCAATTGAATTTTCACGTAAATTCTTCTGTCCATATTTTATATCTTTTATGATGACGTGTGTATATTTATCTGTGTGTATTATGTGAGTTTGATTGCACAACAATACAATCAACTACTTCATCGATCGTTAGCGTTGTTTTGGCCTGCTGTTTTGGTGATTTCGTCAGGCGTTAACATTGGCGCTGTCTGTGGTAATTAAAATTCTGTTCGATAAATCATCGATTCACCAAGTAGGAGAGTCTACGCATAAAGATAAGTTACTCTCTTTTATTTAAAATATATATGCAACATGTGAATGTACCTTCTGCTAGGGGTGATCAAATAATTTGATTTTTTTCAATTTTTTATCTAACCGGTTGAAACCAGTACCGGCGGTACCGATTTTTTTTGATTTCAATTTTTTCAGTACCGATTTTTCGATTTTTTTATACTTTTTGGTACCGGTAGCGTAATGAAAATTTTAATTTTAATAAATACCGAAAAATTGAAAAAAAAACCCCGAAAAGCTCATTCCATTCCCATCTATTATATATACTAAATCACAGTACATGACACAATATATTGACACATGTCCTTCTATAAATTTAACACACGTCCATTCTAATTAATGCTTCTTATTGCATTTGACAAAAATATCCTTGACAATTACTTAGGATATTATATACCGATCACCTTATTGTATGGATATTATCAACAACCACATTATTTTAGGATCCATTAATTAGGTAACTCTCTTAGGCAACAATCAGATTGGATCAATTTAAACACGATGAAGCCAACTTGCTTTTTATGAAAAATTAGTTTTAATTATTTGAAAAGTAAATTTCCTTTAATATTAAACTTTTATTTATTTTACCTACTTTTTATGTGCCTAATAAATTTATCCTATGATTATTTAATTACTTTCATAGTTCCATGCAATTAAAAATTATTTCCATATTCATTTTAAAACTTCAATCTATTAGCTTCTAAAAATTCTTTCAATTATTTGAATCACGCTAATCTATTATATATACTACATCACAGTACATGACACAATATATTGACACATGTCCTTCTATAAATTTAGCACATGTCCATCATAATTAATGCTTCTTATTGCTTTTGATAAAAATACCCTCGACAATTACTTAGGATATTATATATTGTTCACCTTATTTTATGGATATTATCAACAGCCACATTATTTTAGAATCCATTAATTAGATAACTCTCTTAGGCAACAACCAGATTGGATCAATTTAAACACGATAGGGTCAACTTACTTTTTAAGAAAAATTAGTTTTAATTATTTGAAAAGTAAATTTCCTTTAATATTAGACTTTTATTTATTTTACCTACTTTTCATGTGCCTAATAAATTTAATCTATGATTAATTAATTACTTTCATAGTTCTATGCAATTAAAAATTATTTCCATATTCATTTTAAAATTTCAATCTATTAGCTTCCAAAAATTCTTCCAATCTATTATCTATTATATATATTAAATCACAGTACATGACACAATATATTGACACATGTCCATCTATAAATTCAACACCTGTCCATCTTAAATAATTTTAATTATGTCCCAATTATCTTAATTATATCCTATCCTTTTTAAAATTATGGAAAAATAATAACAAACTAATTATCTTAATTATATCCTATCCTTTTTTAAATTATGGATAAATAATAACAAACCAAGTAGAATTTAATCTCTTCAACAACCAATGAACAAAATTTTATATGGATAAAACTTCCTAACTGAATTAGAGTTTGAAATAATGTTAATGATCACCTGACCTAATCCTCATGCATATACATACATATATATATGTATATTAATTAGGCTGATTATTTATTCTCATAAGTGAATAGCAACCATGACTTCTTCTTCTTCATGGTCAATTTTCCTCTTTTTTTTTCGTTTTGTCTCTCTGTTTTTCTTCTATTAAATACACACATTATTATTTACAGGTTACAGCTATATACAGGAGTGTGAAACATAACCCAGAAGCAGGTGGAATTATTTCATTGGTTTGCCTATTTTCTAAATTTTTAGATATTATGTGCTAAAATTTGAGATTATTGTATTTGCATTTAGTTGCTGATATGCGGAATAATGTTTGCAATTGATTTGATTGATCTGATATTTGTGTTGTCAATCGTGTTTAATTGAAAATTTTGGTGGGTTTTCGATTGGAAAGTTTGTGTTTAGAGCTATTCACGTTTCTTATATCAACAGTAAGGAACTTGGTTTATTTCTTAATTTGATTATTTAGTATCTTCATTTTAAGTCACATAAATAAGTATGTTTGATCAGATTTATATTAAGGCTTTGGAAGTGTTAATTTTCCTTACAGAATTTTTGGGATCAATGTCCTACTTCACACTTGTTGCAGGACAGGGCAATATGATTTTGTCAATATTTATTTAGCTTGATTCAAGCTTCCCTCACACATTTTGCAGTAAAACTTTTGTAGTAAGCATGATTGTTTACTTCACAGAACAAAAATATATACTTTCCCTTTTATTAATTGATTATAAAATGCTGCTACCTACTAGCACCAGGATTTGAAATATGTATATTCATTTGTTTTTCTATCTAAAATTTGATCATCGCACAATAATATACTATTTTTTTTATTATATTTTAATTTATTAATTGTACGCACACATTTATTATTAAAAATTTGAATAATCCCGCCGCAACGCGGGGGTTTGTATCTAGTTAGTTGCTATTTATGTGAACAAACTAAATCACCTTCTGGTGGATCTGTTGCGGTTTTTAAACCAAGTTAAATACCAAGTTAGCAGCACGTTCCTATTTCCAAGCCCAAAACAAATTACTACGTTTTTCTGTTCCTTTTTCTTTGTTTAGTTGAACGTAAACCAACCTTCTTATTTTTCCTCATAAAATAACATAATTCAGAAAAGAAAAAAAAAGAAGGTAACAAATTAACAATCATCAAAAGAATTAACCAAAAATTTCAAACTACAATTACTATTTAGTACAACTATGATAGTTAAATACTCTTAGACTAACAATTGTAATTAGTATTTGTAAGAATGTAATTTACTAGTCTCATTTCTTAGTTAAAAAAAATTTGTTAATATAAAAAAAATTATTTAATTATTGCGGTATAACCGAAAAAATCGGTACTGACTTTGTACTGAACCGGTACCAAAACCGGTTATTCGGTACCGGTACCGGTTCTTGATTTTTTGGGATTTTCGGTTCGGTACCGGTTCGGTTTTTTCGATACCGATTCAGTTTTTTACCGATGAGCACCCCTACCTTCTGCTATTAATCCGCCTATGAAAATTAAAATTGTAGCTTCATTATCATTAATATTACTTTACATATATACATATTATGAATATAAACTCATACAAAACAACTTTCTTGATTTATTGGGGTTCTGTTTGTAGTGATATGCTTAATATTAAAAAATTCTTGCCTTTTACGGTCTTTGAATCATCAGTTGGTTCCTCCAATCAAAACACAAGACCATGCCTATGCATGTGATTGTTGTCCATGTAGTCCACAAATTTGGAATGGGTTCTCATCTTTATTGTTTAATCTAATGTGACTAATAATGTATATATTATTATGTCATCTATATTGGCTTACTATTTAAGTTATGTTCTACGTGATTGTAGTTGTTATCCACATTGGCTATGAAAGACAAGCAAACAGTTCACGTGATTATACGAACCTAACCATTAAACATGCATGACTTTTAATAAGAGGAGGAAAGCAATCACCACTCTATATTACATTAAGGGTTTTTTATCCTTCATCACTATCAATATCCGCCGACTAAGTTGGTCTATGATCCCTTCGAACCACTTCGACAAGGTGAACACCATTACGACAAATCATCTTAGGCAAACATGGTTCCGTTCCCGAAAAAAAGGTGTCTTCACCATGCATGGTCAGGGGACAAAATCTCATATTCGGCTCTTTACTTTAGGCGGATATAAAGTCTGATTGAAGCCTCCCACAAGGGTCGGGATAGATATTACGGTGGCATAAGGTTGGAGGAGGTATAAGGTCGGACAAAACATCATTCAAAAATGGCCTTGTTCCCCTCGAACGGACAAAACGTCATTCAAAAGTGGTTTTATTCCCCCCGAGTGGACAAATGTCATTCGGAAGTGACTTTATTCCCCCCGAACAAAAAAAACATCCTTTCGAAGTGGCTTTGTTTCCTCCGAACGGACAAACGTTCTTCGACTATGATAAGGTTGGTTCTCTATATCTTCGGTGTGACGCCCCCAAAATAGGTCCACACAACCCATTCTGAGTCGCCAAATACATGGTACAGAAACAACTACAAACTTCATTATTACAATTATCGTGCAAAATATGACAACACATATGCTGTGAGTTTAAATACAAATATTGTCTTCTAGACAATATCCACACTTAAATAAGTCTTCATTACAATTATTGATACACTATTTTACAAAAATAATGAGGACTGCTAAAACAACTGCCCTGAAACATCACTCCACATTCCGACTAGTTCACGCTATATTCTCGCCTCTTGAGAAGAAACATGGAACAAAAATGAAAAGGGTGAGCTCAACTAGCCCAATAAAAAATATTATGGCTAAGATAATGAACAACAAATTATCGTTAGCCATCAACAAATCAGATAAAATATAATAGACAACAAGTTTTAGATCAATATTCACAGCGAAAATAACAATTCATTAGAAGAGTTAAGTAGATAATGAAGTCTACTATCTTCTATGGTTTAAAAGTCCATCATCAATATTTTATCCCTGTAGCATCAATCAATATACATCTTAAACCAAATATTCATCTTTGCACTACAGGCCAACGATATTCATTTGTATCACTAGTTGGTCATGTTCATCTCAACACATGTCCATCTTTACACTACGGGCCAAAGATATTCATCTGGTAATCATTCATCTTTGCACTACAGGCCAGAGATATTCATTAAGTATCACCATTTAGGACTGAGGATGATGAAAAATATTTTAAAGAAACGAATCCAATGAAATAAAATGACAAAGATTATCCGGTGAGATAAAAGGACAAAGATTAAGAATTCGTATTTTAGATAATCTATGTTCAAAAATATTCCATAATAAACCATAGTGGAGTAAAATTCAAGAATGAAGATCAAAACATGAATACAATCAAAGATAGTAACCATAATAGACATCTTGGATAAAGAAGAGAAAATTTTATTTTTCTGTGAATAGTGTCGTATTTGTGAATAGTGTCGTATACGTGAATAGTGCCGTATACATGAATATTAACCTTGACATAAAAAGTTAAAATTTCATAATAAAATTCATACCAATATTTTGGCATAATGATATTGAACGAAATAACATTATTTATTAAGAAAATAACATCCCTTACCTCAAAAGAATAGTACTTCTGCCTGAAATATCGAATATAACGCTGAAGCAAACTTTCACTGAATAGCAACTCTCAAAATATCTAAATACTCAAAAAATACGCTCGATAATATAGAGAGAGAAAGCTTATGATTCTGGTGTGATTTTTAATTCTAGCTAAGCACCATATTTATAGAAAAATACTTAGAAAGCCAAAGCAGACTAATCTGCATTCTGATGGCTTTATCTGCTACTATTCACGCACACTACCCATTCTAGAAATTTCTAAAATATTTTAAATTTAAACAATAATCAGTAACTTCAATAATTCATAATAAATGACCCTTTTATCAAAAAAATTCGAGCCTCATGTCTATCCCATAGAAAATTTATTTCTCTACAACTTTGTAGACGAAAATTTTTCCAAATTTCAAACAGAAAATGCCCAAAATCCACATACGGATAATTTTTAATACCTCTATTCCGACAAAATACTGATAAAATACCTCAGGTTTAATTCTTTCATTTATATCCACATAAAAATAAATATTTTCTTATCATATAAATCAATAATTAATTATTCACAAATAATATTACAGAATCACAATACTGACAACCAGGTCGTTCCTAGGAAATAGAAGGCTTTCCGATAAGGATTTCTATAGGACCCCGAATTTTATAAAATGAAAGTATTCAAATTTTTTATAATTATTATTTTATTTAGTAAATGGTTAAATTGATAAAGGGTTAAAGTTAAGGGTAACATTTAAAATTTTTACAAAGTAAGCAAGTTGATGTGACAACCCCAAAATAGGTCCATTCCACCCAACCCATTCTGAGTCGCTAAATACATCGTACAGAAAATAACTACAACTTTATTACAACAATTGTCGTACAAAATACAACAACACATATGTTGTGAGTTTGGATACAAATATATATACCAACTGTGACTCGTGTCCCAACCGTAATGTGACAAATGTCCCAACCGTGGACAACACCTCACAGTGATACCTACATAAAGATATAGTCAAAAAAATATTTTAGAAATTAGAATTTTTGGGAAGTGCTCAAGAAAGCCTTCGTACATGGGAGGCCATGCGTCTAGGTTATGATAGATATCATATGGCCACAGAATTATCCTTGGTTGACCCAATAGACCCTACAAAAAATAAGAAGATTACTATCATATTCTTTCCAATGGTGAGCCTTCTCTTGACATATCATTATCTCCACTGTCTCTAATTGAGGATTATACTCCAAACAAACACCAAGATTATATAGGTAGTGCTCGTAGATATACTCAGCAAGTGGATGTGCACAACCGTGTCTTATGATGACATGAGGTTGTATGTCATTAGATATCTTGTATGATAGTGACAAAACACCCTTTCAACGTTGGGTTCGCCTCACCCTATTTGATTCACCAAATATAACTACTAAATGATGACCACCATTCTATTCTCCTGTTACCCCCGCTCAACCCAGCTACACTCTTATTACCTGAAAGGAATTTTAAAACAGAAGGGTGAGCACAACTAGCCCAGTAAAGAATATCATGACTAAAGATAAATAAATTATCAATAGCCTTCAACAGTAATAAATCAGAGATTTAGAACATATGGTAGATGATAAAAATTTTCAACCATAGTTGCAGCGGAACGAACAATCCATTAGAAGAGTCAAATAGACCATAAAGTCTATTATCTTCTCCACATTAAAAGTCCGCCAATAATATTTTATCCCTGTAGCATTAATCAACAATTCTTTTTCACAATTATATGAATAACTCATAATCATAATTGTAATTCTAAATTCCTCTTCGCATCTAGGACGAAGATAATTTTTATCACATGTCTTTACCTGAAACATCAAAGATCATGGTTATACCAAATCACAGTTCCTGTTTATAATCATACTAACAATTTCATCTTTGCACTATGGCCAAAGATATTCATCAATAATTCATCTTTGCACTACAGGCCAAATATATTCATCAACGGTTCATACTACAGGCCAAATATATTCATCAACAGTTCATATTTGCACTACATGCCAAATATATTAATATCTCAAAGAAATATATAATCATTTCATAATTTATATAAACAATAATTATAACCATGTTGATCATTTCACCTTTGCACTTAAGCTAAATATATTCAATTATAAATTCAATGGTCATGATCATACCAGTCAATAATTCAACTTTGCACTACTGGCCAAAGGGAACCCATAGTCATGATCATACCAAAAATCTACCCATCTTTACACTCAAGTCAAAGAGAAATATCATCATTAGGGTTATAAAAATGTTATATATAATAGTAAAATCAATATAATCAAAACATTTAGATTTAATCTCAAGAGTAATATTCATAAATCAACTATAATTTGGTTAGAAAAAGAAACCAATTTTGTCATGAATAGTAACCCGTGAATAGTAACTCATGAATATTAACTTCGTGAATAGTAACTCATGAATAGTAACTCGTGAATAGTAACTCATGAATAGTAAACTCGACACAAAAAGGTAGAAATTTCACAATAAAATTCATACCAATATTTCAATGTAATGATATTGAAAGATTAACATCATTATGAAGAATATAGCATCCCTTAATATCCCTTATCATAATAATGACAATATCCCTTACTATCCATTACCTCAAAAGAGCAGCACTTCTGACTGGATATCGGATATGACGCTGAAGAAAACTTGCACTGATGAATAACAACTCACCAAGTATCTAAATACTCACAAAATACACTCGATAATATAGAGAGAAAAAGAGAGAAAACTTATGAATTCTGGTGTGATTTTCAATTTTAACTTAGCCCTCTATTTATAGAAAAATGTTAGCACGCCGAAGCAGACTTGACCTACTACCTGATGGCTTTACCTGCTACTATTTTACCCACCAAAAACCAGTCACCATCCCCAATAACCAAAAGTAGGGCCCACCCATTTCTAAAATTTTTCACCAAAATCATTTATAAACATAATTTTCGAATCAGTCACCTCTTAAAATTCATAACAAATCATACGTTCATTTTTAACGGTTCAAAATTTGTGAACATATACTCAACTTATATATGTATAACATATCCAAAAATCACAAGGATCCAACGGTCAGATTAAAAATTATAACTCACACAATAAAACTGTAAGAACACTGATTTGATCTTTTAATACCTCCAATCCGATAAAATACTGATAAAATACCTCAACATTAATTCCTTCATTTATAATCACATAAATAAATTCATTATTTATATCCACATCAAATAAATATTTCATTATAATATAGATCAATAATTAATTATTCATAAATAATATTACAGAATCACAATAATGACAACCAGACAGTTCCCAGGAAAGAGGGGGCTTTCCGATAAGGATTTTTCCTTACTGGCGCACAATTAGATAATCAAACCTCTCCTTAGACAGAACTTTCTAGACATTGCCAATAATGCTATCTAATAATATTATTCAAATAATATGAATTATTAATCTGATAATGGAAAATACTGTACTACAACAATTATTGAAATAACAATAATATAAAATATTAATGTAGCAATTATTGATTCAATAAAATAAAATATTGAACAGAAATTACTGTAACAATTATTGAGTAGTGCCTTCTCACGTAAGAATTAATAATTAAAAAAATACTGTGCAATACCGTGTGCTACTGTGCAACTACGCGTATTACTGTATTTTAACCACCAGGTATTCTAACAGTGTTAACGGTAACAACTACGGAGTTATTTATAAAAACTCAAATTTGTCGTTTTCTTCATCCAACAGTTATTCTGTTATGGGGCCTACAAATGGTTGCGTCGTCGTACGAATATTCCCCGACAGAAAGAATATTCCACGACTAAACGAATATTCCCCGACAACAATGAATATTTTATAACCACTTGCGTATTTTGAAAAAAAAAATTCACATATCACCCTTAACTTTAACTTTTATCAATTTAACCATTTACTGAATAGTAATTATAAGAAAAATTGAATACTTTTATTTCATAAAATTTGGGGTCTTACAATCTCCCCTCCTTATGAAATTTCGTCCCCGAAATTTACGTACCTGGTATTTTAAAAAGTTGAGAATACCTTGCTTTCATTCCAGATTCTATCTCCCCGGTCACCATGATTTCTCTATTGCTCATCTCCCGTGATAACTTCATTTGGGTTCCTCACTTGTTGGGAAGTCATGACAACCGCTATACCTTGAACTACTCGGCTTTGACTTGTCTGGGGCAGCATTTGGTGTCATCACTACCGTTAGAATATACTTTTCTATAGGGCATATTCCACCCTCAACTACCTCGTTGTACTCCTGATTCATGATCTGAACCATCAATCTTCGATCGATATCGAATTCAGGTTGACCGCTCTGTATAGGGTAATTCAAAACTCGATGTTGGGTTTGCTGTCCAAAAAGAGAAATACATGTCATCTATTTTAGCCTTCTTAGATCAAACATCTCTTTTCACAATATCAATGCGTCGTGCGGCTTTTTCCCATGCATCACTCACTCTTACTCGTTCAGTTTTTTCTTCTTTCAGCTCAGATTCCCGCTTTATCATCTTATACTCTGCCAAAGAATGCTTCTGTTCAAGCATCACATATCGGGTAACACAAGCTTGAATTGTTGCATCCTTTTGTTCCACGACCGCTTGTCGTTCTTTAGCCTGCTCTTCTAACTCATGAATACGATTTTGCAATTCTACATTTTGATCATATATTACCTCTAATAAATTCTCCTCAGGTACCTCTTCTTCCTCTTCTTCCTCACTCTCAGCTGTTACCTCTACGACTATCTCGGGTGCAACTATCAATTCTTCACTCACCACATGAATTTCTCTAATTCCTTCTTCGCCTGACATCACATTATCCTAGTTGGTGATTAGAGGTATCCCCGAAGTCTTATTCACTCCATTGTTAGCATTCTCCGCTGCCATTCTCAAATACTGCCATAAAACAAGGGTTAATTAAGCAAATTAACGTATCACATAATATCTGTATATTATGACCAACCAACAATTAAGCTTAGGTAGGATACACTAGCGAAATATTTACTCATCACTCCCCTCCTAGTTCTATTCCCCGATCTCCGCCAGAGATCATATCCCTAAGCTCTGATACCAACTGTAACATTGGACACCATCATGTGTCAGCACCTCACAAAGGTACCTATCAGCTTGCCACCGCATAACGACGTCCCCTACAGAGAGTCTGGCTTCGGTGCATTCCCCATCAACAGGATGTCACCAGATAGAGGCTTGGGGCTCTTTACTTATGGCTCTGATACCAACTGTGACAACCCCAAAATAGGTCCATTCCACCCAACACATTCTGAGTCGCCAAATACATGGTACAGAAAGCAGCTACAACTTTATTACAATAATTGTTGTACAAAATACAACAACACATATGTTATGAGTTTGGATACAAATATATATACTAACTGTGACTCGTGTCCTAACCGTAATGTGACAAATGTCCTAACTATAAGACCCCAACTTATTAATGAATAAAATCAAATTTTCTCTAAATATTATTGTGAATAATAAGGGGTTAATTTGATATAATACTTTGGTTATGGGTGAAATGTGCAAATTTTGCAAAATAAGCAAGTGGTTATAAAATATTTATTTTTGGTCGGTGAATATTCGGTTGGTCGTGGAATATTCTTGCTGTCGGGGAATATTCGTACGACGACGCAGCCTTGTGTGGGCCCCATAACGGAAAGCGATTGGATGAAGAAAACGACAAGTATAAGTTGTTTATAAATAACGGCGTAGTTGTTACCGTTAATACTGTTAGAATACCCGGTGGTTAAAATACAGTAGCACACGGTATTGCACCAATTATTGATTCTTACGTAAGAAGGCACTACTCAATAATTGTTACAGTAGTTATTATTCAATATTTTATTTTATTGATTCAATAATTGCTGCGTTGATATTTTATATTATTGTTGTTTCAATAATTGTTGCTGCACAATATTTTCATTTATCAGATCAATAATTCATATTATTTGAATAATATTATTAGATAACATTATTGGCAATGTCTAGAAAGTTCTGTCTAAGGAGAGGTTTGGTCATCTAATTGCGCGCCAGTAAGGAGAAATCCTTATTGGAAAGCCCCCTCTTTCCTGGGAACGGCCTGGTTGTCATAAATGTGATTCTGTAATATTATTTGTGAATAATTAATTATTGATTCATATGATAAAGAAATATTTATTTTATGTGGATATAAATGAGGGATATATTTTTGTGGTTAAAAATGAAGGAGTTAATGTTGAGGTTTTTGTCAGTATTTTTGTCAGAATGGAGGTATTAAAAATCAGGGTTTTTGAGATAGTTTGCGGGGGTTATAATTTTTAATCCGACCGTTGGATCGTGGTAATTTTTGGATATGTTATACATATATAAGTTGAGTATATGTCCACAAATTTTGAACTGTTAAAAATGAACGTATGATTTATTACGAATTTTACAAGATGACTGGTTCAGAAATTGTTGAATTTTCGGAGTTTATCATTTTGGTGGAAAAATCTAGAATTGGTGGGCCCCACTTGTGGTTGGTGAAGAAATGTGCTGAATTATATTTCAAATGTGGTGGGTGGGAATAGTAGCAGGTAAAGCCATCAGGTTGCAGGTCAAACCTATCAAAATTTTCCTATAATTAGAGGGCTAAGTTAGAATTGAAAATCACACCAGAAACAAGTTTTCTCTCTTTCTCTCTCTAGATTATTGAGTGTATTTTGTGAGTATTTAGATACTTTGAGAGTTTCTATTCATCAGAGCAAGTTTCTTTCAGCCTTATACCGGTATTCCGACCAGAAGTACTGATATTTTGAGGTAAAGGATATTATTTTCTTCTTAATGATATTATTTTCTTCAATATCATTATGCTGAAATATTGATATGAGTTTTTATCAAATTTGAAACTTTTTGTGTCGGGGTTACTATTCACGTATACGGCACTATTCACGTATACGGCACTATTCATGAATACGGCACTATTCACCGAAAAATAAAATTTTCCCTTTTTGTCCAAGATGTCTATTATGGTTACTATCTTTGATTGTATCCATGTTTTGATCTTTATTTTTGAATTCTGCTTCACAATTGATTATTATGAAGTATTATTGATCTTGGATAAACTGTTATACGAATCCTTAATATTTGTCCTTCTGTCTCACTGGATTCGTTCTCTTTAAGATATTTTTCATCATCCTCAGTCCTAAATGATGATATTACTGAATATCTTTGGCCTGTAGTGCAAAGATGTATGATTACTTGATGAATATCTTTGGCCTGTAGTGCAAAGATGAACAGGTGTTGAGATGAACATGACCGACTGATGATACAAATGAATATCTTTGGCCTGTAGTGCAAAGATGAATATTTGGTTAAAGATGATTATTAATTGATGTTACAGGGATAAAGTATTGATGATGGACTTTTAAATCTTAGAAGATAGTAGAATTCTTTCTCTACTTGACTCTTCTAATGGTTTGCTGTTTCCGCTGCAGTTGTTGATCTAAAACTTGTTGTCGATTATATTTTATCAGATTTTTCCCTGTTGAAGACTAACGATAATTTGTTGTATATTATCTTAGTCATAATATTCTTTACTGGGCTAGTTGAGCTCACCCTTTTCCTTTTTGTTTCATTTTTCTTCTCAGGAGGTGAGAACATAGCAGGATCTAGTCGGGGTATGGAGTGATGGTTCTAGAAAGATGTATTAGCAGTCCTCACTATTTCTGTAAAATAGTGTTTGAATAATTGTAATGAGGTTTTATTTGGGTGTGGATCTTGTCTAGAAGACAATATTTGTATTTAAACTCACAGTATGTGTTGTCGTATTTTGCACGACAATTGTATTATTGAAGTTGTAGTTTGCTTTCTGTACCATGTATTTGGCGACTCAGAATGGGTGTTGTATACCTATTCTGGGGGCGTCACAGTTGGTATCAGAGCTTAGGGATATGATCCCTGGCTGAGATGTGAGACAAGAACTAGGAGGGGAGAGACGGGGAATTCCTTCGCTAGTATGACCTGACTAAGTTTATTTGGTGTTTATTTGGTCGGTCAGAGTATAGGGATAATATATGACATGACTATTAACCCTTGTTTTATGGCAGTATTTAAGAATGGCAGCTGAGAACGTTAATAATGGAGTAAATCAGACTGTGGAGACACCTTTGATCACTACCCAGGGGAACGTGCAACAGGAAGACAATATTCCTCCTGTAAACAACGTTACCGAGCAAACGATGAATGATGGAATGTTTAGGAGCTTTTTGCAGTTCATGCAAAATCAGACGAGGGAGACTCGTGTGCAGAATACGGGTGGAAATGATAACAACGCGCGGTTTGTCACAGCTAAGCAGTTCAAAGAATTGGGACCACCAGAATTTAAGGGAAAGCCGGATCCGATCATGGCGGAAACGTGGGTCAAGCAAATTACCAAGATATTTGATGTCTTGGGATGCACGGAGGAACAGAAGGTTCCATTCGCCACATTTATGTTCCGCGGTGAGGCAGACTACTGGTGGGAGTCTGTGAAGCGTACCCAGCCTGACGCACTCAACATGTCCTGGGAAACATTTCAAAAACTGTTCAATGACAAGTACTTTCCTGAAAGTATTCGTCATATGAAGGAGGTTGAGTTTATTAGACTGGAACAAAACAACATGACGGTGTCCCAGTACGAGGCGAAGTTTGCAGAGTTATCCAGGTTTGCACCTCATTTGGTCGAAAATGAGGAACGAATGACAATGATGTTTCTGAGAGGTCTAAAACCCGAGATTCGGCAATATCTTATCTCTCATAAATTTTCTTTATATTCAGATGTTGTAAACAGGGCTCAATTATTAGAGCGAGATAATGAGTATGTGCAACCGAGGGACCACAACCAGGGTCATACCGGTGGTGGCAGTCATCGAAACAATGAAAACCAGCAGGGAGGAAAACATTCGGACAAAAGCGGTAACCACTCTGGTGGTAATCGTGGTCGTGATAATAGAAGGAGCGAGTCGGGAGGAGATTTCAAGAAGAGAAGGTACAACAATGATAACGTGAAGACATCAGCACAAACATCAACTGTTTCTAGGGGAGGAGAACGACCACCGGTCGTATGTTACAAATGTGGGAAAGAGGGACATATCAGCCCAAACTGCCCACAACAATCCAAGGTATGTTATAACTGTGGAAAGGAAGGTCATATAGCTCGAGAGTGTTCTGTAGCAAAACCAAGTTCAGCGGGGATGGTGACTCCAAAAGTTATCCCGGATAAGTCGAAATCAGCGGTTCCTGGAAGGGCGTTTGTCGTTACTGGCCAAAACGCGAGAAACCCGAACGAGGTGATCACGGGTAAGCTAATCTTGAATTCTTGCGAAGTTTATACTTTACTAGATACCGGTTCTACCCATTCTTTTATCTCTCCTGCTTGTGCTCAACGTTTAAACTTGACTCCGGAGAAATTGGACTTTAACTTATCTGTTGAAACTCCGTTGGGTGAAACCTTCGTTACATCTACAGTTTATAAATCTTGCATGATCCAAGTTGGCACTATCACATTACCTGTTGATCTTATCTCTTTAAAGATACTTGCTTTTGATGTGATTTTAGGAATTGATTGGTTAACCACTCATCATGCTAAAATTGATTGTTTTCGTAAGGTTGTTAGTTTTCATATTCCTAACCAACCTGTCATACGAATTCAAACTACTAAACCACTAAAATCAGTCACTGTCATATCAAGCCACAAAGCTATTCGTTTATTGAAAAACGGATGTCAAGCTTTCTTAGCCCATGTTATGGATTTGAACAAAGACAAGTCAGATTTGAATAATATTTTTATTGTTAGAGAATTTTTCGATGTATTTCCTGAAGAACTTTCCGGTCTACCCCTGGAACGAGAAATTGAATTCTTTATTGACCTTGAACCCGGTACAAAGCCCATTTCTAAAACCCCATATCGAATGGCTCCTATTGAACTTCAGGAGTTAAAAGTCCAACTACAGGAGTTGTTGGACATCGGTTTTATTCGTCCTAGTACGTCTCCTTGGGGTGCTCCTGTTTTATTCGTAAAGAAGAAAGACGGGAGTATGCGACTTTGTATTGACTATCGAGAATTGAACCATGTCACCATCAAGAATAGGTATCCGCTACCTCGCATTGATGACCTGTTTGACCAGTTGCAAGGAGCACAATTCTTTTCAAAGATCGATCTTCGTTCTGGATATCATCAGCTGAAGATTAAAACTGAGGATATTCCAAAGACTGCCTTCAGAACTCGGTACGGGCATTATGAATTCTTAGTAATGTCTTTTGGATTGACTAATGCTCCTGCTGCCTTCATGGATATGATGAACCGTGTATTCAAAGAATATTTGGATCAGTTCGTTGTTGTCTTTATTGATGACATCCTCATCTATTCCAAAAGCCGTGAAGATCATGAGCGCCATTTGAAGCTGGTACTGCAAAGGCTTCGTGAAAACAAGCTATATGCCAAACTGAAGAAATGCGAGTTCTGGCTTGAGGAAGTAGCATTCCTTGGGCACGTGGTGTCAAAACATGGAGTATCTGTCGACCCGGCGAAGATTGAAGCCATACAAAGTTGGGAGCAACCGAAGTCGGTAACCGAAGTACGTAGCTTTCTGGGCTTAGCTGGTTATTATCGGAGATTTGTGGAAGGATTTTCTCGAATCGCTACTCCGTTAACTCAGCTGACTCGGAAAGATACAAAATTCGTATGGAGTGAGGAATGCGAGAAGAGTTTCCAAGAACTCAAGAGGAGACTCATTTCGGCACCTGTTTTGACAATACCATCTGGTTCGGATGGATTTGTTATCTACAGCGATGCTTCAGGCAAAGGGTTAGGATGTGTTCTCATGCAACATGGGAAAGTCATAGCCTATGCCTCACGACAACTCAAAGAATATGAGAGGAATTATCCTACTCATGATTTGGAGTTGGCAGCAGTCGTTTTTGCGTTGAAGATCTGGAGACACTACCTTTATGGGGAGAAAGTGGAGATCTATACAGATCATAAAAGCCTCAAATATTTCTTCACCCAAAAGGAACTCAACATGCGGCAGCGACGTTGGCTCGAGCTGTTGAAAGATTACGATCATACCATCCAATATCATCCTGGAAAAGCAAACGTAGTAGCTGACGCATTGAGTAGAAGATCATATGCGGGTACGAGTGCAATGTTTTTAACACAAAGGCCCATTTTGTATGACTTGCAAAGGATGGAGATAGAGATGAAGGCTCCAAGTACCCACATGATGATATCAAATATACGAGTAGAACCGACTTTAATCGATAAAGTTAAAGCTGCTCAAGCTACGGATATAGAGCTGATGCGTATGAAGAAGAAAGTGCAAGAAGGTGCTATTCCAGAAGCAAGAATCGATGAAGAAGGAATACTTCGAGTCAACTCCAGACTTTGTGTTCCTAACGATTTTGACTTGAAGCATAGAATAATGATGGAGGCACACAACACACCGTTTGCAATCCATCCTGGGAGTACCAAAATGTATCACGATCTTCGACATACATTTTGGTGGAGCAATATGAAAAGAGAGATCGCGGAGTTTATCTCGAGATGTTTAACTTGTCAACGTGTAAAAGCGGAGCATCAAGTACCAAAGGGTCCATTGCAACCACTTGAGATTCCGAAATGGAAGTGGGAACACATTACTATGGATTTTGTTACAGGTCTTCCCAAGGTTTCTCAAGGCATAGATGCGATTTGGGTTATTGTTGATAGATTAACCAAGTCCGCTCATTTCTTGCCGATACGTGAGACTTATTCCCTTGAACGTCTTGCTAGTATGTACGTGAACGAGATTGTGAGATTGCATGGCATGCCAGTATCCATAGTTTCGGATCGTGACCCAAGATTCACTTCACGATTTTGGGTTAGCTTGCAGAAAGCTATGGGCACGGATTTACGATTCAGTTCAGCATACCATCCTCAAACGGACGGACAATCAGAGAGGACTATTCAAACTCTTGAAGATCTATTAAGACTTTGTGTCTTAGATCTCAAAGGGAGTTGGGATAAGTACCTACCATTGGTGGAATTCTCCTACAACAACAGTTATCAGGCGAGCATAGGTATGGCTCCATTTGAGGCGTTGTATGGAAGAAAATGTCGTTCTCCAGTATGCTGGGACGAGGTGGGTGAAGCAACATTGTTGGGACCAGAATTGGTACGCATTACTACAGAGAAGATCCAAACGATTCGACAACGTATACAAACGGCACAGGATCGACAAAAGAGTTATGCGGATCTTCATCGGAAGGACGTGGAATTTAATATTGGGGATCATGTATTGTTACGTGTTGCACCATGGAAGGGAGTTACAAGATTTGGGAAGAGAGGAAAGCTCAATCCAAGATTTGTTGGTCCATTTGAGATTCTTGAGCGAATAGGAAATGTGGCATATAGACTCGCATTACCTCCAAGCATGTCTCGTGTTCATAATGTTTTTCACATATCTATGCTTCGTAAATATGTTAAAGACCCGAACCACATTATTGAGTTAGAACCAGACGAGATAGCTGAAGATTTAACGTACGAGGAGGTACCTGTTAAGATCTTGGATAGGAAAGAGCATGTCCTACGCACGAAGGTTATACCACAAGTTAAGGTTTTGTGGAGAAACCATGCTATTGAAGAAATGACCTGGGAGTTGGAATCAGAAATGAAAGCGAGGTATCCTCACCTTTTTGAAACATCAGGTACGTACGTCAATTTCGAGGACGAAATTTCATAAGGAGGGGAGGTTGTAAGACCCCAACTTATTAATGAATAAAATCAAATTTTCTCTAAATATTATTGTGAATAATAAGGGGTTAATTTGATATAATACTTTGGTTATGGGTGAAATGTGCAAATTTTGCAAAATAAGCAAGTGGTTATAAAATATTTATTTTTGGTCGGTGAATATTCGGTTGGTCGTGGAATATTCTTGCTGTCGGGGAATATTCGTACGACGACGCAGCCTTGTGTGGGCCCCATAACGGAAAGCGATTGGATGAAGAAAACGACAAGTATAAGTTGTTTATAAATAACGGCGTAGTTGTTACCGTTAATACTGTTGGAATACCCGGTGGTTAAAATACAGTAGCACACGGTATTGCACCAATTATTGATTCTTACGTAAGAAGGCACTACTCAATAATTGTTACAGTAGTTATTATTCAATATTTTATTTTATTGATTCAATAATTGCTGCGTTGATATTTTATATTATTGTTGTTTCAATAATTGTTGCTGCACAATATTTTCATTTATCAGATCAATAATTCATATTATTTGAATAATATTATTAGATAACATTATTGGCAATGTCTAGAAAGTTCTGTCTAAGGAGAGGTTTGGTCATCTAATTGCGCGCCAGTAAGGAGAAATCCTTATTGGAAAGCCCCCTCTTTCCTGGGAACGGCCTGGTTGTCATAAATGTGATTCTGTAATATTATTTGTGAATAATTAATTATTGATTCATATGATAAGGAAATATTTATTTTATGTGGATATAAATGAGGGATATATTTTTGTGGTTAAAAATGAAGGAGTTAATGTTGAGGTTTTTGTCAGTATTTTTGTCAGAATGGAGGTATTAAAAATTAGGGTTTTTGAGATAGTTTGCGGGGGTTATAATTTTTAATCCGACCGTTGGATCGTGGTAATTTTTGGATATGTTATACATATATAAGTTGAGTATATGTCCACAAATTTTGAACCGTTAAAAATGAACGTATGATTTATTACGAATTTTACAAGATGACTGGTTTAGAAATTGTTGAATTTTCGGAGTTTATCATTTTGGTGGAAAAATCTAGAATTGGTGGGCCCCACTTGTGGTTGGTGAAGAAATGTGCTGAATTATATTTCAAATGTGGTGGGTGGGAATAGTAGCAGGTAAAGCCATCAGGTTGCAGGTCAAACCTACCAAAATTTTCCTATAAATAGAGGGCTAAGTTAGAATTGAAAATCACACCAGAAACAAGTTTTCTCTCTTTCTCTCTCTAGATTATTGAGTGTATTTTGTGAGTATTTAGATACTTTGAGAGTTTCTATTCATCAGAGCAAGTTTCTTTCAGCCTTATACCGGTATTCCGACCAGAAGTACTGATATTTTGAGGTAAGGGATATTATTTTCTTCTTAATGATATTATTTTCTTCAATATCATTATGCTGAAATATTGATATGAGTTTTTATCAAATTTGAAACTTTTTGTGTCGGGGTTACTATTCACGTATACGGCACTATTCACGTATACGGCACTATTCACGAATACGGCACTATTCACCGAAAAATAAAATTTTCCCTTTTTGTCCAAGATGTCTATTATGGTTACTATCTTTGATTGTATCCATGTTTTGATCTTTATTTTTGAATTCTGCTTCACAATTGATTATTATGAAGTATTATTGATCTTGGATAAACTGTTATACGAATCCTTAATATTTGTCCTTCTGTCTCACTGGATTCGTTCTCTTTAAGATATTTTTCATCATCCTCAGTCCTAAATGATGATATTACTGAATATCTTTGGCCTGTAGTGCAAAGATGTATGATTACTTGATGAATATCTTTGGCCTGTATTGCAAAGATGAACAGGTGTTGAGATGAACATGACCGACTGATGATACAAATGAATATCTTTGGCCTGTAGTGCAAAGATGAATATTTGGTTAAAGATGATTATTAATTGATGTTACAGGGATAAAGTATTGATGATGGACTTTTAAATCTTAGAAGATAGTAGAATTCTTTCTCTACTTGACTCTTCTAATGGTTTGCTGTTTCCGCTGCAGTTGTTGATCTAAAACTTGTTGTCGATTATATTTTATCAGATTTTTCCCTGTTGAAGACTAACGATAATTTGTTGTATATTATCTTAGTCATAATATTCTTTACTGGGCTAGTTGATGTAAGACCCCAACTTTTATAAATAAAGATGAATTTTCTATAAATATCATTTTTGAATATTATGAAGTTAATTTGATATAATGTTATAGTTGTGGGTAATATTTATAAATTTTACAAAGTAAGCAAGTTGTTATAAAATATTCGTTTGGTCGGGAAATATTCTTTTTGTCGGGAAATATTCGTACGACGGCACAATCATTGGTGGACCCCACAACGGAATTATTGTCGGATTGAGAAAACGACAGAATTATCTTTCTATAAAAATAACAGCTGAGGTGTTACCGTTAAAATCGTTAAAACTGTTGAACTACTTGGTAGTAAAAGTACAGTAATACGCGTGGTTGCATAGTAGCACACGGTATTGATTATTGATGCTTACGTGAGAAGTCACTCAGCTATACTCAATTATTGCTACAGTAATTGCTGCATCATATCTCTTAAATTATTGTCATAGTATCATCTGTATAATATGTTATATTATTGAGACGTTGTGGTAAGTTTGGTTATTTTATGGGGGGTCATATGTCATCATCTAAGAGTCTCTTCGTCAATAATAATTACCGTCGTCAATAGTAATTACCGTCGTCAATAGTATTTACCTTGGTCAATAGTAATTACCTTCGTCAATAGTATTTACCTTGGTCAATAGTAATTACCTTCGTCAATAGTATTTACCTTGGTCAATAGTAATTACTTTCGTCAATAGTAGTTGTCCCTTCAATATTACCAAGAGTCATTTGACCCTTCGTTAAGACCAAGAGTCATTTGACCATTCGTTAAGACCAAGAGCCACCCTCAGTTTTTCTATAAATAGAGGCCTAGGGCTTCATTATTTTTCACGAATTCATTCAAGCTATAGAGAGAGAAAGTATAGAGAGAATAAGAGAGAGAGAGACTAAAAGTATTCTGCTACATCACTTTTCCAATATCCAGTTCTTTTAAGGTAGGAAATATTATTTCTTTTATATTCATGAAGAGAACTTCTGTTATTCCATTCGTTATTATTCTGTTGGAATAACCAGTATACGCGGTCTACCCTATACTTGGTGACATTCTTCTATTATTCTGTTGGAACATCCTGTCTGTGTGTTTTACACCGGACCTGGTTCCGTTTATTATTCTGTTGGAACATCCTGTCTGTGTGTTTTACACCGGACCTGGTTCCGTTTATTATTCTGTTGGAACATCCTGTCTGTGTGTTTTACACCGGACCTGGTTCCGTTTATTATTCTGTTGGAACATCCTGTCTGTGTGTTTTACACCGGACCTGGTTCCGTTTTTATTATTATTCTGTTGGAGCATCCTGTCTGTGTGTTTTACACCGGACCTGGTTCCATTATTTATTATTCTGTCGGAATATCCTGTCTGTGCGTTTACGCCGGACCTGGTTCCATTATTTATTATTCTATTGGAATAACCTGTCTGTGCGGTCTATCGCATGCATGGTGATTTCTTTTGTTATTCCATTCTTTAGTGTACTCAGTTGGTTAAGTTTTGACTTCTATACTCCATGAAATTTATGGAATATCCTTGATAGTTGCGTTTCATCCAGTATCTTTTCAAGAAAATATTCTTCTAAGCATTCTTGAATTTTACTCCACAATGCAGTATCATGTTGACAATTTGGACGTTGTTAATTCCTGGATAAAATAATTCTTGAACTTGTTTTATTGAATTCTTATATCATTGCCATCATCCTCATGTTTATAAAATGTTGAAAGTCATCTGTGGCCTGTAGTGCATAGATGGACTTGGTATGATTATGACCAGGGATTATTCGGTATAATCATGACCGTACTGTTACAAATGATGTGGTAAAAGTCCTCATTGGCCCGTAGTGCATTGATGGACAGTTGTTGGCATGATCATGACCATTAATGAATACACGAATATCCTTGGCCGTAGTGCAGGGGTGATTCGATGATGTGGATTATTTTATTAAGCTGAGTCTCAGCGATTACAGTGTTGAAAAACTTTTTAAATCATAAAAGATAGTAGAGTTTATTTTCTACTTGACTCTTTTAATGGATTGCTTGTTTCGCTACAGTTAAACTTGATGTCTATTATATTTTATCAGTTTAACATTGTTGAAGGCTAATGATAATTTATTCTGCATTATCTTAGTCATAATATTTCTTACTGGGCTAGTTGAGCTCACCCTTTCTTTCACTGTTCTCTTCAGGAAATGAGAACGTAGCTGGGGCAAGTCGGGGAACGGAGTGATAGTCCGAAGAATAGTATTAGTTAGTAGTCCTCACTATTCTATATAATGGTGTGTTAATAAATGTAATGAGGACTCCTTTTGAGTATGAATACTCTCTAGAAGATAATATTTGTATTCAAACTCACAGTTTATGTACACGACAGTTGTATTATTAAGTTGTATTTGTATTCTGTACTATGTATCTGACGACTCAAGATGGGTGATGTATACCTAATTTTGGGGGCGTCACAGTTGGTATCAGAGCTTAGGGATATGATCCCTGGCTAAGATGTGAGAATAGAACTAGGAGGGGAGAGACGGGAAATTCCTTCGCTAGTATGACATACCTAAGTTTATTTGCATGGTATTTTATTGGTCGGTCATAATATAAGGATAATATATGACATATCAATTAATTTTTATTTTGTGGCAGTATCTGAAAATGGCATCTGAGAACGTTGAGAATAGCAATGGAGCACAGACGACTGTTGATTCACCACATATCAATAATCAGGATAATGTGCATCAGGAAGGTGTCAATCCTCATGCAAACAACAACACTGACCAAATGATGAATGATCAAATGTTCAGAGGCTTTATGCAATTCATGCAACAACAGGTGAAAGCGGCTCCTGTCCACAACGTAGGTGGAAATACTGAAAACTCTCTGGCGGTCACCGCTAAACAGTTTAAGGAGCTGGGACCACCGGAGTTTAAGGGAGAACCCAAACCACTTGTAGCTGAAACATGGATAAAGCAGATCACCAAGATATTTGATGTCTTGGGTTGCTCCGAGGAGCAAAAGGTTCCCTTTGCCGCCTTTATGTTGCGAGGAGAGGCAGATTACTGGTGGGAATCGATAAAGCGTACTCAACCTGCCGCACTGAAGATGTCTTGGGAGAAGTTTCAAGATCTGTTTAACGACAAATACTTTCCCGAGAGTATTCGTCACATGAAGGAGGTGGAGTTCATCAAATTGGAACAGAATAATATGACCGTGTCGCAGTACGAGGCAAAATTTGCGGAGTTATCCCGGTTTGCGTCCCACCTGGTGGATAATGAAGAAAGAATGACGCGGATGTTTTTAAGAGGTTTGAAGCCGGAGATACGTCAACATCTTGTTTCTCATAAACTGTGTTTGTATTCAGATGTTGTAAATAGGGCTCAGTTGGTGGAGCGCGATAACGAGACAACGCAACCAAAAGAGAGCAGCCGGCAAAATGATAATACCAGTGAGAGCAGTCATCGAAGCGGTGACAACAAGCGTGGAGGGAATCAACAGGCCAGAAATGGTAACCACTTCGGTGGTAATCAGGGCCAAAACAATAAGAATGGACATTTCAAGAAGAGGAGATTCAACAATGATGGAAAGACGTCAGCACCAGCACCTGTCGTTAAGGAAGGAGAACGACCACCTATCATATGTTTCAAATGCGGAGGGGAGGGGCACATCAGTCCAAACTGCGCGATGCCGTCCAAAGCATGTTATAATTGTGGAAGAGAAGGTCATTTAGCTCGATTTTGTCGTTTACCGAAGACAAATGCAGCTAGGATGGAGGCACCAAAAGCCGTCCCAGAAAAGTCAAAACCGGTTGTGCAAGGGAGAGCGTTTGTTGTGAACTCCCAAAGAGCAAGGAACCCGAATGAGGTCATCACGGGTAAGCTTATTATAAACTCTAAAGAAGTTTATACTTTATTTGATACCGGTTCAACCCATTCTTTTATTTCTCCTACTTGCGCTCATCGATTAAATTTGATTCCGGAGAAATTAGACTTTGACTTATCTGTGGAAACTCCGTTGGGGGAAACCTTCATTACCTCCACTGTTTATAAGTCTTGTTTGGTTCAAGTTGGTACCCACACATTACCTATCGATCTGATTTCATTAAAAATACTTGCATTTGACGTGATTCTAGGGATTGATTGGTTAACTACTCATTATGCAAAAATTGATTATTTTCGTAAGGTTGTTAGTTTTCATATTCCTAATCGACCTATTATGCGAATTCAAGCAACCAAACCATTAAAATCAATCGCTGTCATCTCAAGCCATAAAGCTATTCGTTTATTGAAAAACGGATGTCAAGCTTTCTTAGCTCATGTCACAGATCTAAACAAAAATACGTCAGCTTTGAATGATATTTCTGTTGTTAATAAATTTCCTGACGTATTTCCCGAAGAACTTCCTGGCCTACCCCCAGAGCGTGAAATTGAATTTTGTATCGACCTTGAACCCGGTACAAAACCCATTTCCAAAGCTCCATATCGAATGGCTCCTATTGAACTTCAGGAGTTAAAGACCCAACTGCAGGAATTGTTAGACATTGGCTTTATTCGTCCTAGTACTTCTCCTTGGGGTGCTCCTGTTCTGTTCGTGAAGAAGAAAGATGGGAGTATGCGACTTTGTATTGATTATCGGGAGTTGAATCATGTCACCATCAAAAATAGGTACCCATTGCCACGTATTGATGACCTGTTTGACCAGTTGCAAGGAGCACAATTCTTTTCAAAGATCGATCTTCGTTCTGGATATCATCAGCTGAAGGTTAGAACTGAGGATATTCCAAAGACTGCCTTCAGAACTCGGTATGGGCATTATGAATTCTTAGTTATGTCTTTTGGATTGACTAATGCTCCTGCTGCCTTCATGGATATGATGAACAGGGTATTTAAGGAATATTTGGATCACTTTGTGGTCGTCTTTATCGATGACATCCTTGTTTATTCCAAAAGCCGTGAAGATCATGAGCAACACTTGAGGCTGGTACTCCAAAAGCTTCGTGAATACAAACTTTATGCCAAGTTGAAGAAATGCGAGTTCTGGCTGGAAGAGGTAGCATTCCTTGGGCACGTAGTATCAAGTCGTGGAATATCGGTTGACCCGGCAAAGATTGAAGCTATTCAAAGCTGGGAGCAACCTAAATCAGTAACCGAAGTACGTAGCTTTCTTGGTCTAGCTGGTTATTATCGGAGATTCGTGGAAGGATTTTCTCGAATCGCTACTCCGTTAACTCAGCTGACTCGAAAAGATACAAAGTTCGGTTGGAGCGAAGAATGTGAGCAGAGTTTTCAAGAACTCAAGAGGAGACTCATTTCAGCACCTGTTCTAACAATACCATCTGGCTCGGAGGGATTTGTCATCTACAGTGATGCTTCGAGCAAAGGGTTGGGATGTGTTCTCATGCAACATGGAAAAGTCATAGCCTATGCATCAAGACAACTCAAGGAATATGAGAGGAATTATCCTACTCATGATCTAGAGTTGGCAGCTGTTGTCTTTGCACTTAAAATTTGGAGGCATTACTTGTATGGGGAGAAGGTGGAGATCTTTACGGATCATAAAAGTCTCAAATATTTCTTCACTCAAAAGGAACTCAACATGCGACAACGACGTTGGCTTGAACTGTTGAAAGATTATGATCATACCATTCAATACCATCCTGGAAAAGCGAACGTGGTAGCTGACGCATTGAGTAGAAGATCATATGCAAGTACGAGTGCGATATTGTCAACACAAAGACCCATTTTGTGTGATTTGCAAAGGATGGAGATAGAGTTAAAGACTCCAGGGACCCATGTGATGATGGCGAATATACGAGTAGAACCGACTTTAATCGATAAAGTTAAAGCTGCTCAAGCTACAGACCTGGAGCTGATGCGTATGAAGAAGAAAGTGCAAGAAGGTGCTATACCGGAAGCAAGAATCGATGAAGAAGGAATACTTCGAGTCAACTCCAGACTTTGTGTTCCTAACAACCCTGATTTAAAGTATGAAATCATGATGGAGGCGCACAACACACCGTTTGCAATCCATCCTGGAAGTACCAAAATGTATCATGATCTTCGTCATACATTTTGGTGGAGCAATATGAAGAGAGAGATAGCGTTGTTTATCTCAAGGTGTCTAACTTGTCAACGAGTCAAAGCGGAGCATCAAGTACCAAAAGGTCCATTGCAACCACTTGAAATTCCAGAATGGAAGTGGGAGCACATTACCATGGATTTCGTTACCGGTCTTCCTAGGGTTTCTCAAGGTATTGATGCGATTTGGGTCATTGTTGATAGATTGACCAAGTCTGCTCATTTCTTACCGATACGAGAAACTTATACACTTGAACGTCTTGCTCGTATGTACATAAACGAGATTGTAAGACTGCATGGTATGCCAGTATCCATAGTTTCTGACCGAGACCCAAGATTCACTTCACGATTTTGGGTTAGTTTACAAAAAGCTATGGGCACGGAGTTACGATTTAGTTCAGCATATCATCCTCAGACGGACGGACAATCAGAGAGGACTATTCAAACTCTTGAAGATCTATTAAGACTCTGTGTCTTTGACTTCAAGGGAAGTTGGGACAAGTTCTTACCATTGGTGGAGTTTTCCTACAACAACAGTTATCAAGCAAGTATTGGCATGGCTCCATTCGAAGCATTGTATGGAAGAAAATGTCGTTCTCCAGTATGCTGGGATGAGGTGGGCGAAGCAACGTTGTTGGGACCGGAGTTGGTACGTATGACTACAGAAAAGATTCAAACGATCCGACAACGTATAAAAACCTCACAAGATCGACAAAAGAGTTATGCTGATCTTCATCGAAAGGACGTGGAATTTGATGTAGGAGATCATGTGTTCTTACGTGTTGCTCCATGGAAAGGAGTTACGAGATTTGGAAAGAGAGGAAAGCTAAATCCTCGATTCATCGGTCCATTTTTAATCCTCGATCGAGTAGGAACTGTGGCTTATAGACTCGCTTTACCGCCAAGTATGTCTCGTGTTCATAACGTTTTCCACATATCCATGTTACGCAAATATGTGGAAGACCCGAACCACATTATTGAGTTAGAACCGGACGAAATAGCAGAGGATTTGACGTATGAAGAAGTTCCTGTTCAAATCTTGGATAAGAAGGAACATATTCTACGCTCCAAGGTTATACCTCAAGTTAAAGTTTTGTGGAGAAACCACGATGTTGAGGAAATGACTTGGGAGTTAGAATCAGAAATGAAATCAAGGTATCCTTACCTCTTCGACATACCAGGTACGTACCCTAATTTCGAGGGCGAAATTTCATAAGAAGGGGAGGTTGTAAGACCCCAACTTTTATAAATAAAGATGAATTTTCTATAAATATCATTTTTGAATATTATGAAGTTAATTTGATATAATGTTATAGTTGTGGGTAATATTTATAAATTTTACAAAGTAAGCAAGTTGTTATAAAATATTCGTTTGGTCGGGAAATATTCTTTTTGTCGGGGAATATTCGTACGACGGCACAATCATTGGTGGACCCCACAACGGAATTATTGTCGGATTGAGAAAATGACAGAATTATCTTTCTATAAAAATAACAGCTGAGGTGTTACCGTTAAAATCGTTAAAACTGTTGAACTACTTGGTAGTAAAAGTACAGTAATACGCGTGGTTGCATAGTAGCACACGGTATTGATTATTGATGCTTACGTGAGAAGTCACTCAGCTATACTCAATTATTGCTACAGTAATTGCTGCATCATATCTCTTAAATTATTGTCATAGTATCATCTGTATAATATGTTATATTATTGAGACGTTGTGGTAAGTTTGGTTATTTTATGGGGGGCCATATGTCATCATCTAAGAGTCTCTTCGTCAATAATAATTACCGTCGTCAATAGTAATTACCGTCGTCAATAGTATTTACCTTGGTCAATAGTAATTACCTTCGTCAATAGTATTTACCTTGGTCAATAGTAATTACCTTCGTCAATAGTATTTACCTTGGTCAATAGTAATTACTTTCGTCAATAGTAGTTGTCCCTTCAATATTACCAAGAGTCATTTGACCCTTCGTTAAGACCAAGAGTCATTTGACCCTTCGTTAAGACCAAGAGCCACCCTCAGTTTTTCTATAAATAGAGGCCTAGGGCTTCATTATTTTTCACGAATTCATTTAAGCTATAGAGAGAGAAAGTATAGAGAGAATAAGAGAGAGAGAGAGACTAAAAGTATTCTGCTACATCACTTTTCCAATATCCAGTTCTTTTAAGGTAGGGAATATTATTTCTTTTATATTCATGAAGAGAACTTCTGTTATTCCATTCGTTATTATTCTGTTGGAATAACCAGTATACGCGGTCTACCCTATACTTGGTGACATTCTTCTATTATTCTGTTGGAACATCCTGTCTGTGTGTTTTACACCGGACCTGGTTCCGTTTATTATTCTGTTGGAACATCCTGTCTGTGTGTTTTACACCGGACCTGGTTCCGTTTATTATTCTGTTGGAACATCCTGTCTGTGTGTTTTACACCGGACCTGGTTCCGTTTTTATTATTATTCTGTTGGAGCATCCTGTCTGTGTGTTTTACACCGGACCTGGTTCCATTATTTATTATTCTGTCGGAATATCCTGTCTGTGCGTTTACGCCGGACCTGGTTCCATTATTTATTATTCTATTGAAATAACCTGTCTGTGCGGTCTATCGCATGCATGGTGATTTCTTTTGTTATTCCATTCTTTAGTGTACTCAGTTGGTTAAGTTTTGACTTCTATACTCCATGAAATTTGTGGAATATCCTTGATAGTTGCGTTTCATCCAGTATCTTTTCAAGAAAATATTCTTCTGAGCATTCTTGAATTTTACTCCACAATGCAGTATCATGTTGACAATTTGGACGTTGTTAATTCTTGGATAAATTAATTCTTGAACTTGTTTTATTGAATTCTTATATCATTGTCATCATCCTCATGTTTATAAAATGTTGAAAGTCATCTGTGGCCTGTAGTGCATAGATGGACTTGGTATGATTATGACCAGGGATTATTCGGTATAATCATGACCGTAATGTTACAAATGATGTGGTAAAAGTCCTCATTGGCCCGTAGTGCATTGATGGACAGTTGTTGGCATGATCATGACCATTAATGAATACACGAATATCCTTGGCCGTAGTGCAGGGGTGATTCGATGATGTGGATTATTTTATTAAGCTGAGTCTTAGCGATTACAGTGTTGAAAAACTTTTTAAATCATAAAAGATAGTAGAGTTTATTTTCTACTTGACTCTTTTAATGGATTGCTTGTTCCGCTACAGTTAAACTTGATGTCTATTATATTTTATCAGTTTAACATTGTTGAAGGCTAATGATAATTTATTCTGCATTATCTTAGTCATAATATTTCTTACTGGGCTAGTTGAGCTCACCCTTTCTTTCACTGTTCTCTTCAGGAAATGAGAACGTAGCTGGGGCAAGTCGGGGAACGGAGTGATAGTCCGAAGAATAGTATTAGTTAGTAGTCCTCACTATTCTATATAATGGTATGTTAATAAATGTAATGAGGACTCCTTTTGAGTATGAATACTCTCTAGAAGATAATATTTGTATTCAAACTCACAGTTTATGTACACGACAGTTGTATTATTAAGTTGTATTTGTATTCTGTACTATGTATCTGACGACTCAAGATGGGTGATGTATACCTAATTTTGGGGGCGTCACAGTTGAGCTCACCCTTTTCCTTTTTGTTCCATTTTTCTTCTCAGGAGGTGAGAACATAGCAGGATCTAGTCGGGGTATGGAGTGATGGTTCTAGAAAGATGTATTAGCAGTCCTCACTATTTCTGTAAAATAGTGTTTGAATAATTGTAATGAGGTTTTATTTGGGTGTGGATATTGTCTAGAAGACAATATTTGTATTTAAACTCACAGTATGTGTTGTCGTATTTTGCACGACAATTGTATTATTGAAGTTGTAGTTTGCTTTCTGTACCATGTATTTGGCGACTCAGAATGGGTGTTGTATACCTATTCTGGGGCGTCACACTAACCGTGGACAGCACCTCACAGTGATACCTACATAAAGGTATAGTCAAAAAATTATTTTAGAAATTAGAATATTTGAGAAGTGCTCAAGGAAACCTTCGTACATGGGAGGCTATGCGTCTAGGTTATGATAGATATCATATGGCCACAGAATTATCCTTGGTTGACCCAATAGACCCCAAAGAAAAATAAGAAGATTACTATCATATTCTTTCCAATGGTGAGCCTTATCTTGACATATCATTATCTCCACTGTCTCTAATTGAGGATTATACTCCAAACAAATACCAAGATTTTATAGGTAGTGCTCGTAGATATACTCAGCAAGTGGATGTGCACAACAGTGCCTTATGATGACACGAGGTTGTATGTCATTAGATATCTTGTATGATAGTGACAAAACATCCTTCCAACGTTGGGTTCGCCTCACCCTATTTGATTCACCAAATATAACTACTAAATGATGACCACCGTTCTATTTTCCTCTTACCCCCGCTCGACCCAGCTACACTCTTATTACCTGAAAGGAATTTTGAAACAAAAGGATGAGCACAACTAGCCCAGTAAAGAATATCATGACTAAAGATAAATAAATTATCAATAGCCTTCAACAGTAATAAATCAGAGATTTAGAACATATGGTATATGATAAAAAATTTCAACCATAGTTGAAGCGAAACGAACAATCCATTAGAAGAGTCAAATAGACCAAAAAGTCTATTATCTTCTCCACATTAAAAGTCCACCAACAATATTTTATCCCTGTAACATTAATCAACAGTTCATTTTCACAATTATATGAATAACTCATAATCATAATTGTAATTCTAAATTCCTCTTCGCATCTAGGACGAAGATAATTTTTATCACATGTCTTTACCTGAAACATCAAAGATCATGGTTATGCCAAATCACAGTTCATGTTTATAATCATATTAACAATTTCATCTTTGCACTACGGCCAAATATATTTATCAACAATTCATCTTTGCACTACAGGCCAAAGATATTCCTCAACAGTTCATATTTGCACTACAGGCCAAATATATTCATCAACGGTTCATACTACAGGCCAAATATATTCATCAACAGTTCATATTTGCACTACATGCCAAATATATTAATATCTCAAAGAAATATATAATCATTTCAGAATTTATATAAACAATAATTATAACCATGTTGATCATTTCATCGTTGCACTTAAGCTAAAGATATTCAATTATAAATTCAATAGTCATGATCATACCAGTTAATAATTTAGCTTTGTACTACTGGCCAAAGGGAACCCATAGTCATGATCATACCAAAAATCTACCCATCTTTACACTCAAGTCAAAGAGAAATATCATCATTAGGGTTATAAAAATGTTATATATAATAGTAAAATTAATATAATCAAAACATCTAGATTTAATCTCAAGAATAATATTCATAAATCAACTATAATTTGGTTAGAAAAAGAAACCAATTTTGTCATGAATAGTAACTCGTGAATAGTAATCCATGAATATTAACTTCGTGAATAGTAACTCATTAATAGTAACTCGTGAATAGTAACTCATGAATATTAAACCCGACACAAAAAGGTAAAAATTTCACAATAAAATGCATACCAATATTTCAGTATAATGATATTGAAAGAATAACATCATTATGAAGAATATAGCATTCCTTAATATCCCTTACCATAATAATGACAATATCGCTTACTATCACTTACCTCAAAAGAGCAGCACTTCTGACTAGATATCGGATATGACGCTGAAGGAAACTTGCACTGATGAATAGCAACTCACCAAGTATCTATGTAAGACCCCGAATTTTATGAAATAAAAGTATTCAATTTTTCTTATAATTACAATTCAGTAAATGGTTAAATTGATAAAAAGTTAAAGTTATGGGTGAGATGTGAATTTTTTTTCAAAATAAACAAGTGGTTATAAAATAATCATTGTTGTCTGGGAATATTCGTTGGTCGTGGAATATTCTTTCTGTCGGGGAATATTCGTACGACGGCGCAGCTATTTGTGGGCCCCATAACGGAAAATGGTCGAATGAAGATAACGACAAAAATTGAGTTTTTATAATTAACGGCGTAGTTGTTACCGTTAACACTGTTGAAATACCCGGTGGTTAAAATACAGTAATACGCGTTATTGCACAGTAGCACACGGTATTGCACCAATTATTGATTCTTATGTAAGAAGACACTACTCAATAATTGTTACAGTAATTACTGTTCAATATTTTATTTTATTGATTCAATAATTGCTACGTTAAAATTTTATATTATTGTTGTTCAATAATTGTCACTGCACAGTATTTCCCATTATCAGATCAATAATTCATATTATTTGAATAATATTATTAGATAACATTATTGGCAATGACTAGAAAGTTCTGTCTAAGGAGAGGTTTGGTCACCTAATTGCGCGCCAGTAAGGAGAAATTCTTATTGGAAAGCCCCCTCTTTCCTAGGAACGGCCTGGTTGTCATAAATGTGATTCTGTAATATTATTTGTGAATAATTAATTATTGATTCATATGATAAGGAAACATTTATATTATGTGGATATAAATGAGGGATATATTTTTGTGGTTAAAAATGAAGGAGTTAATGTTGAGGTTTTTATCAGTATTTTTGTCGGAATGGAGGTATTAAAAATCAGGGTTTTTGAGATATTTTGCGGGGGTTATAATTTTTAATCCGACCGTTGGATCGTGGTAATTTTTGGATATGTTATACATATATAAGTTGAGTATATGCCCACAAATTTTGAACCGTTAAAAATAAACGTATGATTTATTATGAATTTTACGAGATGACTGGTTCAGAAATTGTTGAATTTTCGGAGCTTAACATTTTGGTGGAAAATTCTAGAATTGGTGGGCCCCACTTGTGGTTGGTGAAGAAATGTACTGAATTATATTTCAAATATGGTGGGTGGGAATAGTAATAGGTAAAGCCATCAGGTTGCAGGTCAAACCTACCAAATTTTTCCTATAAATAGAGGGCTAAGTTAGAATTGAAAATCACACCAGAAACATAAGCTTTCTCTCTTTCTCTCTCTATATTATGAAGCATATTTTGTGAGTTTTTAGATACTTGGTGAGTTGCTATTCATCAGTGCAAGTTTTCTTCAGCATCATATCCGATATCCAGTCAGAAGTACTGCTCTTTTGAGGTAAGAGATTGTAAGGGATAGTAAGGGATTTTAAGGGTTGTTATGTTTTTCAGTTCCGTAATTTTTTTGAACTTCAAAAATTCTGGAAAAATTTGAAATGATATTTTGATGAGTTTTATTGATTGTGTCCAAAAATGGTGATTTTTGGATGTATAGATTGAGAGTTATGAATTTTATGAGAAAAGACTATTTTAAAAGTAACTGCTTATAATTTCTTGTGGTTAACTCCAAAATTGATGAAATTTTTATTGGGAGTACATGTATATGATGGAAGTATACTCTGTTAATTTCAGAATTTTTGGACAAAAGTACAATTTTTGATAAATGTCTAAATATTCGGCTGTTTTGACCATATGAAAAATAGTAAATGACTTTTAAAAATTCTGAGAAAAATATATGTTCACTATGGGACTATATTATGCTAAATCTCAGAAAAGAAATATTTTTGGAACTGATTTGTTATTTTTCATAAAAATGGTCTAGTTATGAGTAAATAAATTAAATATGTTTTGTGAAGAAAGAAAATTGAAAAATAGGATTTTATGGCTTGAGAATCCTATATGAGGTATATGCGGATTTTTGATGAGGGTTTTGGTTATTGATGATGAAATTGTAAGAGTTGGCATTTTATGATGATTAAATGCATTAATTAGTAAAGTGTAAACAATTAAAATAAATTGTTTATAAGTTTAAGTAATGTTATTCTTTCAATATCATTATACCGAAATATTGGTATGGATTTTATTGTGGAATTTCTATCTTTTGTGTCGGAGTTACTATTCATGAGTTACTATTCACGATTTACTATTCATGAGTTACGAATATTACTCTTGAGATTAAAACTATATGTTGATCATATTATTTTTATCATCATATATAACATTTTTATAACCTTGATGTTGAAATTCTCTTTCGCTTGAGTGTAAAGATGGATAAATTATTGGTATGATCATGACTATGGGTTCTCTTTGGCCTGTAGTGCAAAGTTGAATTGTGACTGGTATGATCATGACCATTGAATTTATAATTGAATATCTTAAGCTTAAGTGCAAAGGTGAATTGATCAACATGGTTATAATTATTGTTTATATAAATTCTGAAATGATTATATATTTCTTTGAGATATGAATATATTTGGCCTGTAGTGCAAATATGAATTTTTGATGAATATCTTTGGCATGTAGTGCAAAGATGGCCTGTTGATGAATATCTTTGGCCTGTAGTGCAAAGATGAACTGTTGTTGAATATCTTTGGCCCGTAGTGCAAAGATGGTTTGTTGATGAATATCTTTGGCCCGTAGTGCAAAGATGGATTTGTTAGTATGATTATAAACAGGAACTGTGATTTGGTATAATCATGATCTTTGATGTTTCAGGTAAAGACAGGTGATAAAAATATTCTTCGTCCTGGGTGCGAAGAAAAAATTATAGTCACAATTATGATTATGAGTTATTCATATGATTGTGGAAAGGAACTGTTGAGTGATGGATAAAATATTGTTGGTGGATTTTTAACATGGAGAAGATAATAGACTTTATAGTCTATTTGACTCTTCTAATGGATTGCTCGTTCCGCTGCAACTATGGTTGAAATTTTTATCATTTACCATATGTTCTAAATCTCTGATTTATTGTTGATGAAGGCTATTGATAATTGAATTATCTTTAGTCATGATATTCTTTACTGAGCTAGTTGTGCTCACCCTTTTGCTTCACAATTCTTTTCAGGTAATAAGAGTGTAGCTGGGTCGAGCGGGGGTAACAAGGGAATAGAACGGTGGTCATCATTTAGTAGTTATATTTGGTGAAGAAAATAGGGTGAGGCGAACCCAACGTTGGAAGGGTGGTTTGCCACTATCATACAAGATGTCTAACGACATACAACCTCGTGTCATCATAAGACAGGGATGTGCTCATCCACTTGCTGAGTATATCTATGGGCACTACCTATAGAATCTTGGTATTTGTTTGAAGTATAATTCTCAATTAGAGACAGTGGAGATAATGATAAGTCAAGAGAAGACTCACCATTGGGAAGAATATGATAGTAATCTTCTTGTTTTTCTTTAGGGTCTATTGGGTCAACCAAGGATAATTCTGTGGCCATATGATATCTATCATAACCTAGACGCGTGGCCTCCCATGTACGAAGGTTTCCTTGAGCACTTCCCAAAGATTCTAATTTCTAAAACAGTTTTTGACTATACCTTTATGTAAGGTGTTATTGTGAGGTGATGTCCACGGTTGGAACATGAGTCACATTTGGTATATATTTGTATCCAAACTCACAGCATATGTGTTGTTGTATTTTGCACGACAATTGTTGTAATAAAGTTGTAGTTGTTTTCTGTACCATGTATTTGACGACTCAGAATGGGTTGGATGGAATGGACCTATTTTGGGGTTGTCACACATAACTTTAACTTTTTATCAATTTAACCATTTACTGAATTGTAATTATAAGAAAAATTGAATACTTTTATTTCATAAAATTCGGGGTCTTACAATCTCCCCTCCTTATGAAATTTCGTCCTCGAAATTTACGTACCTGGTATTTCAAAGAATTGAGAATACCTTCCTTTCATTTTAGATTCCATCTTCCCTGCCATCATAATTTTTCCATTGCTCATCTCCTGTATTTCAAATATCATTCTAGAATACAGCTTCAAAATAAGGGTTAATTTAACAAATTAACATATCACATAATATCCCGATATTATGACTGACCAACAAATAAGCTTAGGTAGGACACACTAGCGAATGATTTACTCATCTCTCCCCTCCTAGTTATATTCCCCGATCTCCGCCAGAGATCATATCCCTAAGCTCTGATACCAAATGTAACGACCCCAAAATAGGTCCATTCCACCCAACCCATTCTGAGTCGTCAAATACATGGTACAGAAAACAACTACAACTTTATTACAACAATTGTCGTGCAAAATACAACAACACATATGCTGTGAGTTTGGATACAAATATATACCAAATGTGACTCATGTTCCAACCGTGGACATCACCTCACAATAACACCTTACATAAAGGTATAGTCAAAAACTGTTTTAGAAATTAGAATCTTTGGGAAGTACTCAAGGAAACCTTCGTACATGGGAGGCCATGCGTCTAGGTTATGGTAGATATCATATGTCCACAGAAATATCCTTGGTTGACCCAATAGACCCCAAAGAAAAATGAGAAGATTACTATCATATTCTTCCCAATGGTGAGTCTTCTCTTGACTTATCATTATCTCCACTGTCTCTAATTGAGAATTATACTTCAAACAAACACCAAGATTATATAGGTAGTGCCCATAGATATACTCAGCAAGTGGATGAGCACAACCCTGTCTTATGATGACACGAGGTTGTATGTCATTAGACATCTTGTATGATAGTGACAAAACACCCTTCCAACGTTGGGTTCGCCTCACCCTATTTTCTTCACCAAATATAACTACTAAATGATGACCACCGTTCTATTCCCTTGTTACCCCCGCTCGACCCAGCTACACTCTTATTACCTGAAAGGAGTTGTGAAGCAAAAGGGTGAGCACAACTAGCTCAGTAAAGAATATCATGACTAAAGATAAATAAATTATCAATAGTCTTCATCAATAATAAATCAGAGATTTAGAACATATGGTAGATGATAAAAAAATTTCAACCATAGTTGCAGCGGAACATGCAATCCATTAGAAGAGTCAAATAGACCATAAAGTCCATTATCTCTTCCATGTTAAAAATCCACCAACAATGCTATATCCATGTAACATCACTCAACAGTTCCTTTCCACAATCATATGAATAACTCATAATCATAACTGTAGTTCTAAATTCCTCTTCTCATCCAGGACGATGATAATTTTCATCACCTATCTTTACCTGAAACATCAAAGATCATGGTTACACCAAATCACATTTCCTGTTTATAATCATACTAACAAATCCATCTTTGCACTACGGGCCAAAGATATTCATCAACAAACCATCTTTGCACTACGGGCCAAAGATATTCAACAACAGTTCATCTTTGCACTACAGGCCAAAGATATTCATCAACAGGCCATCTTTGCACTACATGCCAAAGATATTCATCAACAATTCATATTTACACTACAGGCCAAATATATTCATATATCAAAGAAATATATAATCATTTCAAAATTTATATAAACAATAATTATAACCATGTTGATCAATTCACCTTTGCACTTAAGCTTAAGATATTCAATTATAAATTCAATGGTCATGATCACACCAGTCACAATTCAACTTTGCACTACAGGCCAAAGAGAACCCTAGTCATGATCATACCAATAATCTACCCATCTTTACACTCCAGTGAAAGAGAATTTCAACATCAAGGTTATAAAAATGTTATATATAATAGTAAAATCAATATAATCAAAACATCTAGATTTAATCTCAAGAGTAATATTCATAACTCAACTATAATTTGGTTAGAAAAAGAAACCAATTTTTATCGTGAAAAGTAACTCGTGTATAGTAACTCATGAATAGTAACTCGTGAATAGTAACTCATAAATAGTAAATTCGACACAAAAAATAGAAATTCCACAATAAAATCTATACCAATATTTCGGTATAATGATATTGAAAGAATAACATTACTTAAATTTATAAACAATTTATTTTAATTGTTTACACTTTACTAATTAATGCATTTAATCATCATAAAATGCCAACTCTTACAATTTCATCATCAATAACCAAAACCCTCATCAAAAATCTGCATATATCTCATATAGGATTCTCAAGCCATAAAATCCTATTTTCCAATTTTCTTTCTTCACAAAACATATTTAATTCATTTACTCATAACTAGACCATTTTTATGAAAAATAACAAATCAGTTCCAAAAATATTTCTTTTCTGAGATTTAGCATAATATAGTCCCATAGTGAACATATATTTTTCTCAGAATTTTTAAAAGTCATTTACTATTTTTCATATGGTCAAAACAGCCGAATATTTAGACATTTATCAAAAATTGTACTTTTGTCCAAAAATTCTGAAATTAACAGAGTATACTTCCATCATATACATGTACTCCCAATAAAAATTTCATCAATTTTGGAGTTAACCACAAGAAATTATAAGCAGTTACTTTTAAAATAGTCTTTTCTCATAAAATTCATAACTCTCAATCTATACATCCAAAAATCACCATTTTTGGACACAATCAATAAAACTCATCAAAATATCATTTCAAATTTTTCCAGAATTTTTGAAGTTCAGAAAAATTACGGAACTGAAAAACATAACAACCCTTAAAATCCCTTACTATCCCTTACAATCTCTTACCTCAAAAGAGCAGTACTTCTGACTGGATATCGGATATGATGCTGAAGAAAACTTGCACTGATGTATAGCAACTCACCAAGTATCTAAAAACTCACAAAATATGCTTCATAATATAGAGAGAGAAAGAGAGAAAGCTTATGTTTCTGGTGTGATTTTCAATTCTAACTTAGCCCTCTATTTATAGGAAAAATTTGGTAGGTTTGACCTGCAACCTGATGGCTTTACCAGCTACTATTCCCACCCACCACATTTGAAATATAATTCAGCACATTTCTTCACCAACCACAAGTGGGGCCCACCAATTCTAGAATTTTCCATCAAAATGATAAACTCCGAAAATTCAATAATTTCTGAACCAGTCATCTTGTAAAATTCAAAATAAATCATACGTTCATTTTTAACGGTTCAAAATTTGTGGACATATACTCAACTTATATATGTATAACATATCCAAAAATTACCACGATCCAACGGTCAATTAAAAAATTATAACCCCCGCAAAATATCTCAAAAACCCTGATTTTTAATACCTCCATTCCGACAAAAATACGGATAAAAACCTCAACATTAACTCCTTCATTTTTTAACCACAAAAATATATCCCTCGTTTATATCCACATAAAATAAATATTTTCTTAACATATGAATCAATAATTAATTATTCACAAATAATATTACAGAATCACATTTATGACAACCAGGCCGTTCCCAGGAAAGAGGGGGCTTTCCAATAAGAATTTCTCCTTACTGGCGCGCAATTAGGTGACCAAACTCTCCTTAGACAGAACTTTCTAGACATTGCCAATAATGTTATCTAATAATATTATTCAAATATATGGAATTATTGATCTGATAAAGGAAAATATTGTGCAGCAACAACAACAATAATACAAAATTTCAACGTAGCAATTATTGAATCAATAAAATAAAATATTGAACAGTAACTACTGTAATAATTATTGAGTAGTGCATTCTTACGTAAGAATCAATAATTTCAAAAATACTATGCAATACCGTGTGCTACTGTGCAATAACGCGTATTACTGTATTTTAACCACCGGGTATTCAACAACAGTGTTAACGGTAACAACTACGCCGTTATTTGTAAAAACTCAAATTTGTCGTTTTCTTCACCCGACAGTTATTCGTTATGGGGCCCACAAATAGCTGCGCCGTCGTACGATATTCTCCGACAGAAAGAATATTCCACGACCAAACGAATATTCCCCGACAACAATGATTATTTTATAACCACTTGCTTATTTGAAAAAAAATTCATATTTCACTCATAACTTTAAACTTTTATCAATTTACCATTTACTGAATAATAATTATAAGAAAAATTAAATACTTTTTTTTCATAAAATTCGGGTCTTACATTATGGGTGAGATGTGAATTTTTTTTCAAAATAAACAAGTGGTTATAAAATAATCATTGTTGTCTGGGAATATTCGTTGGTCGTGGAATATTCTTTCTGTCGGAGAATATTCGTACGACGGGTAGCTATTTGTGGGCCCTATAAGGAAAATGGTCGAATGAAGATAACGACAAAAATTGAGTTTTTATAATTAACGGCGTAGTTGTTACCGTTAACACTGTTGAAATACCGGTGGTTAAAATACAGTAATACGCGTTATTGCACAGTAGCACACGGTATTGCACCAATTATTGATTCTTACGTAAGAAGACACTACTCAATAATGGTTAAAGTAATTACTGTTCAATATTTATTTTATTGATTCAATAATTGCTGCGTTGATATTTTATATTATTGTTGTTTCAATAATTGTTGTTGCACAGTATTTTCTATTATCAGATCAATAATTCATATTATTTGAATAATATTATTAGATAACATTATTGCAATGTCTAGAAAGTTCTGTCTAAGGAGAGGTTTGGTCATCTAATTGCGCGCTAGTAAGGAGAAATCCTTATTGGAAAGCCCCCTCTTTCCTGGGAACGGCCTGGTTGTCATAAATGTGATTCTGTAATATTATTTGTGAATAATTAACTATTGATTCATATGATAAGAAAATATTTATTTTATGTGGATATAAATGAGGGATATATTTTTGTGGTTAAAAAAATGAAGGAGTTAATGTTGAGATTTTTATCCGTATTTTTGTCGGAATGGAGGTATAAAAAAAATAGGGTTTTTGAGATATTTTGCGGGGGTTATAATTTTTAATCCGACCGTTGGATCGTGGTAATTTTTGGATATGTTATACATATATAAGTTGAGTATATGCCCACAAATTTTGAACCGTTAAAAATGAACGTATGATTTGTTATGAATTTTACGAGATGACTGGTTCAGAAATTGTTGAATTTTTGGAGTTTATCATTTTGGTGGAAAATTCTAGAATTGGTGGGCCCCACTTGTGGTTGGTGAAGAAATGTGCTGAATTATATTTCAAATGTGGTGGGTGGGAATAGTAGCAGGTAAAGCCATCAGGTTGCAGTGTCAAACCTACCAAAATTTTCCTATAAATAGAGGGCTAAGTTAGAATTGAAAATCACACCAGAAACATAAGCTTCTCTCTTTCTCTCTCTATATTATGAAGCATATTTTGTGAGTATTTAGATACTCTGTGAGTTTCTATTCATCAGTGCAAGTTTCCTTCAGCCTTATACCGATCAGAAGTACTGCTCTTTTGAGGTAAGGGATTGTAAGGGATAGTAAGGGATATTAAGGGATTTTAAGGGTTGTTATGATTTTCAGTTTCGTAATTTTTCTGATCTTCAAAATTTCTGGAAAATTTGAAATGATATTTTGATGAGTTTTATTGATTGTGTCCAAAAATGGTGATTTTTGGATGTATAGATTGAGAGTTATGAATTTTATGAGAAAAGACTATTTTAAAGTAACAGCTTATAATTCCTTGTGGTTAACTCCAAAATTGATGAAATTTTTATTGGGAGTACATGTATATGATAGAAGTATACTCTGTAAATTTCAGAATTTTTAGACAAAAGTACAATTTTTGATAAATGTCTAAATATTCGGCTATTTTGGCCATATGAAAAATAGTAAATGACTTTTAAAATTCTGAGAAAAATATATGTTCACTATGGGACTATATTATGCTAAATTCCAGAAAAGAAATATTTTTGAAACGGATTTGGTATTTTTCATGAAAATAGTCTAGTTATGAGAAAATGAATAATATGTTATGTGAAGTAAGAAAATTGAAAAATAGGATTTTATGGCTTGAGAATCCTATATATGAGGTATATGCAGATTTTTGATGAGGGTTTTGGTTATTGATGATGAAATTGTAAGAGTTGGCATTTTATGATGATTAAATGCATTAATTAGTAAAGTGTAAACAATTAAAATAAATTGTTTATAAAATTTAAGTAATGTTATTCTTTCAATATCATTATACCAAAATATTGGTATGTATGTATTTTATTGTGGAATTTCTATCTTTTGTGTCGGGGTTACTATTCATGAGTTACTATTCATGAGTTACTATTCACGATAAAAATTGGTTTTTTTTTCTAACCAAATTATAGTTGAGTTAGAATATTACTCTTGAGATTAAAACTATGTATGATTATATTGATTTTATTATCATATATAACATTTTTATAACCCTGATGTTGAAATTCTCTTTCACTAGAGTGTAAAGATGGGTAGATTATTGGTATGATCATGACTAGGGTTCTCTTTGGCCTGTAGTGCAAAGTTGAATTGTGACTGGTATGATCATGACCATTGAATTTATAATTGAATATCTTAAGCTTAAGTGCAAAGGTGAATTGATCAACATGGTTATAATTATTGTTTATATAAATTCTAAAATGATTATAATTCTTTGAGATATTAATATTATTGGCATGTAGTGCAAATATGAACTGTTGATGAATATATTTGGTCTGTAGTGCAAATATGAACTGTTGATGAATATCTTTGGCCTGTAGTACAAAGATGATATGTTGTTGAATATCTTTGCCTGTAGTGCAAGATGAACTGTTGTTGAATATCTTTGGCCAGTAGTGCAAAGATAAACTGTTGACGAATATCTTTGGCCCGTAGTACAAAGATGAAATTATTAGTATGATTATGAACAAGAATTGTGATTGGTATAACCATGATCTTTGATGTTTCAGGTAAAGACAGGTGATGAAAATATTCTTCGTCCTGGGTGCGAAGAAAAATTTATAGTCACAATTATGATTATGAGTTATTCATATGATTGTGGAAAGGAACTGTTGAGTGATGTTACGTGGATAAAATATTGTTGGTGGATTTTAACATGGAGAAGATAATAGATTTATAGTCTATTTGACTCTTCTAATGGATTGCATGTTCCGCTGCAACTATGGTTGAAATTTTTTATCATCTACCATATGTTCTAAATCTCTGATTTATTATTGAATGAGATATTGATAATTTATTTATCTTTAGTCATGATATTTTTACTGGGCTAGTTGTGCTCACCCTTTGCTTCACAATTCCTTTCAGGTAATAAGAGTGTAGCTGGGTCGAGCGGGGTAACAAGGGAATAGAACGGTGGTCATCATTTAGTAGTTATATTGGTGAAGAAAATAGGGTGAGGCGAACCCAACGTTGGAAGGGTGTTTTGTCACTATCATACAAGATGTCTAATGACATACAACCTCGTGTCATCATAGACAGGGTTGTGCTCATCCACTTGCTGAGTATATCTATGGGCACTACCTATATAATCTTGGTGTTTGTTTGAAGTATAATTCTCAATTAGAGACAGTGGAGATAATGATAAGTCAAGAGAAGACTCACCATTGGGAAGAATATGATAGAAATCTTCTCGTTTTTCTTTGGGGTCTATTGGGTCAACCAAGGATAATTCTGTGGCCAATGATATCTATCATAACCTAGATGCGTGGCCTCCCATGTACGAAGGTTTCCTTGAGCACTTCCAAAGATTCTAATTTCTAAAACAGTTTTTGACTATACCTTTATGTAAGGTGTCATTGTGAGGTGATGTCCACGGTTGGAACATGAGTCACATTTGGTATATATTTGTATCCAAACTCACAGCATATGTGTTGTTGTATTTTTGCACGACAATTGTTTGTAATAAAGTTGTAGTTTTTTTTCTGTACCATGCATTTGGCGACTCAGAATGGGTTGGGTGGATGGACCTATTTTGGGGTAGTTACAGTTGGTATCAGAGCTATAAGTAAAGAGCCCCGAGCCTCTCGCTGGTGACTTCCTGTTGATGGGGGATGCACCGAAGCCGACTCTCCGTAGGGGACGCCGTTATGCGGGGGCAAGCTGATAGGTATCAATGTATGGTGCTGACATAGGTTGGTGTCCAGAGTTACATTTGGTATCAGAGCTTAGGGATATGATCTCTGGCGGAGATCAGGGAATATAACTAGGAGGGGAGAATGAGTAAATCCTTCGCTAGTGTGTCCTACCTAAGCTTATTTGTTGGTCAGTCATAAATCGAGATATTATGTGATATGTTAATTTGTTAAATTAACCCTTGTTTTGAAGCTGTATTCTAGAAAGATTTCTGAAATACAGAAGATGAGCAATGGAGAAATCATGATGATAAGGAAGATGGAATCTGAAATGAAAAGCAAGGTATTCTCAACTCTTTGAAATACCAGGTACGTAAATTTCGGGGACGAAATTTCATAAGGAGGGGAGATTGTAAGACCCAATTTATGAAATAAAATTATTCAATTTTTTTATTCAGTAAATGGTTAAATTGATAAATGTTAAAGTTAAGGGTGATATATAAATTTTTTTCAAAATACACAAGTGGTTATAAAATATTCATTGTTGTCGGGGAATATTCATTTGGTCGTGGAATATTCTTTCTGTCGGGGAATATTCGTACGACAGCGCAGCTATTTGTGGGCCCCATAACGAATAACTGTCGGGTGAAGAAAACGACAAATTTGAGTTTTTACAAATAACGGCGTAGTTGTTACCGTTAACACTGTTGGAATACCCGGTGGTTAAAATACAGTAATACGCGTTATTGCACAGTAGCACACGGTATTGCACAGTATTTTTGAAATTATTGATTCTTACGTAAGAAGGCACTACTCAATAAATGTGTTACAGTAATTTACTGTTCAATATTTTATTTTATTGATTCAATAATTGCTGCGTTGATATTTTATATTATTGTTGTTTCAATAATTGTTGTTGCACAGTATTTTCTATTATCAGATCAATAATTCATATTATTTGAATAATATTATTAGATAACATTATTGGCAATGTCTAGAAAGTTCTGTCTAAGGAGAGGTTTGGTCATCTAATTGCGCGCTAGTAAGGAGAAATCCTTATTGGAAAGCCCCTCTTTCCTGGGAACGGCCTGGTTGTCATAAATGTGATTCTGTAATATTATTTGTGAATAATTAACTATTGATTCATATGATAAGAAAATATTTATTTTATGTGGATATAAATGAGGGATATATTTTTGTGGTTAAAAAAATGAAGGAGTTATGTGAGATTTTTATCCGTATTTTTGTCGGAATGGAGGTATAAAAAAAATAGGGGTTTTTGAGATATTTTGCGGGGGTTATAATTTTTAATCCGACCGTTGGATCGTGGTAATTTTTGGATATGTTATACATATATAAGTTTGAGTATATGCCCACAAATTTTGAACCGTTAAAAATGAACGTATGATTTGTTATGAATTTTACGAGATGACTGGTTCAGAAATTGTTGAATTTTGGAGTTTATCATTTTGGTGGAAAATTCTAGAATTGGTGGGCCCCACTTGTGGTTGGTGAAGAAATGTGCTGAATTATATTTCAAATGTGGTGGGTGGGAATAGTAGCAGGTAAAAGCCATCAGGTTGCAGGTCAAACCTACCAAAATTTTCCTATAAATAGAGGGCTAAGTTAGAATTGAAAATCACACCAGAAACATAAGCTTTCTCTCTTTCTCTCTCTATATTATGAAGCATATTTTGTGAGTATTTAGATACTCTGTGAGTTTCTATTCATCAGTGCAAGTTTCCTTCAGCCTTATACCGATCAGAAGTACTGCTCTTTTGAGGTAAGGGATTGTAAGGGATAGTACAGGGATATTAAGGGATTTTAAGGGTTGTTATGATTTTCAGTTTCGTAATTTTTCTGATCTTCAAAATTTCTGGAAAAATTTGAAATGATATTTTGATGAGTTTTATTGATTGTGTCCCAAAAATGGTGATTTTGGATGTATAGATTGAGAGTTATGAATTTTATGAGAAAAGACTATTTTAAAAGTAACAGCTTATAATTCCTTGTGGTTAACTCCAAAATTGATGAATTTTTATTGGGAGTACATGTATATGATAGAAGTATACTCTGTAAATTTCAGAATTTTTAGACAAAAGTACAATTTTTTGATAAATGTCTAAATATTCGGCTATTTTGGCCATATGAAAAATAGTAAATGACTTTTAAAATTCTGAGAAAAATATATGTTCACTATGGGACTATATTATGCTAAATTCCAGAAAAGAAATATTATTGGAACGGATTGGGTATTTTTCATGAAAATAGTCTAGTTATGAGAAAATGAATTAAATATGTTTTGTGAAAGTAAGAAAATTGAAAATTAGGATTTTATGGCTTGAGAATCCTATATATGAGGTATATGCAGATTTTTGATGAGGGTTTGGGTTATTGATGATGAAATTGTAAGAGTTGGCATTTTATGATGATTAAATGCATTAATTAGTAAAGTGTAAACAATTAAATAAATTGTTTATAAATTTAAGTAATGTTATTCTTTCAATATCATTATACCAAAATATTGGTATGTTTTTTATTGTGGAATTTCTATCTTTTGTGTCGGGGTTACTATTCATGAGTTACTATTCATGAGTTACTTTTACGATAAAAATTGGTTTCTTTTTCTAACCAAATTATAGTTGAGTTATGAATATTACTCTTGAGATTAAAACTATGTATTGATTATATTGATTTTATTATCATATTAACATTTTTATAACCCTGATGTTGAAATTCTCTTTCACTAGAGTGTAAAGATGGGGTAGATTATTGGTATGATCATGACTAGGGTTCTCTTTGGCTGTAGTGCAAAGTTGAATTGTGACTGGTATGATCATGACCATTGAATTTATAATTGAATATCTTAAGCTTAAGTGCAAAGGTGAATTGATCAACATGGTTATAATTATTGTTTATAAATTCTAAAATGATTATAATTCTTTGAGATATTAATATATTTGGCATGTAGTGCAAATATGAACTGTTGATGAATATATTTGGTCTGTAGTGCAAATATGAACTGTTG